>CM042245.1:30968633-32168633 GCA_023566225.1 Romanogobio albipinnatus | reverse complement strand
GGGATCACGAAGAACGGGACCTTTAAGAAATCATGTTAATTTCAAATACTACAACAGTAGTCCAGCCAGGATATTGTCATTTAAAAGTGAAGTTGCAGCCCTCAACTGATGTTGATGTTGACATGTTGTGTTTTGGCCTGAAGCGCCACCCTCCACCTATCTACCAATCACGAAGTCAGTAGTGTTACCATCTAGTGTAAATTTTTACCATCACTCCCATAGACGCTGTATTAGAAACAACCTCACAGTAGCGGTAACTTGTTTTTTGTAATTTGATTCAAAAGTAATACAATACAAAGTATTAGTGTTATAAATTTACATATATATAAAAAAAATGAAAATATAAAAAACATTGCAGGATTTACGATATTGATGACCGTTAAAACGCGTCATCACAGTCTGTGAAAAGGGTCTCTTAGAACACATAAGCAACCACCTACAATATCAACACCCTAGCAACCACCCTGAAAACTGTGCAACACTCCCAGCAAGTTAGCAACAGCATTGCAAATACCACCTAGAAAACCCTAGCAACCATGTTGCAATCACTCAGGACACCATAGCAACACCTTGGCAACCACCCTTGCAGTGTGTTTAAAACAACTACAAACAGTGTAAACTGCATTAAACAGTGTAAACTGTGATTTTGCATATTCATATCTTGTTGATCCTGGAACCACAGTCCTGTTCGAAAATTTAGTCCTAACCCTATCCCTATTCCTAAACCTAACCCTACCCATAAATACTGAGTGAATAACACTGATGTAGAAGCTCCTAACCCTGTCCGTAAGCCTAAACTTGACGTAAACTTTAAACTAGTCCCTCAAATCTGATTGGTTGATTGGAACGTTGTTCTAGACATATTGCACTTGTTGAAATCACATTCACCAGCATGGTGGTAGTAAGAAAGTTTTACAGAGAAAAGCATGTTTTCTTAAGATGATGTAAAAGTCATGTTGATGTTTATGTCCTATCAGGTTTGGCTGTGGGTTTGGATCCTCAGGGATATGGAAACCCTGACTTCTGCTGGCTGTCTGTCCATGACACCCTCATCTGGAGTTTTGCCGGACCCATTGCTGTAGTGGTGCTGGTAAGTCTATCCAGTAGTCGTCTATTGATAATTTTAACTATCAGTCTCATGCAGTACTCTACTCGCGTTAACTGCTTGAATGTTAAATATCACTTTAACAGGTCAACATTGTTATCTTTGTGCTGGCGGCCAAGGCATCGTGTGGCCGTAGACAACGTTCCTATGAGAAATCTGGGGTCATGTAAGACGTTGTTTTCCTGTTCCTTTGAGAGCATTTACTGAGGATTGTTTTATGAAGTATAGTGGTACTCATTGTGGCTTGTTTTTGCATGTGCTACAGTCCTGCTATGCGGATGGCCTTTCTGCTCCTGTTGCTCATTAGCGCCACCTGGGTGCTGGGTTTAATGGCTGTTAACAGCGATGTCATGACCTTCCACTACCTGTTTGCCATCTTCAGCTGTCTGCAGGTAAAATTCTTTCCCACCTTGGATTTTCCAAAACAGAATAACATTACTGGCAGATTGCAATGTAGATTCAGGATGTGTTTACTACATCAACAGATTCCAGTATTGCTATCATTAACTAAAACTGAAAGGAAAAGTACTTTACCAAAGTCCAGTCATTTCAATAGGTATCCACGCCATCAGGAGGTGAATGTAAGGGTGGAAAAAAAAGTGTTGAAGTTGGATTGTGGGATTTCGAAAGCTGCTTGGTTTGAAAGTGACTGTGTGAGCTGTGCTTCATGCATTGCTACACTATGGACAAAGTAAATTTGAAAAAAAAAAAAAAAATTCTTTTTTAAACTGTTATCTGTATTTGAAACAAAGCTGAAATAAAATATAAATTCTTAATTAAAACCTTAATTAAACAATGGAATCAATTAAAAAGGAATTTATACCTATATAATATTACACTGTAGCCACATTGGAACAGCTGGATGAATGATTTAGATGCAGCGCCATCTTCTGGCTAGAAGAAAGAATCAATTTGCCGTGACCCATTATGGGTATTCTCGTTGAGCATACATCAGTTGTACACTTGTTATTGCGGTGCATTATGGGATTGAATGAGTGCACTTGATACTGCCCACTATAGTTTCGGACAAATGGCTGTACGCTCAAATAGTGCCCTGTTTAAGGTTATTGGGGCCAATTCCGGACACAGCCCTAGAAAGTTACAGGTAAGCACGTAACAAAATTGCTAACACAGACAGGTTTCCTTTCCGTCTTTCTGTTTTTCAGGGCATATTCATTTTCTTCTTCCACATCGTGTTCAATAAAGAGGTGAGGAAACATCTGAAGAACGTTTTCACAGGAAAGAAACAGTTACCTGATGAGTCCAGCACCACGCGCACCACACTACTTACGGTAAGTTACTGTAACGTAAATAAATTATATAATAAATAAATAATAAATAATAAATTAAATATTTATATATTAATTGTCCTTCACACATCTGGAAGCAGCAGTTAGGATCGGATTTAGTGTTAATTTATCTAGTTGCAATTAATTTCAGTTAAAGGTGCTGTATTTAAGTTTTTCACTTTTACTAAAGCTTAAAAATACCGTAATATGCTTGGAGATATTTAGGAAACATGCTAAATTCACCTGCTTGTTTCTCAGGAAAACAATTGTACAGCCAGTTATTCTACTTTGAAATGTGCGTTCCGTGTTGGATTGTCTGTTTTTGTTTTGGTCTGTGCAAAACTGCACGTTGCAATAGTATTTTAACAGCACAGGTTGCCAGTTGGTGGAAAACACAGCGTATTGCAGCCATGGAAGCCAGCAAACAAACTGGGTCAGAGATCGCAGATTCTACCCGACCTAAAAAGCCTCGGCATCCATCTAATTATCTCTATGAATGAGAGCATATTAAAACGCGGATAAATCACCTCATCAACCTACAGTGTGGCTTTCATTGTCAATTTCGCTCACTCCTGTTGCGTGTCCACATGCTGGCAACCCGCGTGAGCGTCGAGTCTGTGGAGGAGTGGGCGGTGAAACAACGATCTTCAATATTTTGAATTTGGAATGCAGTACCTATTTCGACCACTAACTGTCAATCCTACATATCGCATCTTTAAGTAATTTGCAAGCAATAAGAAAGTAATTTCATATAATTTGCTATCTTAGGAAGATCTTTGCTGTGAAGTGGTCCGGCATTTGGAAATGTATTATTTTGCGTGGTTAACAGTACTGTGCTCTTTCTCTGTCTTTAGCGTACTCTGAACTGTAATAACACATACATGGATGACGGCGCGCTATTCCGATCGGGCATCGGCGAGTCAACGGTGTCTCTGGAGAGCACAGTCAGGTCAGCCAAGAGTCACAGCAGCTACCTTACTTACACGCACAGGTAACACGCTACTGCTGGGGCACGGTGTTACACGCTGGTTATGTAACATTTCACTTTCTCTTATCCTACTTGACATTTCTCAATAGCTTTAATATTTTGTCTGATTTAATTGACTTTTCATATGCATGAGCAAATGTGCATGGCTTCTGCTTTGCAGTGCTGCGATAATGTACACAAAATATAACCTGTTCCTGCATGTAGATCCATGAATGTTTGTGTATTATAATTGGTCTCATTGTATATGAGACCAATTATACATATATATATATATATATATATATATATATATATATATATATATATATATATATATATATGGTGTGCGGTCCATATAAGTGAATGCTCTGCATACCCAAGCCATTCGTGGATATTCGCTGATTAGTATTAACACTTGTTTGAGGTATACCATAAAGCTTACATGATATTATACATGTTAGTAATACGTATGTAACGGATGCTGATCCACAGCAGCTTTGGTGCCTATGCTCTGTTGTTTTGTCCCGCGTTCTAATTGGTTCGCTTGCATATGAGGTATTTAATTAGCAGGGTAAGCTGTGAGCGGATTGCTCGCCCAAGAGGAAAAATTAGCTGTTACTGCCAGATCTTGGTCACCGAAAATCACATTGTGAACATTGTTGCTGTTACAGCACTTGAATTTCGGTGTGGGATTGTGTGTATTGTGCATCATTTTATTCATTCCTACAGATGTTGTGCCCAAGGTGTGCGTACACAAAGCCGCCTCTCAGATCTAAATTAAGTTCTTTTTCACTTCTTATTGCGCTTAAACAGTGGAATACACACAAAATAATGTCAAAATGTCTGTCTTGGCGAGTATCCATGTAAATATGTTATGTCCCAGTTATGTTTTAGGTGAATGTAAACAGTTGAGAAAGAAAATGCATGTGGAACAGTATATTGGTATATTATATATTGTGAGTCAGGTCTTAAAGTGACAGCAACCTAATAGACCTACTACCAAATTATGAGATAATATTAAACATACCTATATGGCAGTTTTTCCCCATGATGTCAAAATTGTGGCCAGTGAAAATCTTGAGTGGCTAGTAACTTTACGTAATTACCACATGATTGGCTTCTGCTGATCCTGCAGCCAATGAGATTGCTTGCTTAACACTTATACAGTCTGGTTCATTGTTTGCTGTAAGCTAGTCCTGCAGCAGTTCCTCTTAACCCCTCCACCTCCCCCAGCTCTACCTGCCTAGATCTGCTACAGGATCTGTGTGTATATTTATTCAGCAGTAGCATATCTTATATGCTCACAGAGTTGTCATAATTGAAATATATTAAAGGCTAGTCATCTCTTGGGCGTGTAATTAAGTGGAATTTAAATTAAGAGTTTAACTTTTTTTTTTAAGCTGAACCTTTAGATAACAGAGCAAATCAACACGGGCTGATTGGTCATATATGGGACATTTTTCTTTTTTTCCCACTCAAATTTTATCTCACGGCAAGTAGAGGTCATATGTGGGGCATTTGTCTTTTATCGCTCTCATTCTCCTTCTTTCACTCCTACACAGGGATGAATTGGGTCAGAAGCCCAGTGTTTCATCTGGAAATGCTAAAGCCGGACACACTGACATTGACGGCTCACTCTTCCATAACGGCACTAAAGCAGATGGTATGAAAAAAGTTTGCCAAATCAGCACTGATATATTCTTAACACTTGTGAACCACAAGTAGGGTACTGTGACATCTATATTTGTGAACTACAAAATTTGTTGGTAAAATGTATTAGCTTCTGTGTGTCTCATCAAACAAACTGTTGAGATTAACGTAAGGCCGTGTGTATTCAGACTCAGATTCGGACAGCGAGCTCTCCATAGACGAACACAGCAGCTCGTACGCCTCCTCTCACTCGTCCGACAGTGAGGATGAAGACATCGACATGAAGCCAAAGTGGAATAATGAGAGACAACCACTACACAGCACTCCAAAGGGTACAAAAGAAGGTATTTTTCTTTCATAATTACATTAAACATGGTTCAACGTGGATCTGTAATTGATGGATGTATTTGCAAGTTATTGACGTGTCAAATAACATTAACCTCTGTCTTTTGTGTTTCAGTGGACACAGTGTCCAATCATGTCAAGCCTTACTGGCCGACCGAAGCCATGACAGCCAGTGACAGTGAAGATCCCGGAGGGGCAGAGAGACTGAGAGTGGAGACGAAAGTTAACGTGGAGCTCCATCAGGAAAATAAACTCAATCACACTGGAGAGACTACTCAGGACAAAGACCATCCAACACCCTCCATCCAAGCCAACAGCAACCACCAGCCTGAACAGAGGAAAGGTGAGACTGGCAAATAAACACTTTTATTAACTGTAAAACATCAGTTGAGCAGTTTTTGTTGTTGTTCTTTGGAACTAGAAAACATAGAAAGTTCTGTACTCTTTCAGAAGATGCGTAATAGCGCCCCCTACCATATAACAGTGAAAACATGAATTGTCGGAAAATTTCCCTCAATGGCAGTTAATATAGAGTCGAATATAGATTTTGTTGCTGTACATTTTACATACATGCTAATATCCCCATGTACTTTCTTCTCATAGGTATTCTGAAGAATAAGATCACATATCATCCTCCACTGACGGACAAAAACATGAAAAACAAACTTCGGGAGAAGTTATCAGACTACAATCCCCCCACCATCTCCCCCTCTATAGCCTCTAATGACGGGGGTAACGGCCACAATGTCCTCATCAAGCCCCCTCATCGGCCACCCGTCCCTCCACAAGAACATCAGAACGGCATGGCCATGAATCTGAGATCAGTGACCGTTAACGGCGGCAACCAGTCAGACTCTGAGTAAGACGCTTTTTGACATTCCACCTTGCTTCACCCAAACCTATTTATCTATCTATCTTTTATTAACTGTTTGTTTTCTATTACAAAAATAAAGGCAGAATTAATTCTATAGGGTTCATTCTATTATACTATTAATAATTGCATTATTAGTTGATACTAATACCAGGGAAATTTCATAATACCAATTTTGATACTGCATCAAAAACAAATTGGTGAAATTTTTTAAAATAGTAAAAAAAATGTGTCCAGGTCAAAAGAAAAAAGGGTAACACTTTACAATATAAAATTTACATTTATAAACATTAGCTAACTACATTGGTTAACATGAACTTAAAATGAACAATTCTTCTACAGTATTTATTTATCTTAGTTCATTTCAACATATGCTAAAACATATTTTGGTAACACTTTACAATAAGGTTTCATTATTTAACAATATTAGTTAACAAACTAACAAACAAATATGAATAAATGCTGTAGAAGTGCAGTTCATGTTCATTTCAACATTTACTAATAAAATCAAGATAACATTATTAAATCATTTTTAAATTCAAAAGTTGTATTTGTTAACATTAGTCAATGCACTGTGAACTAACATGAACAAAAAATGAACAGTTGGATTTGTATTAAGTAACGTTAACAAAGATGAGCAAATACAGTAACAAATATATTGCTCATGGTTAGTTCATGTTACTTAATACATTAACTAATGTTAACTAATGAAACCTTACTGTAAAGTGTTAGCTATTTTTTTATCTGTTAACATCATTTAATGCACCCTGAACTAACAAACAGTGAACAATTGTATTTTTATTAACTAACAATTTCAGTGAAATTTTTTTTTTTTTCACAAACCACGCATAAACGTCATTTTCTCAAAATTACAAACTTTTACACACATGCTGCTCACATATTATTGTAGCAGAGTTTGTGCTTAATACAGTGTATACTCAGACTTTAGCCATGAAAATGTTACAAGTAACAGAAATAAGCACAAATGTCAGGGCATGTCAAAACACCTCCAGGGCCCAGAAAACAGCTCAGGGTTCACATGGTTAACAAAGGTTAATAAATGCTATGAAAATATATTACTCATCATTAGTTAATGTATTAACTAATGTTACCAAATGAGACTTTATTGTAAAGTGTTACCAAAAAATTTTAAATTATTCTTTGCATAAAGACATTGAAGCTTATTTCACAGTGATATTTCACTGCACTTCCTGGAGAACATGTGATTATTGTACATTTTATAACGTATCTATATGTAAAATCAATATATGATGTAGGTGCACATTAATATTTGGTAACACTTTAGTTCAGGGTCCAGTTCTCACTACTAACTAGTTGTTTATTAGCATGCATGTTACTAGGAAATTTGGCTGTTTATTAGTACTTATAAGGCACATATTAAAGCTTTATTCTGCATGACCATATTCTGCATCCCTTAATCCTACCCAATACCTAAATTTAACAACTACCTTACTAACTGTAATAAGCAGTAATTAGGAGTTTATTGAGGCAAAAGTCGCAGTTAATATTTAGTTAATAGTGAGAATTGGACCCTAATCTAAAGTGTGACCTAGTATATTTGTTGTCACGCATATTTAAACTGCAGTGACATCAGCAGACTCTGAATTTAATTGATAGTAGCGATACTGAAGAAATACTTTTTTTTTTCAAGTTTTATTCGACTTGATGCTAAAGTACTAATTCCAGACATTTCTACATTATAGTAGGGGTTGCACAGACTAGTCGACTTTAATGCTGTGCCATGGCACTTTAAGCTTGACATTGACTAGTCGGTGACTAGTCGCTGGTCATGGCCTATAGAGGGCGCAACAGGATAAGAAATATTTAAAGTCCACTTTACACTCCGTTTCCAACAGTTAAAATGACAAATAAATCAACCCAATCTCACGGCAATTCGTACGTATTTTACGAGGTGGCTAATTCGTACAATAAGATAATTTTACGAGGTGGCTAATTCATACGAATTTCTACGAACTCACTCATACAAATGTTTTGCTAAATAATTTTTGCTAAATCGTATGTATTTGACGAATTGCCCAATTCGTATGATTTCATACGAATGACCTAACCTCAATTCCCGCCCCTAATACCCGTCACTGTGGTTTAGACAAATTGTACAAAAGTGAGGTCGTACGAATTAGCCACCTTGTACAAATACATACGAATTGGTCGTGAGATAGCGTTGAATCAATGCATACTCTGAGCGCTCCACAAGATATGTTTGATTATACCATCTGGATGCTCAATATGGATCGGGTAAATGCAAGTTTTAAACAGCTTACTGTACACATACGTTTATCGATGCTCTAAACTAATGCGCTGCTGCATTGTAACGTACACGCATACAGACAGTAGCTCACGCGCACAGAAACATTCAATAGCGCAGCAATGTATTGTCAACATTGTTTATCAATAAAATAGCTTAGAAAGTTCTAGCATATATTTCTTAGTAACTAAAACTCATAGCTTCACTATTAGAAGAGAGAATTCACACGCAATCGCTCTCTCACTAATACATTCATATAAATGTAATCTTTACTGTGCTACTTTATCTGTATCTGGTTTAGAACGAGCAGAAATCTGTGAGAAATATAAAGACCAAAAGATAAAATAACTGATCGAAATGGGCTGTTATGTAGGAGCAATAGCCTTGTGGGCAGCTCTGTATCATATGCCATAGCTGTGCATAAGGCAACCTGCATTCAAGTCTTGAACGCTTAGTCATCGACTCGACTTTCATCACATAAATGTCGATAAAACCTCCCCCCCCCCCACCCCCGTCATTCAACCTCTACATTATAGCTGTTTTTTGCATGTTGTTGAAACCTGAGCCCTCTAATTCTGTTCAGCTCTTTGTGTCTGTTGGAGCATGTGTGCCGAAAACAAAGAACGTCTTCTTTACACCTGTTGTCCATGTGGCATGCGGCTGCTGTACTTGGCCTGTATTCCTGAAGAACACCCTCCTAACCCGCATGTATCCTCCTTCCTTTTCTCTCCCTTTCTGCTCACTACAGCGGCAGTAATGAAACATCAATTTGACCCAGCAGGAAACCTGAGGAACTTCTGCCCTCGTGAGGGGAGAATATCAGCCCTGGATAGTGGAAGGAAGGTGGAAAGCAAAGGTGGATTACCCAGAAACCCTCATTGTAGGCGCACTTTGCTCTCCAGCATGTCCCTGGGGTCCAGGCTCCATCGGAGAACAGTATTACTGGAGATGTCAGCCTGTTAAATGACTGATAAGGAAAGAATAAGGGAATGTATCTAAATACGCAAGACCGGGTCAGCGAGGAACTATGGAAACTGTGCCAAACCACTAAATGTGGGACTTCAACCATCCCAGCATGCCGAGCGACACGCTCTGACTGAGTGACAGGTGGACTTGAAGAGACATAATAAGACTAAGTAATTTTGTACGTAATTTTGTATGATCGCACAAGGCTGGAACTGTGTAGAGACGTTTTCCGATTACGAAACGTAAATCACAGAATGCTGAAATGTTCACCAAGTGCCCTGCTTGGCCCGTCCTCATAGAGGAGATCCTTCTCTTGACTAATACCTTCTTTGTGTAATTACTGTGTAGATATATATTTGTTGTTGTTTTGAAATTGTAATATTTTTAAGGCACATTTGTATATTGAAAAGCATTTTTAATAACATTTAATTGCAAGACTATTTTTATCCAATGTGTTTAAATCACAAATGTTTTGTACTTGATTTGCAGCGTTAATCATTTGGGTTTCTCTGGTGCTCTAGTCCCAAAAACACGACTAAAAGTCCATTAAAAACACTGTACAACTTTCACAATATTCAGTGGTGAATTTTAATAATGTTTGAACTGTGAAGACGCTGCCCTTAGACTCAAGGAAATTAAAATGAATGTGTTCTTTTTTTATTATTCATTGACAGTTCACAATTCATCTTCCAAAGACGCAGAAGTGAAAGAGACTTGTTTTTTAAATCATTTTTCACAACAAAGACACTGGATTTCTTAAGAAATAGCTGTATTTATATTTATGTTTTGAGACACTGGATAAAAATTCAAGCTGTAAAAATAAAAGCTCTCTAAATTTTTTTCTTTGTTGTATAATCTCTTGTCTTTTCTCATTCCAAGCACAAATGTGAGTTATAACTAAGTTATAGCAAGTATAACTTCTATTTTCTTTTATTTGTAAATAAAAATATTTGTAAATCAGGTTTCGCTATAACGTTTTCAAGAAAACTGTTTTATATGATGAAACCTCATATAAATATAATCTTAAAAAAATCATAATCATAAAAGTAATTTGTTTAAAAAACATGTAAATTTAAGGCAGCTATAGAGACCAAAGGAGACCATAGTTACAGAAATGTTGCGGTTGTGCACCTTTGCCATCTCTTAATTAAGTCTTAATTAAAATGTATAAATCCTTATGTTTTATACTGTACTGCTTTACACCTTGACGCACAAACGAAACTTGTTACTGAGGCAGTCAATTGAGCCCTGTTTTTTTTTAACAATTCCATACAAGTATACGTTTTTGTATCTACACTGTAAAAAAATATTGTTAGTTTAACTTAAAAAGTAAGTAATGTTAAAAATGTTACTTCATTGAAGCTAAACATTTGAGTTAATACAAAGAATGGGATTGGTTTAATCAACAGAAAATCAAATTATTATGTTATTTGAACCACATTAATTATCTAAATTGATTTTACAAAAGAAAAAAAAGTTGTGATAAATCATAACACAAGTAGAGAGATAGCATTGGAACGTGTTACCATATCTTGATACCACACATCTTTGTGTTAGCATCTAGATGTATTATTTCAAAAGACATTACAACTTTTAACATTAAATCATTTTAAAGAAAACAATCACAAATTTGTCTTCTGTTGTGCAAGGAATTATGGGTAATTTCAGCCTAAAAAGCATGCAAAGATGCACACTTCAAAAATACAAGAAATAGTAAAGCTACCAGGCATCTTTAGCACACTATTTTTTACTTACCAACTCTCAGTGTATATATACTAGATATGCTATGGATATGCAAACTTCATCACTAGGTGAGTGTCAAGTTTGAGATTTACTTCACTCAGGCCTGCTTCATGCCCTTTACCCTGAATTCCAGTGTTTTTACTGTCGCAGGCGGCACAGAGCAAGAATTCGTCTTCAGCTGAGCTTGATTATCCTGAGTGCTCTTTACTGCATGCCTCACTTCAAAGAGCACATGAAATATTAACAACTGAAGTCATGCTCAAAATGAGAAAGTGCAGGGTGGTAGAATATCTTAATTTGCAGTGTTGGGGAAAGATACTTTTAAAGGTGCATTACAATATTACATTACTCCCTTAAAAGTTACTTAGTTACTTTTTATGGAAAGTAATGCGTTAAATTTACTTTTTCTGACCTGGGCTGGGTTAACTTGTTTGTTTTTTTATTTTTAAAAAAGGCCCTATTTTGGCAAATGTAAAGGCCCTTTCAGACCAAAAGCGAAATGAATAAGCCTCAGGCTGAAGGAAATGCAAATTCACGGCTGTACAGTAGAGGGCGCAGCAAAAACAAACCTTTCAGCTGTGCTGCCATTCTGGATTGCAGATGAAAACGTCACATGAGAAGAAAGTTCAACACTTTTACTTCATCAATAGACATAAAAGGAAAGAAACAAATGTGCTTCTTATCTAAAGTTTTTTGTTTGTTTTTGGTATGGTTGAATTGGATCAAGGTCAGCAGCAAAGGCATTGGTTAATATATTTATGCATTTGGCAGACGCTTTTATCCAAAGCGACTTACAGTGCCCTTATTACAGGGACAATCCCCCTGGAGCAACATGGAGTAAAGTGCCTTTCTCAAGCACACACTGGTGGTGACCGCTGGGATCAAACCAGCAACCTTCTGCGTATCAGTTCCATGGTTTAACCCACTGGACCACCATCTCACTATAAAGTGAGATTAAATACATAAAGTATATTTGTATAATTTGACATATTATTGCAATAATATCATGAGCATGTTTTTATTCATGTTGAGGAATACTGAATCTGTTTTTGTGCAAGTGAGATGAGTAAACTCATGCTCACATTCAGTCTAGAACTACAGTAATCATCATGTTTACACACGCCTCTGCACATGCTTGCTTCACGTGCTATCGGAAATTTCCTACTTCCCACTTCTGAAGTCGTGATTACGAGCTCATCGCATTCAAATTTCTAGCTAGGAAACTAGTGACGGAAGCATTACAATGCCAGGAGACATGGAGTGGGTCAGACATGATTGTGACCACTTCATTAAGTTTTGTTTTGTATAAATTGTATCTTAATTTTAATCAATGTTTCATCAGCCAATTGGTGCATTCTGGGTTGAGTGAGCAAAGCTTAATTGGTCAGTATTATTAAACTGCAGACAAAGATTTTGGATAGCTAGGTTGGTGCAGTAGGGGGCCCAACATCATATTCTTTCATAGGGCCTAAAATTGCTAGCGGCGCCCCTAGTAATCTGATTTGTACTTGTAATGCTTGTAATGTTCATTTCACACATTAAGATTGTAAAAAGTAAAGTAAACATAAAAACTGTTGTATTGGTCATTGTTAGTTGTTTAGTTATGCATTAACTAATGTTAATTAATAGGACTTAATTTTAAAGTGTGACCAGAATATGGAACATCAGAGAAATACGAGTATGTAAAATGGGGTTGCAAATAGAATATGTATGAAAAAGCATTCCTCTGTTGTCAGGACTGACAGGGTTTGGGCAGAAATCTAGCTGGGTGGATTGAGTTACAGCTACTTAAGAGTTGTCAGTCAGCTTGGTGCTGATAAACTTTGCCCCTTCCTGAAGTCTCACATACATAGTGCCATCAAAAAGAGAAAGAGACAGGTTGGGAAAATGAAGGCAAAACAGGCTTGAAATGGCCTTTGGGAAATAGTCTCTCTCTCTGCACTTTTTTTCATTACTTTTGAGATACGTGAAAAACACATGAGGTAGTGTGTCAGATGCTTCGGGGTAAGCTGTGCCATTTGCCTTAACCAGTGTTGGGGAAAGTTACTTTTCGAATGCATTACAATATTGCGTTACTCTCTTTAAAAGTAACTAATTCCATTACTTTTTAAGAAAAGTACGTTCCGTTACTTTTGCATTATTTTTTCTCACCTGGGCTTTTGTTTTGTTTTTATAACAAAAAAGTTATATTGTTGGCCAAATGTAAAGGCACTTTCACACCAAAATTGAATTAATAAGGCTGAAGGAAACGCAAATTCAAGCCTGTACAGTAGAGGGCGAAGCTCTAACAAACCGTTCAGCTGTGCTGCCATTCTGGATTGAAAAAGAATAGGATGCAGTAGAAGAAAGTTTAACCAATGAAAACAAAAGATCTAAAGTCATTTTCGTTTAGGTTTAACTGAATTATTGAAGGTTGGCAGCAAGAACATTGGTCAATTAAGGAGATTAAATTGCATTAAAATGTTTGTTTTATTTTACATTTAATTATTGGAAGTTTGCATAGTATTCTGATTTTGCATTTCACTGATTGTATTCATTTTGAGGAATACTGAATCTTTTTTTGTACAAGTGAGATGAGTAAATGCTTGCCCACGTTTAAGAAATACAACAACCATCATGTTTACACACAACACCTCTGCACTTACTCATGGTTTCTCTCAACATTGGGAGAGGAGTGTCAGTCTATAAAAGGAAAACAAAGTAACTTGCGTAACTTATTTGCGATATTGTGTTGTACATTTAAAAGAAATGCTTTACTTTACTAGTTACTTGAAACAAGTAATCTGATTACATAACTCGAGTTACTTGTAATGCGCTACCCACAACACTGGCCTTAACTATTAGTATTACAATAGCTTTCATTCAGATGATAGCAGACATTGAAATATATGTACTTTATTTTTGCCCTGATTTAAATGTACTTTAACACTTGCAAATGGAAAACTCAAGGTGACGTGTTCTCGCCGTTGTCGATTCCTAAGGAGTGCTTGATTCAATAGTTTTAAAGACAGAGTCAGACTAAACAGCTGTAGAGGGAGGCCGGGTTGTAACATGGGGAAAGTTGTAACACCACCAATTGAATAGGAGCCATATGATTTTATAAAGAAAAAATATATTTTTTGGTAAGAATGTACATTTTTTTAGGTTGAATTGTAGTTTCTCAGGCAAAATGTGATGCATTTTAACCTGCTAATTTCAAACCATTATGCTAATACAACTAGCTAAACATTGGATGACAGGGGTGGGGTGGGTTGTAACACATCTTTGAAAATTGTCCTTACATACAACTTAGAACAGTTTCTATTTAATAATCTTACAGAATGCTTAGACAGTGGGAAAGAAAGATAGATAGAAAAAAAAGTTTCAAAGAAGTGCAGATCACTCAGATCAGCTGCGAAGACAATGTTGAAAGCCAGTGGTGAGGATTCTGAGACCTTGAACATTTCTATGTTGTCTGTATGGAGCCATTTGGCAACTCAAAGCCAAAGGAAGTGTGGGTAAAATGTGCCCTATGCAGTCTCTGGGCCCACCAAGCCTGCACTCCAGGGTTAACAACACTTTTTCACCATTGTGACTCTGATTGAGAATATTCGCATATAGACCCACATAAATTTACAATTTTTTTGTTAGATCTACATGTTCTTTACACAGGCACACTACAGTCGAGTGTTCATTAAAGTGTCCTATTTTAGAGATTCCTAATTTAGTTTTGGAGGTCCTCTACAATAGGTTAACATGCATCAAAGATCAAACAACACTTTCATTTTCTCATAATTGCACATCACCACATTTTTCAATGATTCTCAAAAGATTTGTCCGAAGATTCAGTCTTTCTAAATCAAATCCCTTTTTTCCACAAACCTGCTCTGCTCTGATTGGCCAGATGGCCCAGTCTGTTGTGATTGGTCTCCCGCATACAGCGCATGTTGGAAACAAAACGTCCATTACCATAACTGAATTTCAGCTCCAGGGCCTTCCTAAAGCTCAGCGATTGTACACAATGTAAAGACAGTAATGATGGTGTGAGTTTTACCATATCAATCCGAGCGTGAGTCCGATGATGAAACATTGGAAGAACTAGTCATTCAACCAAACCTCCATCGCAAGGACAACTTGAACAGGATGTTTCTCAGTGATATAGTACTTATTTTGAGGTACATTATGAGATGTTGCAACTGTAATTCCTCACCATCAGCATTATGTCCATCAACAAATGTGCATATTTCTAATATATTGCGATGTAAATGCGGGAACTGTATCAATAACTGTGCATATGTTAGCCCAGCACTAATGTGAATGACTGGTGTAACATTAAAGTTTGCAAAACAAGTCTTGCTCTATCCTTTTTCATTAGTCAAAGTAGTAAGAACGACAAACAATCTTGCATTATTAGACACAAATTTGCACATTATGCAAATGTCTTTTCTTATGACGCAGACCGACGTAGAACCGTCACGCAGTGGGATTCGAAATACAGACTTGTTTAGGCAGTTCAGAGTCGACTGAGTCATATTGGGAGACAATAACTTAATTAATCGTGCACTTTCGGCTTCACAACTTTTCAGAACGTTCAGACAGCTTTATTACACACTGCATAAAAGAGAATATTCAAAAAACCATAATGATGCACTTTAAGTTATGGTCAATCCTAGAAAGAGAGGCATTGATTTGTATATTGTTCTTTTGGATTGTTTCAATAAACCTGTTTTTGAAGTATTTTGCATGGTAGCTGCTATTTTTTTGGCATCTTTTGTGTTATTGTTACAACTTACAATCCACCCCAGTAGTGTGGTAGATTGTAACAAAGGCACCCCATGTATTTGACATCAACTCATAAGGGCTGTGATATCTTTACAGAGGTGAATGAGTGTCTTTTTTAGTAAACAAATGTGGGTACTTTGTATTAAAGTTGGCGCACTCTAGCTCAAAAATTCAGTGAGTTACAGATGCTGAAGCAAAGGATAGTACAACTATTCCCGGTCTCCCCCATAGTTGAGAGAAAGTAAAATATAGGTATGATTTATGCTGAAATAACAATCATATATGATTAAACTTGTTGACAGCACATGCTGTTTTATTGTTTGTATTTTGTAAGGCTGTTTCCATAACTTTTAGCGCCATCTATTGGCTCATTTGTTACCACTCAGGGTCAAACAAAAAGATTTAAGCATGGTCATTTATCAGAATCAGAAAGAGCTTTATTGCCAAGTTTGCTTGCACACACAAGGAATTTTTCTTGGTGCTGAAGCTTCCAGTGCACATATACAATACAAACACAACAAGAACATAGTAATACAAATTCTAAGAATAAAAATATGAAAAATAGTATAAAAAGTTACGTTTTGTCAGAATAAACATTTACAGATTATGAACATATTTACAGTATTTGAGTAGTATGAATATATAAACATAAATAATCTCCTGAGTTTAAAAGATTGCACTAAACAGTCAGAGTATTGCACTTTGGGGGGTGTATTTTAACTTTATCGTTATTTTACTTTATTTCATCCTGTATCTTTTAGTCTCTGAAGACTCATCTCTTGTCATTGGTCAGGTTTATTTCTGTCTCCCTTTTCAGAGTCTTAATTTTGTGGTCTCGAGGCATCTCTGGAGCATGTAAACATGCTCTCAACAACTTCAGCATCTGGGTTTGGATCAGGGTTTTATGGTTTCTGGTCTACTTATAGTGTACTAAAAGTGATGATTACCACAACCACTACTTTTTTCACTCTGCACAAGAGAAAGTAGTCATCACAGGAGTTCAAAAAATGAAAGCAAAATGTCAATTGCACTGACTGCACCATATGAGCAGATTCCCA
The DNA here is from genome assembly GCA_023566225.1 of Romanogobio albipinnatus. Lineage (NCBI taxonomy): Eukaryota > Metazoa > Chordata > Actinopteri > Cypriniformes > Gobionidae > Romanogobio > Romanogobio albipinnatus. The sequence goes on along the minus strand of CM042245.1, from coordinate 32,151,591 downwards.
TTATTATAATTCATTTCCATTATATAGTTTCTAAATCCAGTCACGTCTGTTGATGAAATACTCAGTTTAAAGGGTTAAAGGTAGGTTTGGTCAAGTGTGATGATAAGATATTTAAATGGCAATATTTTATCGGATTTGGCAAAATTAAAGAACTTCATCTTTGAACAATGAACTATGTGATTCAAATTTAAAGACGGTCATGAGGCAAAGCATCAAACAAATATGATGAAAAGGACAAACGTTCAGCAGTAAACGTTTCCGGTGATATCTGGCGCCCTCTAGCGGTAGGGTAGACCGAGTACAGTTGGTACACTTTTTGCTTTTTCAGTTACCACACCAAAACTGAAAAGAAGTGATTTTTCATATGACATTTCCTTTACTTGTCTACTAAAATATGAATAATTATTACCATCCATAAATAGGTCATATTTACCACAATTAGCTTATAAACACAAGAAGCTTTTTACCCATGTCGGGTACAGTTGGAACAATACTGAGTACAGTTGAGACACCCATCCGTAATGCTGTAAAGCTGCCTATACCAATTAATTGAATTTGTAAAATACCTTTAAATTGAGAATTCAACAGTTTTTATTTCCATTCAGTATTTTATTTGATTATTTAAGTTAAAAATAGTTAATTAGTAAAACATTGAACAGTAATGGTAAACAGAGATACAATATATTTAATTTCAGTTTATCATTTTAATAGTAGGCTAGGCTAACAGTTGTGTTGAGTGACAGTAAAGCTCATTGAACAATTGCAAACAATCAAATGCACAAAAATAACATATTCAACATAATAAGAGTAAATATCGTGCAACTAAACTGCATGGGCCGCAATAGGATTCTAGTGCGGGTACAATTGATACACTGCGTCTCAACTGTACCCCCCTGACCACCTCGCACATTTGTCTAGATTTGACGATGGTCTTGCATGACACACAGTCATTCAATATGCCAGTTTTCAGAGCACAGATAAGTTAACTTTAAAAGTCATGTAAGGATGAGAAGCTATATTCAATGTGGAAGGGAGGTGGTGAAATGAAAAATTTACCTTAGAAAAAACACTTTCACCGATATCTTCGGACAGGAGAAACACACGTACTTCAAATTTCCCACGATCGAAGAGGGTGCTAATACGCATGTGCGAAGCAAATATCACAGATCAGACTTGTTGAGCACTCAAGTTATTTGAGGTGTCTCAAATGTACCCCTGTACCAACTGAACTCGGTCTACCCTACAGCCGTTTTCTTGATATTGGGTTCGTAATTCGTAACTCAAGGTTTGTATAAAGGACTGTCATTCCTTTATATACTGACTAACCAAAATGAGCGATTTACCTTTGATTTGCAAAGTGTACTGTGTACTGCAATCTTATCAGTAAAGAATAAGCGATTCTTGTTTAAAAGGAGATTATTGATTAAGTGCAGCAGTCAAAGGTCATGAGTCTGATCCAGGACAAGAGTTTGAGAGTTCTGCTCACCGTCACTGTGTTCAGAGTCATGCTTGGAAAATGTAAGTAAAACTTGTGGCACAACCTATACAATTTGTATATACTTATACATTATGTATTGTTCATACTTAGCCCTGTATTTTATTTATTTATTTAGGAAATAGTTACTACAGCTGCTATTGTTGCATTGTATTGTTATAGTACTGTGGTAAGTACATGTAACGTGTAACAAAGACAAATAAAGAAAAAAAGTGTTACCTATTTAATTTATTGTGATTTTACAGTAGTAACAATGGTGTTCTGGCCTAAAATCTTTTTTTTTTTTAGGTATATAATAAATCTGCCTTTAGTTTAGCATATAACCTTTTCTTATATTGTCTTTTCCTTTTGATGATAAAAAAGATATACGTGTAACTTCACATACATAGACTATTACAAGCACAATTGTGAGTGCTGCTTTTATATTGAACATTATATATATATATATATATATATATATATATATATATATATATATATATATATATATATATACACACTCTAAAAAAAGCCTATGACTAAAAATCATTAGAAAGGTCTAAGGATTTATTGTAAAAAAATATATTATTATAAAAATCTGTGCTTTTTATCTGTGATATCAATTTCTTAAAGTATATGTCTTTAATATGAAATGAGCCTCTTATGCATCCACTGTGGGGATAAAATCTCCTGTAAATTGAAGACAAACATATGGATTGTCATATAAATTTATTTAGAGAGAAGTATTATTTTCTTATTTTTTGCCCAAAAGTTTCATTCATACTGGACGCCAGAGGGCGCCCTCGAGCAAAAACTCCACATTTCCCTCAGAGAAGTAATCGTTTTCAGGAAATCCATAGATATCCATAATAAAGGCTAGGGGTGCGTCTCAATCAGCTCCCTGGTTCAGTAGTCAGGGCACTGATCAGGGAGTCAGCCCATTGACTTATGTCCTGATCAGTCACTGCCTGCACGCTCACAGTCATTCACTGTCGCAACAAGCTTACACTACTGCTTACCTCAAGGACTTCTCTACGATACTTACCTGTTCCCATCGGGTCTCCAAGTCTCCAGTGTGTCTCCTAGTCCTGTCTCCTATCTCCATCGTTCCTTCTGCCTGAACGCCATCACCATCTGCAAGCAAGAGTATAGTATTACCCAGTTAGGATCTACCATCATCTGAACTCACCTGATCTGCTCACTACCAGGTTTCTTCAATAAACACTGTTTACCTCCATCATCTGTTCTCTGTGTCCCTCTGTTTGTAACAGAAGACCGGACCAACACCGCACAGCACCAGGATGAGCACCCCGGATCCTTTCCAAGAGCTCGCCGACGCTCTTCGGCGAGCGCTCACCACCAGCCCACCTGCACCTTTACCTTCACCAGCGAGCACTTCCGGGAACAACACCACCGCTTCTTTGCCTCCAGCAAAGAGGCCAGTCCCATGGCTAAACTGCGCCCTTCTCTGGTTCAGGCGGAGGATTGCAACGGATTTCTCCTACAATGTTCGCTGGTCCTGGAGATGCAGGCGCACAGGTACCCACATGATCACGCTAAAGTAGCGTTCATCATCTCTCAGTTAGCTGGTAAAGCGCTTCGCTGGGCAGAAACTCTCTGGTCTCAAAATAACCCACTAACCCAATCTCTCACCAGTTTCACTGCCCATTTTAAGTAAGTGTTTGGAAAATCCTCCTGGTACTCAGTGATAGGTGAGCAGATTTACCATTTAAAACAAGGATTAATGTCTGTCAACGAGTATGCCCTCCAGTTTAGAACCCTCGCTGCTGCCAGGGGCTGGAACGAGCAATCCCTGCTAATGACCTACCGGCAGGGTCTGGATCCTCGGGTGCGGTTGCATCTCGATGCATACGAGGATACCATAGGGCTCGAATGCTTCCTCCAACTCTCCATCCGCTTCGCCACTCGTATGCAGTAGTGTATCGAAGAACACCAGGGCCAGCCGTTGTTTTCTCCGACCCTCCACCAACCAGAGTTTGTTAGCCCTCCAGAACCAGCCCACAAACCCATACAACTGGAAAATTCTTGACTGTCGGTGGCTGAGCGGCAGAGGCGGCTGACCCAGAATCTATGTTTGTACTGTGGCACTCCAGGCCATTTTATCACTGAGTGCCCCATTCGTCCTCCACGTCCCATGGTGAGTGCCATTATCCCTTCACAAAGAAAAATGGAACCACTCACCACTACTGTAAACCTTACTGCTGCCGGTATGTTTCTTCCAGTTACTGCACTCCTCGACTCTGGGTCAGCCGGCAACTTCATCTCGGGCACCCTCTGCCACCAGCTCAAGCTCCGGACGTCAGCCACTCCGACAGTCTATCAAATCCAGTCGATAACCGGAAAACCACTCAGCCGAAGACGGGTATGCTCATCTGTTGGTCCCATCAGCATCCAAGTGGGTGTCCTCCACGTGGAAGATCTACATCTGCTGGTTCTGGAGGAATCCACCTCTGACATCATCCTAGGGCACCCGTGGTTGGAGCAGCACAATCCTGTCATCTCCTGGAAGACAGGAGAAGTCCTGAAGTAGGGCGACAGCTGTTTTCCAGACTGTTTCTCTGCACTTCCAGCTCATCGATCTCCAAGTTCACAAGATCTCCCTGTCTGTGCCACGTCCATCGAAAGCCCCGTAGAGAAACGTTCGGTGGATGTCCCTTCCTGCTACGCCCCCTTCAGCGACGTCTTCTGCTCCAGACGTGCTTCCAAGCTGCCTCCACACCGGCCATGGGACTGTGCCATTGATCTGCTGCCGGGTGAGCCAGTACCCCGAGGAAAGATTTACCCTCTCTCACTTTCGGAGGAGAAGGCCATGGAGGAGTACATCAAGGAGGCACTGGAGCAAGGCTACATTCGTCCATCTACTTCCCCTGCTTCGTCAAGCTTCTTCTTCGTGGAAAAGAAGGACGGAGGCTTGAGGCCCTGCATAGACTACCATGCACTTAACAACATCATAGTCAAGTTCCCTTATCCCCTTCCTCTCGTCCCAGCTGCCCTGGAACACCTCCGTGGTGCCACTGTGTTCACAAAGTTGGACCTCCACAGCACATATAACCTCATCCGAATACGGGAGGTGGACGAGTGGACGCCCTTCGTCACGCCCACCGGCCACTACGAATACCTTGTGATGCCGTATGAACTAGCCAATGCCCCCTCCGTATTTCAGGATTTCATCCATTAGGGGCTCCGGGAGTTTCTCCATAAGTTCGTGCTGGTCTACATCGACGACATACTGATCTACTCCCAGAGCATGGCCGAGCATCGCCACCACGTTGCGTAGGTCCTCCGACACCTGAAGAGCTTCCAGCTATTCCTGAAAGCCGAGAAATGCTCTTTCCACCAGCCCTCAGTGCAGTTTCTGGGATATAACATCGACCGCAGTGGCATCCGGATGGACGAGGGGAATGTGGAAGCCATCCGGTCCTGGCCCATTCCCTCCACAATCAAAGAGTTTCAAAGATTCTTCGGCTTTGCTAATTTCTATCGTCGATTCATCCAGGGTTACAGTTCCATCACCAGTCAACTCACCGGCCTCCTCCGTAATCAGCCCAAGTCTCTGTTCTGGACTCCATCTGCCACCGAAGCCTTCAAGACTGCCTTCACCACCGCTCCCCTCCTCGTCCATCCCGACCCGGAACTCCCCTTCGTCGTTAAGGTGGACGCCTCTACAACTGGAGTGGGAGCGGTCCTGTCACAGCAGCAGGGGAACCCCAGTCGTCTCCACCCATGTGCCTTCTTCTCCCGCAAGCTCAACCCGGCGGAAGTCAACTATGACATTGGCAACCGGGAACTCCTTGCCATCAAGCTGGCCTTGGAAGAGTGGAGGCACTGGTTAGAGGGCACTCAACATCCGTTCCTAGTTCTCACCGATCACAAGAACCTGGGTTATCTCCATGAGGCCAAGCGTCTGAATCCCCGCCAGGCAAGATGGGCATTATTCTTCACCAGGTGCCATTTCACAATCTCCTGTTGGCCTGGCTCCAAGAACGTTAAGGCGGATGCCCTTTTTCTGCATCTACAGTCCAGAGGAAAAACCTGAAGATACCGAGCCCATTCTGCCTAACCAGTTGTTCGTCAACCCCATTGTCTGGTCAGAAGTGACCCAGCCCTCTGCCAATGCATCCACCAACGCTCTGCCGAGTTGCCCACCAGGCTTGCAATTCGTCACCCGTCCACGACGCACTCCTCTCATTCACTCCTCCCACATTGGGCACTGGCCACCCAGGGGTCAATGAAACCCTCTCGCTGATAAAACAGCGCTTCTGGTGGCCACGCATGAGATCCGATGTCAGAAGGTACATGCAGGGATGCAAGCAATGCGCCATGTCCAAGAGCCCTCGTCATCTACCTGCTGGTAAATTCCATCCTCTGCCTGTTCCTAACCGCCCCTGGTCACACCTAGGAGTGGATTTCATCACCGACCTCCCTGTCTAAGACAGCTGTACCTGCATCCTCATGGTGACAGACAGATTCTCCAAGTCCTGCCACCTACTTCCCTTACGAGGTTTACCCACCGCCATGGAGACTGCTGAATGGATGTTTAATCATATCTTCTGTTATTATGGCATCCCTGAAGACATTGTGTCGGACAGGGGGCCCCAGTTCATATCAAGGGTATGGAAGCCCTTTTTTACCCTCCTAGGTGTGACCGGCAGCCTCTCATCAGGATGCCATCCTCAGTCGAACGGGCAGACGGAACGCAAGATCCAGGAGATTGACCGCTTCCTCCGTACCTTCTGTAACGGCCACCAGGACTCCTGGAACCAGTTCCTTGGATGGGCTGAGTATGCACAGAATTCCCTACGGCAACCTTCCACCGGACTCACTACATTCCAGTGCGTACTCGGCTGTCAACTTCCTCTGTTCCCATGGTCGGGGGATCAATCGGATGTACCCGCGGTCGACTACTGGCTCCGGGAGAGTGAGAGGGTCTGGGACTCTACACATCACCAACTTCAACGGGCCCTCCGCAGACGCAGGATGACAGCCGACCTTCGCCGCTCCAGAACTCCAGCATTCCAGGTTGGGCAGAAGGTCTGGCTGTCGACCCGGGGCATCAGAATGCGTCTGCGTACAAGAAGTTAGGTCCCAGATTCATTGGCCCTTTCACCATCATCCAGCAGATCAACCTCGTCACCTTCAAGCTCCAACTTCCTCCACAGTACCGTATTCACCCCAATTTCCATGTGTCGCTCCTTAAGCCTCACCACCCTTCTGTTTGTGTCCCCACAGAACCTGGCACTACCCCAGAGCCCCCCCCCCCCCCCCCCCCCATCTGCTGATGGCACAGCTTACCAAGTCCAGGAGATCTTGGACTCCCGGCGTTGTGGTGGTCAATTATACTTGGTAGACTGGGAAGGCTACAGTCCAGAGGAATGCTAATTGGTACCCTGAAATGACATACTTGACCCTAACCTGCTTGATATCTTCCATGCCTCTCACCCTGACAGACCGGCGCCTCGAGGTCGAGGTTGACCACAATGGCATCAGGGTCCTCGGCCCTCAGGAGCAGGCCGTGGAGGGGGTAATGTCACAAGCACGCCAGGCTCCACCTACTCCCAGTCACAGTGCACTCCATCACCAGAGTACTGATCACACGCACCTGCACCTCATCATCACCGCAATCACTGCCTGCATTTAAGCACCATGCTCACAGTCATTCACTGCCCGGTCTCGTTCGCTACAAGCTTACGCTACTGCTTACCTCAAGGACTCCTCTATGATACTCCCATCGTGTCTCCAAGTCTCCAGTGTATCTCCTAGTCCTGTCTCCTGTCTCCATCGTTCCTTCTGCCTGAAAGCCATCACCATCTGCAAGCAAGAGTATAGTATTACGCAGTTATCATCTACCATCATCTGAACTCTCTCACCTGACACTCACCTGATCCGCTCACTACCAGGTTTCTTCAATAAACACTGTTTACCTCTATTATCTGTTCTCTGTGTCCCTCTGTTTGTAACATATAACAATGATTAGTTGTCTGTCTATAAATGTCTCCAAACAGTTGCTCACCTGTCTCATAAAACACATAATATATAAAGTGTCTTTTGTGTTTCCATGGTTACTACAAAATAAAACCGAGGGTAACTCGGGTATGATGCCATTGATAGGCGACGCACAGACACAGTCCAGGTCCTTGTTAAAATTTATCTGGATTTAAACATTCTTGGAAACATTTGAGATAATGTAAATAATGTACACAAGTCAACAAAATATATAACATTGTTTTAGTGGTTTTTGGATATTTTAATCTTACATACTGTGCCTTTAACTACACAATAGTTTGGTTTGAGTCTAAACAATGTTTTAGGTGGAATATAACTATATTGGTATCTCATTTGAGATAATGTAAATAATGTACACAAGTCAACAAAATATATAACATTGTTTTAGTGGTTTTTGGATATTTTAATCTTACATACTGTGCCTTTAACTACACAATAGTTTGGTTTGAGTCTAAACTGTTTTAGGTGGAATATAACTATATTGGTATAATAACATTATATGGTGTAAGGTTTTCCCTTCACACACACATAGTGGTAAAAATAGTATGCAGATTTGTACTATTTTTTTAATTATATAAAGAATAATGATTGTTTTCTCTTAAATAAAACTAAATATAAGAGATAAAATATATAGCAGTTTTAAATATAGCTAAATATATCTGTTTTTAGAGATGAAATGTTTGAAAATGATTAACAGTTGAAAACATTAATTTGACATTTAGAAAAGTAATTAAATGTAATCATTAAAGTAATTGAAACTGTTACTACTTATTACATTTTATAGGGTAACTTGTAATCTGTAACCTATTACATTTCCACAACCTTCCCAACACTGCAGTCAGTGTGACTGTATTGCATTATATTAAGTAGACAGTGTTGCGGCCCCTTTAAGAGATCAGTGGACGCGTTCAGGAGATCTGCCCGTCTGCTGTATGTGTGAGTTCAGTGACATCAACAAGACACGCAGATCCGTGTTCTCTATGGGGGGATTGACATGAACTCGCACATAATCAAGGCTCCAGGGACATCGCTCAGCTCTTTTTAGACAGCACAGGGGAAGCTGTTCGGGGAGCTGGAATATATTTACAGCAGTTTTCCAGCAGGTGTTACTGAAGGATCTATCACAGACTATCAGCAGGGTTCATGAAACTTTGCTACGATTTGCGAGCTAGGTAAGCGGATCTTTAACATGCGTCCTTTAAAATAGATTCAACACGGCAACAGGCGATTTACAGTATGTGGCTTCACAACTGTCATAATTCAAAACCATTTCTATTCTGAGGAACGGTATTGAAAATGAAGCCGTTCATATCACGGACAGTGTCGCACTAAGAGCTCGCTGATTTAAATAGATAAGCGTGTAGACGTCATAATCGAATGTGTCATGGCTTTGTTTGATGAGACATTTAAATGCGTTCCAGAAATGTGTCCGTTGATCTGTCATTCAGACACGCTGAACATTAGGGACAAAATGTATCATTCTGCGGAGCACAGGACTGGAGACATTGCATCCACACAACATGTAGACGGCCTAGAGAACATGAATATGGAGTGAAAGTTGTTACATGTCTTAGTCATTCACTGATTCCTTTACGTATCCATTGATTAACTGATCAAACTGTTCATTGTTCCGTTCAGGCGTGATCAATCACATGGGTGGGGGTTATTATTTAATTAATTAATAATAATAATAATAAAGGAATTGAAAAATGGATTTAAAGGGAATAAATAAATAAGAATGATAAATCAATTCTTGGTCTAATTTTAGTTATGAAGTAATCAATTTAAAGGGATAGTTGACCCAAAAATGTTGTGTCAAACCTGTAGGAATTTATTTCTTCTGTTGAACACAAAAGAAGGTATTTTGAAGAATGTTGGTTACCAGACAGTTGTAGCCATTAGGGGGGAAAAAAGTCAGTGGGGTCCATCAACTGTTCGGTTACCCACATTCTTCAAAATATCTTATTTGGTGTTCAACAGAAGAAAGAAACTCATACAGGTTTGGAACAACTTGAGAGTACATTTTTGAGTGAACTATCCCTTAAAACTATTTGAAAATAACATTTTATTTTAAAATGTGCTCACATTCACTCTTATTTGTATGTTGAAAACGCAAAGGTCTCATGTCTCGTCCCATTCATTTATGAATTACATGAATCACGATTGCCTATTTTAAATTTAAAATGGAGAAATGTACAAAAAAGTTGAGTTGATCTGTTGATTCATCGATCCGTAGATCCATTCATCGATTTACTGATTCATTTATCCATTGTGAAATCAACTGAATCATTCAAATAAACCAATTCATTGATCTGTTTTTGTTTTCATTGATATTCATTTCATTAAGTCATTGATGAATTAATATTTGAATTAACTGATTCATTAATTCATTGAACTATTGAATCAATGTTCAACCGAATCCTTAAAATCAGCTGAATCATTTATCTTTTGAGTCATTGATGAATTAATCTTTTGATTAATTGATCCATGGATTTGGTAATTAATTGAAATATTAGTCACTGACTCATTTATCAATTGACTCACAGATTGATTCAGTAATTTTCAGATTCAAATAGTTTCAGATTCAGCTGTTTTCTCAAGCAAAGCATGTCTATGATCAGTGTAAACCCAGGATTCCTGCACTGAGAGAGTTGCACCTGTAGTTTTGAACTCTAAGGATGACTAATGCACACATAAAGAAGTATTGTGTGTGTGTGTGTGTGTGTGTGTGTGTGTGTGTGTGTGTGTGTGTGTGTGTGTGTGTGTGTGTGTGTGTGTGTGTGTGTGTGTGTGTGTGTGTGTGTGTGTGTGTGTGTGTGCATATATTTGACCTTGAATGAACTGAAATTTAATCTCTGTCTCGCATATATATGAATGTCCTTGTCATTGTTTGATATAAGTCATGGAGTTCATCCAGTGCTCTCAATGGTGTTCAGATAGAAGTAATTCAGAGAACCTTGGTGGTGGATATTCATGTAGAGATGTGGGCAGTGTGGAGCTCTGTGGGTGGACACGTTTACTTCCGCCTTGTTTACTTGACTAGAGACTTCTGCAGCTCTCACAGCATGTAGAATCACAACAACAGCTAAATATAATTTCATAATAATAAGCTCCGGGAGCTCTCAAGGCAATCCCTGTTCTATAATGTAGTTTCAGAGAGGCACGGTTACAATTGAATCTCCTGTCCCCATTGTTTTGTCGTTTCTCCATAATCTATGCCATCATTTTCTCTACGTAATGCCTTTTTTATTCTTACCTTGCCATTTTACCTTGTAAATATTAGCTTAAATGGTAAGTGGTAGAGCAAAAAAGTTTGAAAATGCTGTTATAATTTACTCTCATGTTCATGTTCTACACCTTTATGACTTTCTTGCTTCCATGGAAAAAAATTATTAATTTACATTTACTTTAGCTGATGGTTTTATCCAAAGCGACTTGAGGAAGGTGGAACATAAGCAATTCATCACATTGTATACAATATTCGTACACATTATCATTTTTATTAGAACGCTAGATTAGGAATCAGGCTAGAGCAGAGGTGAAATGGAGAAACCATTTTGTCTTGTTTTTTTAAGGTTGTGAAGTGAAGCCATTTGTTCTCTATAATGGTTGAAACTATTACATTATGATGGTTTTTGAAGCAGTTTCAAACAAGGTAGTGACATAGCCAAATATATTTTGTGGGAAATCCACACACATGGTACTTTATTTCCACAGTGATCAACGTGATTAAAAAAAAAACTACTTCGGTCAGTGATTTTTGCTCAAGGCAGGAAAAGCACCTGTAATCCATTTGCAACCTGTTGTGATCATTAGAGATTTTTTCTTGCCGCCGGACTTCAGATCAAAAGAGCAAATTAATTAATTCACTTTCATGTTAAAAGGTCAGCCCTAGAGACTACAGAGAATTTTCATTCACGTGTTTCTGTGAAAGTCCTGAGGATATAAGCGTGTGTCAGAGAGGTGACTTCTGGGTAAACTATGATGTAATAACATATTTCAGAAAAGAGATTCACGTTTAAACCAGGGTCATGTTATGAAATCAAAACAAATTTAGTGGCTTTCTAGCATCCATGTGTAAATGATCATTATAAAAGCTCCAGGTTGTTAATGATTTTAATCAGCTCATTAATGCCAAGTGAATAAAACATTTTTGTTGGTTATGTTATGATAGGATTTTTTTTTAATGTCTTAAAAATGTTGTAGCTGTTTTGATAGAGGGTGGTCCTGATTTAAGACATTAGATATAAGCACAATTTCTGAAATCAAATGAACACTTTTATTACACAGTATTTACTAACACTCTTGCCATTAGACCAAATTGACATGAGCATCAGCCAATGCCAGTAATCTCAAATGAGCCACAGATTGGCTAATTAATGGGATTGGATGATATATATCGTTCTGTCAGTTCTATTGACTTACTGTGATAAAGCCACTTTGCATCTTCATTATGTGGAAGTGAGCTTCCCAGTGAGTTGGCAGCGAAACACCTGTGTCCTCTTTAAAATGTAGCTAACAATTTTTTCTTCCTGTGTGAGTTCTTACTCTTAAAATTCACTGTAAATGTTTTACTTTTTGTCCTTAATACTTTGTTGTACTTTGTTGACTCTGCAGGGCTGCCATACACAATGTTAAGGTAAAGCCTAAAGCAGCTGTGTTGAACATGCTAAAGAGGCTGGACAAAATAAGATTCCGTGGTCCAAAGCGAGATGACTTCCTGGATCTACCCGAGTCCCCTACAGGGTCGGACACTGAATGTAGTGATGATATTCTGCTGAGACCTCGACCTTCAATACGAGACAATGATGAGCAAAGAGACCCTGTAAGTACTGTAATTACAGATGTTCTACTTGTTTAAGTATTAAGTTAGTATGAAGTACTCATTTAGGAACTTCGGTATGTTAGTTATATAATACATGTATTATGGAACGTCTGTTACTAAACCTAGTGAGCTCCCTACCTAGGCATCATAGGTTTGCTTCCAATACAAAAGGTAGGAACATTATGCTGCCTTCTAAGGTAACGTTTGGCCAATTGACTAATTTTGGGCCCTCAGTGTAGCTCTTTACTGATCCAACACTGGTCAAATTTCACAGTACACTTCTACCAAACATTCTATACCATAAAATGTCAGAGGAAAACTGTGAAGGCATATGTTGCCAATTGTATCCTTTTGAGACAAGGCATTCCCTGAACGCATTGCATTGATTACGAATATATTTAATTCAGCACTGAAAAGTGTCAAAATTGTTAAAATTCTGAACATGTCAGCATATTTTTAATCATTTTAAGATTGATGGCTGTTAGAATGTTGTGTTAAAGGAGTCGCACACCGGACGAGAAGTGCAGCGTTGTGCTGATCACATCTTTAAATTGCGAACACATTGTTTTGTGTGAGTGTATGCACACTGCCCACGGTGCCCAGCTACGACTCCAGAGGCTATTCAAAATCCTGCCGTGCCACAGAGTAACATAGTTTTCAATAAAATTACATTACATTTGTCCCAAATCGTTTACTCTAGGCTGGAAGGTAGCATTTTTCGGCAAAACGAAAATGTAAAATTTCTGTTACTTGAATAAAGTCTATATGCTTCATATGGAGGGCTATAATAATTTAGCATTTTCTCTTTCTGTTTGCGCTGTTTTTTCAAACACCAAACTTGAAACTCGTCTACGTCACTTTGTTCATTCTTGAAGTTAACTTGCCTTTTTATCATAATTGTGAATCTCCTCACCAAACAGGCAAAAGTTAACTTCAAGAATTAGCAAAATGGCGTTGACAAGATTTTGACTGCCGCCTTGAACTGAATGCGACTCGTCCCGTGAGTTGTCCTAGGATTGACGCAGTGCGGTGCTTCTTATCCGATGATTTCAGGGGCCATTCTTACAAGCCACGTTTTTTGAAGCAAAAATGAAAAGATTGGCCCCTAAAGCTGAATGCAAGCAGTGATATGGGAAAAAAATGAAAGGTCTTGAGATGCGATTTAAAACAAAAAAGTTTTTAGAATGCGGTGCAATTTGCGAGAAAAAAGGTGTGAGTGCAATAATGCGTCTGTTTAACACATTTTTACAATGGCAATATAGTGCATTTGAATGCAAAATCTGTGTGAATGGGCCCTAAGAAGGTAGATGCAGTTCCTTTTAAATCAATTTTCTCTAATCTAATTGTGCTTGTGATAAATCTCCTTTAGAGTCTGACCTTTTTCACATGAACTTCCTCTTTATCTTCCATACTGTTGCAAATATTTTGTTTCACTGTTATCTCATTCGCCTTGATATTCAGGAACGAGAAATGCAGAAAGGCCACGGTCTGTCATCTTTCAGCCAAATTATGCTTTAATAACACTTTATTGTAAGTGTCATAGAGTTTACTTACTATAGTAATAACAGTAAATTGTGCATAATTACAAGTAACTAACCCTAAACCTAACCCTAACTCTATAGTATGTAGGGTTGGGTATCGTTTGGGTTTTTCCGATACCAGTGCCAAACCTATACTTTTAAAACGGTACCGGTGCCTAAACGGTGCCTGAACCGATACTTAAAAAGAGCCATAAAACGAGGTGGATGAGATTAAAGAATGGCTTTTTATTATTTTTATTATTTAAATGTAAAACTTTATTACAAGTTTAAAGTATACTTAAATATACAATTATAAATAAATACAAAACACAATTTACTTTACAAATTCACAGTAAAACTAAAGCGAGCTAACCCAACTACAACTAATTTAACACTAAATAACTGTTACAGTAATAACAGCAGTTGTCTGTATTCTTGGTATGCTACAAACCAGCTTCAAGCTTCAGCTTTATTTTGCAGAAATATGACCATGTTCTCTGGCTAAATATTTTAGCCTTATAGCCTTATAGTGCATCCATTTGCATCCACCTTATTGTTTCCATGGCATTGCGTCGTGCTTCTCACATGACACACAGCTGCCACAATAGATCTATATGACAGCTCAGCTGTATCAGGTTTATTTAGCTTTTTCTTTTTTATTCAAAATATTCACAAATTTGCTAACTATGTCATGAACTATCTGATATTCTGATTTTCAAATATGTGTGAGGGAATGTGTGTTAGTTGATCTATACTGTGCGAGGGGCGGCGCCATGTTAGTTTGCACCTCAGAGAAATCTGCGTTCTAATTTGGTCCGGTACATACCGGTTATATAGGTACTGGTGCCATATTGGCACTGGGTTTCGGTACCCAACCCTAATAGCACGTACATGTAGTTAATTAAAATTACTCAGTACTTATTTGACTAAGTACAATGTAACTTATGTCACCTTTAAAATAAAGTGTAACCGTTTAATGTATTTCACTATCCTGTTAAAACCAGACTCCGTAGCTTCTGTCTGGTACCTTTTCATTTCACAGATGGTTTATGGAAGAATTCTTTGCCGTAATCGTGTTCACGAGTTCACACTTACAAATAAGTCAGATAGAATAAATGGTATGTGTATTTGGCGTGTTGTACGAAGAGAGGGCTCTGAGCTCGGTGTTTGCCCCGAACTCAGAGTACTCCCCCGTATCTCTGGTTAGGAAAGTAACCAGGTGAGTGTGAGGAAGACGGGGTGGTGGAGGGATGCTGAAAGCCTGTCAAGGAACTTTGTTGAGTTGACTGGGTATTTATATGATCCTCCACTTGTGCTGATTGGGTAGACATGTTGATTACTGATTGCTGACGACTGGTTTGAATGACATTATGATTGGATAGGATGGGATTGGATTGGATGATTGGATGATCTTACCTCTCAGGTTGGTCCTTCAGGGTGTCATGGAGAGGTGAAATGTCTATGTCACATCATCTAGCCACTGGAGTTCCACAGGGCTCAGTGCTTGGACTACTTCTCTTCTCCATCTACATGCCATCACTGGGATCTGTCATTCAGAAACATGGCTTTTCCTATCACTGCTATGCCGACGACACTCAACTCTACTTCTCATTTCAACCAGATGATCCCACGGTTGGTGTTCGTATCGCTGCCTGCCTAACAGACATTTCTGCCTGGATGAAGGAACATCACCTGCAACTCAACCTTGCAAAGACAGAACTGCTTGTGGTCTCAGCCAATCCAGCACTTCATCACAATCTCTCCATTCAGCTAGGATCATCAACCATAACTCCGTCCAGGACAGCCAGGAATCTTGGAGTTGTGATTGATGATCAGCTAAAATTCACTGACCACATTACTGCAACAACCCGGTCCTGCAGATTTGCGTTATACAACATTAGGAAGATTAGACCCTTCCTATCAGAGCAGGCCACACAACTCCTGGTCCAAGCTCTTGTTCTCTCCAGACTGGACTACTGTAATGCTCTTCTAGCAGGCCTTCCGGCATGCACTATCAAACCCTTGCAACTGATCCAGAATGTAGCGGCGAGGGTGGTCTTTAACCAGCCAAAGAGAGCGCACGTCACGCCTCTCTTCATCAGTCTGCACTGGCTGCCAATAGCCGCTCGCATCAAATTCAAGACACTGGTACTCGCCTTCAAAGCAACCACTGGCTCTGTACCAATATACCTAAACTCGCTTGTTCAGACTTACATACCCTCCAGAAGCTTACGTTCTGCCAGTGAACGACGCCTTGTCGTGCCATACCAAAGAGGCATGAAATCACTCTCACAGACCTTTTCCTGGACCGCCCCCACCTGGTGGAATGACCTGTCTATCTCAATTGGAGCAGCCGAGTCTGTAGCCATTTTCAAAAAACAGACACATCTTTTCCAGCAGCACCTGACCAATCAAGAATAGCACTTAACATTCTATTCATTTTCTGTCTGTCTAATTTATAAAAAAAATAAAAAAAAATAAAAAAAAAGTTCTGTCCTAGATTAACTGAGACTTGTTACAGCACTTACATACTGTTGCCTTTGACTGTTCTAGCTGCTTCTATTGCTCTCATTTGTAAGTCGCTTTGGATAAAAGTGTCTGCTAAATGACTAAATGTAAATGTAAAATGGATAGATCATTTGAATGTGCTCCTCCCGAACTTTGTTAATGAAACATCATTTCACGAGTTCACACTTACAAATAAGTCAGATAGAATAAATGGTATGCGTATTTGGCGTGCTGTCCGAAGAGAGGGCTCCGAGCTCGGTATTTGGCCCGAACCAAAAATTGCAAACTAACATGGGACAGCAGCCGGTAAATGATGTTGAATGCCCCCCAAAAGTTGCAGAGCACAAGCTGATGCTGTGCCAATCGAAGGGAGAGGGTTAGTCACTGGATCGGGAGGTCTTGTTTGTCAGTGTCTGAAGTTTTGATGGTCGTGGTATCAGGAAAGGTAATCCTCGTTGGTAGTCAGCTGGGGATGGTTGCAGATGGGCGAGAGGATATAGCACTGCTGCGGCAGTGGCAACAAACTTCCTTCCTTTTCCAACTTGCTTTCAAACTGTCTAATGAGCCAGTTGTATGGAGAGCTGGGTTCCTGCGGGTGTGGAAAAGATGGCACTTCTGTGGCAGTGGAGCAAGTTTGACTGGAATAACCGAGCTCCTGAGGGAGCGGAGTTGACGACACTACTGCGGCAGTGGAGACAAGCCATTTTCCACTTGCTTTCCAACTATCCAGTGAGTCAGTTGTGCGGGGAATCTGGCTCCTGCGGGAGCGGAATAGATGACACTGCTGTGGCAGGGGAGCGAGTTTGGATGGAGTAACAGAACTCCTGCGGGAGCTGAAATTGATGAGACTGCTGCGACAGTGGAGATGAGTTGTTTTCAACTTGCTTTTCAAACTTTCCAATTGAGCCAGTTGTACGGGGAAATCGGGCTCCTGAGGGAGCGAAAGAGATGACACTTCTGTGGCAGTGGAGTGAGTTTGGATGGAGTAACAGAGCTCCTGCGGGAGCTGAAATTGACGACACTGCTGTGGCAGTGGAGACGAGCCGTTTTCAACTTGCTTTCTAAATATCCGGTGAGCCGGGTTGGACATAGAACTGAGCTCTTCCGGGAGTATGGAGAGAACACTGCTGCAGCAGTAAAAGCAAGTTGAACAAAAATAACGGAACTCCTGCGGGAGCTGAGGCGGTATTACTGCTGCGGCAGTGGAGGCTTTTGGGGCAGAGAAACTGGGCTTTTGTTGGAGCGAAGAAGATGACACTGCTTTGGCAGTAAAACCAGTTGGATGGAGAAACTGAGCTTCTGTTGGAGCGAAGTGATAACACTGCTGTGGCAGTGAAAGAATAATGCGGGCTCCTTCGGGAGCGACTGGGGAGATTCTGCCGCGGCAGTGAGTATACGATTGTTTCCCTTAGTGGATTGGTGATATTGAATTGAAGCAGATGAGGTGATCTTGTAGGTTTGGGTGAATGGAAACAGGCTGAAAGCTGAAACTAATTTATCTGATGAGAGTTTGTTGAGCTTCTTTGATGTGGAAGTGAATGGAACAAATGTAGCTCTTGAAAACCTCTGACGACCAGCGACCAAGTGCTTGGATCTGGTGCTGGGAGAAGCCTTTTTGGGCAGCTGTGGTTGCTGCACTTATGTGGAACAAATGGTTAGAAAAGTTGTCTGCTGGGATGCCAAATTGAATCAATATGGATTTGAGGTGTTTCTGGAACCAGAAACGTGTGACGGGCGGTTGGCGTCGTCTGCAAAGAGTGGGACAGACAGGAATCTTGTCTGCAAGCTTCTGAATGTAGGTAGGCTATAAGGGGTTGGAACGGCTGAATTGATGATGGGGGAGGTTGAAGATGCAAATGAAATGGCTTTTTTCATTTGATCGGTCTTACTTACTGTTTGATGAAGTAAGAGATTGTTTCGTCATCTAGCGCTGATAGATCTGAAAGTGTGGGATGAATCTTTGGGTTAAAGCTGGATGTGATGGTGAGTTCTGAGCATCTGAGAAAGCCAAAGAAAGCCTATATGAACATTACATCCAGAGTGCGGTATTGATGGAGTGGTAGCCTCGGCGGAGGGTGGAGATACATTTAGTGAGTATATCTAAAGTTGATATTGGTTGAAATTGGTTGTCTGGAGTCTGGGTGGATGGCTTGTTTTTTTTGTGTGTTTTTTGGGATGCCTTTGATGAGCATGGATGTTTGTGAATTGGCCAATTCTGAGGAGGACAAACCAAAAATTAGTTTGTGAAATATTGAATTCCGCTTAGATAAACCTTGATGGAGCTGGCTTGGAGGTTCTTGATGCTGTTGAGATGAGATATGAATGAAGAAAAATCAGGAAAATTCAGGTTGTTTGTGGAGTGAAAAGACTTGAAACACTTCCATGTAGTTAGGTAGGATTGGAGGGTTCTGGGGGAAAAGGCTTGAAGAATGGAATTAAGAGAGGTGTCAAGGAGGGATTTCAATGGGTGGTTTGTGGGAATATCAGCTCTGAATAGTGAGGTACTGGGGTTGGGAATGGGTCCGCCTTTGGTGCCAAAATCCTGAATTTCAGTGAGGATCTGTGCTCTGATATTGCTGGGAACAGGGGGTGGGTCCATGGCATGGCTGAAGAGAACGAGTTCGGGGAAAGGTTTTAGGAGGAAGGAAAGCCGGGGCAACTTGCGGAGGCAACCTCACGTTTCGGTCGCCCCCAGGCAGAGGAGAAACGGGAGAGTTGGAAAGGAGGAAAGCTGGGAAGGAAAATAGGGCATCTGGGCCTGCACCGCTAGTGGAGGCAGCTTCACGCTAGAGTCTGGATGGACAAGGGAAAGGGTTAGAGAAAGTGACAGGAAAAGGCTGTGATAACTGAGCCTGCACTGCTGACAGAGGCATACTCACACTGAACATGCGGCCTATGCAAGTTGGCATTGTGACGTGAGGTACAGCACTGGAGAAAGCTGCAGTCTGTAGCTCGGCAGAGCAGAGAGAAGAGTTGAGACTGGGGATGGCAGCAGCGGGATCTGGGACACGGCCCAGACTGGCTGAAGGCCTGCTACTACGGCCTGGCGCTCGTGGAAGAACCGTTCCTGTGAGGGAGGTAGGTGTTTTATGGGAGCGTGAGTTTGGGGCCTTGTGATTACTCGCCCTGTTTGCGGCTTTGGAAGGTGGAGTGATTTTTGGAGATGGGAAAGCGTCTTGGAGTGACGCGTACAGGTTGTACAGTTGTGCTTTATTCATCCTTAACGCTTTGAGTTTGATAAAAGCACACTACAAATTAAATGTATTATTAGAGAAAAAGGAACAGCACTGCTGTGGCAGTGGAGAAAATTAGCCAGAGAAACTGATATCCTGCAGGAGCAGAGGGAACAGCACTGCTGTGGCAGTGGAGAAAATTAGCCAGATAAACTGAGATCCTGCGGGAGCAGAGGGAACAGCACTACTGTGGCAGTGGAGAAAATTAGCCAGAGAAACTGAGATCCTGCAGGAGCAGAGGGAACATCACTGCTGTGGCAATGGAGAAAATTAGCCAGAGAAACTGAGATCCTGCGGGAGAAAAAGGAACAGCACTGCTGTGGCAATGGAGAAAATTAGCCAGAGAAACTGAGATCCTGCGGGAGAAAAAGGAACAGCACTGCTCTGGCAGTGGAGAAAATTAGCCAGATAAATGGAGATCCCGTGGGAGCAGAGGCAACAGCACTGCTGCGGTGGAGAAAATTAGCCAGAGAAACTGAGATCCTGTGGGAGCAGAGGGAACAGCACTGCTGTGGTGAAGAAAAATTTAGACAGACAAATGGAAAAACTGCTCGGGTTACAACTGTAACCCTTGTTCCCTGAGTAGGGAACGAGCACTGCGTCTGGTTAAGACACTTTGGGGATACTCCCTAAGCACTAGCGAATCTGAAGTCCGTATAGCCACTAAACCAATCTGATTGGCGTGCGTGATGACGTCATCGTGACGGCGTACCCGGAAGTATAAAGCAGGAGCCGGCGCACTGAAACGGCAGCTATTGCTCTGAAGCATGCGCTCCAGGCGTGCCGAGGTGTGGTGACGAGACGCAGTGCTCGTTCCCTACTCAGGGAACAAGGGTTACAGTCGTAACCCAAGCAGTTCCCTTTCGAGGGAACTCTCACTGCGTTTGGTTAAGACACTTTGGGGAACGAGTACCCACTAGCCCACACCGAGGGTAACGCCTGTCCTAGTGTGAAACCGGAGACCGGGCACAACTAGGCCTTGAATACCCTAGCGCCAGCACCGTAGGGAGAACTTCTCCACTCCTTTTCCTTCCGTGCCCCAGCCGATGAAGGGAGGCGTCTGTTGAAACGGTTTCCCGGCAACAGGACGCTCCCAACACTGGCCCTTGGGACCTTATCCAGGGTAGTGCCTGCCCTAGTGTGAAGCCGGAGACTGGGCACAACTAGGACTGGGGAACCCAAGCGCCTTCTGTGCCCCAGCCAATGAGGGAGACGTCTGTTGAAACGGTTTCCCGGCAACAGGACGCTCCCAACACTGACCCCTGGGACAGAAACCAAGGTTTCTTCCATATAACTAGGGAACGAAGGCATCTGCGCGTTACCCTGATCATACGAAAGAGATTCCCTCTGGGGGAAACCCCTTGGTTTCCAACCACCACTGTCAAGGTCTCACGTGCAGCAGGTCAAAAGGTCTCCCTTGGACGCTGCTGCACTGAGCCCCAGCACTCAAAAGTGCTTCACAGTGAAGGTCTCTTACTCCGCCGTCACGTGAGGCGGGGGATGTAATGCCTGAAGAACGAAGGAACTGACCAATCCTAAGTTCCCTGGTTCATTCGACTCCAATGGTCCGAAGGGGGCCTCAGCAAACCTTCGAAACCACTGCCAGATCCCAGGCTGGGAGTTCTGGAACGAGCCACAGGCCGCATCCTCCGAGCCCCACAGGGGAACTGTACAACAGATGGTGTCTACCCAAGCCCATCACCCAAAGGAGTGTGGAAAGCCTTATGGCAGCCATGGACACCCTGAGTGTGGACGGGGTTAGACCCGCAGAGAAGCGATCTTGGAGGAACTCCAGCACTGAAGCCACCGGCCAGTTAACTGGGTCCACCTCACGCTCCCTGCACCAAGTGGCTCACCACTTGGGGCTGTACAGCCTCCTGAAGACCAAGCTCTGGAACTGAGTAAAGTCTCTATCACCTCTGCCGACAGGCCAGCCTCTAGGTACCTGACCCCCTCAGGGGCCAGACCCAAAGGTTCCAAACCTCTGGCCGGGGGAGGAATATCGTCCCCCCCGCCTGAGACAGGAGATCCCTCCTCAGAGGGATCTGCCATGGAGGACCTGCCAGCAGCGCTATGATATCTGAGAACCAAACTCGCGTCGGCCAACGGGGTGCTACTAAAAGTAGGCTGACCCCCTGTTGGCGGACCCTCTCCAGAACTCCCGGGAGCAGAGCAATCGGGGGAATGCGTACAGACGCAGCCTCGGCCACGTCTGAACCATGGCATCCAACCCCAGCGGGGCTGGATGCGTGAGGGAGCACCACAATGGACAGTGGGACGTCTCTCGAGACGCGAAAAAGTCCGCTTCCACTGGGCCGAAACTCTCACACATGGCTTCCACCAACTCTGGATGGAGACGCCACTCCCCGGGCCTCAGCCCCTGCCTCAACAGGATGTCTGCTCTTCTACAGTACGCAGGACCCATGTAGAAATATTCGGAAGGCATTCCATGCGCCGAGATAATCTACTGAGGGAACCAGCCTCCTTCGAGGCTAGCCTCGGGTGTTACACTAGCCTCCTCCCCAACCCCCTGAAGCGGATGACCGGCAGGAAGTGGTTGGGAACGATTCTCTATGTGCGGACGCGCAAGCTGCCCAGCCGCAGGTCTTACCAGAGGCGGCTGGAGGAGCATGCGTTCGCTGAAAATCGTTGTGGCCCGAAGCGTCATAGACGGCGGGTTCCATATTGATTTCCCCGAAGCGCCGCAGAGGAAGCAACCTCGGTTGCCTCTCTACGGGGGGAACCGCTTTCGGAAGTCCAGCCAAAGCTAGGACTTCCCCCAAAGCGGCCGCCCATGACCGCGCCCCAGCCCGTGAGGAAGGCGTCTGTTGAAGCGGATTTCCGGCAACAGAACGCTCCCAACACTGGCCCCTGGGACAGAAACCAAGGTTTCTTCCATATGACTAGGGAACGAAGGCATCTGCGCGTTACCCTGATCATACGGAAAGGATTCCTTCTAGGGAAAACCCCTTGGTTTTCAGCCACCACTGTAGGGGTCTCATGTACAGCAGGCCAAAGGGTATCCCGTTGGACGCTGCTGCCCTGAGCCCCAGCACTTCCTGAAAGTGCTCTACAGTGATGCTGTGGCCTGGCCTTACTTCTGAGACCATCGCCAGTATGGTCTCGACTCGCGCGGGAGACAATTGTGCCCGCATCGTCGTCGAGTCCCATACGATCCCTAGAACCGTAGTCCTCTGGGACGGCGTCAACACACCTGTTGTGTTGAGTCTCAGCCCCAGGCACTTTATATGGGCCAGAGCGACACCTCAATGCCGAACTGCCATCCCGTACGACTGGGCCAATATGAGCCAGTCGTCAAGATAATTCAGCACACGGATGCCCTGGAGTCTCAATGGAGCCAGAACTGCATCCATGCACCTTGTGCGTGGGAAAAGAGCTAGACCGAAGGGAAGCACTCGATATTGGTACGCCTCGCCCCTGAAGGCGAACCTCAAGAACTTCCTGTGACATGGAAGGATGAAGATATGCAAGTATGCGTCCTTCAGATCTATCGTGACGAACCAGTCCTCGAACTGGATCTAACTCACAATGATGGAGACCATGAGCATTTTGAAACCGAGCCTCCTCAGAGACCGATTCAAATACCTCAGGTCTACCGGACGCAACTCTCCATCCTTTCCGAGAACTATAAAGTACCGGCTGTAGAACCCGGACTCCCTCTCTGGCGGAGGAACGCACCCTAAGGCTTCCTTCGCCAGCAAGGATTTTACCAGTTCCCTTACCCGACCCCGCTCTTTGTCTACAGTACGCAGGACCCATGTAGAAATATTCGGAAGGCATATTCATGCGCCGAGATACTCTACTAAGGGAACCTCTTGAGGCTGGTTTCGGGTGTTACACGAGCCTCATCCCCAACCCCCTGAAGCGGATGACCGGCAGGAAGTGGTTGGGAACGATTCTCTATGTGCAGACGAGTTAGCTGCCCAGCCGCAAGTCCCTCCGGAGGCGGCTGGAGCAGCATGCGTTCGCGGGAAATCGATGGGGCCCGAAGCGTCATAGACGGCGGGATTACCTCGATTTCCCCGGAGCGCCGCCGAGGAAGCAACCTCTGTTGCTCCTCCGCGGGGGGGACCGCTCTTGGAAGTCCAGCCGAAGCTAGGACTTCTTCCCAGCAGCCTTCCGCCCTGGAGTACGTTCCTCAGATCGCCTCCAGGAGCGAAAGACCGCTGCTGGGACTGTTGGTGAGAACGCCGCCTCTGTTGCCAGGCTCCTGGAGGATGGGCTCTAGAGGCGACGCTCTTTTTCTGCACCTGCCGGTGCGAGGAGCTGCCAGACGGCTGAGGCTGCCCCCTAGGGGCCACTTTCCCAGGCTCTGAGTGGCGAGGGAGGTACTGGCGGAAGGCCGCTGACTGCATCTTCGCCTCCTGGTACCCGGCGACAACGGTCTCAACCGTGTCACCAAATAGACCAGAAGGCGAAATCGGGGAGTCTAGGAGGAAGGACTTATCCTTCTCCCTCATCCCCGACAGATTCAGCCAGAGATGCCTCTCCACCATCACCACGGAAGCCATGGCCCGGCCGATAGCACGGGCCATCTCCCTGGTGATGCGGAGAGACAAATCTGCAGCCCTCCATAGTTCCAGCACATCCTCCGAAGAGGGACTGTCGCCCTCATCGAGCTCTTTCAGGAGGTCAGCCTGGTAGGCCTGCAAGACAGATAATGTGTGCAGGGAACTACCAGCCCGCCCAGCCGCCATAAAAGCTTCGCCCACCAACGATGAGGTGTCCCAAAAGGGTTTGGTGGGCAGCTCCGGGGTTTTAAGGGACGACACAGAATCAGGGAAAAGATAACTCGTGAGAGCCTCTTCCACCCGAGGCATCGTCCCATAGCCCGCCTCGCGCGCCCCCAGAACATTGGAATAATCCAATACTGGAGGAATACGCGAGGAATAGGGCTTCCTCCACGACCTACACACCTCGGTGTGTAGGTCCGGGAAGAAAGGTAAACCCCGGCTAGGTGTTTGGACCCGGCGAGAAAGAAACCGGTCGTCCAGCCTACTAGGTGGCTGAATTTGCGGCACTTCCTGTGGCCAATTGATTTTCAATTTGGCCACCGCACGAGTCAAAACCTCAATTAGCTCCTCTTGGGCGAGTGGATGAAGCGATGAAACACTTCCTGCTTCTCCACCTGCCCTGATGCACCACTCATCCGGCTCCTCGGAACCGGAGAGAATAAGCATCAGATCCTCAACCCCGGGGGAAGAAGCCGCAGCGCGGGCTTCCACACGGGGAGGAAGATCTTTAGAACTGTCAGACAAGGATTGGGAAAGTGCCGCAGCAGTCCCAGATCCCGCTGACAAGTCCTTCTGTGAACCCCATGGTCTGTGACACCGAGACGCCTCAGCGATCGCGGGTCCAGAACCCTGGGGCTCACAAAGCTGGCCGGCCTCATCGAACACGGCCAGCCGAGAGCGGAGCAGTCTGAGTGTGAGCAGCTTTTTCACAACTGACAGGCAGTTCCCTCGAGAACTGCCTGAGCATGCTCAATACCCAGACACTGCACACAAAGCAGGTGTGCATCTGAGCCCGAATAAAGCAGGGACACAGATGCACACACTGCTTAAACTCTCTCACATTCTTTCCCATCATTCACACACTTTTGCAACTGTGACAAACAACAGTAAATAGACAGACAATTTCAACAGAGAGCGCTATGCTGAAGAGCAATAACTGCCGTTTCAGTGCGCCGGCTCCCGCTTTATACTTCCGGGTACGCCGTCATGATGACGTCATCACGCACGCCAATCAGATTGGTTTAGTGGCTATACGGACTTCAGATTCGCAGAGTATCCCCAAAGTGTCTTAACCAGACGCAGTGAGAGTTCCCTCGAAAGGGAACACATTTGTGTAACCAAATGGGACCAAATATTTCTTATTTTGAAATATATATGCTTAATATTGTAGAATGCTCATTCAAATTTGGATGAGAAAGATAAAATATACAGTCTTACAACTGTATACAACATATAAAAAAATAATCACGGAATCACGTTGTGCATTCACACTGGCAGCGGTTGTCTCGCACAGCTGAACCGCGGCTCATGTATTGCAAATACAGTTAGGGGGCAACGTGGAGGCAGGGTGGGGAGTCGCAATAACAATGACAGTAGTCCGAACTGTGCACACTCGGCGGGCGCGCACGCGTCTGTCTCTCGTCTTGTCTCATCTCACTCATGATCTCTGCCTTGCCGTGGCGAGTGATCTTTTGAACTAAACAGGTCTTGTCTACTTGTGTTTGTGTGTCATATGAATAATATATATGTGCCCCATACATCAGAGTGCCTACTGTATGTAGTAAATTGAAAGTCTCTACAGCAAAAGGCCAACCGTTACATACATTTGGTTTGTTTCTACCATTCAGTATTGTGCAATATAGCATACAGAAGGTGAGGGACATTTTGGGGGGAAAGAAGTGCTGCATTTTATCATTTAAACATGTGACTTTTCATGAAAATTCTATAATCCAAGGTGACCACAACCATATGATGTCATAATATGCTAATTAGATGGGTACATGTAATACCTACATAAACTTTGGGTCATCCTTAATATTTCTCTAATTTACAGAAAGTCTCTATCTTTTATCACTTTTAAGATATAGCTGTTAGAAATTAAGATGTCAAAATCGAACGTTTTAGGAAAAAACCTAAAGGGTTAATGAAACATCATTTAGAGATGTTTTCTGAGAGGTTAATAGTCATATCTGTGTAATTTGGTGTTCTGTTTATTTTGAGGCTTTCCCCTCAATGATGGAGCCTCAGATTAGTCATAGTGTTGCATAAGTGTCTCACAAAGAAGCCACCCTCCTCTGCTTCCATCTGCAACATTAGAGTGTGTTTTTAAATGTAAACTGAGATGCTATTGAGTGACAGTCCAGTGGGTTTTCTCTCTAGGAGTGTATGTAGAGCATCTTGCTTTATGGGAAGGTGTTTGGCTCTGTTCCAAAACCTAGTGAGTTGCCCACTCAGGCAGTAGTTTCAGGCATCTTTGAGTGTTCAAAATAGTATATTGCAAAACTATCCGTCCATTCTCCCAACTGCTTGTCCTAAATAGGGTCACACAGGTTCTGGAGCTAATCCCAGCATCTTGGGACACCTTAGATAGATGGGCAGTCCATCGCAGGGCTACACACATATGGCAATTTAGCTTCTTCAGCTCACCTATCCTGCATGTCTTTAGATTGTGGGAGAAACCGAAGCACCCAGCGGAGACCCAAACCAAAAAGGGGAGAACATGCACATAGAAAAGCCTCCTGGCTCAACCGGGAGCAGCAAAACTAGATACTACATTTGAATGAAAAGCGGTGCTTATCCATGCAAAACTCGTAGCTATGATGCAAGGGTATTGTGGGTGGTCACAAATGTTTGCTTTGTGGTTGGTAACTTGGTAAGGTTTTCAAAGTGTTTTTTTACATATTGCAAGGTGATTACTAATTGGTCAAAAGACTTCACAATAACACAACCACATCAAACATAGACGATACATGACAAGGATGTAAGGATAACTTATAAAGGGGCTTATAAACATGAGGTAATCAGAGTAGAAACCGGACAGTTGTGGGAAACTAATTAACAACCAACGAGACTAATTAGTGAGCTAAGGTAAACAGAATCACATAAACTGAGCATACATGTAACAGTAGCTCCCCCCCCCCGGAAGGCTGTGAAGAGTCCATCTGTGAAGGGAGGGAGGGGGCTCTGGAGGTGGGAGTGGAGCTGATGATGGACAGGGACAACGAGGAGTCGATGGAAACAGACACCATTGTGGAGTCAATTGGTGGGAGGAGCCAGGGTGGTACTTTGGCTGCAGGACTGGGCGGAATCTGGAGACGGAACCAGTGTGTGTGGAGTACCCGGCGGAGCACAGAGGCAGATGGACTAGGGTGACACCCACGGCCTGGAAGCCCAAGGTGCAGCTGGCTCGGCAAACCGGATTAATGACTGAAAGAGGGGGAACGATGGTGATGCCAGAGGAAAGGAGAAACCTGGTGGAGCCGAAGGGGTTTAGGGCCGGAGTGCAGCCGGAGACCAGGAAGTCCATGGCGGATGCAGAACGACGACTGACTGAGGCTGAACCGGAAGTACAAGGGACCCCTGAGGAGGCTACGATGGAGTCGAGGGAGCGCAGAGCTATGGCGGAGCCGACGGACTGACAGGCTGAGGTGAAGACATGGACCTGGAGGCTTAGGATGAAGCCGGGGAATCCTCATCCTTGTGCCGAGCTGATGAACAGGAAGCCAGAGGTGAATCTGATGGGCCGCATGGAGTAAGCGGTGCAGGGTGAACCGAGGAGAAGGACGACAGAAACTGAAATCATATATTCTATTCACTATGATGTTTATATTTATACTTGGATATATATTTCAAGATATATATATATTTTTACATTTTCAAGTGGCTAAATGGTTGTCGGGAACATTGAAATGTATCTAACCAAACATTAAAACTCATATTTACTAATCTGCTTTTACACCCTTGCCGTGTTTATAAGCAGTCTTTAATGAAACAGTCAAAATATTTCAACGCAAACTTTCCTAATTGTAGATTTTAAGTAAAGACTGAAAGGTTTATCGGAAGTTTAGTGGTGGTGAGATTAAAGTCATGCAAGTGTGGTTTGATTTATTAATAGCCTAACAATAACTTACTTCAGGCAATTGTATTTAGGCTTCATAAAATTTGTGTTCATTTGTGAAGATTACCTTGACAAACGATATGTGTAAGAATCATAAATTTTTGTTGGTTACAGAGTACATTTTCTGCATTAATCCAAAAGCATATGAAAAATCGTATAGCCTTTTTGTTGAAGAAACCAGGATAATGTAAACTTCGGGGTTGGCCAACAAAAAGAGTTCACTTCTGTGAAGATTCAGTGCAATTTTCTGTTGAATGATGCAAATAATCCACTTTAACTATTATGTATTTATGTGATTATTTGAGTATTAAGTCATTATCTTGGCAACATGTTAACATCAGACTCCTCAAACAAGATCAAGAGTGTTTTAAAAACAGTAGTATCAGTTAAGATATTGTCGTAAAATGCCAAGACACTGAGTAGACAGAGTAGACACTGAGACATGTCACTAGGGTATGGAATGAAATAATTACTTTCTTTTCTCATCCCCCTCTCATCATGGATCTAGGTCATGAGCACTTTGCTGAAAAATCCAGTATTACTGGTAGCCAGCATCAGGTATGTTTTGCATGCTGGGACCAGTTTGCTGGTCCCCAGCATGGGAAGCGGGAGTGCTGGTGGATTAGCTACACCAGCTCAGTTTTGCTTGATAACAGCATGACTATGCTTGTCCAGCACTATACCAGCTCATACTCAAAAAACAGCCTGGACCAACATGGAATTCATGATGGTTTATGTTGGATTTTTCAGCAGGGCAGTATGAAATAAGTACTACAAGGATAAGACATTGGGTGGAAACTGATCAAAATAACTATGAGAGTTTGTGAGGGAAAGACTACATACAACCTTAAAAGACTTTACTATAATTAAACTTTTTTCCTTGAAATGTATAGCCACCACTACCACACAACAACGTGGCATTTCCAAGTCTTTTATATCCTACTATTGTTACAAATAGTGACTATTGATGTACTTAGTGAAACAACTGCATCAAGCTACTAAAAACAACAAAAAACTGTGCTGGTAATAACAACAATAGTGCATCAGATTTATTTACTGTTGCCAGTGGAGAAACTGCTTAGACATTATGAGGCAAGAGTCACGTCTTGTTATCCTCTCAAGCAGAAATCCTATCAAACCAGCACATATGGTCACGAGTTTAAATCCCAAGTGCGCTCACTGATTTAAGGTCTGGGTTAAGGGAGTGGCATGAAATTCTGGGAGTGACCCAGCCGCTTAATGTGAACTTTAAATTCACATGAGATTTTCAAAACCCTGTGTGGGTGTGTTCAACTTTGCCTCCGGCCTGGATTCTGTTCTTGATCCAACTTAATTTCAACTATTTGTTGGCATTTGGACATTTTTCTAAGGCAATATATGATGCAAGTTTTACAACAGTGGTTTACAACAGTACATTGATTTTATCCTTAGAATCTCATATCTCACATACTGTTAAATCCAAAAACTTCTGTAAATATTATATTCACTGTTAGTTACCATGATTCAGTGCTTATTTATTTGTTTTACAATACATGTATTTTAAGGATTAGTTAAACGTATTCAGATTACACTTTAGCATGTTAGTGTTGTAGTATGAATTATTATTATTGTCCAATTGATCAGACTAGACAGTTTATGTCTGATATTGTTGTGAAAAAAATGCTATAGACATTGAAGGAGAGATTCTTAGCCATATATAAGCACCAGAATATTATAGGTTTGATGGTGGGCTCTTTTGACTCAGGTCAGAAAGAAACCACCTAGTAACCAACCAGGACACCCTAGCAACTGCATAGGAACACTCTAACAATGACCCAGAGCACTTTAGCAACCCTATAGGCAACCATTACAACACTTGCCATTAACTGCTTTCATTCAACTTTAAGTGAATTTAATTGATACTAAACTACTTGAGAATAAGGCACCATTTCTAGTTTTTCTACTAGTTTCTATTGTTTTTATTGTGCATGTATTCTTACTGAATAAATAAAATGATAAACCTCAAGTAGTTAATGCACCTTTTGGAAACTTTACTTACATCTTGCGCTGTGTCCGAAATCACAGACCACTAATCATCAGTAGCCACTACATTTGCATTTGAATTTACTTTGTGACAAAGTTTTTAAATTTGTTAAAAAAGTATGTTCTATATAGTGTGAATATGGCCTACTACCATGTTATGTTCACGTGACCTACCAGTGTCAGTGTCAAAGACTTTATATACAGAAAGACTGTGCACTCATATTACTTGGGAGAAAATGCAACGCGCAATATGGAGGAACAAGTCCCGCCTTCTAAAGAAAAGAGCCAAACGCCGATTGGTATAGTAGCTGCCGTTAGAAGCTCCGGTTCCCATAGAAACTGTCAGTGTTCTAAGACACATGCTTATAACTACGCATGAGCATTAGCTTGGTCCAGCCTGAATAATTTTTTTTTTTTTTTTTTTTCATGATTTGAGCGTTTAGAAACAAAATTTATGGGACAGTTTTTGGCAGATTTCATTGTTGCTTGGCGAACACTTTTTTCCCATTCAAAGAGATAGGAGCTGCAATCACATATTTGAGAGGTGTTTTAAAGATGGCTGCTGAGTGAAATTACTTGTCTTAAGTGACTTTGGTTGCGTCACTTCACTGCCATTCATAAATCCTCTCCCATGGCCTCATAGGAGAGAAAGGTGTCCAACAAATGCACACTTCAGAATCTTCAGAATTAAATTAGTAGGTTATTCGGGAATTTCCACCTACTGTTTTTCGAATACTATATATTCGGACATACTACTATTTTGGCATACTGTTTTTCGCATACTATATAGTATGGGAAGTATTTGATATATATATATATATATATATATATATATATATATATATATATATATATATGTATACATCCATATTTTTTATGCAATATTCTAAATTGTGAATAAAAATACCCCTTCTTTATCTAGTTGTCTAGTTTTGCTGCTGTGTTGGGAATGCTTCTATGATACCTAAAAGCAACTTTGGCTCGTCCAAAGCTAAGCTTTTAAAAAGGTCTGTATAATTCAAAATGATAGTGTGATGGTTTACACAGACTTTGAGCTTCCTCCAACATAATTGTGTTTTGGCAGTAAAACATTTTGAAGAGCTAAAAATCGATATAACTCTGCAATGGCTTTCAGGAAGCATGTAACCTGCACATACTGAGAGGCTGACCACTCTTACCACTCTGTTTGCATGTGTTTGCATTGGTAATTTCCTGCATCACGGGCAGCTTTAGTGTTGAATGCAACAGCCTGTTAACAGAGATTGTGACCAGTGGTGCCGTGACGTTTAGACAGCAGTGAGGAGTGAGTCATCACTCACATGCTGATTGAAATAGCTCTGCCGCACACTTACAAACTCAGACACACATGGAGCCAAGACAACTCTGATAGTGTAGTGCTCTGTAGTAATCTGTGTAGTTTAGACTGTGTCGTCACAGCACTTTTTACTTTTTGATTTATGCACTAATGACTCCCTGAAGGCCGGGGGTAATGAGATAACTTTTCCACACAAGCAGGGGTTTAATTGACTTTGAATACCCCGTTTATGAGAGCCAGTCTCTTATGGTTTCTCTACTGGAAACTGCATCTTTCATGCTCTGCTGATGACCTTTCTAACATTTTATTATCTCAGGACACTTTGTTTTGTGTCACAAAGGTGCAAGATTCAAGTTAGTTAGTAGGGATGGGAATAGGGGACCTATGATAAATTAGAGTATGCTACATTGTTGTCACATAATGTCATTACATTGACTATTTTCACATTAATCAGAATTTGTCAATATTTCAATTAGTATTGAGTCATTTAAACTTCTGATTCCCATCCATGGAATATGCGGAATATGCAAAATATGAAAAAATGTGTTGCATGTAAACGCCTGATTCAGAATTGATTTCCCAACCCTTTCCATGTTGTGGTGATGTTGTTTAGAAAATTGTTATTTGGAGGGCTTTTAAATGGTTAGTTCACCCAAAAATGAAATTTCAGTCATTATTTACTTTACCCTCATGTCACTCATAACTCATAAGACCTTCGTTCATATTCGGAGCACAAATTAAGATATTTTTAATGAAATCCGAGAGCTTTCTGACCCTTCCATTTACAGCAACGTTATTACCACTTTCAAAGTCCAGAAAGATAGTAAAGACTTTGTGAAAATAATCCATGTGACTACTTGTGGTTCAACCTTAATGTTATGAAGCGATGAGAATATTTTTTGTGAGCAGAACCCCCAAAAAATAATGGCTTTATTCAACAGCTTCAAGTTGTAAACACGCCCGGTTTCCAGGTCAAAATGCCAGCTCAAAATTGTTTGGAATCTGCGTCAGCATCAAATGCATTCGTCATGGATATAGAAAAGAAGAAATTGTTGAATAAAGTTGTTATTTTTGTTTATTGTGCACAAAAAGTATTCTTGTCGGCTTCATAACATCAAGGTTGAACCACTGAAGTCACATGGACTATTTTAACAATCTCTTAACTACCTTTCTGGGCCTTGAA
Organism: Romanogobio albipinnatus; assembly: GCA_023566225.1. NCBI lineage: Eukaryota > Metazoa > Chordata > Actinopteri > Cypriniformes > Gobionidae > Romanogobio > Romanogobio albipinnatus. The sequence continues at coordinate 32,118,835 of CM042245.1, read as the reverse complement.
AGTGGTAATAACATTGCAGTTTGAGTGGGGTTAGAAAGCTCTCGGATTTCATTAAAATATCTTAATTTGTGTTCCGAAGATGAACAAAAGTCTTACGGGTTTGGAAAGACACGAGGGTGAGTAATTAATGACAGAATTTTCATGTTTGGGTGAACTAACCATTTAAAAGTCTAACATTTTCTCTATCGGCTGACTTTAATTTCTTTTATGAACATGTTTTATTATACTGGTTGATACGCTTCATATCCTGATTGCAATCAATAATAGAAGAATTCTGTGGAGTTCTCAGGACCAAAATTTTTTCGTCCAATCATTGCATTCGGTTTCATGAGTATCTTATGCGTTCAAAGCTAGCTTGCTATTGCGCTCCAAAATTGCCTACCCTACCTTTAACTGTAGTCGCTAGCGAATAGCATTTGCTTGGCTCAAAAAACCTGTAGCCTAGAACTTAGTGCCCTGCCATCACAAAATTTAACAACCTTTTTGCTTAGACGTTTCTTTGTGCAAATTAATGAGAATGATTTCCCGGGGTCTCTTTCATCCTCTTAATTTCCCTCTCCCTTTCTCTTCCAAAACGCGTGTGCATGTTTGTCAGTAAAGATAGCATGCCTGCACTGTCAGTCGCATTGGCCTCTTAAAGAGACACCCTTGCTTTTCTGCTGTGTCTCTGCAGTGCCGCCCTCTCTCCTAATCTCTCACTCACCTACTTTCTCTGTCTCTCTCTCTCACTGCGGTTCGCCTTTCTGCAGATCTTGCGTTCTTTTGGCCTGTGTGTATTTGTGTGTGTGTGGGGCGGAATGGAGTCAGAAGCAGGTTCATGTTGTGCTATCAGTGAGTCAGAATTTTACAGTCCACATTTGTCATTGAGACCAGCCTCTAACGGCTTATCTAACTAAAACAGGAGGAAGACACCTTACAGAGGACTAGTATTCTGTAAGTCACCGCTTGGTGAGACTAGCTTTTTTGTGTGGGGTGTATCACATCCATGTCTGTCAATAACCCTGTGTGTTTCTTTTTAGGCTGGTTTGGGGACGTTGTCTGTCATGCAAGATCTGAGGAGCGAATCAGAACGTCTCAATGAGGTCAAGGGTCATTTGGAAATTGCCTTACTGGAGAAACACTTCCTACGTGAGTACTGGATGAAGGGTTTCCTTGTATTTTATGTATGATATGTGGAGTAAAACTAAACAAAAGTTGCCATGGAATTACTAGAGTTCCTTCTGTGTGAACGAAAAACCTGTCCCGGAATAGATCCCAGGATGGGGACCTAGTAGCATTGCTGAGATCAGTCCCGGAATGTGCTCTTTGTGAACAAAAGGCAGGACCAATACCGTAAAGTGTCGTAGTGATGACACTGAAGCTGAGATTGTACGCCACACTAAGCTGGAATGGTACACGATGCACTAGGTTATGATTGAATCAGAAAAAAAATGCACAAGCGAAAAAAATTGCAGATCATAAGCAAACGTAAGATGCTTTGTTTAATGAAAAGGACAAACTCATGTGGACTTTACCACATGGTTTAGGTCTTGTTCACACCAAACTAAAAAGTTGTGCCACATGTATTGGTGCGAACAAAGTACAATTGTTATCTAATTGTAGGCTGATGATCTATTGATCACCCTGAGTGTGTGGATGTGTGTGTTAGAGAAAGCTTTTTGGTAATTTTGTCAAATGTTGTTGATCAAAGTTTGCTATGGTTTCATGTAACAGAATGTCCGCAAAAAAAATGTAAAACGAAAACGCCTATATTATGTGGACAAAATGTTCTCGCTGCAGTTCCCATGAGAAAAACTGCTTCATAATGGAACTAAATAATGTCTTTATTAAAGGGATAGTTCAGTCAAAAATTATAATTGTCGTGTTGCTCTAAACAAAATGTTCTCGCTGCAGTTCCCATGAGAAAAACTGCTTCATAACTGGACTAAATAATGTCTTTATTAAAGGGATAGTTCAGCCAAAAATGATAATTGTCATGTTGCTCTAAACATGTTTGACTGACTTCTGCTGAACACAAAAGGAGAACATTTGAAGACAGTGAATAAGAACTACAGCTTTTAACCTTCAAAAAAATATGTAAAAGCAGCATAAAAATATCATAAAATCACCCATAAAACTTGTGAGAAACAAACTGAAATGTTACTTGAAATGATTTTTAAACAAAATCAAAACAAGTTGATTCTGAGAACCGATTCTTTTTGATGTGAACAAATCATTCACAACAGTTTTGTGAACTGGATCAACCAATTCACAGAAAATATTGCTTGATTCTTTCACAAACAGGACATTGCTTCTTTCATGAATGGCCAAAGAGAGCTTAGACTGATCTTACAATTTTCAGTGAATAATTACTATTGTGCATAACTTGTATGGATTATTTCATGGTACTTTTATTGTGGTTTTATGTCCTTTTTGAAGCTTTACCAAAATGTATACCTTGAATATCCTATAACTTGCTTTGGGCAAAAAATTTAATAAAAATTAAGCCAAATGCATAAAACGTTAAAGTGCCCATATTATGCTTTTTGGAATAGTACCTTTAATGCAGTGTGTAATATAGCTGTCTGTGAAACGGTCTGCAAAGTTGCAAAGTCGGAAGCTCACAACAAATAACGTTATTGTCTCCGAAAGAAAGAATCGACTCTCTGAACCGCCTTAATGAATCATCAGGAATTCCAGTCTCATTTTCGTGACATTCATATGTAACACTGTAAAACATTTGCATAATGCCCGTCTATGGTCTTCATTGGCTGCCCGACGAACAACGTCTACTTTGACCCACTCTCAAACACTGTAGCCGGTTTGTGTTGTGTAGATAAGAAAAATGGTAAATATTTCTTAGCCAAAAAGTAATAGCAATAAATAACAGCAGTAATAAACTATTATTAACAGCAAAGTTAGAAAGAAAGCTAGAAGAAAGTTCAGCTGGCATCTAATATCTTTGCTTTTTTTTTCATTCCATTGCCCGCTTCTTGTTTTTCAATGCAATATCGCATTCTGAACAGCCACTTGAGAGCGGTTCGTCAGGGTGCCATCATGTGGTTGGATCATTTTCTTTTGTCATTTTTCAACATGCATAACGTTTGCTAACATTTTCATTCAAAACCATGATTTATCGTTTTAAAAAAAATTTAACTAATCGAAAAAAAATTGAAAAATCGCCCAGCCCTAGTCTGTACGATCGCTGAGCTTTAGGAAGCCTTCTGAGCTGAAGTTTATGGTAATAGTGTGTTTTGTTTCTGATGTGTACTGTATAAGGTAGACCAATCACAACAGATTAGGCCGTCTGGCCAATCAGAACAGAGCAGGCTTGTCGAAAGGAGGGATTTAGAGAGACTCCTCTTGGGAGACATTTGAGAATCATTGGAAAATGTGGCGATGTGCAATGTATATTATGAAAAAAGTGTTTTTGACCTTCGATGCATGTAAACCTGTTGTAGGAGACAAAATTGGGAACCTTAACAGAATATCTGTTAAAAATAGCATAATAGAGGCACTTTAAATGCAAATGTTTCTGTAAGGATTAGGGGTATAGACAATATAATTAGCTCACTATAACAGCAATAGAAGTCAATAGACAGTCACAACCTGTACCCTGAAATAAAAAAAAAACAATTAAACATGCACACTGTGTGTCTGTGTGTGTGGATGTGATCATCGTGTCCATCACAGTAAACAATGGATTGGCTCAGTGTCTCATTTGAGAATGACATATAAACGGCAACTGAAGGTCATTAGTGAATGACACAGTCACAACGACTGTTATGTAAGCCTAAGCGTGCCACTGTCTGCACACACCCATACACATGAGAGGGAGTGAGACAGCACACATTAGTAAGCTAGAGGAAAATGAATGGGGAGAGGGATATAAAATATGAAGTAGGAAAGGGATTACGGAGTGAAGCTGCTAGAGCATCAAGACTGAGGATTTTTTGCACAGAAAACAGAGTTATGTCTGTGAGCTCTGATGTTTGAGTCTTGCCTTTCAGTTAAAACAGCCAATCCCTAACGTTTTGATGTTGGCAGTGTTATGAGTCCTGTTATGAGTCCCGGAAATTTCAAAGAGCAAGTTTCCTGTTTGATTACTCTTGAACATGCATGACATTAGCTGGACCGGATTAGTGTTTTTGTATGATTTGAGCTAAAGATTTATATGATATAATCAAAGGTTGTAATTCTTCTGACGTAGGCATAAGACTTGGGGGACATATCTAAAGCTTCCATTGTTGGTTATTGAACACACGTTTGAATTGATTTGAACATGAATGAGATTTGCTAGCTGAATAAGGCTGCAGAGAACAATATTTTCTGTGCATGAAAACTTTTTTGACCTGTTCCTCACACAAAACTATCGCTTCTTAAAATATTGTAGATGGACTAGTCATGTTTTTATTGTGCTTATCTCTCATTTTTGTAGCTTCACAGTGTAAATACCCATCTACTTTTTATTCTTTTATTTGGAAAATCTGTATAAGATCAAGATGATATTTTATGTTTCATGAACAAGAAAATCATGGCTTTCCTTTCATCTTGTACTTCTGTTCATTCAACTAAGGACATATTTTACATTGATGCACCAACCAACACCACTTGGAGTTGAACCCATGATCTTGTTGTTGGTGATCTACCAGTTAAACTGCAGATATTGTTGATGGAAGTGTGTTTGGAATAGACACTGGGGTTTACCCTCTCTTGCCATCAATTCCTTCACATGACTGAGAGTCTATTTTAAGCGTGTGTGTTTATCCCATGTGTTTCCATCTTACGTCTCTGACCCATTTAACACTGCGTTACCAGTCATCACAGAGCAGTTGTGTTGACATCACGGTTTTTTTCTTTCTTTTTGATTTGTACAATTTTCTTTGAGGGGGATTATGGCTTCATTTGTTGCATCATTTAAAAAATTATATAAATTGGACCTATGCACAAACATGCTCATTTTATTCCATTCTTTCCCAGTAATTGAGTCAGAAATCATTACAGAGGATTTCTTGGTGTATAGCCTCAGTTATGTAAATATGCCAGATATTTAAATGCATATTTATTTTTCAATTGTATTAAATGATTAGTAGCATTTTATTATTTGAATTTGCTTAACATTTATTTTTCCTGTTGTCTCTACCCAATAGAACAAACCTGCAACCCATTTTTTGATTACAATCCAGCTGAGAACCCGAATTAAACAAATAAATAAATATTCAAGTAAAATAAAAATAAAATAAATTATACCGAACAAAATTAAGCCAGATACATTAATTTGAACAGCTCCTTTCATCATGTTATGTCATGTTAATCATGCTAACTCTTTTTTTTGCACTATTTATTTATATGTTTATATGTAAATTGAAATTTATACTGACAATTGTAATTGTAGCTGCTTCCACAATGCATGCCGTTCAAACATGATAACAATCAAATCTGAATTCCATCCATTTTCCAAACTGCTGGTCCATGTGGTAATTATGTCGGGCAGGAAATCCAAACTTCCGCCTGACATACATCGACCTTAGACATGACTTATCATATGAAACAAATTGTTGCCTAACATTAGCCACTTTAACATGGCTGCGGCGCTCACTCTAACATTAACCTTCAGTAGATAAATGTGCGCTATTATTAGGCGTACATCCAAGTGTTCTTGCGGAGTGTGGAAGCTAAATTAGTACCACTAGCCAACTAGAAAAATCTTTAGTCAGGGTCAGCCCTATTATTTAGTATGTCTTACCATTTAGAATAGTTACCTACAAATAGGTTTACATTACATTTAACTCCTACATTCAATGTGGTCTTAGACCTATATACCCCATTGTATATTGAATGTTTTAATGATGATTTATAGGCATGCTTGAATCATGGCAGCATATGTGTGTCTGTTGCAGTGTCACAGTTATATGTCTATTAGGGTTAAGTAAAGAGATTAAGAGATGAGAAGTTTATCACCTTCTCTCTGGCAGCACACACAAATTTCACACATGAAAATGCTGATTCAACCATATAAATCTGACATCTTTCCGTTTACAATATATTAAATGAAAATTGACTCCATTTAGCTATCCATAAAAAAGCTCATTCTCTGGGACACAAAGAAAATCCAATCATGATTTATTTGAGGCCTAGGTTTAACCCCATCGAGTCGGCTGTCGTGCCGGACTTTTTTTCTTTTCTTATAACTTTTCTTAAAATAAAATGTGTACAGCTAAAAAAATTAAAAATAAATAAAGTTTGAAAACATGATGCGTGATCTGCAGCCTCTCTTTCAAAGACGTTCATTCAGATATTCTTCCGAAAAGGAACTCTAGCGAATACTCTTCTCACAAACATGAGATATATGTCTAAAGAAACGTTGAAATGTCAGGTTTTAAATAATGTAAATCAAATTGAAAACAAATATTCTGTGTTTATATAATCTGTTTGAAAAGAGAGAGATGTCAGTCGTTTGCGAATGTCTCATTATCCGCTAATGCGACCATGCCCACGGAGCGCGCGTTCTATTGAGATTCAAATACTGAGGCAATCCAGTGTCGACGCCCACACATCAACTCAAATAAACGCATCTAGTAGTGCTATACTTCAGCTACATCGTTTTGAGACGCGTTGAGGAATAATCCTGGAATATTTTACCTCATGAAAAGCTGTTCATTTCTTAGAGCAACGGATTCAGCCGCTGAGTGTAAGGTATGTTTATTCTGTTAGCATCTGTGAATATTAAACGCAAAAAGACTGTTTAAATATGAATCCTGCTGCAACATAAAATGTCGCAGACGCAAGACTGTTTAGACAAGATTTGGCCTGTTTTGGACAGATTTTGAAACGTTTATTTCACTTTGTGAAAAGTGAACAGCACAAATAATACAGGATGCATCATTTTATGCGCAATATATCAGAAGACATGGAGTTTGTCAGAAATGATTTTGACTTCATTAAGTTTTGTTTTGTTGAAAGCCTTTCTTTAAAGTGATTTTGTATAAATAGTATCTTAATTTTAATCAAAGAGTTTTTTCTTAAAACAAGCTAAATTATATGCCAATGGGGGTAAGATAATAATTCTGATTGAAATCTTGTTTCTTGTTTCTGTCCCAAACAGAAATAAGATTATTTTTCTTACCCCATTGACAGATAATTTAGCTTGTTTTAAGCAAAAATTCACTTCATTTCATTTATCTAGTAAATTAATCTTGATTAGAGGTCGACTGATTCATCGGCACCGATAGCTGATTGGTGGAACAATCGGTTATTGGCAAAAATCCACACCGATAGTTTTTCTGTGATGTGTCCGTTGCTGGAGCTGGGAGGAGGTCTGACTGCGAAACAGTCTGACTGTTTTCGTCCAGTCTGATTGCGAAAGCCTACAGGTCCTGCAGACAGGCCACGTCCGCCTTGCATGCCATGGCGCTTCTTCAGGTGCACCAGGCCCAAGCACTCATGGACATGCACGAGGGTAGGCCTGACCCAGAGCTCCTCCGGGCGACGAAAGTCACCGCCCATTCCGTTGGTCAGGCGATGTCCACCTTAGTGGTCCAGGAACGACATCTCTGGCTCAACCTGGCCTGGCCAGCCGGCCGACATGAGAGAGACTGACAAGAACCGGTTCCTGGACTCCCCCGTTTCATCGGCCGGGTTGTTCGGCGACAAGGGTCGAGAACTTCGCCCAGCAGTTCTCGGCCGCCCAGAAGCAGACAGAGGCTATTAAACACATCCTGCTCCGGCGGTCCGCTGCTGCCTCCACCCTGCCGCCGGCCGCAGCACCTCCGTCTGCCCGTCGCCGAGGACGTCCGCCTGCCGCCGCCTCCGCTATCGCCTCAGCCCAGCAGCAGCCTCCACCCAGGCGGAGGCATGGAACCGGCCGCGGGAAGGACGTCCAGCCCGCTCAGGCCGCTGCCAAGCCAGGTGACAAGCGTCGTCGTAAGAGACCCTGAGACGGGCCACCCAGAGATGGAGGAAACTGCTCTTCAGGAGATGGCTGCAGCACCACTCCTTGAGAATTTTGTGTTCTGTTTTTTCTGTTCCGCCACTGGCCCCAGTGCAGTTTCCAACATCTCTGGGTGCCAAGAGAGCACGTCTGGCAGTATGCGACGCTACCATGCCTCGTTCCCCTCGGACGCCTCTCCCTTCGCCAGCGGGGGGTGCCGGCTGTCGGGACGCACTCAATGTGCCACCTCACACTCGCCCGCCCCCCCAGCGGATGCAGGTTTGTGTGTCTCTCACCCAGACCCCTCCACGGACCACTCCCATGTCGTCCACGGGTCCCTGCGTTCCGCTACGCTGCCCCGGTACGTCTGTGGTGCCGCTGACCCCACTTGTACGGTCGTTGGGGGCCTGGCTAGCGCTCACCAGCCCGTCTCGCTGGCTCATCCGTACCATCAGACTCGGCTATGCGATTCAGTTCGCCCGGCATCCCCCCCAAGTTCAGGGGCGTTCACTTCACGTCTGTGAAGAGGGAGAATGCCCCTGTACTTCAGGCGGAGATCGCTGTCCTACTGGCGAAGGACGCGATAGAGCCGGTCCCTCCAGCCGATATGAAGTCCGGGTTCTACAGCCTGTACTTCATTGTACCCAAGAAAGGTGGCGGTTACAACCGATCTTGGATCTGCGATACTTGAACCGCTCCCTGCACAGGATGCCGTTCTGAATGTTGACGCAGAAACGCATCTTCAGGTGCGTCTGTCGCCAAGATTGGTTTGCAGCGATCGACCTGAAGGATGCGTACTTTCACACGGACACAGACCGTTTCTACGCTTTGCATTCGACGGACGAGCATATCAGTACAAAGTCCTGCCCTTCGGGCTGTCCCTGTCGCCCTGTGTCTTTACGAAAGTCGCAGAGGCGGCCATTGCTCCCATGAGAGAGCGTGGTGTTCGCCTTCTCAACTACCTCGACGACTGACTGATCCTTGCTCAGTCGCGCGGTCAGTTGTGTGAACACAGGGACATGGTGCTTCGGCACCTCAGCCAGTTGGGTCTTCGGGTCAACTGGGAGAAGAGCAAACTCTGTCCTGTACAGAGGGTCTCTTTTCTCGGGATGGAGATCGACTCGGTCGCCATGACAACGCGCCTCACCGAGGAGCACGTCCAGTCGGTGTTGAACTGTTTGAATTCATTCAAACGCAGCACAGTGGTACCACTGAAACAATTTCAGAGGCTCCTGGGGCATATGGCAGAAGCAGCCGCAGTAACGCCGCTAGGGCTGCTCCATATGAGACGCTTCAACGCTGGCTACACGACCGAGTCCCGAGATGGGCGTGGCAAAGCGGGTCCCTCCGTGTCCAAGTGACACCGAGATGCCGCCAAACCTTCAGCACATGGTCGGACCCTTCATTTCTATGGGCAGGAGTGCCTCTAGAACAAGTGTCCAGTCATTCTGTTGTCTCCACAGATGCCTCATCCACCGGCTGGGGTGCCACGTACAACGGGCTTGCAGTTTCGGGTCTGTGGACGGGGCCCCAACTGCAATGGCATGTCAATTGCCTGGAGTTGCTGGCAGTTCGTCTTGCTCTCAGCCGCTTCAAAACGCCACTCAAAGACAAGCACGTTCTGGTCCGGACGGACAGTACTGCGGCCGTTGCGTACATCAACAAACAGGGTGGTCTACGCTCACGCCACATGTCCCAACTCGCCCGCCATCTCCTCCTGTGGAGTCAGAAGCATCTGAGGTCCCTTCGTGCCATTCACATTCTGGGCCCGCTCAATCGTGCGGCCAACGAGCTGTCATGGTTACGGTGCTCCCCGGAGAGTGGAGACTTCACCCCCAGGTGATCCAGCTGATCTGGAGATGAAAATTAGGAAAAATAAATGGAGACAAATATGCATTTCCCCCAGTGAGCCTTCTTGCACAGACACTGTGCAAGGTCAGGGAGGACGAGGAGCAGCTCCTCTTGGTAGCTCTGTATATAGGACTTGGTTCCCGGAACTAGTGCTCCTCGCGACAGCACCTCCCTGGCCCCTTTCTCTGAGGAAGGACCTCCTAACTCAGAGACGGGGCACCCTGTGGCACCCGTGTCCGGACCTCTGGAAACTCCATGTGTGGTCCCTGGACGGGACGCGGAGGTTCTAGGTGACCTACCACAAGCGGTAGTTGACACCATCACTTCCGCCAGAGCCCCCTCTATGAGACGCTGTATGCGTTGAAGTGGAACCTGTTCGTCGATTGGTGCTCTTCTCACCGAGAAGACCCCCGAAAGTGTTCGGTCAGATCTGTGCTCTCTTTTCTTCAAGACGGGTTAGAGCGGGTTAGAGCGAAGGCTGTCTCCCTCCTTCCAAGGTATACGTTGCCGCCACTGCCGCAAATCACGACCTGGTAAATGGTGAGTCCTTAGGCAAGCACGACCTGATCATCAGGTTCCTGAGGGGGCGAGAAGACTAAATCCGCCTCGTCCTCCCTCTATACCCTCTTGGGACTTAACTCTGGTGCTAACCGCAAATGCCTTCGAGCCTTTGCAGTCAGTTGAGCTGAAAATTCTGTCTCTAAAGACAATACTTCTGGTTGCATTGGCCTCGGTTAAGAGGGTAGGGGACCTGCAGGCATTTTCAGTCGACGAATCGTGCCTGGAATTCGGGCCAGGTAACTCTCAGGTAACCCTGAGACCCTGGCCTGGATATGTGCCCAAGGTTCCCACTACTCCCTTTCGTGATCAAGTGGTGAGCCTCGGAGGAGGCAGACCCAGCCCTGGCTTTTCTCTGTCCAGTTCGCGCCCTGCGCATCTATGTTGACAGAACGCAAAGCTTTAGGACCTCAGAGCAGCTCGTCTGTTACGGAGGACAGCAGAAGGGAAAGGCTGTCTCCAAGCAGAGGATGGCCCACTGGATAGTGGATGCCATCGTCTTGGCGTATGAATCCCAAGACGTGCCCTGCCCGCTCGGGGTTAGAGCTCACTCCACCAGGGGTGTAGCTTCTTCCTGGGCGCTGGCTCGTGGCGCCTCGCTGACAGACATTTGTAGAGCTGCGGGCTGGGCGACACCAAACACGTTCGCTAGGTTTTATAGCCTACATGTGGAACCGGTTGCTTCTCGTGTGCTCGCTTCCCATAGTTAGCAACACTGAAGTGCCCGTTCTAGTGTCGGCTTGCTGCGCCACTCCCTTCCCCATGGAACGGATACGTGCGCTTATATTCTTCAGTCGAGTTCCCCAGGAATTGGCCAACCCTGTTGAGCCCTCCGCAACCCGCGGCAGTCGGATGTGGCGTAGCGTCCGACGCCAGGTCTGGCACTTGTATGCATTGGAGGAACTTGTGTCAGGCTGGGTTCTGTATGTTGTAACCCCTACGGCGGTCCCATATGTGTATTCTCCACGGTACAACTCCCTACGGCGAGCTTGTGTCTTTCCCTCGGCAGAGTTCCTCTGCCGTCTCAGTACGGTGTCGTTCCCCCGCCTGCAACAGGCCGGGGCCACCCCTGGGACTTCCGTATGTTGCACTGCCAAGGCCAGTCCATACGTATATTCTCCACATGATAACTCCCTCTGGGCATGATGTGGCTTCCGCAGCATCCCTCCGGGCACGCTTTCCCAGCGTTATCCAATAAGTCTGCTGAGTGGGTCTTGCGGAACAGCAGTGTGACTCTCCCTGCGTGAATTTCCATGCCCGCATCAGAACGGGGTCTGGGGGGCTCTCGCTGGGCACTGGAAATGGTAGTAACTGTGGCGTTTTCCAAAGGGATCCCAATTCGTCTGTAAAACCGACGTACATCGAAATGACCGACTGAAAGGGAACGTCTCGGTTACGCATGGTAACCCTCGTTCCCTGAAGGAGGGAACGGAGACGTACATCCCGTTGCCACAGTTCCTTACCATCACTGCATGGCCGAGTCACTAGTTCGGCTCCTCAGTGAAAAACGTCAGTGCATCGTTCTCGCTTCCTATTTATACTCGCGAGGCGGAGCGCGAGATGCAAATCTCGCACGCCAATGGCCCATTGGCTCGTTCTCTAAATCTCAAAGCTGATAGGGGCTCTCTGAAGTGATCCCAATTCGTAGGTACAACCCCTCCTTCAGGGAACGAGGGTTACCATACGTAACCGAGACGTTAATAAATGCTATGGAAGTATTGTTCATTGTTAGTATGTTAATTTCAACATTAAATTGAGTTATTATTTGATCTGGTAACCTTGGTTAATGCACTCTGAACTAACATGAATGATCAAGGCACAATATTGCTCATATTAAATGCTGTAAAAATGTATGCATAATGCATATAGTTCATGTAAGCTAATACATCCTTGTTGCATAGGGACTTGCATAGTGTTACCTATGATATGTGCATGCATGTTTCTAGGTTATAGATAAATAAACAAATTTGACCTGTAATATTTAATGTTTAAATTATTTTCTGAAGAATTTGTTATGTTAGAACTTCTTATTTTAATATTCATATTTATATGTTTTTAATTTAGCACATTTTCATGGATCAGTTTTTTTATTTCTTGTTATAATGTTCATCACTGTTTTACTTATGTTTTTTTTTTAATCCAGTATCCATTTTAAAAACTATTGGTCAATTAATCGGTATTCGGCAAGTGCGGTCCAACCTAGTTATTGGTATCGGTAAAATCCACTATCGGTCGACCTCTAATCTTGATTTAAGAATTTTTAGATATTTGGAATGGAAACAAAGAAAAAATACTAAATAAGAAGAGCATTTTTTGCAGTGTAGTCAAATCTCTTGATCATTTAAAATATAATAGGCCTTTGTAATGTGCCTTCTAAACATCTACTACATTCTAAACTACATTCTAAATAAACTACAACAAAATGTATTTCCTTTGTCCTGTTGCTCTCTCAGTCACATACCTGATGCGCATTCATTATGCAGCTCATTATGCAGCTCATTATGCGGCTCATTATGGGTTCTTTGTTCTTTCAGTTGTGATACTTTATTATTCATGATCATTCACACCTCCTCGCATATGGCCTTTGTAAAGAAAAAGTGTCTTACAAAATGTAAATCAATATATTGTGTTATGTGAATAAGTAGGCTCAATGATTATCACATCAGTTTGAAGCAAAAACTCTAGGCAACAACACCCATTAGTCAAAAGTCTTGTGGACACATATCTATTGTGTGTTTTGAGGACTTAATTTTGAAACAAATGTTTTAGTTTTTTCAAAAACCACGCATAAACATTATTCTCTCAAAAATACAAGCATGTACATACATGTTGCTCAGCTATTATGGTAGCCCAGTTTGTGCTGAATACAGTGTAATTACACTTTTGCCATGTGTTTATAAGCAACTGAAAAAAGCACAAATGTCAGAGCATGTCAAAACTCCAGAGGGTTAAAAAAAATACCACTTACAATATTCATAACATGTGTGGGAGTGTTCGGAGTGTTACATAACAGTTCCTAGCTGAGGATTCCTTTTCCTGCATTATTTACTCTCAATTGCCCAGCTTAACACCAGATTGCTCTGCAATTAGCTATTCTCTTTTACTGTTATTTATATCCCATGTTTTCTGTCTCCTATTTCCTTTTCCTCCCTACAGGAAAACGCAGTAGACATTTGTAAGGTTTCCTGAAAGAAATTTGAACAGACTATAAACATTACTTATTTATATGTATTTAAGGCCTTACTTACATAGTATAAAATCAATCAGTAAAGTTGTATGAGGTACGATTACTTTTTTAAGCAGTTAGCCAAGCACCTCTCACATTCCGATAAAAATTAAATTTTCTTTTTACAAACTCCAAAGTGATAAAGAATCATTGGTTGCTTGTCAGGTTTGTCCCCTCACTGTGGCCTTGACTCATAATTAGTATGACAGTGGTGCCACTGGCAGGAATTGTGCCTGTAAAATATCAGCTGAAGAGCGGGACAGAATTAGGCCAGTGAGTGGGCTAGCATTGATCCAGAGCTCTTTACACAGACGATAGATAGACAGAAAAGAATGAAACAGCAGAAAGAGAAGACAAGGATGTTAAAAGAGAATAAGATATGAAAATGAATTTCATTATACCTCTAAAAACTCAATAGTCTTGGTAGTTTGCCGCCCCGCAGAAGCACCCCATACATTGTAGTGATAAATGCCAGCAGAAGCCTGGTGGCTCAAATGGCCTCAACCTGCCGGAGTTTTCTGCTATTTACGGAAACAACATGCCAATGTCATTTCCCTCAGTACTCCTCTAATTCTGTTCCTCCCAAACTCTGAGAGACTGTCTCTTATTTACTACACCCACACCATCTCCTCCACTTTGTTTCTTTCAGGCAGGTTACCATGCGACAGCGGCATTCACTTAGGGGTTTATTGTTGCACTGAAAGGCTGCCACTGACGCAGAGAGAGAAAGCTTATGTTTCCTCTCAGAGGAACGAGAAGTTCATTGCTGTGAAAGGCAGCTAACATCACAGAACAACAACACGCCAACCATGTCTCAGCCCTGGGCTCTCAATACCAAGAACAGTGTATCAGAGATATCACCATGAATAATTAAAGATTGGTGATGACAGCAGAATAGGCCATTCAGGCATTTGTTTGCTGGAATATTGTAGCTTAGAAATGTAACTTTATAATAATGGTTTCTTCAAACATAATAATGGATAATGTCTCAATAGCAAAGTCTTCAATTGCCAGACCCCCTAAGACCTAGACCAGTACCAAACTAATACCAACTATAACTATCTCCAGTACCAAGTCTAATACCAGACACCATAAGACCCAAAACAATACCAGACCCCCTAAGGCCCAGAGCCACTCTAATACCAAAGTCTAACACTAAGCCAATTCCAGACAACCAAAGACTCAAAACAAAACAAAACTTCCTAAAGACCTAGACTAATACCAGATTCCCTTAGACCCAAACCAATACTAGATCTCTTAAGACTTAGACCTGTTACAGACACCCAAAGACTCAAATCAATACCAGGCCCCCAAACCCCAGAGCAATACTAGACCACCACTTGCCCTTACAAAATGTAAATCAATATTTTGTTATTGTTATGTAGTTATGTGAATAAGTAGGCTCAATGATTCTCACATTTCTAAGACCCAGACCTAAAACAATACCAGAACCCCTAAGATTCAGACCAATAAAAGCCCACAACAATAACAGCCCCTCCCTCTAAGACTCAGATCCAAACACATAACAGACCGCCTAACACTGTGTCTACACTAGACCTGAGCAGCGTGATGCGACATGACAAATCCCGACAATAAACTGATGCTTCATTCTATTTATGATGTATTTCAAGCACTAGCGATACTTCTCATTGGAAGGACAAATGGATTTGCAATGGTTGATTTGTTGTGTCCAGTGTAGACCGCTTCTAGCCATTGCTGAGCAATGTGACGCGTGAACGGTCCTGTTTGTTGTAGACACGTGTAAGATCCAGACTAATACGTCCCAAGACCTGACCCCTAGACAAGGCCAAGACCTAACAACAAAATTAAAGGGGTCATGAACTGCATTATTTTATTATTTTATGTCTCCTGGGGTGCCTTAATGTTGGTATGATTTTTATGTTAAAAATAGTCATAATTTAGAAATAAATTTGTTTATAGTCTAATTTGAACGCTCTGGTTTAAGGGCCATGTTTACTGTGAGACGTCAGTGTAAACGCCCACTGCTGTGATTGGCTAACTTGAAATAGCTAAGTATTACATGTGGAACTCTCTCTAAAACTGTTTTTACTATTTCAGCTCTCAAGGTTAACTAATCTTACTCACTTACTCACTCACATAAGTGTGTTGTGCCGTTCCTGTCGGATCCTATTTTTAAAATTTCAGTCCATCTGCAAATCCAGCGTCAGAAGGAAGGAAGGCAGCAACTGTTTTTCCACAACCTAGCACTGCTAAACATTTTGCACTCTTCAAAGGCATGTGTATCGCTTAGTTGCTCGATCCAGCGTTAACATCACAACTGTTATTTACCTAATACTTGTCATGTGCAAATCAGTGGGCGGGGCTTCAGTGGAAACGATGTAGAAGGTGTTCATTTTTATCTGCAATGGCACAGTCTTTCACCTATCTATGACATCATAAATAGGCACATTCCAAAACGAGTTGTTCTCTGGTCTGTTTTTGGACTAACAAGGAAGTTCTCAGTTCTGAAACTTACAGGATATTCATATTGTATGATGACCTCTTAAATGTCAAAAGCTCAAGGTAAATTTGATTTCTCAGTTCATGACCCCATTTCAGCCAATGGTTATGTAGTGATTATTACTCAATTCACCGATGACGTCAGTGATTTTTAGATCACGTGTCACTTAAGGTGTGGTTATGAGTGTATCAGATGACCCCTCCCCCTTTTTGATACGGGGCACCAGCTTAGAATACTATCTTAACAATATAAGAACACTCCCAAAGGAGCGGTTCAATAATTCAGAATTAATGTAAATTAGAGGGAGTTGGTCAGCTGATTTATCTGAAGGATTTGTGAGTCTGGATAACTAGTAGAGTCTTTGATCATCAACACAATGAAGACACAGTGTAATAAAATGAATTAAGTTTATTAACAATAGATATGCAAGAGTAAATACTTCAATGATTAATAATGCTAGTAATGAATATACACTTCTAAAGGATAGTAAACTAATAACCAAAAATAAAAGTAATGAGTGAAACAATAAAACTGATAAATGATGTGAACACAGAATGGATAAATGCAATGCTGTTGAACAGAATGTAGCAATGGAAGAGAATCGAATGGGAATGCTTCCTATGGAAACCACCTAATGGTTCTAGCAAATGGTGATAAATAAATAATTATTTATCATTAAACAAATAATAAACCTATTATTTGTAACAAGCTGACCTCCGGTAACTGTTATCTAAGCAGGTTAGAAAAACATATGCTGCATGTATAAACTAATGCCAAGGTCTCTAGACAGAGGTTTGGTAAGTTTATATTTACGTTCCACACAGTCGGGTGATCGGTCCGGCAGTAGAGACGTCTTCCACTGGTTATACGGGTAGCGTGCAGTGGGGGGGGGGGGGGGCGCAAAGATGCGATCCAGTAGTCGTTGCCATGGTTGCGCCGAGAGGGTCCTTAGGAAATGGACCAGGCAGCTGGGTCAGTTGAATCTTCACAGGGTCCGTTGCAGGCTGGCTGCGTCTCTGAGGAGCCGTGTGGGACAGGCAATGTCTGCCGATTCAGAGGTCCTTGGGGGACTGGGCTGTGCTGCTGGAGGAGTCGAAAGGGTCAGATAAGATCTCTCAGTGAGAGAGCCCTTCTTGCAGCTAGAGTACAGCCGAAAGCAATATAAAAGGTTTTGCTCGCAAAAGCTTAACCTCAACCGTCTTGTAGTCTCTTTCCTCGTCAGGTCAGAAAATCAGGACGTGATGTGTCTGTTAGTGTCTCCTTCCCCGTCGGGTTAGAAACGCAGAACAAGGGTGTGTCTACCCGGGGGACATATTTATCCCTTTCTGATGAGGAGGAGATTGAAATCCGGCGCCTTTCTGATCCTGGAGTGTGATTGGCCACTGATGTCCGAAGTAGCCCCGATGTTGCCCACCCTAGTGTGGAACTCATTTGCATAGCATAAAGTGGCATGTCAAGACAATGTCTTTAATGTTTTACCCATGCATTATTTCTTTACAAAACCTCTTTTAAAATATAAAAGGCATCATATGGAACAGATAGAGACCAAACATGATAAGAAAAGGTTAAGTCATCGTCCGTGCATTTGTTTTTCTGTTAATGTATCTGTCCCGTGGACTGTTGCGTTTACAGTCAATGTCCATTAACATAAACAGTGCTTTGTGTGAAGATGAAGTGGAAGAGTTGCAGTTTATATACATTTAAGGCCTCCAAACATGTGTATGAATGGATTTAGATAGATCTCTGTGGCCTCTCTTTTGCTGCTGCATCCAGGAGGTCCTGAAGGAATTTTTATGGCAGCTCTTGCCTAAACCTTAGGAATGAGTTTGGTGGTTAAAGTCAACTTTTAGACCAATGAGAGTCCTCTCCTTGGTGGTGGTGGGTGCAGAAGGTCCCCCTTCCTGCCCAGTAAGAGGTATCTGGCAGTTGTCTTGGCATCTTATCTGATGTTGTTGAACATTTGTTTATGTTCATTCACCAAGGGTCCAATCACAGTGTGGCACATCTTCCTCCACACCGGTAGTTAGAGAGGGGCCTTGCCATAAACTGGTCTCTGGAATGCCATCCTAACTGATGTTCACCACAGTTAATACAAAACCATTTCAATCACCTGAAAATGCAGATTTTTTTTTCCAAACGGAAATATTTTGTATGGTGGCTCAGTTACCTTTCTGAGCTTTAATGAAATGATTGCAAATTCTTTTAATGGCTGAAGATGCTTGCTGACCTGTGGTTGAGGTAATTATCACCTTCTGTACATTGGAAGTAGTATTCTCTACAGTGGAGTCATGAGTTAAGATCTGGACCAAAAAAACTTGCAAAATGAGACCAAGACCAGTAAAAAGTGATAGACCAATCTGCTTGCACTTGCAAATAAATATGACATTTGAAATCAAAAGAAAGGATAATGGTCCCCTTGGAATTATATAAAAACAATATTGTTAGCCTCATAGCATAATTATCTAAGTCATTTTTTGGCATAATATGATCTGGGCAATAATGCTATGAGGCTAACGATCAAGTCAAGTCAAGTCAACTTTATTTATATAGCGCTTTTAACAATGTAGATTGTTTCAAAGCAGCTTTACAGTGTTAAACAGGAGAATAATGCAGCATAATTTTATTAAGTATGTATTTCAATTTCCATACAGTGACAGTGTGGGCTTTAGATCAATAATTAGATCAGTAATTTAGTTTATATGGTTAATTTAGTTTATTAATTAGATTTATTTAGATTTTTAGTTGAAAAATTTTGTGTCCCCAAAATTTTATGAAAGTTAAACTGATACTATTGATGCAAGGAATATATATATTTTCAAAAATGTTTAAAGGAACCTAAACCCTGGTTCCTAATGGTGCAACTCTGCTTGATTTATGAATAGGTGTCACAAGTAGTGGCTGATTTTAATAAATATACACCAAACTCTTTGAGCATGCAAATTATGAATGGAAAAATTCAAATGGATCCATTTTAAACAACAGTTTGGTCATTGACAACACTAAACCACATGAAGTCATGGAATCTTCTGGACCACTGGATTATCTTCGTATTAGTACATGGCTCTATTTCAAACAACTTACTGCTCAGTGTTGTGGAAAAGACCTTACAGAATGTGAACAGAAAGCGCCAATGGTTTTCTCTGATGAATAGAGCTATTGTTTCACCTCAATCAGTAGGGAACAGTAGTTTTCCTCTAGGTGCTTAATTCACCCGCAGGGTTTAGATACAGTCCGCTAAGCTGCATTTTATGATTATTGTTTTGAGAGTTGTTGGAATGTACCTACGTAGTCTATTGGATTCCAGCTTCTAGATTCTACATTTCTTGCCATTTAGACATGCACAACTGGCCACAAGTATTTGGTGCACTAAGAAGCAAAGACTAATTTTAAGGACATTTTTTGTTTGGAGTTAAAAATCACTGGGGCCTTGATGACTGAAGGCAACTATGTGATTGTTCATGAGGTCTTGATGTTTCAGGGCCAAGATGGAGGCCTATCTCTCAGATATGGATTTATTTTGCGATGGAGTCACAGATGACCTCAAAGGCAACCTTAGTCTCAGTAAGTGGTTAACACTATTTTAGTCAAGCTATTGATTCCCTTCTTCTTGCTGAAGTGTTGATTTAAGGTAATAGTCCTTACAAAAATGAAAATTCTGTCATAATTGACCCTCATGTCTTAGGAGAAGTTCTGGTTTCTTTTTTCTGTGCAATTACAGTGCATGGTAACAGAAGCTTTCAAGCTTCAACAAGGACTCTTCTGAAGCCATATATGAGAAACACACTGAAATGTAATTTGATTTTGACTGATAATGTTCCTTCCAGTCAGTGAGCTTATTTCAAGTACAGAATCTGTCAGATTTGTGAATAAATCATTTAGACCAGTTTAACTCTTGACATTTAGACTTAATTTTCCAGCTGTTTTCACACAAAAACATTAGCACAAGCACAAGGATTACTTTATAGTACATTGGATTGAATCATTGAAAATCAATTGTAATTGAATAAAAAGAGAAATGCAAATACTTTGTTCCCTTTGTACTCTACAGAAGAAATAAAGTCCAAGAAGTTTGGAATGGTGAGTAAGTGATGACCGAATTTTAATTTTTGGGTGTTCTATTTCTTTAGGGTCTCAGATCTGCATTACTAATTCTACATTCTTCAGTTACTTTTTAAAGGTGTGGTATTTACGATAATTGATATACTTGTCTTGTGGCATCCACACATAACACACTGGCTGAGATTTTGATGGTGCGTTGTGACAACAGTAAAACAGGTCATGCCCAAAGCTATAGTCCCTTGATGCAATGCAGATAGGCAGTATTACCAGAACATCAAACCAGGCCACTGGTCAATGCTAATTACATAAGCAGAGACAAAATGAGAGAGAAACTGACAAGAATGTTTGTTCTCAGCTAACAGGGAGCTGTTTGTTAACTGTTAGCTTTGTTAGCAGTGTTGTTAGTATTTCTCCAGGCTATAGGGTCATTCATTTCTGCTGTGCACTTAATAGGTTTACATGAATCGTTGCCATGCTTAGTAAGAGCACATGTAAGCTTCCTAAGACTAGCAACCTACAAGTGTCCGCTTGTGATCTTTGCTTTAGGTTGGTTTGGTGAGGTTGGTCAACACACAGTTCTTCTTCTTTAGGCCACTGATGTTGTCTATAAAATCATGAATCTAATTTCAAATAATCTCCAACTGGTTAGTCAAGTCATCTTTATTTATATAGCGCTTTATATAATACAGATTGTTTCAAAGCAGCTTTACAGTGATAAACAGGAAAATAACAATGAATGATGTAAACTTTATCAAAGTTAGTCTCTGGTGGCATGTCCTGAGTTGCTTTTTCCTTGCCTAACTATTATGAAATCATAAATTTGAGTAGTTGCTGTCTTTACATGTTGGTGTAACAGTCGCTTCTCTTCTAAGTGGGTGGGGTTCTTGGCCAAAATAAGCAATAAATCCGACTTTAAGCTGATAATCAGAAGAAAAAAAACACATTCAGGAAACTGTGGAAAATGCCCTGTTACATTAGCCATTACATGCATAACCTTGTTTTATTATCTACTTTTATTGATTTCACTGTATTTTTGCTTTCTTAAATCATTATAAAGAATGATTTGTTGGTCATGAAATCAAAGAGCCTCATGTTCTCCAGAAACCAAAATTACTGGGGGCCCTTTATTTGCATTTGTTTTGGTATTTTACAGGTTTTATTAAACTTTGCAGTACAGTGTTATTAATATAACATATATCGCCCACTCTGTTTGGTTTGCACAGACAACAGCAGAAGTGTGATGTGGCGGTTTGGTTGCTGAGATAAAAAAAAAAAGCTTATGTTTCCATAAAAGTTATCCATAAAGAAAAGAAATTCAATTAAAGTGGCGAGCAGAACTGAGAGTGGTCGCAATCCTGTATCACCTATGTCATGATCCGGCACTGCGATACAAATGGGCCTGAGATTGTTAATAGTCTTTGTATTATTGGTGCTCTCAAAGTGGAGAAATTTGTTGTTGTTTTTGCAACACTCATAATGTTCCAGTGTGAAACCATTAGCAAAGGAAGCCAATGAGGTTTTATTTATGGATTGATGGATGAGGAGGGATACATGACCTCACAGCCTTACACGGCTAGTCTGGTGCGAGTGTGTGCAACAGCTCTGAGAGCTCCTGAATCTTTTAAATGGTCTGATAAGTGAAGATGAAATTAGCTTGTGTGTATGCGTGCTAATTTATCACAGTGTTCTGACTTGGAAATTGACATATGCGTAAACAATTTATTATATTCCTTTATTTGGGGTAAATATTGTTTGTGTATTGTTATATTGTATATTGTAATATTGTTTGTTTTGTATATATATTATATGCAATTTATATTTAAATTCTGGTTAGTTGATGTGGATGAGAGACATTTTCCTGAATATGTTGATCTAAACTAGCCTTAAAGGGATTGTATTTGTCTGAAAGAAGAATGTCATATACACCAAGGATGGCTTGAGGGTGAGTAAATAATGGGCTAATTTTCATTTTTGGGTGAACTATCCCTTTAAGGCCTGTTCACACCAAGGACGATAACTATAAAGATAACAATTAAGATATAGTTCTAAAAATCTTTCTCAATATTAAAGAATAGCAGAGTTCACACCACGGCTATAATGATAACGGCACAGAGAAACGATATTGTTGGAATTGTCGTCTTCCTCCTTAATCTACAAACTTACTTTGTAACGTGGAACCCCTCTCGAATACTTTTACTACGTTTTTTTTACTATTACAGCAGTCGAGATTAACGAATCGTGAAAGTGTTGATTATAGCATTAGTTTTAGATCTTTTCCCGTCACATGAAAGGCTGCAGTGATGAGCATTGAGTAACATTAGACAGACAGTCTGTTTATCGCGTGAATGCAGTGATCTGTGATATAATAATCATACGCTGTTTGTTAATTGGCCAGAGGAGAACTGGCACCCAGACTGAGCCTGGTTTCTCCCAAGGTATATTTTTTTCCATTAGGCCACCTGATGGAGTTGTGGTTTCCTTGCCACTGTCGCCTTGGCTTGGCTTGCTCAGTTGGGGACACTACATTTTCAACTAAATATCCAAATAAATCTAATTAGTAAATTAACCATATAAACTAAATTCCTGATCTAATCACTGATCTAATGCCCACATTGTCACTGTATGATAAGTGAAATGAGCTAGATGACATCACCGTTTTCTCCGGAGTGGCTGTACGGCCAAATAAAATTCTGTTGCATTATTTTCCTGTTTAACACTGTGAAGCTGCTTTGAAACAATCTGCATTGTAAAAAGCGCTATATACATAAAGTTGACTTGACTTGACTTGATCTCATCATTGCAACGCTATTTCTCTGACAAAATGCTTTCTCCACAGCTAACAGCTAACACAATATCGACATGAATACATTAAGAGCTTCGTTGTCCTCTGCATTTAGTGCACACACAATGAGGCCTGAAAATATTGGAATCCATGTGCTTTTTTATGATATTACAGGGAGTGCAGAATTATTAGGCAAATGAGTATTTTGACCACATCATCCTCGTTATGCATGTTGTCTTACTCCAAGCTGTATAGGCTGGAAAGCCTACTACCAATTAAGCATATTAGGTGATGTGCATCTCTGTAATGAGAAGGGGTGTGGTCTAATGACATCAACACCCTATATCAGGTGTGCATAATTATTAGGCAACTTCCTTTCCTTTGGCAAAATGGGTCAAAAGAAGGACTTGACAGGCTCAGAAAAGTCAAAAATAGTGAGATATATTGCAGAGGGATGCAGCAGTCTTAAAATAGCCAAGCTTCTGAAGCGTGATCATCGAACAATCAAGCGTTTCATTCAAAATAGTCAACAGGGTCGCAAGAAGCGTGTGGAAAAACCAAGGCGCAAAATAACTGCCCGTGAACTGAGAAAAGTCAAGCGTGCAGCTGCCAAGATGCCACTTGCCACCAGTTTGGCCATATTTCAGAGCTGCAACATCACTGGAGTGCCCAAAAGCACAAGGTGTGCAATACTCAGAGACATGGCCAAGGTAAGAAAGGCAGAAAGTCGACCACCACTGAACAAGACACACAAGCTGAAACGTCAAGACTGGGCCAAGAAATATCTCAAGACTGATTTTTCTAAGGTTTTATGGACTGATGAAATGAGAGTGAGTCTTGATGGGGCAGATGGATGGGCCCGTGGCTGGATTGGTAAAGGGCAGAGAGCTCCAGTCCGACTCAGACGCCAGCCAGGTGGAGGTGAGGTACTGGTTTGGGCTGGTATCATCAAAGATGAGCTTGTGGGGCCTTTTCGGGTTGAGGATGGAGTCAAGCTCAACTCCCAGTCCTACTGCCAGTTTCTGGAAGACACCTTCTTCAAGCAGTGGTACAGGAAGAAGTCTGCATCCTTCAAGAAAAACATGATTTTCATGCAGGACAATGCTCCATCACACGCGTCCAAGTACTCCACAGCGTGGCTGGCAAGAAAGGGTATAAAAGAAGAAAATCTAATGATATGGCCTCCTTGTTCACCTGATCTGAACCCCATTGAGAACCTGTGGTCCATCATCAAATGTGCGATTTACAAGGAGGGAAAACAGTACACCTCTCTGAACAGTGTCTGGGAGGCTGTGGTTGCTGCTGCACGCAATGTTGATGGTGAACAGATCAAAACACTGACAGAATCCATGGATGGCAGGCTTTTGAGTGTCCTTGCAAAGAAAGGTGGCTATATTGGTCACTGATTTGTTTTTGTTTGGTTTTTGAATGTCAGAAATGTATATTTGTGAATGTTGAGATGTTATATTGGTTTCACTGGTAAAAATAAATAATTGAAATGGGTATAAATTTGTTTTTTGTTAAGTTGCCTAATAATTATGCACAGTAATAGTCACCTGCACACACAGATATCCCCCTAAAATAGCTAAAACTAAAAACTACTTCCAAAAATATTCAGCTTTGATATTAATGAGTTTTTTGTGTTCATTGAGAACATGGTTGTTGTTTAATTATTAATGTTGTAAAATTAATCCTCAAAAATACAACTTACCTAATAATTCTGCACTCCCTGTATAGAGAGGCTATGCACATTAATGTATGTGCCACCTGACACCACGTCCTAACTAAAGGCAATGTGATTCCAGAGACAAGCATTTTGTCTGTCCACAACAGACGTGACATGACTTGACTACAAGATGCAACAAAATCAATCTCAAATCACATTCAATCAGAAAAGTGTTTGGGACGGCTCCCGCAACAAAATGGATGAATGCAATCAAATTAAGTACACAATCAAATGAATAAAAATGAAACCATTTTAACATTATTAAAATACATGCTCAGGTGCTGAGTCATAGAGTCAAGATCTTTGTCATGGAAACACCTGTTCACAGTTTGAATGTGCTTGTTTCCATTACTTATTTTCAAGATCTGATTGTTGTTGCATTCATTATGAATTGTAGTCATGTCCAATGAAATATGAATTAAGATTATACCTTTTACCACTATAGTCAGCTTTATTTATATAGTGCTTTTAACAATGCAGATTGTTTCAAAGCAGCTTCACAGTGTTAAACAGGAAAATAATGCAACAGAATTTTATTCGGCTGTACATCCGCTCCGGAGAAAACGGTGATATCATCTAGCTCTGTTCAACAATCATACAGTGACAATGTGGGCAGATCAGTAATTTAGTTTACATGGTTAATTTAGTTTACTAATTAGATTGGATATTTCGTTGAAAATGTAGTGTCCCCAACTGAGCAAGCCAAGCCAAAGGCGACAGTGGCAAGTGGCACTATACAAAGAACCAACAAAGATAATTATCTTTGGACATAATTTCTATGTTCTTGTTCCCAACCATGATGTTGCAGAAAAATAAACTTTCATGATGCTTGTCATGCTTGCTCGGGACAAAAACTCTGATTAACACTGACGGATTCTTTTTATCATGTGTTGTGCCTTTGCGTCTGGTTAAGACACGGTATTATGATGTTTAGATTACATTAATAGCATTCATATTGAAACAAGATGACTGCATTTAATAATGCAAAATACTAATGTTAACTTTAATTTAAATAATAATTAAAATATGTGCCAGTTATCATGAAGTTCAGTTTTCCTTGCCCTTGTTTTATAAAGTCATGTCACATTTAATATGAGAGTGCACAGACAATACAGTAAATCCAAAGATATGAAAAAAAAGTACAATGAATGCTTGCTTAGAAAAATCTATTATCATATAATGTTTTTGAACACGTTCCATGGTTATCTACTGACAGAGATATATTCCATGTTTCTTGGCATAACATATGGATACAATGGTACAGTATGATAATCAATCAGTAACATATACATATTTACAGGTTAATTTACTAAAAAATGTTCATCATTTACTCAACCTTTTATGTATTTCCAAATCCATAAATATTTCATTATTCTATGGAAAAATTATGACAATATTTGTAATGATACTTGAGGAACTCCTGTCCATCCAATGAAAGTCTAGGTAGTCAACACTTAAGCTCCAGGGAGGTCATAAAGGCATCATAAAAGTAATCCATGTGATTCTAGTGGTTTAATCCAAATTTTATGAAGCGATGTGATTGCTTTGGGTGTGAAAATATTCACAAAATATCTTCACTTCCACATAACTCATCTTGATGCATGCCTTTTCACGTTAAAGCTGACATTTTGGAGCTTGAAACCAAAAATCTCTTAGCTTTTAAAAAAAGATCTTAATTTATGTTCAAATCAAAATCAAATCAAATCACTTTATTTGTCACACAGCCATATACACAAGTGCAACAGCAGGTGAAATTCTTAGGTGCAGTTCCGAGCAACATAGTAGTCATGACATGACATGTACAACATTTAAGCAACAACAGATTACACATCTGATGCGCCCACAATTACTCACAGCACAGTATACACTACAATAAACAATAAATAATTTACACAATGTGAGTGTAGTTCTCACAGCTTTAAACAATATACACATACTTACAATATACATATACTTTAAACAATATACACTAAACATACACTAAACAATATACATTACGCTATAATAATAATAATAATATACAATGTATAGTATAAAATATTATTCACAGATTGAAAAATTGAAATCCAAAGTGCAATAGATGCTGTATGATAAATAAATGTGTATATAATGTGTGTGTATCTACAGTGGGTTGTGCTGAGTGATATTCTGTCCAGTGTGTGTTATGAACTGATGGATCAAGAGTTAAGTAGTCTAATTGTTTGTGGGAAGAAGCTGTTCTGGAGTCGGCTGGTGCGTGTTCTAATGCTGCGGTACCGTCTGCCTGATGGCAGCAGTGAGAGCAGCCCATGGCTCGGGTGGCTAGAGTCTCTGATGATCCTCTGAGCTCTCTTCACACACCGCCTGGCGTAAATGTCCTGGAGGGAGGGAAGCTCACCTCCGATGATGCAGCTGGCCGTGCGCACTACCCTTTGCAGGGCTTTGCGGCTGTGGGCGGTACTGTTTCCGTACCAGGTGGTGATGCAGCCGGTCAGCAGGCTCTCGATGGTGCAGGTGTAGAAGCGTGTGAGGATGTGGCGGTTCATTCCAAACCTCCTCAGCCGTCGCAGGAAGAAAAGGCGCTGATGAGCCTTCTTCACAACGGCCTCGGAGTGGACGGACCATGAGAGTTCCTCTGTGATGTGGACACCGAGGAACTTGAAGCTGCTGACTCTCTCCACCGGTGCTCCATCGATGGTGATGGGGCGGTGTTCTCTCTCATTCCTCCTGAAGTCGACCACCAGCTCCTTGGTCTTGCTGACCAAGATGAATGATGAATGATTTTCCTAAGATGAATGAAAGTTATGGATTTGGTACAATATTTTTTGTGTTAACTAACCCTTTGAGGTATTACCATGATATAATTATTTTACCATGGTGTAGCCATAGCCCGATGAAAAGTCACAGATGAAAAGTCTTTCAAATTTCAACCTATACATAATGTATGACTTTCTTTCTTCTGTTGAACACAAAATATGTTTTAAAGAATGTTGGTGACCAAACAGGTGACTTCCATAGTGGGGGGAAAAAAATACTGTTTGGTCACCAACATTCTTTAAGATATCCTTTTTTTGTTTAACAGAAGATATAAACTCATACAGATTTGAAACTACATGAGGGTGAGTAAATGATGACAGAATGTAAATTTTTGAGTGAACTATCCCTTTAAGCTCAGTCTCCAGAATCAGAATAAAATGCAACGCGTACTCATGAAATACATCAGACATCATGACTCATATCTCTACTTATCTGTCTAGTATTTGTGTGGTCATTCTGAATTGGCTTTGTTGTGCATGATGGAGGACTATCAGCACTACAATAGATCATTCCACTTTGTTATTGGTGCCTGATGGCGACTCCTGTCTGACTGCAATTGTGCTGTGAATCTAAGGACATAGAGAGAGAGGCTGTGAAGCACATTGTGAAGGGATATTATTACTAAGAGAGAAAGAGAGTGATGGGAGAGGACGAAGCAAAGAAAGAGAGGCATAGACAGAGTGGCATATATATTTTATGACCTTCCCAGCATTATGACAGGCTTCATATTGCTTATCATTTTATATTACAATAATCTGTGCTAATTCATACTTGGTGCTATAATTAATTAAACAAGAAGTTACTAGAGGGCTTTCTATATTTTATATAGTCAAAGTTAAAGGCTGGAAAGATCGTATTAATGACAACATTATTTTATTAATTCAAAGAAGAATTGTGAGCACATCCAATAAACATTTAGCAGGTGCTGGATTAGATGAAGCATTTAACTCGGTGAACAAGAATCTGCACACTGCTGTTGCTGCTCCCAAAGGTTTATTAAAAAGACAACGTTTCGACCGAAAGGGTCTTCGTCAGGCAAAAACTTCAGTCAACATATTCCGTAATTCAAATTTACAGATTGAACTTTCAGAAATATATGATTTTCTGTCTGAAGAGACTGATTATTAGTTTTTATTTTTTGTTCATGAAGATCAATGAGAATTAAAGATGTATTGATGGTATATTATAATCAGTCTATTCTCAGTGTGGCCTGTCTGTAATGATGGAGACAGATCTAAAGATGCTCTTTGCAGTTGATGAGACACCACGGCTCTTTGTCCATCAGCAAGATTAAAAACACTTTGAAAAAACATTTATTTAAGTAAACAACTTTTTAGCTATGAACATTTTAATTTGTATTAATTTGATTTTATCGCTATGGGTGTTGTGTGAGGTTTTCAGAGTGTTACGATGCTAATGTTGCTAAGATGTTATGAATGGTTGTTGACACACTGCTGTGTGATTATTAAGGTGTTCTGAGTGGTTGCCAGGGCATTGTCATTGCTAAGATATTTAAAGTGGTTTTTACCATGTTGCTGTCACATATCTGTGTTTCTGTCATGTTGTTTGCTTTAGTCACATGTTCCTTTTGTCTATGTTTCCCGCCACTTTCTCTGTTTCCTTGGTTACCCTCGTTAGTCTAGTTCTGTTCAGCTGTGTTTAGTTATCCTTATCTGTATCACCTGTGCCCCTCGTTAGGAAGTCATCAGTGTTTGTATTTAGTTCCCTCGTGTTCATTCTTTCCTTGTCTGGTCTCAGTTATGTTTATACGTCGTGTTTATGCAGCTTTGTGTTATGTCCAACGTTCTTTTGAATAAATACCTGTCTTTGTTGAAGTCCCGTATCGCCTCTTCACTGCAGCACGATACGACCGTGACAGAAGACCAGACCTATACTGCAAAAGGACTTCTCGTAGGATGGGTATATTCGTGTCTCCGCTCTCTCCAGTATTCCCCGAGGAAGGCGGTTCGGTGGAGGATAGCCTCTGGGGGATTAGGCAGAAAGGTCGGCCACTGGAGAGGTATGTGGAGGAATTCTCTGAGCTTGCTGATCTGGTGAACTGGCCAGATGCACCGCTTAACGCGTTTTTTCTGATGGGCCTGGACGAGGACACTATTTGATTCCTGGAACCTGCCTGTTCCTTTTCCCTAGTCGAGACAATCAATCTGATATTGTCCTTAAATTGTTCTGAGTTCGAGATTGTAGAAGAGGTTCCTAAGAATATGTGTCTTCCTCGTCCAGTCCCCTCAGAGAAGCACGCTGCCTGGTCAGTTCACCCGCAGCCAGTTTCCTCCTCATATCCATCCAGTGGGCCTGCCGGGAAGGTCCTGCTTGTCCCCAAGCCCAGGCGGAAGAGGAGAGCTGCCGTTAAGCCCCGGTCTCAGGTTGTGACGGCCGCAGCCACGGCAGATCCTCAAGAGCGGTGGTTGATGGACTTTTGGAGCGATCCTACCGCTCCAGCCCTCCTTGACTTCCTGGATTCCACTCCAGCCCTCCTGGATTCCGTTCCAGCCCTCCTGGATTCCGTTCCAGCCCTCCTGGATTCCGTTCCAGCCCTCCTGGACTCCGCTCCAGCCCTCCTTGACTTCCTGGATTCCGTTCCAGCCCTCCTGGACTCAGTTCCAGCCCTCCTGGACTCAGTTCCAGCCCTCCTGGACTCCGCTCCAGCCCTCCTGGACTCCGCTCCAGCCCTCCTTGACTTCCTGGACTCCGCTCCAGCCCTCCTGGACTCCGCTCCAGCCCTCCTTGACCTCCTGGACTCCGCTCCAGCCCTCCTTGACTTCCTGGACTCCGCTCCAGCCCTCCTGGACTCCGCTCCAGCCCTCCTGGACTCCGCTCCAGCCTTCGACGAGCCCGCTCCAGCCTTCGACGAGCCCGCTCCAGCCTTCGACGAGCCCGCTCCAGCCTTCGACGAGCCCGCTCCAGCCTTCGACGAGCCCGCTCCAGCCTTCGACGAGCCCGCTCCAGCCTTCGACGAGCCCGCTCCAGCCTTCGACGAGCCCGCTCCAGCCTTCGACGAGCCCGCTCCAGCCTTCGACGAGCCCGCTCCAGCCTTCGACGAGCCCGCTCCAGCCTTCGACGAGCCCGCTCCAGCCTTCGACGAGCCCGCTCCAGCCTTCGACGAGCCCGCTCCAGCCTTCGACGAGCCCGCTCCCGCTCCAGAGATCTCCAAGAACATTTTTTGGGGGGGCCATGTACCTGTGGGTGGGAAACATGTGGGTGGGGCTCTGGTTTGGCCTAGGCGCCCTAAGACTCCTGCTCCGCCCACGGCCCCTGACCCGCCATGGCCGCCCACGGCTCCAACCTGGAGGTCCTCCAGCCAGTCAGACCCAAGTGCTCCCGCTCCCAGGACTCCAGGGTGCCCTCCCTCCCTCCCTCCCAATTTGTACGTCTACGGCGCGAGGACGCGCCTACCGGGAGGGGGCGTTATGTCACATATCTGTGTTTCTGTCATGTTGTTTGCTTTAGTCACATGTTCCTTTTGTCTATGTTTCCCGCCACTTTCTCTGTTTCCTTGGTTACCCTCGTTAGTCTAGTTCTGTTCAGCTGTGTTTAGTTATCCTTATCTGTATCACCTGTGCCCCTCGTTAGGAAGTCATCAGTGTTTGTATTTAGTTCCCTCGTTTTCATTCTTTCCTTGTCTGGTCTCAGTTATGTTTATACGTCGTGTTTATGCAGCTTTGTGTTCTGTCCAACGTTCTTTTGAATAAATAACTGTCTTTGTTGAAGTCCCGTATCGCCTCTTCACTGCAGCACGATACGACCGTGACAGTTGCAATGCACTTGCTAAGGTTTTCAGAGTAGCTGTTAACATCTTGCAATGCAGTTGCTAAGGTGTTCCGAGTAGCTGTTCGCATTTCTTGCATTTTCATGCTCCCAACTTTGTGGGAACAGTTTGGTGATTGCCCCTTCCTGTTCCAACATGACAGCGCACCAGTGCACAAAACAAGGTCCATAAAGACATGGATGACCGATTTTGGTGTGGAGGAACTTGAATGGCCTGACCTCAACCCGATAGAACACCTTTGGGATGAATTAGAGTGGAGACTGCGAGCCAGGCCTTCTTGTGCAATATCAGAGCCTGGCCTCACATGCGCTTCTAGAAGAATGGTGAAAAATTCCCATAAACATACTCCTAAACCTTGTGGAAATCCTTCCCAGAAGCTGTTATAGCTGCAAAGGGTGGGCCAACTCTATATTAAACCCTACGGATTAAGAATGGAATGGCATTAAAGTTAATGTGCATGGAAAGGCAGACGTTGCAAAACTTTTAGCAATATAGTGTAGCTGTTAACATCTGTTAATTTCAGTCATGTTACACACATTCACACTTTATAGAACATACTTTTTTTAACATTGCGACGCAAATTTCAAATCAAATGTAGTACCAACTATACAATATGCGATTTTAGACGCAGCATTGGAGTTCTGCTGCATGTGTTAGCTAATCATTTGCGTCAAAACTGACCTATACTTTGGATCTATACACAGATCTTTGAAAAACTACAAAAAACCCTGGATTATTCATGCCAGAAATTGTTCATATTTAGCAATGTCACTTTGTAAAAAGCACTATACTTCTAGACTGAAAAAATAATATGCATGCGCATGACGTCACCTTTTTCACAAATTTTGTAGTTTACACAGAGACAATAATGGTATCGTTTTCAAAAACTTGTACTTTGAAACCCATTTTCAAAATGTTGTGTTTGCAATCCTCCAAAACACTGTTGTTGTGTAAATGAACAGTAAAAATGCATAAAAAGTTTTCTGTTTTTAGTTGAAACTGTGTCGTGTTAACATCCCCTGAGTCTTAGGGATTTTTAATGATTTTATTTTCAAAAGTGAAAACTGTTAGTCAAATTGCTTAGAAAATAAATGATATACCAGAAGAAACATTACGCGCCAAAGATTATTACTAAGTTTGTTTAAACTTCTATTTCTTAGCTTGAGAAATAGTAATACTCATGCTTACCTTAGCTAACACCACTAAAAATGGTTGGATGCTAGGCCTATATTAGGACCCCAGACTTTTTATTTTAGTTAGAAACTATATTTAGGCAGTTCAGGCTTGTGAAAATCTAAATGCTGTTAATAGAAACATCTTTATAGATTAATTGACTGCCTGCTTAGTGATGTACCTCCGTACAGTTGACAGCATTCATCTCATCTGAAACTCATCTGTCACACAGAAGCTCTTCCACTAATGGCCATCACTCTGAACTCAGGGTTCAGGTATTAGAATTTTATAGAGCGCTGATGGTCGTTCAGACCTTATTCTCTCCTTCATGGCTCTCTGTATGAGGGAAGCTCATATTAACACTTAAATATTTATAATACTTTGCTGGGAACAAAGGCCATGTAGAGTACATAGGCTCACAGCGGTGCATTAGACTACTGAAATTTCACTAATAGAAGACTGGAAAGTTATTGAGGAAATCACTTTCAAATTGTCCCCGATGTGAAGCTGAAACATCTTGTAGAAACCAAAAGGGGTTTATTTTGTGATAATGACTGGATGAGTGCAAATTAACCTGCTTATTATTAAAAATCACAAAAAAATGAAATGGAAAATAAAAATACAAATCACTCGACTGTCTACATGGTACATCTAGGTACTTACCAGAATACCATAGTATTACTATGGTGTATGTCAGAAAACATTTTTGTAAGACAAAATGTTTTATAAAACATGCATATCCTGGACTAGAGCATAATATGTGTCTTCATACAGAAGATTAATTGAAGTGTGTGGTCATTTTTATGTTTTTGTTTTTTTATTTCAGAAGAGGAATTGCGGAAGCTACGAGAAGAAACCAATGTGGAGACCCTTAAGCAGGAGCTGGAGAGAGAACGTAGCAGAAGACTTGACCTGGAACAGAAGATGAGCGATGTGCTGAAAACCAGGTGGAAAAAAACCCCTCAAATATAGACACCAACACAAATGTGCTGGAAGAGTTGACAAAGAGTTGACAAAGTTTCAAACAATGGATAAGGAGCACAGGATCCACATATGCATTATGCAAGTACTAGAGATTGGGAATAGAAAACTGCTTATTTTTTGTAATTAGTTAACCATTACATTGGTTAATGGTTCTTGAACATCCAAATTTTTTCCACATAAACACTCAAATTTGAATGTACAGTACACACATTTATAGTAACCTGATGTATGAACAAATGATCTGGTCAGATTATTTGTATTAGAGAAGCATAGTATATTAGTACTATATTAGTTATCATTCAATGGTCAACCCTTGAATGTGGACAAGTTTCATAAAAAAAAATCAACATTTTGAACAACATTTTTTTGCTTTTTGTCAAGGACTACATCTGGATTGGATTCCGAACGATAATCAAAACATAGATGGAGTTTTGTTTCTTCACAGTCCTGTACCTTGTCCTGGGTTCATTTCATTTCACATTTCATTAGTTGGGCAGTTTTGATTTATATGATATGGAGATTCTGTACTCTTTCAGAATATGTGTAATAGTATTGGTACTGGCCAGAATTGTAATATTGGTGTATCTCTAATTTGTACTAATTACTCAAATTACCAACTGGTTGTTCATATGACATGAGATTAAAAATGCACAGTAAAACAGACAAAATCAAGTGAGTAAACATTAAAAGTTATAATAAGTTGTTGTTTTAAAGAAAACTATACCAGTATGTTGTTTTATAGTTTCCGTCTATAGGCTGTGGTAAACTGATGTGTGTTGGCAGGGTTCAGTGACCCGGTCTGGCTAACACAGCAGGACTGAGCACAGTGGGCCGCCCACACCACACACTGAGTTATAAAAATAGCCACTACATCCAACCCCCCATGACCCTAAAGTGGGAATGTCAATGTCTATACGTAGAGAGTCATGCACAGCAATCTGTCAGTACAGAGTGTTCTTTCCACTGATGTCATTTCAATATTTAATTGATTCAGATTTGATTGGCGACACATTAGGCTTGCACAGGAGTGTGCTGAGCCACTATATTACATTTTTGTTACAGTGAGGAAAATAAGTATTTGAACACCCTGCTATTTTGCAAGTTCTCCCACTTGGAAATCATGGAGGGGTCTTTAATTGTCATTTGGCATGTCTAAAGAGAGACATAATCTAAAAAAAAAAAAAATCCATAAATCACAATATATGATTTTTTAACTATTTATTTGTATTATGCAGCTGCAAATAAGTATTTGAACACCTGTCTATCAGCTAGAATTCTGACCCTCAAAGACCTGTTAGTCTGCCTTTAAAATGTCCACCTCCACTCCATGTATTATCCTAAATTAGATGCACCTGTTTGAGGTTGTTAGCTGCATAAAGACACCTGTCCACCCCATACTATCAGTAAGAATCCAACTACTAACATGGCCAAGACCAAAGAGCTGTCCAAAGACACTAGAGACAAAATTGTACACCTCCACAAGGCTGGAAAGGGCTACGGGGAAATTGCCAAGCAGCTTGGTGAAAAAAGGTCCACTGTTGGAGCAATCATTAGAAAATGGAAGAAGCTAAACATGACTGTCAATCTCCCTCGGACTGGAGCTCCATGCAAGATCTCACCTCGTGGGGTCTCAATGATCCTAAGAAAGGTGAGAAATCAGCCCAGAACTACACGGGAGGAGCTGGTCAATGACCTGAAAAGAGCTGGGACCACCGTTTCCAAGGTTACCGTTGGTAATACACTAAGACGTCATGGTTTGAAATCATGCATGGCACGGAAGGTTCTCCTGCTTAAACCAGCACATGTCAAGGCCCGTCTTAAGTTTGCCAATGACCATTTGGATGATCCAGAGGAGTCATGGGAGAAAGTCATGTGGTCAGATGAGACCAAAATAGAACTCTTTGGTCATAATTCCACTAAACGTGTTTGGAGGAAGAAGAATGATGAGTACCATCCCAAGAACACCATCCCTACTGTGAAGCATGGGGGTGGTAGCATCATGCATCATGACTGCACTGTATTAAGGAGAGGATGACCGGGGCCATGTATTGTGAGATTTTGGGGAACAACCTCCTTCCCTCAGTTAGAGCATTGAAGATGGGTCGAGGCTGGGTCTTCCAACATGACAATGACCTGAAGCACACAGCCAGGATAACCAAGGAGTGGCTCTGTAAGAAGCATATCATGGTTCTGCCGTGGCCTAGCCAGTCTCCAGACTTAAACCCAGTAGAGAATCTTTGGAGGGAGCTCAAACTCTGTGTTTCTCAGCGACAGGCCAGAAACCTGACTGATCTGTGTGGAGGAGTGGGCCAAAATCCCTCCTGCAGTGTGTGCAAACCTGGTGAAAAACGTCTCGGTTACGTATGGTAACCCTCGCTCCCTGAAGGAGGGAACGGAGACGTACGTCGGACGTACCGACGAATTGGGATCACTTCAGGGAGCCCCTATCAGCTTCGAGATATAGAGAACAGGCCAATGGGCCATTGGAGTGCAAGATTTGCATCTCGCGCTCGCCCCGCGCCGCGGGTATAAACAGGAAGCGAGAGCGAATGCACGCTGTTTTTCACTGAGGAGCCGAACTGAGTGGCTCGGCCCTGCAGTGATGGTACAGCAACTGTGGTGACGGGATGTACGTCTCTGTTCCCTCCTTCAGGGAACGAGGGTTACCATACGTAACCGAGACGTTCCCTTTCAGTCGGTCACGTTCGACGTGGGATTGGGATCCCTTTGGAAAACGCCATAGTTACTACCACTTCCAGCGCCAGCGATGAGCACCTCAGACCCCGATCTGATGCGGGCGGGGAAATTCATGCAGGGAGAGTCAAAGCTGCTATTCCGCAAGACCCACTCAGCTGACTGTATTGGATAACACTGGGAAAGCGTGCATGTGAAGGCCGCTGCGGAAGCCACATCATGCCCAGAGGGAGTTAACATGTAGATAATACACGTATGGGCTAGCCGTGGGCAGCACAACATACGGAAGTCCCAGGGGTGGCCCCAGCCAATTAGAGGAGGAGGGACAACACCTACCTGAGACGGCAGAGGAGACTCTGCCGAGGGAAAGCCGTACCATGGAAGAATACACATATGGGACCGCCGTGGGGTCACAACATATGGAACCCAGCCTAACACAAGTTCCACCAATGCATACGAGTGGTAGACCTGGCGTCGAACGCTCCGCCACGTCTGACTGCCGCGGGTTGCGGAGGACTCAACAGGGTTCACCGTTCTGGGGAACTCGACTGGAGCAGATAAGCGCACGTATCCGTACCATGAGGGAGGGAATGGCGCAGCAAGCCGACACTAGAACGGGCACTTCGGTGTTACTGACTATGGGAAGTGAGCACACAGGAAGATACCGGCTCTACACGGAGGCTATACAATCTAGCGAACGTGTTAGGTGTCGCCCAGCCCGCAGCTCTACAAATATCTGTCAGCGAGGCGCCACGAGCCAGCGCCCAGGAAGAAGCAACACCCCTAGTGGAGTGGGCTCTTAACCCGAGCGGGCAAGGCACGTCTTGGGATTCATACGCCAAGACGATGGTATCCACTATCCAGTGGGCCATCCTCTGCTTGGAGACAGCCTTTCCCTTCTGCTGCAGGTCCTGAAGCTTTGCGTTCTGTCCACGTAAGTCCGCAGAGCACGGACGCGACAGAGAAAAGCTAGGGCTGGGTCTGCCTCCTCCGAAGGCAGCGCTTGCAGGCTCACCCCTTGGTCCCGGAAGGGAGTAGTGGGAACCTTGGGCACATATCCAGGCCGGGGTCTCATGATCACATGAGAGTTACCGGGCCCGAATTCCAGGCACGATTCGTCGACCGAAAATGCCTGCAGGTCCTCTACCCTCTTGATGGAGGCCAACGCAGTCAGGAGTATTGTCTTTAACGACAAGATTTTTAACTCTGCTGACTGCAAAGGCTCAAAGGGAGCTCTCTGCAGTGCAGTTAGCACCAGAGACAAGTCCCAAGAGGGTATAGAGGGAGGGCGAGGCGGATTTAGTCTCCTCGCCCCCCTCAGGAACCTGACGATCAGATCGTGCTTACCTAAAGATTTTCCATCTACTAGATCATGATTAGCGGCGATAGCGGCAACATAGACTTTGAGGGTGGAGGGAGACAGCCTTCGCTCCAACCCATCTTGTAGAAAGGAAAGCACAGACCTGGTCGAACATCTTTGGGGGTCTTCTCGGCAAGAAGAGCATAGAGGCGCCTCGTAGAGGGTGCTCTAGCGGAAGCGATGGTGTCATTTACCGCTTGCGGTAGGTCACCTAGAACCTCCGCGTCCCGTCCAGGGACCAGACATGGAGTT
This sequence comes from Romanogobio albipinnatus, assembly GCA_023566225.1. Taxonomy (NCBI): domain Eukaryota; kingdom Metazoa; phylum Chordata; class Actinopteri; order Cypriniformes; family Gobionidae; genus Romanogobio; species Romanogobio albipinnatus. The sequence goes on along the minus strand of CM042245.1, from coordinate 32,081,196 downwards.
TCCAGAGGTCCGGACGCGGGTGCCATAGAGTGCCCCGTCTCTGAGTCAGGAGGTCCTTCCTCAGAGGAATGGGCCAAGGAGGTGCTGTCGCGAGGAGCACTAGTTCCGGGAACCAAGTCCGGTTGGGCCAATAAGGAGCGATCAACGGGACTTGCTCCTTGTCCTCCCTGACCTTGCACAGTGTTTGTGCAAGAAGGCTCACTGGGGGAAACGCATATTTGCCAGCTGTGTGCCAGGGCATCCGACCCGAGGGTCCCCTCGGTCAAGGAATAGAACCACCGGCAGTGGGTCGTCTATGGGGAGGCAAACAGGTCTACCTGTGCGGCCCCGAAACGACTCCAGATCAGCTGGGCCGCCTGGGGATGGAGTCGCCACTCTCCCAGGAGCACTGGCTGTCGTGAGAGCTCGTCGGCTGCACGATTGAGCAAGCCCGGAATGTGAATGGCACGAAGCGACCTCAGATGCTTCTGACTCTATAAGAGGAGTTGTGACATGCGACGGGAGCGTAGACTACCCTGTTTGTTGATGTACGCTACGGCCGCTGTGTTGTCCATACGGACCAGAACGTGCTTGCCTCTGAGCAGAACTTTGAAGCGGCTGAGTGCAAGACGAACTGCTAACAACTCAAGGCAATTGATATGCCATTGCAGTTGAGGCCCCGTCCACAGACCCGAAACTGCAACTCCCGCCCGTAGAAACGAAGGGTCCGACCACGGGCTGACGGTTTGGCGGCACCTCGGAGTCACTTGGACGCGGAGGGATCAGCTGTGCCACGCCCATCTCGGGACTCGGTCGTGTAGCCAGCGTTGAAGCGGTCTCATATGAAGCAATCCCAACGGCGTTACTGCGGCTGCGGATGCCATATGCTCCAGGAGCCTCTGTAAAAATTTTCAGTGGTGCCGCTGTCCTGCCACTGAACGAATTCAGGCAGTTCAACACGGTGAGGCGCACTGTCATGGAGACCGAGTCTATCTCCATACTGAGAAAAGAGATCCTCTGTGTAGGACAGAGTTTGCTCAAAGTCCCAACTGGCTGAGGTGACTGAGCACCCTGTCCCTGTGTTCGCACAACTGCTCCCGCAACTGGGCAAGGATCAGCCAGTCGTCGAGGTAGTTGAGAATGCGAACACCATGCTCTCTCATGGGAGCAATGGCCGCCTCCGCAACCTTCGTAAAGATGCGGGGCGACAGGGACAGGCCGAAGGGTAAGACGCGGTACTGATATGCCCGTCCCTCGAACGCGAAGCGCAGAAAGGGCCGGTGTCGAGGGGGAATCGAGACATGAAAGTACGCATCCTTCAGGTCGATCGCTGCAAACCAATCTTGGGGACGGATGCACCTGAAGATGCGTTTCTGTGTTAGCATTCTGAACGGCAGCCTGTGAAGGGACCGGTTCAAGAACTGCAGATCCAAAATCGGCCGTAACCCGCGGTCCTTCTTTGGGTACAATGAAGTACGGGCTGTAGAACCCGGACCTCATATCGGCTGGAGGGACCGGCTCTATTGCGTCCTTCGCCAGTAGGACTGCGATCTCCGCCCGGAGCACGGGGGCGTTCTCCTTCGCTACTGTCGTGAAGTGAACGCCCCTGAACTTGGGGGGGACGCCGGGCGAACTGAATCGCATAGCCGAGTCTGATGATACGGAGGAGCCACCGAGACGGGCTGGGAAGCGCTAGCCAGGCTCCCAGACACCGAGCAAGGGGGATTAACGGCACCACAGACGTACCCGTAGCGGGGTAGCGAGGTGGAATGCAGGGATCTGACTCGGACGGCATGGGAGCGGCCCGAAGTGGGATCTGAGTGTGCTGTGCAACACTTACCTGCGTCCGCGGAGGGGGCGTGCGAGTGTGGGGAGGCCGCTTGAGTGCGTTCCCACAGCCGGCGCCCCCTGCTGGTGAAGGGAGAGGCACCTGAGGGTAGCGAGGCATGGAAGCGTCAACCACCGCCAAGCGCGCTCTCCAAATGAAGGAGGGGCTGAGCGTGGCAAGGCTTTGTGGCGTTGCACACGGTCTGCCTGACCTCCTTCCTCAGCGGGGAACAAGAGTGGCGAGGCATAGCGTCATGCACTGTTGTCCACGCACCGCTGAGAAGAGGGGAATGAGAGTGGCGAGGCTTTGTAGCGTCACACACTGCCATTCTCGCCCTCTTGTGGGGAGGGGAATGAGAGCGGCGAGGCTTTGTAGCATCACACACTGCCATTCCTGAACTCCCGAGACCCAGAGGTATTGGAACTGCTCTTGTTTTTGTTTTGTTTTTTCATTTAATTTGGGTACCACTGGCTGTTTTTAACACCGGAACAGAATTACTAATGGTTTTCCACCCGGCCCTCCTCCGGGGAAGAACAGTTCCTGACCAATTCCGGGTCAATGGTGTTTCTGGACCAGGGTGGACATCGTCTAGCCAAGGGCCAGTGCTGTGCGCAGCTCAACCTCAGCTCAGAACTACCCTCGTGCACTAAGCAGAGAAAGGAAAACTTTATACAGATTATGGCCCTATTGGTGTTCCATATTTTGGCAACAATAGTTCCACAATGCCAAAGCCTTCCAATGCACATCCGAGAAAATGCAAGGGGCAGGCAAGGCGATTTACGTGTTGCACTATGCCTCAGCCACCCGGGAAAGCATGGCTGTCAAGTATGAATCTGATTCAGCACGAGAGCCACGAGAGCCACTATTACGGTGGGAATCTCAGCATCATCTTCATTTTCAACACATAACAGCCCTCTCTCCGATGCAGCGATTGACATCTGTCCTCTGCTAGAGCCCCAAATGAAACGCTAGGTCCCCTTTTAAGGACCAGCAATCCCATCTGTAAGCTACCAGCAGACATGTGAGATAGTGAGCGTGGCCGTGAGACGGCACACGGCGCGCTGCACACTTTAGTCCTTATAAAAAGGCAAGATGAACAACGTGCCGACGTGGCTATGCTCTCATGAGAGAGCATAGACCACCCACAAACACAGTCTCAACATGCTTGCGATGCGATAGAGGATTGAGGGGCCCACGGAGGTGTACGCGGCAGGGAAGCCTCACTGTAATCCTCAGGTCATACGTACGTATGTCGAACGTACGTCGACGTACGTCGAACGTGACCGACTGAAAGGGAACTACAGGAAATGTTTGACCTCTGTAATTGCAAACAAAGGCTACTGTACCAAATGTTAACATTGATTTTCTCAGGTGTTAAAATACTTATTTGCAGCTGTATCATACAAATAAATAGTTAAAAAATCATACATTGTGATTTCTGAATTTTTTTTTTTAGATTATGTCTCTCACAGTCGACATGCACCTACGATGACAATTTCAGACCCCTCCATGATTTCTAAGTGGGAAAACTTGCAAAATAGCTGGGTGTTCAAATACTTATTTTCCTCACTGTATATTTGCTGATTGTTACTTTGAAATTTCACATTATTTTATTTGATTTAAAAAAAAATGTATACACTGTTGTTGTGAATTTTGGCTTGTCGTTGACAGTGCAATTGTAGTATTATTTATATACTATTATAGTATTTATTAATAGCCTAGTCTCATAATAGCCTCAAAAACTATTTTTTAAGAGTTTCAGTTTTGTCAATAACAACAGTTATTGCAGACTCCTTGACTCAAGTTAAAAGTAATTGCAAAAATTGCTAAAAAAAAAAAAAGTATGGTTAGGTCTGTGAAAACAATTTGTTTGCAGATGCCACTTGCGTAAACGTTTTGCTTTCTAATGCTATGAAAAAGTAATTTTTTTGCCATGTTACAGGTTTGTTTTTGGGGCCGCTGTAAATATGTTTCATAGAAGTACATATTTATATACAAAAATGTGTATGTGTATGGTTTTGTATGAACTAAAAGTTAATGTAGTTTGTTTCCTGTTGCAGGTGTGAAGATTCTCCACCTCAGCTTCCACGGAAACAGCAGCCACCTGCAGCTAATGGCACAGGTAACATAACCGATAATCGCAAAAAATCTGCATCTGCAAAAACTATTAAAAACACTATATTATTCATGCCAGGCCAGTAGTTGGCAATGTTGCTCTGTAAAGAAACAGTGTTTTCAAAAATTCACATTTTTGTAGTTTACACAGAAACGATAACAGTATTATTTTCAAAAACTTGCACTTTGAAACCCATTTTTAAGTGTGTTTTTTTCTTTTCAGGCCCACAAAACGTTGTGTAAATGAATGGCCAAAACACATACAAATATTTCAATATGTCTCAATGGCCCCTAAAAGTCTCAATGTGTCTATATTTATGTCAACTCTAAAGAAGAAATTGTAAGGCAACATATGTATATTTGCAGATAAGGCAATCCTAGAATACACAGCAAAAAGCTTGGTGAAAAGAATTCATCCAACATGGCGGACGAGAAAATGTAATGCTAAATATATTTATCTTTCAATGCTGAAAAGTATCGATAAAAATAATTAAGTTTTATTGAAAATCTATAATTTTTATCTTTTTTTAAAAATCTTGTTTATAAGTTCTGTATCAGAATTTGATATGAAAAAAAAAATGAATTACCAAACATACATAATATGGTCAATGCAGTATCCTAATTATTAAAAAGACACATTTTCCTCAAAGAAAATTGGAAATTGCCACAAAATCAAATCTCTATTTGATTAGTGTTTTTGTCTGCCAGTCATTTGGGTTAAAGTGGTAATTGTGGCTCTAATCTTGTATAAAGGTTTTGGATTTTCCGCCTGGTTTTAGTTAGTAATTCTGTAAACTGCTCCAGGAAGCTTCCGGCTGTTATTTTAGGCACTTGTCTAAATTTGTAGACCAACTAGGCCAGACCGACCCCTTTTGTTTGAGGCAGGAAATGAGAATGTAGAGCACAAGCTCTCTGACTCTCAATATGCCCACTGTAGGATTCTGATTAATAGAGCTTCGGTTTTTATGTCCTCTGAATGAAGTATATCTCTGAACTCTCACTGTAGACAAACAGCAGAAAGAGACGGTGTGTTCGCGGCTGCAGAGTTGGCTGTATGATCGGTTCGGGGTTTACATTGAGGATTTTCGCTTCCAGCCTGAGGAGAACACAGTTGAGGCTGAGGAGCCACTAAGTGCTAAAAGGTCAGTGAAGAAAGATCACCTGTGGAACATTACACTGAGATTGTTTCGTTGCACGTCCCTTTAAATTATGTACAGGTTTGGAATAGAATTAAGTCATTCTTCATGTCATTCTTGTGAGACTAAAATTCTCTGCTCTGATATAATTTCCCATAGTTCTTTCTCTACCCAGTAAAGTTTTATTGTAAACAGCTGCCCCCCTGTGGTCAGGATGCTTTTAGTCACAATAGTGAAAGTGAAGTGACGTGTGGCCAAGTATGGTGACCCATACTTGGAATTTGTGCTCTGCATTTAACCCATCCAAGTGAACACACACACCGTGAACACACACCCGGAGCAGTGGGCAGCCTTATTGCTGCGGCACCCGGGGAGCAGTTGGGGGTTTGGTGCCTTGCTCAAGGGTCTCACCTCGTGGTATTGACAGTGGAGGAGGGCGCTGGTTATTCACTCCCCCCACCAACAATTCCTGCCGGACCTGAGACTCGAACCCGCAACCTTCCGGTTACAAGTCCGACTCTCTAACCATTAGGCCACGGCTGCCCCAAAAGAGGAAATCTTCAAAAGGCGCATCAACTGAACATGGAGCTTTTACCTTCTGCAGAAATGTCAAAATACAATTTTTCTAACATATGTTCTCCTCTGGTTCTATCAAATTATGTACTTCTCAGATGGTTAGTGTTAGGTTTTACCAGTTGTAGGTTGTTTTTTGGTTTTACGAACCAAGAAATTTATGAAGAGTTCAAAATAAAAGTCAAATATATAGAAAAACCCTTTCTCAAACCCCTTACAAACATGTTGTGTACAACCTTGTTTTTACTTTTTGTCTACTGGAATTTACAATTTACTCGACAAGCAACAATATTAATAATAATAATAATAATAATAAAAAGAATCCAGTATGTTCAGAACTTCAAACATTTTAGAGCTTCAATTTTTATTCCACTCGGGTTTATGTCATACAGTTATTTCGAAACCTATTGAGAATCTTTGAGGGTTTGTGGTAGTGGTGTCAACAATAATCGATTCAGCGATGCATCGCAATGCGGGGCATGCACGATTCAGCATCGATGCGGCAAAGTGCCATAATCGATTATGTCACCGTTTATTTTCTGGCCTTGAGTTGGACAATAAAGTTGTGAAGTTTCAATTACTTCCTGGGTCATAACAACAACAATCAAGATTGCTGAGGCGGAGGGAGATGACCGCGATAGATGGGTAATTAAAAACGCACCCAAAGCTTGGAAAGCGGACATCTGGGCACATTTCGGATTCTGACGCCGGCTTCACACCGCACGCGTTAGCAGTGGATTCACACTGGCAGCGTTTGTCTCGCGCAGCTCGTATATTGCAAATACAGACAAATATTGTACATTATGTCACATTTTCCGGTCTTCTCCTCCGAGCCCCGTCTGTCTCGTGCTTTGATTTATGATGGGCAGCATATGCTGCAAATGCGACCGTGTTCCCCTCTGTCCCAAACACACATGCATATAACTTGTTGTATACAAGTAGTTCACATGATAAATGTAAGTTAACATTAAAGTGAATATATGCTTCTAGTTTTAATAATTTAAACAGGCTTTTGAAGTTTGGTGTTGTGTTTTTAATTTTTTTAACAGCTCTGGATGTCATATGGTGATTGTGAAACACACGGGGCACTTCACTACATGATTTCATGGTGAAATTTGTTATTTTCCATGTTAATCTGGTCAGTTTTGATCAAGAACAATCCACTGTGGCTTTAAATCAGCGTGAGCAGCGCGGCAAAAATAGACTCGGCGCCGAAACGATCGCGGCACTGCTGCTTCTGCTCCTGCGATGCGCTGCCGCACCGCCTCTGCGTGCGATGTGAATGCTCTAATCTGTTAACATGGGCGCCGAAAAAAATACGCGCTGCTTACGCCCTGCTAACGCGCCTGCCACACTAAAATCAAGCATGTTGGCAATACAACTAACTTCACGAACCATGTTTATCGTTGGCATCCTGAGTTGGCTTCAACAACAACAACAACAACAACAACACAAAAAGTCGACACATCCCAGCCAAGAATTGACGAGTCGCTAGTGTCAACGTTACTGTGTGTGTTGCACTGAATATTTCTATTGCTGGGTGCCTGGGTGGTGGTTGTTGTTACAATAGTGTGACTGTAATTACATATTAATATTTGCACAGGAGTTCATGAAGTGCCCTGTCTTAGAGCTTTTTACTGTGTGTAAAAAAAACACTTATTTTCACTGCTGGAAAAAGTTGGCTTAGTTGGTTTTTATTGCTCTATATAATTTCAAATGGTTCTAAAGCAGAGAGAAGAGAAACATTTCTTATTCAAAGCACTGAAAGCAGTGATTTATGTTTTCTTTTTCAGGTTTGAAAAATGCCATATCCAATACCCTGTACCATTCAATATTATTTAATTTAATGACATTTATGTCAAAGATACAGGAGAGTGATAATACACACATAGCAGCTAATAAAATCTGTTGTTCAATATCTGACTGCTTGTATTGCCTCATGACTGATTAAAAATTTGCCTTGTTGTGTGCAGTAGAATTTTGATGCATCGTAGAATCGAATTGCATCGAATCGTTACCTGGTGAATCGTAATCGAATCGAATTGTGAGGGCAGTGCCAATGCACACCCCTAGTTTGTGGTAGATTTCACACTTGTCGAGCAGGAGTTCTGGATCTGATGTCCAGTCATTGCATGTAACTGCCTCAATTATACATGAGGCTATTGAGTCCATGTCTCTTAAATGTCCCCTCAGGGATCAATGGAGTACATCTATCTGTCTCTGAAGAGAGATATTGAGTGTGTACTGGCCACAGCTGTCTGTTTTCATTGATTTACACAGTTTAAGTGTCACTTTGCTATAAAAATACAAGACAGGATGTGGTTGGTGGAAGAAATTAGTGATGTTTGCTGAAGGCAAGGTAACTTGTCCCCACTGTTGTTTTTGCCATGTGCAGGAATGATATCTCAAACTGTGTCTAAATGAAAATGCTTTTGCTTGATTTTTTTTTTGTCTTTTTCCCCCTTAGATTAACAGAAAATATGCGACGACTTAGTAAGTGTATTTTTGCTGTTGTATTAAATTGTTGGGTAACACTTTACAATAAGGTTGTATTAGTTAACATTAGTTAATGCATTAGTTAACATAAACTAACCATGAACAACACCTCTGGTCAGCATTAGTTAATCTTTGCTAACGTTGGTTAATAAAAATACAGCTGTTCATGGTTTGTTCACAGTGCATTAACTAATGTTAACAAGATTTTAATAATGCATTAGTAAATGTTGAAATTAACTTTAACAAAGATAAAGAAATGGTTTATTAGTGCAGTTCATTATTAGTTCATGTTAACTATTGCAGTTAACTAATGAACCTTATTGTAAAGTGTTACCAATTGTTGTTGATGTTGAAGCACTAATATACACTTCATGGTTTTACAAAAAAGCTATTTTGCTTAGATTTTGTCAGTTTCATTTGTTTATCTTTTTATTTTTACTTTTTTTCTAGAACGGGGTGCCAGACCGGTAACAAATTTCTTACGGAATCTTTCCGCCTTATCCAACTGGCACTCAGTATATACGTCAGCAATTGCCTTCATTGTGAGTAGCCTTCATCAGTTTTCTATGTTTACAGTTATACATACATACTGTACATATTAAACAACCTGCAGTTCTTTAAGACACAAATAAGTTACTTGTATAATTTACTATTTACCACAAAAAAATGGCTAAATAAAATCTTTGGTTACTCTTTATTTTACAGTGTCATTATTACATATGTTACATGTACTTACCGTAGTAATAACAGTAAATTATGCATAATTACATGCAACTAACATCAACCAAAACTTAATCCTACCCTAACCCTATAGTAAGTACATGTTGTTAATTAATATTACTCAGTTCTTAAATATATACTCTGTAACAATGACACCTTCAAATAAAGTGTAACCCTTTATTTTAAGGTGTCCTTGTTAGAGTGTAATTATACATTTAAGAACTGAGTAATATTAATTAACAACATGTACTTACTATAGGGTTAGGATTAGTGTTTAGGGTTGCACTTTATTTTTCAGTACGTGTACTTACAGTGTACTTAACTTAGAAAGTACTGGGTAATATAAGGTAACTATATGGGTTAAGGTTAGATTTAGGGTTAGTACCTATTATTACCCAGTTATTGTTATTACTATAATAAGTATATAGTATGTACATGGGGAACAGGCTAGTTTTAGGGTGAGTTGCATGTAATTATGCATAATTTACTGTTATTACTACAGTAAGTGCATATAACATGGACACTAAAATAAACTGTGACCAAATCTTTTACTTACAAATGTTTTATTTGCTCATTAATTTGCTCATCAGAGGGACAGCAATGTAATGTGTGTTATGTTTTTGTCTTCTGTCACAGATTTATATGAATGCAGCATGGCATGGCTGGGCTATTCCTTTGTTTCTATTCCTAGCCATTCTGAGGTTGTCGTTGAACTACCTCATAGCCAGGTAAGACACAGTTTGCTTTTTCACTAGTATCTCTTTAAAACAGTGTCAAATGTTTTTAGGGGTTACATTTAAAATGTTACCTAGATTTAACTTAAATTTCTATATGTGAGGATTGTATATTGGCTGAAATTGCCAATTGTAAGAATCTCTATACTACCAAAAGATAAGTAGTCAACTTGGGCCTCGTGTCAGCATATTTGTCCACTATCTATCTATCTATCTATCTATCTATCTATCTATCTATCTATCTATCTATCTATCTATCTATCTATCTATCTATCTATCTATCTATCTATCTATCTATCTATCTATCTATCTATCTATCTATCTATCTATCTATCTATCTATCTATCTATCTATCTATCTATCTATCTATCTATCTATCTATCTATCTATCTATCTATCTATCTATCTATCTATCTATCTATCTATCTATCTATCTATCTATCTATCTATCTATCTATCTATCTATCTATCTATCTATCTATCTATCTATCTATCTATCTATATATATAATATAATATTAACACAAAATAAACACACATGTGTATGTATACACGTGTACATGTAACACAAACAAATCAATTTAATATTGCTCTTTTTTTCTATAGAGGATGGAGAATTCAGTGGAGTATTGTGCCTGAAGTTTCTGAACCTGTGGTAGGAACCTTTTTCCCAGGGTTATATTTGCATGTCAGCAACTTTTGTTTTTATGTTGTGCATATTTACATTTTCTTCCTTGTGGTCTTTCTTTCCAGGAACCTCCAAAGGAAGACCTGACTGTGTCTGAAAAGTTTCAGTTAGTTCTCGATGTTGCACAAAAAGCACAGGTATCATCAAGCTGTCAATAGCATTTACATTATTGGTCAAAAGTTTGGAAGCACTTTATGGTTTCTCCTGATCTTGAATTCTTTTTGATCTGAAGGCTTCTTTTATGTATGAATTTCGTTACAAAACAAAAATATTAGTTTAATTTATTTTTGTTATGAGTGAGTTTGTCATAGTGATAGTTAAGGAAAAACAGTCAGTAGTTCTTAAGCATAGATGGAAATTCCTTTAATATGGTTTATTGGTAACACTTTACAATAAGGTTCATTTGTTAACATTAGTTAACTACATTAGTTAACATGAACTAATAATGAACTGCACTTATAGAGCATTTAATTATGTTTGTTAATGTTAATTTCAACATTTACTAATGCATTATTAAAATCTTGTTAACATTAGTTAATGCACTGTGAACTAACATGAACAAACCATGAACAGCTGTATTTGTATTAACTAATGTTAACAAAGATTAACTAATGCTGAACAGAGGTGTTGTTCATGGTTAGTTCATGTTAATTAATGCATCAACTAATGTTAACTAATACAACCTTATTGTAAAATGTTACCGGTTTATTTTATAGCTATTTTATCGAGGACTTTACCTTTATTTTATAATGTGAAATTTCGATTTGAAATTTTATGGATGTCTCAAATTTATTTTTGTGTATTGTTCTTTTTGACTCACATGTGTTTTTCTGCAGAATCTTTTTGGTAAGATGGCAGATGTTTTGGAGAAAATCAAAAAGTAAGTAGCTCTTTCACGTTAACTATTGTAGGACTACGGCAGGGGTGTCGAATCCTGCTCCTGGAGGGCCACTGTCCTGCAGAGTTGAGCTCCAACCCCAATTAAACATACATGTACCAGCTAATCAAGGTCTTATTAGGCATATTAGAAACTTCCAGAAACTTCCATTTATGCATTTACATTTATGCATTTGGCAGACGCTTTTATCCAAAGCGACTTACAGTGCCCTTCGTACAGGGACAATCCCCCTGGAGCAACATGGAGTAAAGTGCCTTGCTCAAGGACACACTGGTGGTGACCGCTGGGATCGAACCAGCAACCTTCTGCGTATCAGTTCTATGGTTTAACCCACTGGACCACCATCTCACACAGGTGCTGTCACACAGACAGTGGCCATCCAGGACCAACTTTGGACACCCCTGGACTACGGGCTCCTTAAAGGGATATTTGGGTGAAAACATTATACATCAATGCTTTTGCATTTGCTTGCAAAACTTTCGCTTTTTCTCTAAAAACTTTATAAACAAATGCAAAATTTTACCAGGAAACATAAAACTGGTGATGGAAATAATATTACAAAAAAAAATTTGTGAGAAAATGCAATACTTTCACGAGACAACACACATTTTACAAGATAAATCACAAGTTTTGAGAGAAATTTCTTGGGGCAAAATTTTATGTTGGAAATAATATGAGATGGGAAGAAAAATTTAAATGATTTTGTGAGAAAACAATACTTTTACGAGACAACACAAAAGTTTCTAAAGATAAGTTTCTTGTTGATGGAAAAATTTGAGATTATATATCAGTGCTTTTTCGTTTGCTTATGAAACTTTTGCGTTCGCCTTAAAAAACGTAAAGCCCAAAGTATATTACGTTTTTTACGTGTATGCGAGGGTGCAAAAGCAAATTTCGTCACCAGAATAGTACACACATTTTTTTAACTGCGTGTACTTTGTGTGCAGGTTGCACATGTGCATTGAAATTGTTTTGCGCTATAATCAGTTGTTTCATTAGGTGGCAAAACTGGCACAGGCTGTTGTTTCACAGTAGAAAACAAAATTAAAGAGATGAAACGGCAACAAAATACTGGAGACTGCAACAACAACAAACTCCCGCATTGACAGGTGCTTGTGTGATGAGGTGGTTATGAGATAGCTGCAACTTTAGTTTAAAATACATTTTTATTTGTTCTAACTTCTGGAGAAAAATAGTGCAGACACTGGACGAAGATGAAACTTTCTAGAGCACACTTGGCAACAACCTACATTTGCACACGTTATCAAATGGAGTATACTTTCAAAGGCTATAGACGGTCATCACATGTGCGTGCAACTAGAAACAGAAACAGATAACACGGTTGTGCTGTAAACTGCACTAACTGCCAAAAAGTTGGATTTAAAATGTTCAATATTCTGAGGGGATCACACGTCTTTGCTAAAAACAGAAGGAGATTATGGATCCAGGCTATTAATAGGTCGGATTGGGGTCCCGGTGGTCCTATAATGTATTAAATGTATTGACAAATATATGTAAGCAATATCGCATGAGAGGGAATAGTTTCATAATAACACTTTTATTTAACTTATTAAAATGATTGAGACTTTAAATTATATTTCAGAGCTTCTCATTGAAAATGAAGTGTCTGCACAGAGATACATCAAGGACACAATTACGCATCACTTGTGGTTGAACAGCCTGCAGCCATTGTTTCGCTCGTATCTACCTAGTATATTTTGGGGGTTTTGTGCGTGATGGAATCAGGGCAACTCTGTGAGATAAGTGTATATATCGGGTCATATGATTGCTGGCCACTTGGACATATATGTGATCCATTCGTGGTCTGAAGTAGCGTAGGGATCTGGTAATGTCTCACCATTACTGAGAGTTATTTTCTTAATATAATCCGCAGAGTCCGCGCTACCTAGGCAGGCTTTCAAAGTAATTGATGCTAGCCATTTCCTCACTGTCACACACCTAGCTAGCTGTCTCACGTTTCATGTCTTGTACAGTATGTTACTCGCCATAACACCTGTTAGCGGTTTTGCGCCCTGAATGCTCGCACATCCAGTATTGTTTGTATACGAGAAACCCGTTTATATGCTCAACTGTTTGCATACGCTAGCATATGCGTAAACAATTATATATAATTTGGGCCAGCACACTTTTGCCAGCAAACAAAACTAGTGATGGATATTCATATTTCAAGGTTTATGCAATTGAACATGGGGGAGTTTTTGCTAAGTTTCTGGGAGTGCAAAGGTTTTATGGGTGAATGCTAAAGCACTGAAATATAAGGGCTCTGTACAGGGAATGTAAAAATGAGCTTGTGACCTGAAGGAAACTACTGAAACTAAGGAAACAACATTTTTGTGTTCCCTTTCGTTCAGTCACTACGACGTAACATTAGTGACTAACGAATGGGGGTTTCGCTTAGAAGCCAATTACCTTCAAGGAATTTAACACCATGCGTAACTCCGCCCCACATCGTGGGTATATAAGGCAGTACGCTGGCAACATCGCATTATGTTTCTGCTTTGGAGCCAAGAGTATCTCTTCACTCCTTCAAGCCTGCTAACTGAGTCTTTGTCAGCCTTCGAGACGAGTAGCTTTCCAGAGGCGTTGGTGTCAACGGCGCGTTCCAGCGATTGCATACTTCCTGCCTGCTGATCAGTTGTCTGCTAGACAGCTGGTGTGTGTTCCCTGGGCGCTTCGGCGTCTCTGCGAAGCTTCCTCTCACAAAAGAACTTGCACGTGGCATGTCCTTTTCAGGATGTCTCGCCCGTGTACTTCTGGGTGCGGCCGGTTGCTTTCATCTTCCGATGGGCACAATCACTGCCTGGTATGCTTGGGCATTCAGCATGCTCAGGCAGCCTTTTTGGATGCGTCATGTTCCCACTCTGGGAACATGACCATCGTGGTGCTGTGGTCAATACTCGATGATCTTCGTAAAGAAGTGAGAGTCCCCTCTGCCACACCCCAATCTACCGTCTCCGCGAGAGGCGGTACTTTGGCTGGTGGCCAGGGTGACCTGAGGGTGACGGTGTGGAACAAAGCCCCGACGCTCATGTCTCGGGCCACACCCCCCTCTAGCGTTCCGCAACCCGCGAGCGTTCAGGTTGGAGATTGCGGGGCCGGCAAGTCCCTGTTGTCTTCCCGCGACCGTTCGGCGGCCTCCTCCGCCTTCTCCACTCTCGATGGGGCCGCGGCCAACGAGTACACTGGGGTCCCCCCAGTCGAACGTTCTGTTGCGATGCAACTGTGTCCTCAGAGCGCTTCGACCTGGCGTGGTGATCCTAAGCACCCCTCCAAAGCCTGTCGTGGACGAGCTGCGTGCCCTCCAGGCGACGAAGGTGACCGCACGCTCCCTGAGTCAGGTGATGTCCACAGCTGTGGTCCAGGAGCAACATCTGTGGCTAAACCTGGCTGATATGCGGGACAGCGAGCCAACACGCTTCCTCGATGCCCCCATATTCCAGGCTGGCCTCTTCGGCGGCGCGGTTGAAAGCTTCGCCCAAGAGTTTTCAACCTCCCAGAAGCAGACTGAGGCCATCAAACAAATACTGCCCCAGCAGCCAGCTGCTGCCTCCACCCAGCCACCGGCACAGTTGCCTCAGAATGCGCGTCCTTCCCTGGTCTCCTCTATCAGGACGCAGCCGTTAACCGTGCCACCACACCGGGACGCCTAAACACCTCCCACGTCCGGGCCGGTAACGCTGCCTCGCTGCCCCACCCTGGGTACGTCTGTGGTCCGAATGACCCCGCTGGTGCAGTTCCTGGGAGCCTGGCTTCAGCTTCCGGGACTGTCCCGCTGGGTCGCGAAGACCATCAGGCGTGGCTACGCGATTCAGTTCGCGCAGGCTCCTCCCTACTTCCGGGGAGTCTGCTGCACTATGGTCGGGGGCCAATGCCCCTGTCATGCGTGTGGAGATTGCCACCCTACTGGCGAAGGATGCGATCGAGCCTGTCCCTCCAGCCGAAATGAAGTCCGGGTTCTACAGCCCCTACTTCATTGTACCCAAGAAATCCGGTGGGTTACGACCAATCCTGGATCTGCGCATCTTGAACCGATACCTTCACAGGCTTCCGTTCAAGATGTTGACAGCGAAACCTTTTCGAATGCGTTCGTCCGGACGATTGGTTTGCAGCGATCGACCTGAAGGACGCCTACTTCCATGTCTCCATCCTACCTCGGCACAGACCGTTCCTACGGTTTGCTTTCGAGGGGCGGGCATATCAGTACGCGGTTCTCCCATTTGGGCTAGCTCTGTCCCCTTGCGTTTTTAAGATGATTGTCGAGGCAGCCTTTGCGCCTCTCCGGCAGCACGGGGTTCGCATCCTGAACTACCTCGACGACTCGCTCATAATGAGTCACTCTCGAGCGCAGGTTTGCGAACACAGAGACCTAGTGCTCCAGCACTTAGCCCGTCTGGGCCTTCGGGTCAACTGGGAGAAGAGCAAACTTTGCCCCGTGCAGAGGATCTCTTTTTTCGGTATGGATATTGACTTGGTCGCCATGTGCGCGCAGCTTGCGAGCACGCGCAGTCTCTGCTGACTTGCCTCCGTCAAATCGAGAGCAAGAGTGCGGTTCCACTGAAACTATTTCAGAGGCTCCTGGGGCATATGGCATCTGCAGCCGCGGTGACGCCGCTCGAATTGCTACATATGAGACCGCTTCAGCACTGGCTTTGCGATCGAGTCCCGAGATGGGCATGGTGGTCTGGCACGCTCCGGGTCCTAGTCACTCGGGCCTGCCTTCAAACGCTCACCCTGTGGTCGAACCTTAGCTTTCTACGAGCAGGTGTGCCCTTAGAACGAGTTTGGGGTTGAGGTACCACGGGTTGGGGTGCCATGTGCAATGGACATGCTGCCGCGGGCTCCTGGACAGGACCCCAGTGCCGCCTGCATGTCAATTGCATGTCAATTGCCTCGAGTTGCAGTACGGTTCGCCCTGCACCGCTTCCGAGTGTTGCTGAAGGGTCAACACGTACTAGTCCGGTCGGACAACACGGCCACAGTAGCGTACATCAACCACCAGGGCGGTCTATGCTCCTGCCGTATGTCTTAACTTGCCCACCATCTCGTTCTATGGAGTCAGAAGCACCTGAGGTCCCTTCGTGTTGTCCATATCCCGAGAGAACTGAACCGTGCAGCCGACGATCTCTCACGGTCTCAGTCACTTCCTGGAGAATGGAGACTCCATCCCCAGCTGATTTGGGAACAGTTTGGCGACGCACAGGTAGCTCTGTTTGCCTCCCACGACTCTTCCCATTGCAGCCTGTTCTATTCCCTGACCGAGGGCACACTCGGCACGGATGCACTGGCGCACAGCTGGCCGCGGGGCCTGCACAAATATGCATTCCCTCCAGTGAGCCTTCTCGCACGAGTCCTGTGCAAGATCAGGGAGGACAAGGAGCAGGTCATGTTGGTCGCCCCGTATTGGCACGGCCAGACCTGGTTCTCAGAACTGCTACTCCTTGCGACAACCCCTCCCTGGCCTATCCCTCTGAGGAAGGACCTCCTCACTTTGAGTACCCTACCAGCTCTGGTGGTGGCTACCATCAATTCCGCTAGGGTAGAGTCCACTCGGCATGCCCATGCGTTGAAGTGGAACCTCTTTGTCACCTGGTGTTCTTCCCGCCAAGAAGACCCCTGGAAATGCCCAATCGGGTCCATGCTCTCGTTCCTCCAAGAGGGGTTGGAGCGAAGGCTGTCTCCCTCCACCCTTAAAGTTTATGTGGCCGCAATATCTGCCCACCATGATCTCTTGGGGGACAAAAAGGTAAGTCAGCACAACCTGGTCATCAGGTTCTTGAGGGAAGCCAGGAGACTACATCCTCCTCGCTCTCCCCTCATACCCTCTTGAGACCTCTCAGTGGTCTTAGATGCTCTGCAGAGGTCCCCCTTTGAGCCTTTGCGGTCAGTAGATCTTAAGTTCTTGTCTATGAAGACAGCTCTCCTGACTGCATTGGCCTCCATCAAGAGGGTAGGGGACCTGCAGGCATTTTCGGTTGACAAAGCATGCATGGAGTTCGGGCCGGCCAACTCTCACGTGATCCTGAGACCCCGGATATGTGTCCAAGGTTCCCACCACTCCGTTCAGAGACCAGGTGGTGAACCTGCAAGTGCTGTCCATGGAGGGGGCAGACCCAGCCTTGGCATTGCTCTGTCCAGTACGCGCTCTCCGCGCCTACGTAGACAGGACGCAGTGTTTCAGAACCTCAGTCCAGCTCTTTGTCTGTTATGGTGGAGAGCGGAAGGGAAGAGCTCTCTCAAAGCAGAGGTTGTCTCACTGGATAGTGGACACCATTGTTTTGGCTTACCAGCAGCAAGGTCGACCATGTCCCCTTGGGGTTAGGGCCCACTCAACCCGGAGTGTGGCCTCCTCTTGGGCTCTAGTGCATGGCGCTAACAGACATCTGCAGAGCTGCAGGCTGGGCGACACCGAACACATTCGCCAGATTCTACAATGTCCGAGTGGAGCCAGTGTCCGACTATGTACTCGGCTCGCCTCTACTAGTGGCCGGTAATGGACCAGGCTCAAGTGTCTTCGCTTGCTCGCCATTCCACTCCACGGACTGGATACGTGCGATATTTTCCTCAGGTGAGCTTCCCGGAAGCCAGCACTGTCGACGCCGACATCAGTATCATTGGCACTGCCATTGGGCGCTGTTAAATTCCTCGAAGGTAATTGGCTTCTAAGCGAAACCCCCATTCGTTAGTCACTAACGTTACGTCTCCGTTCCCTCCTCAGGGAACGAGGGTTACATATGTAACCGAGACGTTGTTTGTAAACTGTAACTACCTTTGTTAAGTGATCTTGGGCCTGTGGAAAGGCACTATACAAATAAAACTTCTTCTAATTAATGTTTTTCCATGTTTGTATGTGTGTGTGTGCGTATGTGTACATCAGTTTGTTTATGTGGGTTCAGCCTGAGATCACTCAGAAGTTGTACGTCGCTCTGTGGGTGGCCTTCATCTCCTCCTGCGTCCTGCCCTACAAACTGATGGGCTTTATGATCGGTGAGAATTATTACTCATAATCCCACTCTTAAACACCCCATGCACACTAATAACATTGCAACACAAACAAACACTGCCATTCCAAATGGCTTATTGTTGCTTTCATATGAAACATAGACATGTCTCTTGTGTAACAGCACTGAATGGGCATATTTAAGACAAATCCTTTCTCGGAGAGTTCACTGAATTGGGCACTACATGAATTGCGACCACAGATTGGGTTGATTATTGGGTTGATTGTGTAGTCATTTTAGCACCCTATTCAATAAATGAATTATACAGATCAGATAAAACATGCTAGCATCTGATCGTGATTAACAACAGACATTTAGCAACAAGGTAAACTACCGTTCAAGAATTTGGGAATCAGTAAAATGTATGTTTTTGAAAGAAGTGAATACTTTTATTCGGCCAGGATGCCTTTTTATCAAAAGTGACAGTAAACAGGGTTCCCACGCTTCTTGAAAGTACTTGAAAGTTCTTGAATTTCAGACACATGGATTCAAGGCCTGGAAAGTACTTGAAAACAAACATAGGTCCTTGAAAGTGCTTGAATTAAGCATGAACTGCATTTTGTTAGAGTAGGATAGTGCTATTACAAAAATTGGCCTTCATGCGCTGCCAAAGCCAGAACAAAACAGCATTACGGGAGGAAGGAATATATTTCTGCTGTTCCATAAGCACCATCTACTGTTCAGAGCCCTATTCGGATGGTAATTGTTTCTCGTGGGGTCATAAGGTATTTTCATCATTGACAGGGGCTAGTCGGAGATTTTATTGCCGCCCAAATCCAGAAGGTCAGTGTTTTTCTCCCACACCCGCATAAAAATCTCCGGCCGAATTACCTACTGTTTTTAGACAAACACCAAGGACGTGTGGTCATTTAATTGCCGTCCGAATCCACATCTCAGAGTTTTCAAGATGAGATCACTTCAAAATGCACTGTTTATATCCTTTTTGACCCCTGCAGGCCACCGTATGGTTGCGCTTTGCTGTAATTTGGATGCATTTTAAAGATCTAGACTTTCATTACTGAAATGCTGGCAAGTATTTACAAGGGCAATATTTCATCACCGCTCAAAAAATAAAAAGAAGAAAAGCACGTAAACATCTGAAATCTTTTCATTTAATTGGAAAATTCATGTATACAATATTATTTCTATATTTTGATGTTTTAATTAAGTAATGATTTATAAAAAAGAAAACTAAAACTAGTGTGAAATAAATGTTAAAAGCAGGAATAAGAGCGCTGCAAACTGCATCTCTCGTTAAAGCTCGCTCGCTCTTGTACACCAGCCTCTTTCCTCATTGGATTTTGTAAAATTGCAAATTTTTCCTCATTGGAAATTGTATTTCAGTTGTCAGTATATGCCTTAGCGTTACTGCATTAATGATAGACACCGGTACAGTAGGTATTTGATATATTGGCAATAACACACCCACCTTTATCGTATTTATTGTGCTTGATTTAAAATAAAAGGTGCTTTAAAAAGTCCTTGAAAGTCCTTGAATCTGGTGTTCATGAAAGAGTGGGAACCCTGAGTAAATACTTTACATTGTTACAACAACAAAACTAAAAATTAGCACACTTTTTTCAACATTGATAAAACAAATTTGAGCCACAAATCAGCATATTACAATTATTTCTGAAGGATCATGTGACACTGAAGACTGAAATAATGGCTGCTGAAAAGGCAGCTTTTCCATCACAGGAGTAAATTATAAGTTATATTAAAACTGTAATACTTTTTCCACAATATTGCTGTTTTTTTTTTTTACCAAATAAATGGAGCCTCATAATAAACTCATAAGAAATACCTTTCAAAAGCATTAAGTAATCTTACCAACCCAAAACTTTTGAATGGTATAGTACATTTATATTAAAAAAATAATTATTTACTGTTACTTTTTGTCTAATATATTTAGTAAATAAGATAAATTTGTGAAGTTAAATGTGCTTTCACCTTGTTCCATCAAATGTAAGTCAATTTTATTAAATATAATGAAACACATCTTGTAAAATAAAAGTTTTTAAAGTGATATAAGTATATATATATATATATATTTTTTTTTTTATTTATTTATTTATTTTTTTTTGCTGAAATGCAGTTGTTTTTAATCATTCTCATGGTGTGTGTGTGTATGTGTGTCTTCTCTGGTAGGGCTTTACGCAGGCATCAAGTTCTTTATTATAGACTTCCTTTTTAAGAGCTGCCCGAAACTCCGAGACAAATACGACACGCCGTACATCATGTGGAACAACCTTCCCACCGACCCTCAGCTGAAAGAACGCAGCAATGCCACTGTGTCTCGACGGGTGAGAAAGAAAGAGACAATGTCATACTCTAATGTTTTCACACTTAAAATGTCATACCTATTTGAAACCTTTTTTTCAGAGTGTCAGGCACTGTAAATATGTGCGTATGAGAGTGATGGGTGTTGCCTCGCAAGGGAATCATCAGTTTAGGTCACTGACATGATGATCAAATATAATCTGTTGTCTTTCTCTCTCAGCTGTCTGGGTGTGAGAAGGTAGGGACTGTGGTGTGCTTCTGCCAGCACATGTGTGTGTGATCAAACCAGCTGACCTTATTTTCTTTACCTGTGTGTGTTTGGATCTAGATGCACCTTGTGATATGAATTTTGTCTGTGCCCAAATGAATCAAAATGGCCACTTAGTCTCAGCATCCCACTTAACTTTATCTCACAGAGAAATGCCGGGTCATATTTCACCACAAAATCAAAAGATAAAAAATGATATATACAATTATATATTAATTATTTCAATGCTTTTCCGTTCTCTCACAACAGTTTTGCATTCCCTTGAGAAAGTTTGCATTCCCTCGTGAAACTCAAAAGTTTTTGTGAGTGAACAACATATAATTGACATATAATTTTTCTTCCCATCTCAAATTTTTTTCACATCACCATGCCCATTTTGGGGCTCTGTACATTACATTACTAATTCTCTAACTATAATAAAAAAGTAATTCTCATTACTTTTAATCACATTCTAATCACTATAATGCAAAAAAATCCTATTCTCATTACTATAATAAAAGCATTCTCATTAGTGTCATGCAAAAAAATTACATAATCTTTTTCATTACAGTAATAAGAATGAGTTGTTTTTGCATTATGGTAATGAGAAGGTGTGTTAGGGGTGCACTTTATTGTTATGAAAGTTATGTTACAATGCAATTCTTCATGGCCTTAAAAAGTGTCTTTATTTTCTTCATCCAAAATATAATAATGTGGTGTAATATCAGATGGACATTTCTTTCTCTCTGCAGTATTGGCTCTTTCTTTAAAAATCTGATATAAAATATAATTAATTGACTGAAATCTACTGATTTTGCTTAATCTAATCTAATGTACCATTTAATGTAATGTATAGAGCTAATGTGCCATTTTGAATCCATTTTCACAGACTGTGTGATGGGTTTGCTCTGTGTGTGTAGGTAGAAAAGGATTGCTTTGCTCAAAATTTTTAGTTTCCACCAGTGTTATTTTACTATCTTTGAGATGCTAGTTTTTGTTAACAGTTTGAATTGGTTTATTTTTATATTTTCAGTTTCATAATTTTAGTTAAAGTAATTTTTGGTAATCTTGTGCTTGTCATTTTTATTAGTTTTTTTATATGTCTATATATTTTTGGTTTCAGTTTTTTTCAGTAATTTAAACTGAATAACTAGCAACTAGCTTTTATAAATTTTATAATATGTTATATAATATTTTATTTTATTTCAGTTAACATTTATTTAAAAAAATCACAATTTTAGTTAGCTATACTAACACTGGTTTCCACAATAGTGCAGCTGTAGTTTGGATTCTTTGAAGTAGATCATTAGAGGTAGAAATTCTACTAGAGGTAGAAATAGTTAAATTTTTGCCTTTAGGACAATTCAATTATGTATTTTGACTGTGTTGTCATGGGAATCTATACAGGGAACATATAATATGCCGTTGAGAATAAGCTCAATGGCAGTTGCTAACCTTTAACCTTCTCTCAAAACATCATTACACTGACTTACCCACAGGAACGCATTTCATGTTGACTTTCGCTGCGTTCACATCATGTCGTAATTAAGAGATGACAACACGTGACTTTCTACTCTGAGCTGTTCTCATCACATCCTCGGACTCGGAATTATGTTTTTCTATGGCAACACTAACACTACTCGGATCTCTCTGAAAATTCCCAGTTTACAAGTTGCAATTATGAGCACTTTTTACAAGCCGTAATCTCATAATTGCATTGATTACGACATGCCGTAAACACACTTTCTTGATGCAAAAAAAAACAGTTTTGAGCTTAAAGTCAACAGGAAATCAAAAAGAAACCTGTTTTCTTCCCTAATACATATTAAAAGTAAAGCATAATCCAAGGCTAGTAGTGTATTAAACATTTTTAATACTCGACGTGAAGGAAAAGAACCATCCAACATGAAGTGTAATTCATTCAAATAGTTTAATGCACAGCTAGCCATGGATTATCATACTTATACCATGGTCATTTTCCAGCATTGACAAAGGCTGTCAGTGATTTTTGCCTCGCTAAATTTGACTGGAAGGGTTACAATAGTGTTTTTTTTTCGTCAGCTATGGCTTGTTAGATCTAGCATTCTGTCTGCTTTAAATCTGACACAGAGATATAGTAGAGCAGTAAGGTTACATTTATTTGATTAAATTATAATATTTATTTGAATGAAGCTGTAAGTTGAATTACTTCAAAAACAGCAACGTTACAACCTCCTTACTGAGTAATATAATGTAGCAATTCAGTAGCAAAGTAAATTTATTAATACAAGTTGCGGGATAGCGTTGACAACAAATTTCTGTGTTTCTGTTTCTTTGTGCGCAGCACAATCTATAATTTCTGCTTGAGTGCCTGTTTCAATAAAAGCAGTGCATTTATATAGAATAGTGATTATACTGTCTTGGCAATACCTTTGCAATAAACAGATTTATTGCACACCTTCCAGCCAATCAGAATTGAGTATTCAGACAGACCATGGTATAATTGCTATTGTGAGTGACTGAATAGTGCATGTTTTTCCAGAAGAGAAAAAAAAAATCACATCCTCAAACACCTATCCTTTATAAATATAAATATCATGAATATCCTCTCCCAGAAATGTCACATTATGCAAGGAAAAAGTTTTTTTTTCTTCTTCCAAATAGTTGTTTTATTTATTTAATGGCTAAAAGTATCAGTTAATGCAAACTGTTTGAGTTGTTATAAAATCCCTCTCTTTTATGTTAAGATTCCTCCAGTGGTTTCACGGAGCAGTTTAGCCACCATCCCGGCCGGAGTGGCCCGAGAGGAAGAGACTGGCCGTTCACACAGCACAAAGAAAGGCGCATTCCATGAGATCTTCAACCTGCCTGAGAATGAGAGACCTCTGCCGGGTGAGACTTCTCGTAGACTTGGTTCTTGTCTTATGAGACTTTGCATCCCGAAAAAAAAAAAAGTACTTAAAACCTAAAAATAAAAAACAAAACAGGCTTGATTTGGACACGTCAAACGTCATATTCACTTTTCTTTCCACTTGTGTACAACCAAGAGATTTAGTAGTGTCTTTTTTTCAGTATGTGAAAATGGATGGAGATGTTGTTTGATAAACAGAGACAGGAAGATGCCCACTGACTACATTCGCAACGGGATGCTCTTCGTCACTGAGAAGTAAGAAACATTTGCTCACAGCTCACTGAAGATCTCTTTCATGTCGTTATGAATAAGTTCATGCCATTACTTAACATCATAACAGATTGAGAGGCTCCATAGAATCAATATGTACATTGATGTTCATTAATGCAGTAACATTATAATTACAACTGGTTGTCCATTCATCAGCTACCTGTGTTTTGAGAGCTCCAGCTCAAGATCGGGGTCTTCAAAGAAGAACAAAGTCATTAAACTGGTGGACATCACAGATATCCAAAAGGTATGTGCAGTGTTATTATTAACTGAAATGTAATTCATGGGCCTTGGAACCATTGTATGTGGGTGGGAGGTGGGACCCACCCACTTTTTAAGACCAATAATATTGGACCCACTCACTATTACCATCTCTAATTCAACGCATGTCTGTTCACTTACCCCTAGCCTATAAACACTTTATTATTAAACTAGTGGTGGGCCGTTATCGGTGTTAACATGCTGCGTTAACGTGAGACTCTTATCGGGCGATAAAAAAAAATATCGCTGTTAATCTATTCTCAAAGTTGGGTTGGGAGCTGGGTCTATACTACGCAAGCTATGATGACTTTCACCTTGATATTTTAGCGCGGATGTATTAGTGATGGGAAGTTCGGATCATTTTACTGACTCGGATCTTTGAATCTCGTTCAGCAAAATGAACAAATCTTTTTTCAAGTCATTTCGTTCATTTCAGCAGAATCTAATTAAAACGTTACATGCTACATTTTTCAACACATTTAGTACTTTTGGAATAAAAAATAAACTATAAGCTAATGCAGCCATGGCCAAACTTTGAGAAATAAATTATTAATTAATTGCTTAAATTGCTTCAGTCTATGTATGCAGTCTGTTAGTTCACCTCACCTCCCGATCCAAATCGTGCTTTCCTTTGTCACTTCACATTTAAACACATCTGTTCCATGGAAAGTTTAGTTCACCTCTCGGGTATGAGCCGTTAGTTAAGTCATCATGTCTGATCTGGGCCATGACAGCCTCATGTAATACATGCGTCCGGAAACAGAATTGATTAGTTCACCAGTCTCGAGTCTTCGGGTTTGAGTCATTCGTTCATCAAGTCCCAGACCCATATGCAATATGCAGTCACCGGAAACAGAAAAGATTAGTTCATCTCCCGAGTCTTCTCATTCAAGAAGTTATTTATTATTCAAACTACAAAAAGACAAACGATCACTTACGAGCACACATATTCTGAATGCCTTCGGCAGAATTCAAATGAGCCATTTTAATCTAGATTAATCTAGATTAAAAAAAAAAATCTATGCCCACCACTATATTAAACACACGATACACAATGTATTTCCACTTTTCAAATATTTTCTTCATTTTTATTTAAAATAAATGCCTTTCCGATCTGATAAGTGATTGGAAAAGGGAGTAGAGCGAGTTTGGCAAAAGGCGGATTTGAACCTCAGGTCAATTTGCGTAAAAACTTTATGCCACACGCCTTACCCCCTACACTATCACCACTATTAATAGTTTGGTGTCTTCTGTAATTTTGTCTAGCCAAACCAGACATTTAGTAAACAAAGTGTGCTATTTGAACTTAATGTAAATGGCATCTACCCAAGTAAAATTTCCCTGGGGAAGTACCCACCCACATTTGTTTTCTTCCGATGCCCATGAATTGAAATGAAGTAAAATATAAATATTACATGATAATGAAATACATGATATGAAGTAAAATCTAAATGAAGTAAAATATAAATATTACATGATAATGTCATGAAAATCAAGTTTTTAGGGGTTCAAGCATGAAATGCTGAAACCCTATTGTAATTGTAAGGATTCGTAAAACGCATCGTGCAGGCCAAACCGTAAGGCCTAGAGACATGAAACCTGGCCAGATGGTAGGCCTCAATTTGGGGACAACCTATCAGAGTATGACCCCGAATGGCCCATAGGTGGCGCTACATCAACCAAAAGTTCAAAATTGCTCATAACTCTTAGACCGCTTGTCCCAGGATCAAGTGTCTTGTATCGTTGGAATCCGTGGCTCAAGGCGGACAAAATGGTTAACTCTGATTTGCTCGACCTTCAGGCGCCAATTTTGAGTAAATTGCATTTTTTTGATTTCATCCAAAAAATTCAAAATTTCAATTAACGGTCGATAAGGGGAACCAAAATCTTTGATGGAACCAGGGCCATTTTTACTAAAATGGTTATAAATTGTGAACGGAAAGAGATTTTTTTTGCTAAACTTGGGATACATCTTCCTGAGCTCATTCTGAGGTCACGTGAAAAAAATCTCAACAATTGGCCACTAGGTGGCACTATAAAACGGTTATAACTTGTGAACGGAAAGAGATATTTTCACAAAACTTGGAACACATGTTCATGAGCTCATTCTGAGGTCACGTGAAAAAAATTCATGACAATTGGCCACTTGGTGGCGCTATAAAATGGTTATAACTTGTGAACGAAAAGAGATATTTTCGCTAAACTTGGGACACATATTCATAAGCTCAATCTGAGTTGACATGAAAAAAATCGTGACAATTGGCCACTTGGAGGCGCTATAACAGTGAAAAAAATCATGAAAATAGCTATAAGCGCACCCAACCGTTAGTCTACTGAAAATTGGCATGCAGTGTCTTTGTCCAGGGTGCCATGATAGTCTATGAGAACATTGGTGTATCTCAAAAAACTCAGTATATGTCATTGACACAATGCCTTGAAGGAGCCTTAGAAGTTTCAAGCCCGTGTTTTTTTCACAGGAGTGACCTCCTAAGAATCCTTGCCGAGTCCAACAATACCAAACATGCCAGGTTTTGCCTTATGGTTTTTGTAAGTGTCATTTAGAGCTTTAAAAAATTGTGGTTATCTTCAAAGCCGTTAGTCTGATCGAGACAACAACAAAAAAACAAAGGAAATTTGAAAACATAGGTAAATAGCTAAACTATAACGGCAAAATGTTAAAATTAGGATAGGAACTGACAAAAAAATAAATTAAATCCAATCAATTTCACCCATGGATCATTTTGATGCTCTCACATGTTTGAAACGAACAATGATGGATTGTGATGAAATTTGTTTTGAATTGGGACTGGCGAATCCCCGTCCGTACTGTCAATGACCGTTCGCAAAGACCCGCCCACTTTAGTTACTGTTGCTATGTCTGATAAGCGACGCCACTCTCACACCACACCAAGTTCTCACGCAGTGAAAAATACATTGCGGATCAGAGAAAAGACTGCGCGCTGACAGACAAGTACTTTTGATATGAAACAAAGTCTCACCTTTCAAATGTAGTCATTTTTAGAGACATTTAAACAATAAATACCATTTTGCGACTCTTTAATGTGTCTGACAGATCGCTGTAGACTCGAGGCTCAGTTAAAGCTGCTTGTGAACCGATCATCTCTTCCTTCTAGTTAATTTATATCAGAAAAATAAACATGAATGAACATAAAAGGAATGTTGTTTTAAAGTGCTAAGACGTCAGTACACTTTGTTTTTCAAATTTAAATCCTCCTATGTTAATCTACTAACTTTCCTGACTGCTTTGTGGGACAAAATGGCGGATTATGATTAGTCAGATCGCCTGTCAATCAACCTCCCTGCGAAGGGTCAATTGAGAATAGGCTTGTTCGAGATGAGCAAAATCTGCGCAGAACCGATCACCGGTGATCAGCGCGAGATGCATGCCGGTTAGAAATGTGTCCGAGTGCGGTTTCTGACGTATGTCAAAAATATCTCGCGAGCGCAAGGCGCACGTGTCGGATTCTGCAGTCGCACGCAGTTGCTCTCCACTGACTGCGCTGATCAAAAGCATGATGGGAAACGACTTGCTGACGACACAGCTTAATGCTCATTGGTTTAAACAACTGTGATGTATTGTTCTCTTTTAAAATGTTTGATTTTAAAACTCTAATATCATGTTTTATGTGTATATGTTGTTTGTGACTATTCTCAAACTATCTGACAGTGCGATCTCTTTGGGTTATGCAATTTATTTTTTTATAAAAAAATAAAATAAATAAAAACACATATGTCTGTATTAAAGAAAGAAATATTGATAAACATGTATTTGGAATGGAATTAAATAACAAGTACTTTGGGTGTCTTGTTAATTTGATTTATTTTCATATAAAAGCAACATAACTTGAATAACATCCAGTTTATTAGCAAAACTGTGCACGAGCGTGAATCGTGTGAATCCCGCGATATCCATCTTTGATCTCGCAGGTGTCAGATCCACTGTGAGTAGAGAGAACTGTCCGGCTTGCCTGCGCTTTTTTCACTCCTCCTCTCACTGCAGCCGCCAACTCTCGCATACATTTCAGGCGAGGCAAGGCGCATCTCAAACAAGCCTATTGCCTGTGCGCACAATCCTGATCTAATCGACAACTTTGCAGTTGCACATAGGAAAGCCCGGAAAATCCCACTATAATGTCAGAGAGCATCTTTTTTATGTATTTGGACCTAGGCCTAACAATGTTTTATAGCGCGCTGTCCCCTTTTTGTTGTTATTTTGTTTTGTTTTTGGTGAGCGTAGGCTACTCCTGATTTTGTTAGTCATCTCATCTCTTATATGCTGTGTATGATCATATCCTGCCCTATTCATGGTAGCCTACTCGCGGACATTGCGTCATGAAGGGGCCCGCCTTGATAATCCTACTTAAGGGCCCGGTGTTGGCTCGTTCGTTACGCCACTGAATATAATTGTCTAAACTCCTTATTAAAATTACATATTTACAACAAATCTGACACATATATACAGTATGGGCACACTTTGAGTACTACTAATAAAAGTGGTGGAGATCAGGCAAGACTATAAGAAGACTCAGGCAAAAGGTGCTATAACTGTAAAAACGCTTTAAAACCATATATTTCCTATGGTAAACTGCCTGTATAGGCTGTAAATTGACTTTTTCATCTATGATGGCAGTTGTTAAATGCTTGCTAAATAAAACTTAATGTCTTTTGATGCTTGCTGCTTGCAGCTTTAATTAATGTTGTTTTTATGTCTATGTGATCTATGTGGTTTTTAATATGCTTTAAGACAAACCATGTGCAAATTCATAAGTTAACACCATTGCGGAGTATTTTGCAGTGCAGTGAACCAAAGGCAATCTCAAAAACGCGGTTTGAAATCTACAGTGTTTCTGACGTCACAAACTACCTTGTTGCCAATCGTGTCAATGCGCAGGCGGGTTTTAACATATCATTAACTATTATCTGAAGCAAGGGAGTCTCAAGAGAAGCCAGGTTATTCCGGTATTTTTTTTCTGTTGATATGAACGCTGCATCAGCTGACGCTACAGGGAACGCCTCCAGTGTGACAGGTGCCTGAAATCACTATCAAAAAATATCAATCCTCTACTTGGCGACAGCCTATGATGTCATCAAAGTGCAACCAGGAAGTATATAAGGCCGCCTTGCCAACATGGCAGCATCTAATCGTCTGAAGGGACTGTTTGGCAGGCAAGCCCTGAGGCATGGCAAAGCGACGCAGCGTCTCGTTCCCTGTTCTCAGGGAACTAAGGTTACATACGTAACCAGAGACGTTCCCTTTCAAAAGGGAACCCGCGCTGCATCAGCTGACGCTATGGGGAACGATATACCCACAATGCCATGCCGAAGGGAGTGCATGCCCACTGGCAGTGACAAATTCAACTGAAATGCCTGAACCACTCCCCCTCTGGTCACATTAGGCTGTCAGTGACAGCGCTCCCTATGGTCAAAGCCCAAGCTATGAACCTGAGAAGGAACCTTCGCATACGACATGAAATCCTACCCTGGCCGCTCGAAGGCCTGGACCCAGCCCATTCAACAGAAGGGGTTCCTTTAAGGCAGTGGTCGGGAACCTATGGCTCGCGAGCCACACCTGGCTCTTTGACAAAAATAATGTGGCTCAGGTCTCTCACCCTTTACCAACAAATGATCGATAGAAAAAAAATGAGACACATCAACAGAGATCCGCTCTCTGCAGAAAAAAGCAGCCAATTACAATTCCCTTGTTGTACAGCCTATCGAAGTTAATGAAACGTATGATAATAGCTAATATTCAAGTTGTACCGGCCGTGCGTGTTCAGTGCTGTTCGCGAGTGTCACGAGTCGCGACAGCAATCAATACCCACTTACGTTTCTGTGGTAACAGCTTCTGCTCTGGGATTCAAGCAGCTGTGGCTTGTTAAAGGTAACCGAAAACCATTTTTAGAACAGCAGCGAAAATTTTAAAGTAGGCTATATAAACGTTAATATATCCTTTTATTGAAACTGGTGGTCTGCTGTGAAAAGAGACATTTCGAAACATTTCACTCGCAGGTACTTTCGCTTTTGCCGTAGAGACCCTTGTGATAAATAAATGTGTATTTATGATAATCCACGCAGATTTCAGTTGACGGAAATAAATTATAAAAGCGTGATAAGTCGCGAAAGACAATTGAATTACTGACAGGATGCTGTGCACACGCTCCGAGTGCAACACGGACAAGCACAGCTTTGTCCTTGGCTGCACATCAAATTAATAGGCTACAGAAATATATCAAAATGCCAAGTCGAGTATTCACGTAAACACAGTAGATGTAAGCACTGTGTGCGTTCACAAACACTAAGAGGATTTATAACTCAACCTCACAAAGCCCTGCACAATTAATTCCATATTGCAACTTATTTATTGTTTGCTGCATATGTGTTTGTTTTTAGTTATGGACCTAATAATTACTATTGTTCAAATTTTATTGGGAAAAAAAGCATGTTTTTTAATAATAATTTAATATAATTTTTTACTGTGGCTCTTTTGGAAAAATGCATTAACCAAAAATGAAAAAATGGCTCTTTGGTCAAAAAAGGTTCCCGACCCCTGCTTTAAGGGAACGTGGCTAGGGGACCCGTGCCAGTCACTATTCGGGAAGAATTCCACCGAATGCCACCAGGGAGGCCTGACCTAGCGACCTCTATGTGGGACACATAGCTTTGGCCCACCCTGTCTGTTGAAAACAGAGCCTCTGGTACTCGTCTCCAAAGAGACATCCCGTTGAGGTACCGCAAAATGGCAGTGTCCTCCTCCAGCCGGACCTCAGAGACGGGTTATCCTGGAGAGCAGTGCTCAGCGAGTGCTTTCTAACCCTTGCTAGCGAGGGGAGTTTAGCTGCTCGATCCTAGGATCTACCAAGCACTTATTTTAAAATGTGCTCAGGAGGCCGAACAGGCCTATAGGCTGATCCTAGCTGGGAGGCCTCGAGGGGCCTACAACCGACGGATCAGTGCCAAGCGGCTGTAAGCTCACAAAAGACTCTCACTTGAGAGGAGCTCCTAAGCCTGCCTGGTAGGTAACCATGCTGTAGGCGACCTATGCAAGTCCCTGGTCCTGTCGTCTCGTCATGCTAGGGTATGAACACCGCCTTCAGGGAGGCCTGGCGAGGCCTACCACCTGGTAGTAAGACCTGTTAACGGCCCATGCTAGTTTGTTACATTGACTGGAACCAGAACCCCCTCAGGGAGGCCTAGTGGGGGCCTACAACCTGATAGAAGGTGACCACTAGCTGTCAGCGTAAATCCAGTTATGTGTTCCCTCCTAGGAAACTCATTCCCCAGGGAGGCTGGAAGGGGCCTCCACCTGGTAACCTGTGCTGACTACTCAGGCATCCAAACAGTGGAGCTCGCCCTCAGGGAGGCCTAATGAGGCCTACTACCCAATAGCAGTCGAGCTGGCCCTCACGGTAGCTGGAAGATGGGACTCGTTCTGACAGGGAGGCCTAGTGAGGCCTACCACCTAGAGGTCTTCACGGGTCCAAAAATTCATACCCGAACCCGATGAGACCCGTAATGTGCTAAACGGAACCGACCCGGACCCGTCAATTATTTCAAAAACTGGACCCGGACCCGTGCAGATCCGAGAAATGACAAAAATGTAGTACCCGGAACCGACCTGGACCCGTCTAAGATGAAACCGAACCCAGCGTGAAGACACAGACCCGACTGGACCCGATTGTCACATATTCCACAATAAACTGATATTAACAAGTCAATAAACAAGTTACGATAAATATAACTTTTTGTCTTACCTATAGCCGTCGTCTCCCTTCCTTGTTACTTGATTGTGATGCATTACATCTTTGCCAAAAAGTTAAATCCATGTTATTCCTCTCTTGTTATTCCAAGCATGCTTAATTCACTCATCATTTGAGCTTTAAAAGTCCACTTTATGTCACGGTGACGGATGACAAATGCGTCTTTGCAGATTTGCATTTCGCCTCAAGTTAACTCGCATAATAACTTTGACTGTTTGCCTTTTTGAACTATAATAACGACTGCTTGTTCGGTGGCCGCTGACGTCAGCATTATTTATTTTCTATCATCCCTGTGAGCTGAGTCTGTTCACCAAAACTTTAATAATTAAATAAGACGGTTCATTCATATTATTATTAAAATCGCTCACAGCGGAAGCTCGGGTTGCCATAGAAACATGACACGCGCTTGAGACTGCACATGCGCAGGCTGGAGCAACCTGAAATATGAGCTTTTTTACGCAATTTGAGCATCATAGAAAACTTTTATGTGACAGTTCACCTGAGATTTTGTTACTGATTTGAAATATATTATTTAAATATAAGTGTATCAAGTCTTCAAGCATTTTTGAGATTTGAACTTGAATTTCAATAATGAATACAATTCAATAATGTCACACAATAAGAACACGAACTCAAAATGACACTTACATAAATCAATCATTAGCCTATATACTGCCAAGAAAAACATAAAATAAAATAAAATATAGAAATAGAATAAACTTATATAGAAAATAATTATCTGACTCCCTGCTGCACACAAAACCATGCATGGCAACAAACAATGCATGTAATGATGGCCATCTGACTTATTTAATGCCCAGACAGAAGAGGTGCCCGTGGGTTTAACCTCTTTATATTCGTTGTTTTATAGTTTTTTTCGCACATCGCTTATGAAGGTATCCATGATCACCGGCGTGAGCTGCAACGGCGGAGAGAGAGCGAGCGCGAGAGCGAGCGCGAGCGCGAGCGAGCAAGAGAGAGAGAGAGATCGCTCGTGTTTTTTTTTTCTTTCTTTTTTAAAACCTTATTTCCCGACTCACACTTTTCTTATCCTAATTTTACAAGTTGCAAGTTACAAAAAACACACAAGCAGTGATCACGGGCAGGTGTTCTCCGAGTCCGGATCGACTCGGGTATTACACACAGATCCGGGACCCGTAGTAATAGATTGGGACCCGACCCGGACCCGGCTGACCATTTAAAATATAGACCCGGACCCGTACGGGTCCCGGGTCCACGGGTCTCGGGGGCTCCGTGAAGACCTCTACTACCACCTGATAGCCATCGGGACTCGTTCCTTCAGGGAGGCTTGGGGAAGCCTGACAGCAGACCATGCTAGCTGTCCGAGCATCCCGACTCCGAGGCTCGCCTCCAGGGAGGCCTGGCGAGGCCTACCACCTGGTAGTAAGACCTGTTAACGGTCCATGCTAGTTTGTTACAGTGACTGGAACCGGAACCCCCTCAGGGAGGCCTAGTGGGGGCCTACAACCTGATAGCATGTTAAGCCAGATAACCGAGCGTCCAAGCTCGGGGGCTCACCGAGCAGGAAGGCCTGGCGAGGCCTAGCACCTGTTCTAGCCATTCGTGCGAACCGTCAGAGATGACTGTGGTCCCGGAGCTTGCCGTTAGGGAGGCCCACTGGGGCCTACCACCCAGAAGCGAATTTTCAGGGAGGCCTGGAGAAGCCTACTACCTGACAGCAATCTACTGCTAGGTGTCCAGTGACTGAAGACCAGGAACGTGCCCTCAGGGGAGGCCAGGTTGAAGCCTGCTACCCAATGGCGAATCCCATAGGGAAGCCCCATGTACAGCTTGCTACCTGTTAGCAACCCATGCTACCATCTGTTACCCAAACTGGGGATCGGGGAATGATCTCAGGGAGGCCCGGCGCCTACCACCTGATAGCAGAACATGCTAGCCTCCAGGGAGGCCTAGTGAGGCCTACTACCTGCAAGCACTCCAAGCCCACTGAGTCGTTGGGCGTTCCTCCAGGGAGGCTTAATTAGGCCTGCCACCTGACAAAAGGTGCACTAGCTATAGCTCTTCACAGTGACTGGACCTGTCCAGTGACTGTGATCAGGAACATGCCCTCAGGGGAGGCCAGGTGAGGCCTACTAGCAACTTGTGCTAGCCATCCAGTGACTGGAGCCCGGGAACGCTCCCTCAGAGGAGGTCAAATGAGCCTGCTTTCCCCACAGCAGGCCCTTAGGGAGGCCTGGTAACGCCTACCACCTACTAGCAGCTCGTGCCAGCCGTCGAGGGACTAATGCCCAGGAATACCCCCTCGGAGGAGACTGGGCAAGGCCTGCTACTCACAGCAGCCTCTCAGGGAGGCCTGGCGGGGCCTACTACGTGAGCCAAGGTGACCTAAAAACGGGAGCCTACCCCTCAGGGAGGCCTGGCAGGGCCTACCTCCAAAAAGGAGGTCTGCAGATTCTATGAACCCTGCCGCGGTTAGAGGAAGGCTGGCTGCTGCACTTGGGCTGACGGTAGCTGTCTGCTGCTGATGAAGAACTGGACATCCAGTTATCACCTGGGGACTCATCCCCAAGGAGGCCAAAGAGGGCCTACTAGTTGACGAAGTTTCTGCTGAAGTCGACATTGATGGAGAAAAACCCTCCCAGGCCCACACGGGCCGCGACGACTTTTGCAAGGAGGCCTGCTGATACCTACCACCTGTCCTGGAGTCTGCTGCCCAGACTGCCCGAGCTGGCTACTCACAACCAGCTGGCCTTCATACGCCCGCACCTGGGGCTGGCTCCATCCCAGAGGCTAGAGGGCCTCCGCGACGGCACAGTCTCATGGGCAGTGCCTACAGACATGAACCTAATCACATTGCCAATAGCAGTGCACTCGGCGAACAAATGCTTAAAAATCCTCTAAAGTGAGGGGAGTACAACTTACGTCACCTGTGTCGGGGTGGCCACCCTACTTTTTCATTCAGCGGCTTGCCGTTTGTGCAAGGGTGTCAGCCATTGGCAATGCTCGGCCCTCAGGGGAGCACCAAACCGTCATGCAGAAGGTTGCGACGTACAGCTTAACCTGAGCCCTAAAGAGGGTGGAGCAGAGACATAGAGCAAAGGGTGAAAAAACTACATACAAATATGCAACCCACCCGCCGTGCCATCCTCCAGGACGAGGCCGGGGGCTGCCAGAAGGTGGCTGCCACACAAGCTCTGGAAGGCGGGGTACAGCAAAACTAAAGTCTAATCGCACACAACCCCGCCCCACGACCACTGGCAAAGTCGCTATCCCTGCTGCAACACCTAGACTGCATTACTAAATAACCCCAGAATGCAGAGAAGGGGGCGGGCCTTGGCTGGATGACTCTGTAATAAGAGTAGGCTGAACCAAGTATTGCAGAAAACAAAGCACTGTTCTTATACTTGAAAGACAGGCCATGGGCGACAATACCTGCCTTTAAAGGAACACGCCCCCCATCCTTAGCGAAGCCTAGGCCAAGTGGTGCGGCGCTAAGCCTGCACTAGATCTACTCAGGGCTTGGGAAAGAAATATTAACACCCCTTACGTTAAAACGAGGCCCCAAAAAACCCATTCAAAAGCCCAAAAAGGGCTGGGCGCAGATCTCACTACAGCTCATGCATTAGTGCTTTCCCGATCGTGGCTACTTTACACTTTAAGCTAGAAAAACAAAACTCGCCCCAGCACGCCACAAGCCCACGAGCAAGAGCGGCAAATACAACTACTCACATTGATGAGAGAGATAACACAGAGAGGCGGTAAATCTCTACTAGCTAAAGTGTAGCATTTATGCACAAACATATAATGTTGCAAAGAAGATCGTTCTTAGCTACTCACGTGGAGCTCCAGGTCCTGCGGTGTCCGACGATGTTCCACAATCCCCAAACCCTCTCAGGAGAGCAAAAGAGGGTCCTGGAAAACATAATAAAATAATGTTTCACTCTACTCGAGGGGGACTCACCGCTCGCTCCTCTGGTGCTTCAAACCTTAAAAAACCAGCCATCAAGCTAGTGTTCGACCACCATCCTGAGAAGGGCGCTTTCACCAAACAAGCCAGGCGGGCCGTCAGAATCTTACATTTCTTCTCATCATAGGCCCACCAGCCTGATGTAAAGCGCCCGGGGAAAGAGGCGAGAAGAAGGGAAGGACAGCGTTCATCTGTGGGCCCCGCTGCCTCCGTTGGTTCCGGTTCCCAGCACCGGCTTCCTTCCTCTTCTTGTTGCGGGTGTCCCACCTCCTCTGCGCACCAGTCCTCCGTGGAGGTGGCGCTCAAGAGGCGACGCTGGTTCGCTGGTCCCACCTCCAGCCCTCAGACCGTGACGGGCCAGGGACACCCGACTGCTGGGCGTGGTCCCGGACCTCACCTGAATGCATGTTCTGAATACCACCGAGCGCGCCTTCCCCTCTCTGAACCTTCCCACCACCGCCTCGACGGAGGTGCCGAAAAGTTCAGATGGCAAAACCGGGGCATCAAGGAGAAAGGAATTCTCTTTCTCCCTGATGTCCTCAAGGTTTAACCACAGATGCCTCTCCGTGGCCACCATTGCCGCCATCGAACGACCAATGGCGAACGCTATTTGTTTGGTGGCCTGGAGAGCGAGATCCGTGGTCCGGCGCAACTCGGCCATCGCATCAGGGGGTAGTCCCCTGATCGAGGTCCTTCAGCAGGTCCGCCTGGTAAGCCTGCAACACCACCGTGGTGTGCAGAGCCGCCGCAGCCTGACCCGCTGACATGTACAGTGACAGTGTCGACGGCCGCCCAGAGGCGAGATAGTTCGCAAACGTCTCGTCCACGGGCGGCACTGACACATACCCAGCCTTGAGCAGTCCCTCGACATCAGTGAAATTAGCTCGCTGATGTCGATAGATGCTGGCCGAGTATGGTTTCTTCCATCCCCTAGAGATCTGCTGATGTAGATCTGGAAGGAATGGAAGACTCCCAGGAGTTGGGAGGTCATGGGCAGATAGAAACCGATCATCCAATCTGTTTGGTCTCCTCACGTGCTGCCAAGGCAGCTGCAGTCTACCCACAGCGCTTTCCATCACCTCCAACAACTCCCCGTACATGGGACAGGATGGTTGAGAGGCTTCAGTCTCAGCCGACTCATCAGCCTCCTCCTCCGTCCTCCGCTCGAGTGGAAGAGCAGCAGACGAGGAGGAGGAACCTAAATCCCGCTCCTCCTCCGATGTCCACCTCTCACGATCTGGGTCGTGATCCGCGAGAACCAAACCTGTCTCCAGACGACGAGCCTTATCCATCTGGGAACCCCATGATCTTAGACGCTGCTCAGCCTCAGCTCGAGCGGGGCCATCCCCAGATGCTGAAACCTCTTCCCTCGAGAAGAGGGCCAGGCGAGAGTGGAGCGTTCTCAGGGGAAAACGCTCGCAGTTTGCACAGGAGGCTCCCTCGAGAACCTCCTGTGCATGCTCTTCCCCCCAAACAGTAAACACAGAGTGTGTGTGTATCCTCAGGCGTAAGATACCTGGTAAACGGTCAACACACCTGCGGAAGTGGCATTGCTTCTCAGCACACTTCATCTTTTTTCTTTTTTCTTGTAGATGCTTTATGTGAAACAGGCAAAACAGTCCCTGAAGACGAAAAGATGCTGCCATGTTGGCAAGGCGCCCTTATATACTTCCTGGCCGCACTTTGATGACATCATAAGCTGTCGCCGGTCAAGAGGATTGACGTTTTTTGATAGTGATTTCAGGCACCTGTCATGCTGGATGCATTCCCTGTATCGTCAGCTGACGCAATGCAAGTTCCCTTTCGAAAGGGAACAACATTTTTCTTGGGTGGGACTGGATTTCATCCTTTGGGAATTGATTGGTTTGTAGGTAGTTGCTAACTAAATCTAAATGGCAGTTTGCAGTCAGTTGTGGAGAATATTTATGAAGAGTCGTTTCGAGGGGGAAGGGAGGTTAACGTTTTTGATGAAATATTACCAGGGTATATACATTTTTGTCTCAGAGTTAAAAAAAAATAGTTTTTTGTTGTTGTTCACTACTGTAATGTCAGTCAGACAATTGTTTTCTTGAGTAATTTCATAGTCCGTGGGAAAAAATAAGCTGCAAAGTGGACCAAAGTAAGCTATACTCTATTCATAATGCACTTTTTTCCTCCATAGTAGGACATTTTGAGGAACTGTTACTATATCATGTTTAATATTTATTGCAAAAAGCTTACTGTTACAATAACTCTTGCTTTTCTTTTCTTTTTCCACAGTACAAAGTTTTATCAGTTCTGCCTGGGTCTGGAATGGGCATCTCTATTGCCACCCCATCAACACAGAAGGTAGTCAAGTCAAATTTATTTGTATAACGCTACACATCGCTTCAGAGAAGAAAATTATTATGTTAATGTTTATAATATCTTATAGCCGCATTTAGCAGATTAGAAATGGGTGATAATAGTTTACATTTTGCGACGATAAGTCGAGTTGAGATTCGCTATATAGTATATATCAGCCTACGAGAGTATACTGTATAAACCTATATATACTACTTTATATAAAGAGCTGGATGATAATATAGGTACATTTTTGATGATATATAATATATAGCAAATTGCAACTGCTTGGTTTGTTTATATCCCTTTATGCATGTATGCGGTTTTAGCTGGATATACTTGCATCCTGCTTAAAAACCATTTGATGTCTGTTTTACAGTGACATCACCCTCATTTAAATAAATAAAGTGTCTTGTTGCTTTGATAAATAATTGAGTAAAGTCTGACAGTGAATCGCTTTATCTTGTTCTCGCAGCCACTGGTCTTTGGTGCCATGATACACAGAGACGAGGCCTTTGAGACGATCTTTACCCAGTACATGAAGATCATGACCACAGCCAACCCTGAGACATAACTCAACCTTTTATCCTTCTGGAGGATATCTCGTTTGGAAAAGTATGGGACCAGCGTTTCCTGCCTGGTTAACTTTAATTGACCATATTTTGAATAATTGTCGGCTTGTGGTGTGACCAGCAGGAGATTTAGCGAGCTGACATTCCAGCAAGAGTTCTGCATCTCAAAGAAAGAGACTTTTTCAACCAGAGGGATGCGTCCAGCTTCTCGTCGTGCGACTGTGACCTTTTTGGCTTTCAAAGATGAGCACACAGATCAGACTTCGTGTTTTGTACTCATCTGTTTCAGATTTCATGTCTGGTTTTGTCCTGGAAGATGTTACGGGGGTGGGGGGTTGTTAATCAGTATTTTTGTTTAAAACAAGACACGTTAGACAAACTTAATTTCTTACACAATTTTGCTTCTCAAGTAAATGTGTCTTTTAAATAAATTGAGATATTTTGTACTAGAAATCAATACAAAAATACTGATAAATACGGAAAAAAAGTGTATTCACACTTTAGGCATTTTGCAGAAACAAATCAACAGTAAGTCATTCATTTTTAATGAGAGTTGGCAATTTAAGTCGCCATACAGGTAGTTTATATGTCTTGTGTATAATACTCATTCTTCTCATTTTCTCACTTCATTATCTAATTTGTGATAGTGTTCAGTTAGAAAAAGATGATTATGAGGTCAGTTATGTTGTCATTTTGGCAACAGTCGCTGTTCGAGTTGCTAGAAATCGGCAGCTTTCATTGAAAATGACTTCTGGATGCTTTTTCACTGCAAATCGTTGTCAGTGCAAATTACCTTTAAGACTGATAAACAACGCCTTTTTTCTTTCTTTTTTTACATTTGTTTACATTGTTGCTGTGTGCGCACAACACAGACACACACACACACACACAAACTCACTTAATCTCACCTCGCAGCAAAGTGTGCTTCATGTCTTTTTAGCAGAACATCTTCCCAAACTTAACTTTGGGAAAGTGTAGTTTCTAATGGTTTCAAATGGCCTTTCTTTAAAATGGTTGTAATGTCGTTACAGAATCATTGCTAATCGATTGGTTTTCTTACGTTTGAAAACATTAGTTAGATATGAAAGGTGTCAAACACAGATAAGAACATTTGGTCGCACTTTATTTTGCAGTACGTGTACTAACTGTGTACTTATACAAGAATGTACTACTGAGTAATATAAGGTAACTACTTGGACTTAATATTAAGGTTAAGTTTAGTACATAGTGCATAAAACAGGACTGTACAATAAAGTGCCATCAAACTTTTTTTTACCAAGTATTTCATGTATGTATGTATGTCTTACAGATGAACACCAGTGACTTGTTATTGTTTTGTCACTTTAAACTGTTACTAAATGAAGTTAAATTCAGATTTACAGCAAAACCGTAGAACCTGTTCATAAAGCGACTGTAGTATAAGTATTTTGATGAATCTCACAAAGAAATATTCAAATCATATTTCACCTCAAAATAAAAAAATACACAATGTCAATGAAATTCATGTGAAAAATAATGTATATAAAAACTTGAGTTTCCACAAATTCTCATTAATGCCAAAATGTAAACAATTGCATAGATTAAATTATACTTTACGTTAAGTGTTTCAAATTCACTTTATAACGTTTATTTTTATTATGAATGAGATGTCTTTCTCGCATCAAGAAAATGTCACATTGAAAAAGAAATGCTAAGAGGTAAAATATGACTTGTAAATTTCAGTTTTTGTGAGATTCACCCCTTTTACACTCATCATGAACCGCCACTATAACATTTAATTAACATAGCAGGGGGGGTTAAACTTTTGAAAAGCATCACATCTGCTCAATGCTGTAGTGGTAAATGCAATATGATGTGAATAGCCTGTAATGTTGCAATTTACCATAAGAAGTTCCATTCTACAATATAAGATAAACCGAAATGAAGAATTTTTTACTGTACAATATTTATAGTAGGCTAAACTTTTTGTTGCTCTACCCTAAACTGAAGAGGTTGTTTGCACAGATATACTACAACATTAAGAGTTGATTTTAATAAGTAGCGTATTTGTATTTGTATCTAAGACATTCCAAAGATCATCATATTAGGAGAAAATTCTGTTCATACTTTGTCTTCCCATATATCTGTTAGTTTACTCACATTTTTGAGGGACTGTTGAATGTTGCTCAGCTCCCAAAGATGAATTAGTTTATTTTACCAAAGGCTCTCTAGTGTAGGTGTCTCCAACCCTGCACCTCGAGAGCTAACATCCTGCAGAGTTTAGCTACAACCCGAATCAAACAAGCCTGAACCAGATAATCAAGGTACAACAGGTAAGTGTGTTGGAGCAGGGTTGGAACTGAAGTCAGCAGGAAGGTATAGCTCTCCAGGCGCAGGGTTGGCTACCCCTGCCTACCTAGAGCTTTTGGAAGTGTCCCGCAAACTAGCTGTTGTGTTGGATTGCACTGAAGCACAGAAGGAATTTGGTAACTAATAGTTTTGCCAAATGTTGTTCCTTTAACTGCTCGTTGTCTGTCTCAAACTGATGTTTACACAAGCTGGGTCATAATCCAGTTCAGACCAGTCTGATCCCTGCTAACCAGCCCAGCCCAGGGGTGTGAAAACTGGTATAATATAATTTCTGGTCTTTTTTTATTGTATTGGCCACAAATGCTTGTAGAAAATGTATCAGCACATGAGTGAATTTCACAAAAACGGTCAAGAACATGCCCAGGGACTGGATTCACGAAAATATTCTTTAGTTAAGAAAGTTCTTAAGATAAATTCTAAGAATTTCATAAGAACGTTCCTAAGTGCAATTCTTAAAAAAAATCTTTAATTCAAATGTTTTTCTTAAGAAACATTTTTTTTTCTTTAAAGGGATAGTTCACCCAAAAAAAAAAAAACCCTCACCCTTCTCACCCTTCTCACCCTCAGGTTGTTCCAAACCTGTACGAGTTTATTGCTTCTGTTGAACACAAAAGAAGATATTTTGAAGAATGTCAGTAACCAAACAGTTAATGGGCCCAACTGACTTCACCCCATACTATGGAAGCCAATGATTGTCTTAAGAAAAGAACATTCTTAAGAAGAGATTTTGGGAACACAATATATTCTTATATTTTTTATTAAGTTGGAAAATAAGAAGAAAATAGCAGTTCAGAGGAATCTTAAGAATGTTTTGTGAATCCGGCCCCAGTTTATATTTCGCTCAAAATTTTGAAAGACACATTTCCTCAAATTCTCTTTTCAAAAATTTCAGCTGTTATGTACGGAGAGAAAAAAATATGTACTAATTAATTCCCTTTCAGTCGGTCATGTTCGACATATGTCGGAACTGACCGACGAATTGGGATCTGTTTTCAGATACCAATCTACTTTGAGTGTATAGAAACGAGCCAATAAACATTGGCATGCGGTTCGCGCATTCCACGCACCGGCCCACGTTGCGGGTATAAATACGGAAGTGGAAGTACCGCATATCGCTTTCAACTTCGGAGCCACACATTTCTATGTTCCTACGAAGAGTGTTTTGTACTACTGAGTCAAGAGAGTGAGAGGAAAACTGCCTACCTGCTTCCAGTGTCGGTGTTACGGTGCCTTACAGCGGTGGTCGCGAGCGAAGAAGAAAACAAACAGCTGTTCTCACAGCTCGCTGGGCGTTTTCCTTTGAGTGCTCACAGCAGGCTTGCACCTTTGAACTGCTGTGAGCCGCGGCCATTTCCCCTGTGTGCCTCGGCACTTCTCGGAGCGGTTTTTCCTCTACTAAAAAAGCAACACGGTTTGACCCTGCGTCTTTTTCTAGATGTCATTCAAACCGCGTGTTTCTGGATGCCGTCGGTATCTATCTCCAGTTGACAGGCACGATCGCTGTCTCACGTGTTTGGGCATTCAGCACGCTGAGGCGGCTTTCATGGATGACTCATGTTCGCACTGCGCGAACATGACCATCGCAGTATTACGGTCTAGGCGCCAATACCTCAAAAGGGGTGGAGTCCGATTGCGTATCCCCCGATCTAGTGGTCCTCCCGCTGCAAAGCAGAGGGCTGCTACTTTGGCTGATGCCTTTGGTGGAGACCTGAGGGTTACAGTGAGGGCACTCCCGCCGGGTCAATAGGCTCCTCGGGCCCCTCCCCCCTCCGCTGCGCCGGTAGAGCTTCCGGAAGAGCGCGCTGGTCCTTGCCATGGGGGGCCAGCCATTACTTTCGGGGCTCCGACTGAGGATATGCTATCGACAGCTGCATCGGGGGACGAGCTAATGGACTCTGGAGATGAGGATCCGGCTGCGTTACCCCCTTTGGGTGTGGAAGCGTTGTCCGAGTCTGATCCAGAGCTCACGGCTATGCTTTCCCGGGCCACCGCGAATGTCGGGCTCGAGTGGAACCCTCCACCGTATCCTGAACCCTCGCGGCTGGACGATTGGTATCTCAGGACGGACTGTGCTGGTTCTCAGTGCCCCGCCCCAGTACCTTTCTTTCCGGAAGTGCATCAGGAGCTCACAAAGTCGTGGACAGCGCCCTACAGCACCCATACACAATCGACTGACTCCTCCGTCCTCACTACCCTTGATGGTGCCGCAGCTAAGGGTTACGTGGCGGTCCCCCCAGTGGAGCGGTCGGTAGCGATGCAACTGTGTCAGTACCGGGTCTCAGTTACTCCTTACTTTTGCCAAAACTTCAACCCGTGGTTAGACCCCTTGTTTCTCCGGGCCGGAGTGTCCTTAGAACAGGTGTCTAGGCATGCTGTGGTCTTCACGGATGCCTCATCCACGGGCTGGGGGGCCATGTACAACGGGCATGCAGTTTCGGGTCTGTGGACGGGGCCCCAACTGCGTTGGCATATCAATTGCCTAGAGTTACTGGCTGTACGTCTTGCCCTGACCCAGTTCAAGAAACCGCTCCGGGACAAGCACATACTGGTCCGTTCGGACAGCACTGCGGCCGTTGCGTACATCAACCGACAGGGTGGTCTACGCTCCCGTTGCATGCTCCGGCTCGCCCGCCATCTCCTCCTGTGTTGACCCATTGCCAGTGGTACTATTCCCTGACCGGGGGTACCTTAGGCACAGATGCACTGGCGCGCAGCTGGCCCCGGTGACCTATGCAAATATGCATTTCCCCCAG
This sequence comes from Romanogobio albipinnatus, assembly GCA_023566225.1. Taxonomy (NCBI): domain Eukaryota; kingdom Metazoa; phylum Chordata; class Actinopteri; order Cypriniformes; family Gobionidae; genus Romanogobio; species Romanogobio albipinnatus. Next base: position 32,037,340 of record CM042245.1, on the reverse strand, counting down.
TGAGCCTTCTCGCACAGACTCTGTGTAAGTTCAGGGAGGACGAGGAGCAGGTCTTGTTAGTTGCGCCCTACTGGCCCAACCGAACCTGGTTCCCCAAACTCACACTCCTCGTGACAGCCCCTCCCTGGCCGATCCCCCTGAGGAAGGACCTTCTTTCTCAGGGGCGGGGCACTCTATGGCACCCGCGTCCAGACCTCTGGAATCTCCATGTCTGGTCCCTGGACGGGACGCGGAGGTTCTAGGTGGCCTGCCACAAGCAGTGGTAGACACCATCGCTTCAGCTAGAAGCCCCCTCTACGAGGCGCCTCTACTCTCTGAAGTGGAACCTGTTCATTTAGTGGTGTTTTCCTTCCTGCAGGATGGGTTGGAGCGAAGGTTGTCTCCCTCCACCCTCAAAGTGTACGTCGCAGCAATAGCGGCGTATCACGGTGCAGTAGACAGTTAATCCTTAGGTAAGCGCAACTTAATCGTCAGGTTCCTCAGAGGTGCGAGGAGACTGAATCCTCCTCGTTCAACCTCGGTACCCTCTTGGGATTTAGCCCTGGTGCTTACAGTTCTCCTGACGGCATTGGCCTCAATCAAGAGGGTAGGGGACCTGCATGCACTTTCGGTCGACGAATCGTGCCTAGAGACCCCTGGCCTGGATATGTGCCCAAGGTTCTTACCACTCCCTTTTGGGACCAGGTGGTGAACCTGCAAGCACTGCCTTCGGAGGAGGCAGACCCAGCCCTAGCTTTGTTGTGTCCCATCCACGCTTTCCACGATTACGTTGTCCAGACTCTGAGCTTCAGATCCTCACAGAAGCTCTTTGTCTGTTACGGAGGCCAGTAGAAGGGAAAGGATGTCTCCAAGCAGAGGTTGGCCCACTGGATGCCATCGTCTTGGCTTGCCAGTCCCAAGACGTGCCTTGCCCATTCGGGGTGCAAGTGCAATCCACAAGGAGTGTAGCTTCGTCCTGGGTGCTGGCGCAGGGCGCCTCGCTAACAGATATATGTAGAGCTGCGGGCTGAGCGACACCTAACACGTTCGCTAGATTTTATAGCCTCCGTGTAGAGCCGGTATCTTCCTGCATCCTCGCCCCCAGTGTCCAGTAGCGCTAAGTACCCGTTCTAGTGTCGGCTTGCAATGCCACTCCCACCCTCTGTGCCGGATACGTGCGTCTATTTTGCTCCAGTTGAGTTCCCCGGAAACGGCTAACCCTGTGAGTTCCTCCGTCACCTCTTCGGTGTCAGACGTTGCGGCCGTCTGATGCTAGGCCTGCATCCGTATGCTTGTGGAACATGTGTGTTAGCTGGGTTCCATATGTTGCGTTCCCCTAACGGCTACCCCATATGTGTATTTTCCACGGTACCAGCTACCCTTCTCGGCTAGCCCCGTGTCTTTCCCTGGACAGAGCCCGCTCTGTCGTCCCTGGGCATGTTCTTTCCCCCCTGGGACCAGGTTGGATCCACCCCAGAGACTTCCATATGTTGTACTATCGTAATAGGTTAGTCCTTATGCGTATTTCCACCTCTCCTTCCATTGAAGGATGTGGCTCCGCAGCGTACCATCTCCCGAGACGGGCATGCTTTCCCAGCGTTATCCAATAGTCACGCTGAGTGGGTCTTGCAGGAACAGCAAGTGACTGTCCTTCCTTGCTGGGAGCCAGGACTCACACTCCAACATAGGAGTGGTCCAGCGAGCTCAGGCAGGGCGCTGGAAGGGCCAGCATCACTGGCGTGTTGGTAGGGATCCCAATTTGTTGGTCAGTTCCGACGTACGTCGAACGTGACCGACTGAAAGGGAACGTCTCGGTTACGTATGTAACACTCATTCCCTGAAGGAGGAAACGGAGATGTACGTCCCATCGCCAGGTGCTGTGATTCAGCTGAAGGCCCGAGCCACTTATCTTGGCTCCTCAGTTGAAAACGATATGCGGTACTTCCACTTCCATATTTATACCCGCAACGCGGGGCGGTGCGTGGAATGTGCGAACCGCATGCCAATGTTTATTGGCTTGTTTCTATACACTCAAAGTAGATTGGTCTCTGAAAACAGATCCCAATTTGTCGGTCAGTTCTGAAGTAAGTCTCCGTTCCCTACTTCAGGGAACGAGGCTTACATACGTAACCGAGACGTTTCCTTGTTCTACGTAAATTGTATGAACAAGATAATAATAAATTCCCTTGTTTAACTAAATCGTAGCCACACTGTAATAATTAGTCCCCTTGTTTTATTTAAATCAAAACGAGGGAATGAATTAGTTAAAAACAAGTTAATAAAAACTAATTTATAATTCTTGGCCACCATGTCCACATATAATGTGCGGTGCTCCGTAGTTATGCGAAAAACAATGATATATTTAAATAATATAATGTAATAAAGTATATTTTATGTATTTATCATGGTTATATTTATTGTACTGCCTTAAATTCATGCTGATTTAAATTTTTAAAACGTGTCCTGGTGACATGCTCATTTACATCCAAATTCTCCTTACTGTAATGCAAAATGAAAAAAAAATGAAAATATTTAAACTATTTTGCATTATGGAAACGAGAATTTTGGGATACTTCATTTCACAACACAAAAACAGTTTCCTTTATGCAAAATCTAATTTCTTACTTTTTTCTATTGATTTTGTGGTGAAATACATGGACTTGTTTGTGAGATTCACACACAAACACACACACACAATCATAGTTTCACACAATCATGCTAAAAGAAACACGGTTTACATTAAAACGCTGTGTTGGGCTGTTTAACTAAGCACCAAAAGTCATTGTGTATCTGGAGGTGCTCAAGTTGGAATTTTCATGTGGCACTAGTTGATAAAGTATTTGTTAACTGTGTAAATGTTTGCTATTTTCATAATAATTTCACCGCAAAATAACAGTTCATCTGACAGATGTGAATTGTAGTTACTGTTATCTGTTTTTTTTTTCTGGCTGTCTGAAGACAAATTACTAAAAATGAATTTATATACAAAAATAGAGTAATATAAGAAATGTTCTGTTCTGATTTTAATAGAACAATGTATATTGTTAAATCATAATGTGTTGTACACTTTTTTTTAATTTAAGTAAATTAATGAATTGTATAGACTTGTGTCTGTCTTATTTAAAAAAATTTTTTATAATAAATAATAATAATAAAAGATAAATCCCTGTGCACTACACAAATCAAAGTGTAGAGGGACTAGCTCAAAATATTCTTCTTCATGATATTCAAAACAAGTTGCATGAAAATATTTTTATAAAGCTGCTGTCCGTAACTTTTTTTGTGTTTAAGATTTACAAAAATTATATAATGAGAATGTGCAACATGAATCCATTTTCCAAACCGTGTTTTTGTCTTACCCTGAATCATTATGGTACACTTATAATAAGTGTTTATATTGGGACTATTTCAGACCACTCTAGGAACCGCTGCGGAGGAGCACACTGTAAAAAAAGAAATCAGGTCTCCAATTGAAAATTTTCTAGTGACTGATCACATCAAATTTTTTAGGTGGCCAAATATAATTATTGTGAATTAAATTGCATCAATTCTGTTCCAAAGTTTATTTACTAAATAGGAAAAGGATCGACCTCCTGCAGTTGATTACGATATTCTCGGTATTATCAACTTGCCAGAATTTTGAGATCGCAATAGACGTGATGGAGTATAATAAGTTAAGAGCTCGCTCAAGTACTGGAGAGCTAAAACATTTAGTGCTTTGTAAGTAATTAGCTAAATTTTAAAATGTATACAATGTTTAATAGGAAGCTAGTGCAGAGTTGACAGAACCGGGCTAATATGGTCATACTTCCTGGTTCTCGTAAGAACTCTAGCTGCTGTGTTTTGGACCAGTTTTTGGAGTTTATTTATTAAGCGATCAGGTCAACCACCCAGTAGAGCATTACAATAATCTAGCCTTGAGGTCATGAACGCATGAACTAGCTGCATTTTGCATTGAAAGCATGTGCCGTAATTTAGATATATTATTAAGATGAAAGAATGCAGTTTTACAGATGCTAGAAACGTGGCTTTCAAATGAAAGATTGGTTTCAAAGAGCACACTCAAAATAAATACATATTCAGAGCAGGAAACCAGGTCCTCCAACACACTCATGAATACACCTACCTGGGACTAAAACTGAGTTCAAACAGGAAACTTCAATCTAGCTGTGAATGAACTGAAAGCAAAAGTAGTGAGGGTCTTCTACATGATTAAAAATGCAATTCAACATGAAATTCCAACTCAAACCATGGCTAAAAATCCCCAAAGCAATAATTGAACCAATTGCTCTAAATGGCAGCGAGATATGAGGACCCCTAATCGTCTCGGTTACCCTTGTTCCCTGAGGAGGGAACGGAGACGTAACGTCAGTGATTGACGAATGGGGTTTCGCTTAGAAGCCAATCATCTTCGAGATCTTAGAAAATGCCCAATGGCAGTGCCAATGCCATGAGCATGCAGAATTTGCATGCGTAACTCCGCCCCACCGCGTGGGTATATAAGGAAGTACGCTGGCAACATCACATTATGTTTACCTGCTGAGGAGCCAAGACCATTCCAGCGGTACAGCGGATGTGGCAAAGGGACGTTACTTCTCCGTTCCCTCCTCAGGCCACTCGGCTGTCTTCCAGTGCCCTGCGTAAGTGCGAGAACCCTGTCGTAAGACTAGTACGGACGAAGGACTCCCACTTAACACAGGAATACCAAGGTACACTGGGAAGAATATTCCAGATGGAAAATATGCACCAAAATGCCTACCTGTAGGGAGGACTTAGCGAATACACATATGACCCGCTGAGGGCTGCATATGGGGAACTCTGGGGAACCAGCCAAAGGTGGACTTTTAACCCCAGGGTGGCAAGGGGTTGCCAAGGGAAAAACACCCACTCAAGGAGGCTTACGGTGGAAATACACGTGTGGGGGTCGCCCGGAGGGGAACCATGCACACGGAGGCACCTGGCCTGACACGAGGGTCTGGGCAAGATAGGGCAGACCTACTGGTGTCGGCGTAAACAGTGCTGGAGGAGCTCAGGGCTTCCGGGAAACTCACCTGAGGAAAACATTGCATGTATCCAGTCTGTGGAGTGGAATGGTGAGCAAGCAAAGACACCTGAGCCTAGTCCATTACCGGCCTCTAGTGGAGGCGAGTACATTGTCGGACACAGGCTCCACTCGGAGATAGTAGAATCTTGCGAATGTGTTAGGTGTCGCCCAGCCTGCAGCTCTGCAGATGTCTGTTAGTGAAGCGTCATGCGCTAAAGCCCAAGAGGAGGCATCATTCCAGGTAGAGTGAGCCCTAACCCCAAGGGGGAATGGACGCCCCAGCGTCTGGTAAGCCAAAACAATGGTGTCCACTATCCAGGGAGACAACCTCTGCTTTGAGAAGCCTTTCCCTTCAGCTTCCCACCATAACAGACAAAGAGCTGGTCTGAGGTCCTGAAACACTGTGTCCTGTCTACATAAGCGCGGAGAGCATGTACTGGACAGAGCAGTGCCAAGGCTGGGTCTGCCTCCTCCAAAGGCAGCGCTTGCAGGCTCACCACCTGGTCTCCGAGCGGAGTGGTGGGAACCTTGGGCACATATCCAGGCCGAACTCCAGGCACGCTTCGTCAACCGAAAATGCCTGCAGGTCCCCTACCCTCTTGATGGAGGCCAAAGAGGTCAGGAGCGCTGTCTTCATTGACAGGAACTTAAGATCTACTGACCGCAAGGCTCAAAGTGAGCGCTCTGCAGAGCATCTAAAACTATAGCGAGGTCCCAAGAGGGTACGAGGGGAGAGCGAGGAGGATGTAGTCTCCTGGCTCCCCTCAGGAACCTGATAATCAGGTGGTGCTGACTTACCTGTTTGTTCTCCAAGAGGTCATGGTAGGCTGATATAGCAGCCACGTAAACCTTGAGGGTGGAAGGAGACAGCCTTTGATCCAACCCTTCCTGGAGGAATGAGAGCACAGACCCGATCGGGCATTTCCAGGGGTCTTCTTGGCGAGAAGAACACCAGGTGACGAAGAGGTTCCACTTCAACACTTAGGCGTGTCGAATAGACTCTGCCCTAGCGGAAGTGATGGTAGCCACCACCGGAGGTGGTAAGGTACTCAAACTTGCCGTGTCCCATCCAGGAGCCACAAGTGGAGGAGAGAGAAGGTCCTTCCTCAGAGGAATCGGCCAGGGAGGGGCTGTCGCAAGGAGTAGAAGTCCTGAGAACCAAGACTGGCCATGCCAGTACGGGGCGACCAAAATGACCCGCTCCTTGTCCTCCCTGATCTTGCACAGAACCTGTACTAGAGGGCTCACTGGGGGAAATGCATACTTGTGTAGACCCCGCAGCCAGCTGTGCGCCAGTGCATCCGTGCTGAGCGTGCCCTCGGTCAAGGAATAGAACAGGCTGCAGTGGGAAGAGTCGTGGGAGGCAAACAGATCTACCTGTGCGTCGCCGAACTGTTCCCAATCAGCTGGACTGACTGGGGATGGAGTCTCCATTCTCCAGGAAGTCGCTGAGACCGTGAGAGCTCGTCGGCTACACGGTTTAGTTCTCCCGGGATATGGACAGCACGAAGGGACCTCAGATGCTTCTGACTCCATAGGACGAGATGGCGGATGAGCTGAGACATACGGCGGGAGCGTAGACCACTCTGGTGGTAGATGTACGCTACGGTGGCCGTGTTGTCTGACCGGACTAGTACATGTTGACCCTTCAGCAGCGCTCGGAAGCGGTGCAGGGCGAACCGTACTGCCAGCAACTCGAGGCAATTGACATGCAGGAGGCGCTGGGGTCCTGTCCATTGCACATGGCACCCCAGCCCGTGGTAGAGGCATCTGTTGACACAACAACATGCCTGGAAACTCGTTCTAAGGGCACACCAGCCCGTAGAAAGCTGAGGTTCCTCCACGGGGTGAGAGTCTGCAGGCAGGCCCGAGTCACTGGGACCCTGAGCGTGCCCGAATGCCATGCCCACTCGATCGCAAAGCCAGTGCTGAAGCGGTCTCATATGAAGCAATCCGAGCTGCGTTACAGGGGCTGCAGATGCCATATGCCCCAGGATCCTCTGAAAAACTTCAGTGGAACCGCACTCTTGCTCTCGATTTGACGGAGACAAGTCAGCAGTGACTGCGCGCACTCACTGGTAAGCTGCGTGCACATGGCGACCGAGTCGATATCCATACCGAGAAAAGAGATCCTATGCACGGGGCAGAGTTTACTCTTCTCCCAGTTGACCCGAAGGCCCAGATGGGCTAAGTGCTGGAGCACTAGGTCTCTGTTCGCACCCCTGCTCTCGAGAGTGACTCAGTATGAACCGTCTTGAAAAAGTATCCAAAAAAGAGTTCTGAAATTCTACCAACATCTAAAATGCAGTGATGCGAGCTCATAACAGGGTGAAGCCCTGCAGTTCCAGGAGCAGAACCGGCACAGGAGCACCCTCTCACAGCTGGTGCTGAAACTACACCCAAACCAGCACAGCACCCAAACAATCTGGCCCAACCAAATTATACAAAAGAAGATGGAACTCTATTTAGAACCGGCACACTGAAAAGAGATTACAAATTAGCAGAATACCTGAGCTGTGTGAAAGAGCATAAAGTGAGAAAGACCCTAACCAAATACAGACGAGAGAGATGACGGCACAGACAGAGATGGCAGCTACGAGAGCAGAGACTGTATTCACTGTGCTCTCAAAAAGAAATGTAAACAGAAAAACACTTCCTGCTGCTCTGTCATCACTATGGCCCTGTTTACATCTGGTATAAATAAAAGAAACTAAAGCTGCTGCTCTCCGTATGTTTTTACATCTTCTCCATGCGCATTCATACGTAAATTGTGCAAGCATATTTCGTCCGTTAGACTGAAAGATATGAAAAAGCCCATAAATTTACCCACCCATAGACCCTCCCCTCAAAGAAATCAGGACAGAAGTGGTCAAAAGACATGGATTAAAACGCCAGGTGTAAACAGGCATGTGTTTCCCTCATCTACCTGTGAACTGAATGACCAAAACGCATCTTAATTCCAGGTGTAAACACAGCCTATCACAAAATTTGATCTGCCTACTTCACAAAATATAAAAAAATAGCACCACATTTTACGGCATTACCAAATACAGAAATATTTGGGGAGAAAACTCCATCTTAATCACAGCAGTAAAATATGTAAACTAAGAGTCAACCAGTAGACAAAAAGTATGTACAGTTTTTTGTCAATCGTTTTCTTGTAAATACAAAAATTATTCATGTATTTATTTACTTATTTATTCTTATTTTTATTTATTTTTTATAATATCATCATTTGGGAGAGAGAGAGAGAGAGAGAGAGAGAGAGAGAGAGAGAGAGAGAGAGAGAGAGAGAGAGAGAGAGAGAGAGAGAGAGAGAGAGAGAGAGAGAGAGAGAGAGAGAGAGAGAGAGAGAGAGAGAGAGAGAGAGAGAGAGAGAGAGAGATTTTGAGGTGAAGTTTGAGGTAAATATTCAAGATCTCTTGATCAACTGGCACTACCTGCTGCCTGCCACTAGATGGCATCAAGTGCCTACAGCAGAGTCCTATTAATGTGTAAAAAGGTTCTAGATGTCTGTGCTGTGCCTTTATGGAGGAATTTCCATCCAATTCAAGATATTCTGGCTGTCAATCTGTATTTACTTCAATCCTCACAAGACCCTGGAACAGGCATTCACATCCTAAGCTGCATATAGTTGCATATAGCATATAGTCCAAGTTGAAAAGCAACTAACTTGTATTGTTTTTGTTTATTATTATGTTTAACTACATTGTTGATATGCTAGTTTATTGCTTATATCAGACAGAGGGGAAAAGATTAACTAAACCAACTTTTGGAGAATCTTTAGAGAACGATAGTGTAATATGACCAAGAATATTAAATGAAAAAAGACATTAGTAAATTCATAAAATTATCATAAAAGTGGTCCATGCTCCTCAAACTTGTAGAAAGAAAAATGCATAAACCAGTAGTTTTCTTTTTACTCATGTATAAATATTGTTGTTGAGTTTTTACTTTTACTTCACTATATTATAATAAGAAAATAGACACTTTTCTTCGGTACATTTCCACAGGACATTTTTGTTACATTTGTGACTGCAGAAAAGTTTGCACATGAATCTTTTAATCATTTTGGTTCCTTTGAATCAGTGAAACCAGTTGACAAATAGATAATCCAGTCATAATGCCAGTCAGTCGGGAGTTAATCGTATCTGGCCTGGGCTGCGTTTCCCAAAAGCATTGTATTTGTAAGCGTATAACCACAGATTTCTTCAGAGAAAAAGTATCTGCAATCCAGATAAATCTAGTTACAGTTATATAATATACCATATTAAATATTTATGTATTAATACGTCTAGGATGACCTTTCTGACATGATTGCGTAATCCGTGGCACGTCGCAGAGCAGCACAAGATAAGCAATTTAGGTTCAAATATAAATATATAAATGTTTATTTTTTTCTTGAAAATGGCTGATGGTTTCGCTAGATAAGATCCTACTCATCAGCTGGGATCATGCAGAGCCTCTGAAGCCCTTTGAAACTGCATTGATTTGGACCTTCAACATTTTGGTTGCCATCAAGGTCCATTTTGTGAAGAAAAATCCTGGAATGTTTTTTCTCAAAAACGTAATTTCTTTTTCTAGAAAAAGAAAGAAAGACACAAACATCTTGGATGAGATGGGGGAGAGAAAATTATCAGGAAATTTTCATTTTGAAGTGAACTAATCCTTTAAGACATTCTTTTTTGGTCGGTAAATAATGTACTGTAAAAAAAATCCCCGTAAAATTTACGGTAAAAAAAACGGCCGCTGTAGTTGCCAGACTTTACCATATAAAATACGGCAGTAACGTTTTAGGTTTTATGGGACAGCACCATATATTTTAAAGGTTTATATTGTAATAATTACGTGTACACAATAAAACATTTACGGTAAAAAAAAATGTATTTCTTTAACTGAAATAATGTTAAATTACCAACCTATTGAAATACTAGGGTGAATACTGGTAAAGTGGGACACTTTCTGATAATTTACCTTCTGCATAATTTTTTATTATGATCCAAATGTCCAAATATCTGTTATGTACCTTTGATATATACTGACAACCACCAATCACAGTGGTAATGAGAGTCACATGATGAATGTTTTTCACTGTAAATACACAATGACTTTTTCACTTCCAAAAAACTGTACATTTAAAGGTATTTTACTGTAAAATTAAATTAAATGTAAGGTTAGATCTATTACAGTTATTCACCGTATATAGTATACGGAAAATGTATGTTAACTAATTAACTGTTAGTTAGTTAGTTAGTTAGTTAGTTAGTTAGTTAGTTAGTTAGTTAGTTAGTTAGTTAGTTAGTTAGTTAGTTAGTTAGTTAGTTAGTTAGTTAGTTAGTTAGTTAGTTAACCGTAGCATTTTTACAGTCTTTTACCGTCAAAATCACAATATCTTTTTTACAGTGTGGTGCAAATACCAGTAAATTGACTAGCACAAACCTTGGTAAATCACCTTACATGTTTAATTTAAATACTCTCCTCCCATAAATTTTGCGTTTGAAATTAAATGAATTTTTCAGCACAAATTTTTCACTGCATGTCTTTAGTAAATCCTGACAGTAGTTTTTTTAAAGCCAAACGAGGGTTTGCGCTGGCGCAAGCTGTTAATATTTACATTTACATTTACATTTACGCATTTGGCAGACGCTTTTATCCAAAGCGACTTACACTGCAAGGTACACATTGTACATTTTTGTCAATTCTTGCTTTCCCTGGGAATTGAACCCATGACCTTGGCGTTGCTAGCACCATGCTCTACTGTTTGAGCTACAGGAAAGCTGTGGATGGAGTAAAGTGGGACACTTTCTGATAATTTACCTTCTATACCTACCTACCTCTTACCTACCTAATAAATCTGGCCCTTGGTGTCAATGACGGCAACACCAAAACTGCATTTTCAGTTTATAATGACTTGAAACTTTCGAAAGCTGATGATGGAGGCAGAGTATTTTTGGCAAGCGTAGCCTCTATGTCACTTTTGACAGGGCAGTTTGTAAACGGTGAGGGACATGGTGATTCTGTGATGCTCCAGATCCATCATGATCCAACGGAGAGTAGACTAGATGATCAGAGAGTGGAGAGCAGAGGTCGAGCGATATAAGGGAAGAAAAAAGGACGTGACAGAGAGTTTGGGTCATCTCTGGAGGCCAATAACGGGTGCACAGATTGATGCAGGGCTGTTGAATGATGTGGCAATCATCATCTGTGTAGCAGAGGTGACCCTGCTATTGCATTAGGAGGCCATGCCATAGTCATTTGACAACTTATGAGTCACCCATATTTTATGGGCAAATGTTAAAAGTGGCAACAGCAGCACAGGGACATGACCGTAAGCAATCACTCTCTCAAAACTGACTTCTGTCCCTGTGCTGGACAGAATATCCATTTGAGCTGATGCACAAAACTTTATAACATTTGATAAGAGGCAAAGGATGTGGTAGCTGGAAAGAATCATGCTGGTAATTGCATGACCCCACCTAACATACAGTATATATAGCCAACTTATATACATAGTTGAATCACCTATGTTCCTCAACAGTTTTCAGCATTCCCCCGCCACCCAGACTACTCAATCTCGACTGGTTCCTATCCCAGCCAGGGATACGGGGAGAGTACTCTGGGTTAAGGCCACATTCCAAGCTCGGAGTCTTCTCAGATAACACGCCGAATCTGATTATTTGTAAGTGTGAACTTGTGAAAGTATTTTCTAAAACTAAAACAATGAGTATCACAATTAGGATAACATCATTAAACTTGTACTGATAAATTTACTTGAAATAAACATTTTAGAACAATATAATTTAAAAAAAAAGTAAAACAAAGATACCTTGCAGAGATCAATCAAATTTATGTGTCAATTTGATTTAAGTGTCCCAATGAATCTGATTTCCCAATGCTACATATGAAAGAGATTTTTGCACATTTTAAGAAAATACCGAGCATTAATGATTATTGATTATTCAGGTTTAAGAATTTGCACAACAAGAAAAACTAAACAGAGATGAACTTTGTTGAATGAAAATTGTTGTTATGTAATGGGGTCTTTAAGTTTAGTTTACAACTTGTTGACCTACCAATCCTGAGTAAAGGTGAATTAATTAGGGTAAAGAGAACTACCTGGCTTTGTTATCCATTGAAGTACATTGTTTGTTGCCCCACATGTTGCTCAGCTCAACTTAGGCCCCTTCCACACGAAGCCAGAGCTTTCCCTATTCATTTTTTTTTTTTTTTTACTAGTTTCAAGAAATATCTGTGTACACACGAGACCACTGAAACCGACTCAAAACGATGTAGTATACGTACATGCCAGGCCAGGATGTGGTGCTGTAATTCTGCCACAGAAATACACTAAAAACGGAGAAGAAAAGTTGTGGCTAGAAGGGGTACAGCAATGGTAGGAAGTGAGGCAAAATCTCACAATAAAATTACAATAAATACATTTGCTACTTACCAGATAGTTTTAACGCCTACACTTACCCCAAGCCTAAACCCTTACAATAATGCAAATACAGTAATTAAATTAAAAATCCGTGTGGACGAAACGTTGATACGGTACAAAATTCTTATGTATACAGCTAAATGTGAGCTAAATCTCCGTGTGGTAAAATGTGTGAATTGAGGGAAAGATCTAACAGACTCTTACAAGAACAGAGCAGTGGAGAAAAGAAAACTGCCTGTGGAGCTGTGTCACGGTCATGTTTGGTTTCATTGTCTTGTTTAGTTTCTAGTCATAGGCTCCATTCGAAATCACATACTTCCCTACTATATAGTAGGCAAAAAACAGTATGTGCCAAAAGAAGCATGTCCGAATTCACAGTACTCATAAAAGTGTAGGCAAAAATTACCCGGATGACTTACTTCTTCCAGGTCGCGTCACGTAATAATGGCTCTGCAGTGAGTAGCCTCTCAAAAAACAGGAGAGATGAGAAAATAATATCAAGGATGTGATTTGGACACAATTTTTTTTTGACGTTTTATTCTTGAAGAGACATAGAATGAATAAAATGTATTCATTAAATGTATAAGATCAGGGCTTGACATTAAAGCCACAATACTACTAAAGTTTTCTACATTTTTCAACTAAATATCCAAATAAATCTAATTATTAAACTAAATTAAGCATATAAACTAAATTACTGATCTAATTACTGATCTAAAGCCCACACTGTCACTGTATGCTAATTGAAATGAACTGATGACATCACCGTTTTCTCCAGAATGGCTATACGGCTGAATAAAATTATGTTGCATTATTTTCCTGTTTAACACTGACGCTGCTTTGAAACAATCTGCATTGTTAAAAGCGTTATATAAATAAGGTTGACTTGACTTGACAATATGTCATTTTTTGCTGCTAGAGGTTGCTTATTCAAAACAAAGGCGTAGCTTGATGATGGCTTGATTTCGCTGAGCTTTTATTATAACGCAGACGGCCACTTCCGTTTCTTCTTGTCATGCGTATGTGGGGTAACGCAGAACTGTTTTATCATATTAGATACATTTGAGTGTGTTGAAAGTTATGTTATAATGCTACTCTGTGCAATCGCTCTGCAGATACTATGAGACACTTGTTGCACACTGCAGTAAGCTAGATCAATATTAGGCATGTTAAAATATGGTACTCGCGGTAAATCAATAAAGCAAGATTTAAACTATAAGACTAACTGTTAAGCTATATGAAAGCTATATGAGCTATATGGAAATTATTTGTATTCTGTCGATGAATGTATCCAAACAGTTGCTCACCTGTCTAATAAAACACATAATATATTAAAACGTCTTTGGTGTTTCCATGGTTTCTGCTAAATAAAACGGAAATCCAGGGAAATGTGTGTATGATGACATTGATATTTAGTTAAAATTGCTTATTTCTCTGGACTTGGAAAACATTCTTGGAAACATTTTGGTAATGTAAATACACATGTCAACAAAATATATTTTGTACCTTTAACACCCACCAAATATTATATTGGCTATAATATATACATTTTTTAATTGTATTCTTTTATGATAAATCCATATGAAATAATAAACTAAGTGCAATGAAGTGTTGTCAAAAATATAGATTTTTTTGCTACATATTGATACTGAAACTCTTCCAATACTAATTTTCCGCAGAATAGATACACAATACCAGCTGCGATTTCTCACTCGATCATCTCTCCGACAGTGAGTTACACTCAAACCCACCTCCCCTCACTCGCTTGTTTCATTTGCTCCGGATGAATATTGTTGGTGTTGCAGGCCTTGAAATTCAGCGTCAGATTGTGCGTACATTGTGCATACTTTTACTCATTCCCGCATATTTTGCCCTCACAGCCAAAATGCGGGCATATGAAGCCGCCTCTTAGTACTAAATTGAGTTCTTTTTCACTGCTTATTGCGCTTAAACAGTCAAATACACACAAAATAATGTCAAAATGCCAGTCTTGGCGAGTATTCACTTAAACGCATCAATTAAGTGAACGTAAACTGTTGAGAAAGAAAACGCATGTGTAACAGTATAATGGATCCATGCATCAGGTCTTCAGTAGCCTAATATGCTGCCTAATTATGAGATAATATTAAAAATATCTATATGGCAGTTTTTCCCCATGGTATCGATGTCAAATTGTGGCCAGTGAAAATGCTGCGCGGCTAGTAACTTTGGAAAACCACTAGCCACAGTGGCTGGTGAGCAAAAAAGTTAATATCAAGCCCTGTATATGATCAATAGTATCCACACTATACCTTGCTTATTTTGCTTAAGAGCCTTATCTTATCTAGCCTTATTAAGTCATACTAACCTCAGGTTGACAGCTGTAGTTTCAACCACACAACCTTACAATGCTCTTTGCAAATGTTTGTTGGAACAACAGAATTTGGCTATAGTTGGCGGTTGGGAAATGCATTAATTTTACAACACTTTATATTTACTAAATGTTAAATTTAATATGTTTTTCTGGGTTTCATGATAGATTTTTCTTTCTCTCACTCAAGTCATGAAGGGTGAATGTTGAGACAGACTGAGTAAATCTCTCTACTGATTGGTTTATCATCTCACTGTCACCTCACGCCTTGTGTTGAAGGTTACTTATGAATAAATTAATCAGATTCTGACATTAGCTCATCCTCCCCATTTCCAGAATTAATTCCACTGTTGATTTCGCTCTGGGAATAAATCCATTGCTTTCACGTTCTTGATGGCGGCTTTAAGCCGACACTGTCTGCATTGTCGATTGCTAATGAGCTAGCATACTGTTTACCCGTCATGCATGCTGCACTGCTGCACATGGGGTGACGGATGCCTGTTTTTAATGATTGTATGTGCCGTACGCATCAGAGGCAAGGGACCACTGTGCTCTTATCGACAGATGTTTAAGTCGAAACGCAGAAAGAGCAGAAAGAGCTGCTAACCTAACATCTGAACACCTTTTCCTGGCCTCATGTGTATACCTATAGTGTCTGCTAGATGGATTGTACTTTTATATTCTCAAACATAAATTTGTCATAGTTTGTTGTCATGTCTGTTGGTTGCACATTGTTTAAACATGGTTATTTGATTTAAAAGATATGACTTTGTGCACAAGAATAGGTGGATAAACAATGGACTATAAATAAATGAAAAGTGCTAAACATGAAATAGACCAAACTATAAATTTTTAATGTTCCTTCAGTTCGCAATATTATTCAAGTTTTCTATAAAATAGCTTGAGTTACTTGATGAACGTCACTTGATTGGAAGCCAAAGAGTCCAACTAATGGCTAAAACACCAAGCCCTGTCGGGATACCTCATTCTTGGTGTGCATGGCCTATATGGCGCCTGGGCGGGCTGGTAGTTCCCTGCATACCCTTTCCATCTTGCAGGCCTACCAGGCCGACCTCCTCAAGGAGCTCGATGAGGGCGAGGGTCCCTCTCCAGAGGACGTTTTGGAGCTGAGGAAGGCTGCGGATTTGTCTCTCCGCATCACCAAGGAGACAGCCCGTGCTGTCGGCCGTTCTATGGCATCCTTGGTGACTGTGGAGAGGCATTTATGGCTGAACTTGTCGGGGATGAAGGAGAAGGACAAGTCCTTTCTCCTAGACTCCCCGATTTCGCCTTTGGGTCTATTTGGCGACGCGGTTGAGGCCGTTGTCGCCAAATACCAGGAGGCGAAAAGTCAGTCAGCGGCCTTCCGTCAGTTCGTCCCTCGCCGCTCAGAGCCGGGGAAGGCGGCCCCTCAGCCTCAGCCGTCCACTAGCTCCTCACACCGTCAGCTGCAGAGGGAGAGCGTCGCCTCTAGAGCCCCTCCTCCGGGAGCTTGGCAACAGAGACGGCGTTCTCTCCAGCAGACTCACCAGCAGTCTTCCGCTCCCAGAGGCGATCTAAGGAACGTACTCAGGGCACGGAAGGCTGCTGGGAAGAAGCCCTAGCTGCGGCAGGGCTTCTAAGGGCGGTCTCCCCCGCAGAAGGGCAACCGAGGTTGCTTCTTCTGCGGCGCTCTGGGGAAATCGATGTGGAATCCCGCCGTCTATGACGCCTCGGGCCACATCGATTTCCCGCGAACGCATGCTGCTCCAGCCACCTCTGTAAAGACCTGCGGCTGGGCAGTTCGCACACAGAGAATCGTTCCCAACTACTTCCTGCTGGTCATCCGCCTCAGGGGGTTGGGGACGAGGCTCGTGTAACACCCGACGCCAGCCTCGAGAGGCTGGTTCCCTTAGTAGATTATCTCGGTGCATGGAAATGCCTTCCGAATATTTCCACATGGGTCCTGCGTACTGTAGAGAAAGGTTACAGACTGCAGTTCGGTCACCCGCCTCCGAGTTTCAGGGGGTTGAACTGGACTGCAGTGGTACCAGAGCGGGTTTGGGTAATGGAACTAGAAGTAAAATCCTTGCTGGCGAAGGAAGCCATAGAGCGTGTTCCTCCGCCGGGGAGGGAGTCCGGGTTCTACAGCCGGTACTTTATAGTTCCCAAAAAGGATGGAGGGTTGCGTCCGATTATAGACCTGAGGTATTTGAATCGGTCTCTGAGGAGGTTCAGATTCAAAATGCTCACGGTTCCCATCATCGTGAGTCAGATCCAGTTCGAGGACTGGTTTGTCACGATAGATCTAAAGGACGCATACTTCCATATCTCCATCCTTCCATGTCACAGGAAGTTCTTGAGGTTCGCTTTCGGGGGCGAGGCGTACCAATATCGAGTGCTTCCCTTCGGTCTAGCTCTTTCCCCACGCACATTCACAAAGTGCACGGATGCAGCTCTGGCTCCATTGAGACTCCAGGGCATCCGTGTGCTGAATTATATCGACGACTGGCTCATATTGGCCCAGTCGTACGATATGGCAGTTCGGCATCGAGATGTCGTTCTGGCCCATATAAGGTGCTTGGGGCTGAGACTCAACACAACAAAGAGTGTGTTGACGCCGTCCCGGAGGACTATGTTCCTAGGGATCGTATGGGACTCGACGACGATGCGGGCACAATTGTCTCCCGCGCGAGTCGAGACCATACTGGCGATGGTCTCAGGAATAAGGCTAGGCCACAGCATCACTGTGAAGCACTTTTAGGAGTGCTGGGGCACATGGCAGCAGCGTCCAACATGATACCTTTTGACCTGCTGCACATGAGACCCCTACAGTGGTGGCTGAAAACCAAGGGGTTTTCCCCCAGAGGGAATCCTTTCCGTATGATCAGGGTAACGCGCAGATGCCTTCGTTCCCTAGTTATATGGAAGAAACCTTGGTTTCTATCCCAGGGGCCGGTGTTGGGAGCATCCTGTTGCCGGGAAACCGTTTCAACAGACGCCTCCCTCACCGGTTGGGGCACGGAAAAGGAAAGGGCGGAGAAGTATCTCCCTACGGCGCCTGGCGCTAGGGTACTCAAGTCCTAGTTGTGCCCGGTCTCCGGCTTCACACTAGGGCAGGCGCTACCCTCGGTGTGGGCTAGTGGGTACTCGTTCCCCAAAATGTCGTTCCGACGCAGTGAGAGTTCCCTCGAAAGGGAACGGCTCGGGTTACGTCTGTAACCCTTGTTCCCTAAGAAGGGAACGAGCACTGCGTCGCGTCACCACACCTCGGCACGCCTGGAGCGCATGCTTCAGAGCAATAGCTGCCGTTTCAATGCGCTGGCTCCCCTTTTATACTTCCGGGTACGCCGTCACAGTGACGTCATCACGCACGCCAATCAGATTTGGCTAGTTTCTATACGGACTTCAGATTTGCTAATGCTTAGGGAGTATCCCCAAAATGTCGTTCCGACGCAGTGCTCGTTCCCTTCTCAGGGAACAAGGGTTACAGACGTAACCCGAGCCGTACTCCCCCCATCCCTGGCTGAGAATAGGAATAATCGAGAGTGAAGAATTTGGATGGAGGAGGAATGCTGGAAAACTGTCAGGGAACCGAGGTAAGTCGGACTATATGGCTGTTTTTCAATATGCGTTCTTAAGCGATCTAGCGTCGTTGTGTTCTCGTACTACAACATCATCAACTGTCGAAGTTCAATTCCAATACTCAGGAACGCAAGTGCAGGATGCATGAAAGTACCCAGATATGTTCTTCGAGGATGCATTGACTAATTTCAATGCGGGGCAGAACAGAGAGGTTTAGGAGATCTTTTATTCCTACGGCCATTGGGCTGTTTAATAGTTCTTGATCTCCCTGAATTCTCTCTTGAACTATCAATATTATGCATTTTAAAATTGAGTTAATCACTTATTATTAGGATAAGGAGTCTTTTTAAACATGTAATTATGTTATTTAGTGTACAGCTCTTTTAATAAGTTGTTGTGACTGTGCTATTTATATACTAGAATTTGGGTGTTTTGTGTGATTCCATTGTCCATTGTCTGTAATTGTTTGGTGTTGTGTGAGCTACTGGATGTTTGAATTTCCTTAAAGGGATGAACAAAGTATTCATCATCATCATCATCATCATCATCATCATCATCATCATCATCAGTTGTACACTCATTATTGCAGTGCATTTGTGGGATTGAATGAGAGCACTCAATAACGTCCACTATAGTTTCGGACACCACTACAAATGGCTGTCCCCTCAAATAGTGCCCTGTTTAAGGGTATTGGCGGCGATTTCAGACACAGCCGAAACAGCCGACACTGAAACCAGAAGTAGCACTTAGGAATGCAGTGTAACACTAACAAGACTTTGCAATGAGTGAATTTAAAGGCCCCTTGAACTCAAAATTTAAGTTTTATAGTTTTTGTAGGTGAGTGTATATATATATATATATATATATATATATATATATATATATATATATACTCCTCCATGAACTGCCACCTTAACGTGGTGGAGGGGTTTGAGTACCCGAATGAAGCTCCCTAGGAGCTACGTTGTCCGGGGCTATATGCCCCTGGTAGGGTCTCCCAAGGCAAACAGGTCCTAGGTGACGGGTCAGACTAAGAGCAGTTCAAAAACCCTTATGATGCCAAGAAAAAGGAGGACCGTGACGTCGCCCGGTATGGCGCAGCCGGGGCCCCACCCTGGAGCCAGGCCTGGGGTTGGGGCTCGTATGCGAGCGCCTGGTGGCCGGGCCTTTCCCCACGGGGTCCGGCCGGGCTCAGCCCAAAGGAGCGACGTGGGGACACCTTCCCGTGGGCCCACCACTCACGGGAGGGACCGTAAGGGGCCGGTGCAAAGCGAATCGGGCGGCAGTCGAAGGCGGGGGCCTAGACGACCCGATCCCTGGACACGGAAACTAGCTCTTGGGACATGGAATGTCACCTCGCTGGCGGGGAAAGAGCCTGAGCTTGTGCGTGAGGTTGAGAGGTTCCGACTAGAGATAATCGGAATCACCTCCACGCACGGCTTGGGCTCTGGAACCACACTTCTCGAGAGGGGATGGACTCTTCACCACTCTGGAGTTGCCCATGGTGAGAGGCGGCGGGCTGGTGTGGGTTTGCTTATAGCTCCCCAGCTCTGCCGCCATGTGTTGGAGTTTACCCCGGTGAACGAGAGGGTCGTTTCCCTGCGGCTTCGGCTCGGGGATAGGTCTCTCACTGTTGTATGTGCCTACGGGCCAAACAGCAGTGCAGAGTACCCGACCTTCTTGGTGTCCCTGGGAGGGGTGCTGGAGAGTGCTCCGACTGGGGACTCCGTCGTTCTACTGGGGGACTTCAACGCCCACGTGGGCAATGACAGTGAAACCTGGAGGGGCGTGATTGGGAGGAACGGCCCCCCTGATCTGAACCCGAGTGGTGTTCAGTTATTGGACTTCTGTGCTAGTTACAGTTTGTCCATAACGAACACCATGTTCAAGCATAAGGGTGTCCATCAGTGCACATGGCACCAGGACACCCTAGGTCGTAGGTCAATGATCGACTTCGTGGTCGTTTCATCTGACCTGCGGCCGTATGTCTTGGACACTCGGGTGAAGAGAGGGGCGGAGCTGTCAACTGATCACCACCTGGTGGTGAGTTGGATCCGATGGCGGGGGAGGAAGCTGGATAGACTCGGTAGACCCAAACGTACTGTGAGGGTCTGCTGGGAACGTTTGGCCGAGTCTCCTGTCAGAGAGATCTTCAACTCCTGCCTCCGGCAGAGCTTCGACCGGATCCCGAGGGAGGCTGGAGATATTGAGTCCGAGTGGACCATGTTCTCCACCTCCATTGTCAAAGCGGCTGCTCGGAGCTGTGGACGCAAGGTCTCCGGTGCCTGTCGAGGCGGCAATCCCCGAACCCGGTGGTGGACACCGGAAGTAAGGGATGCCGTCAAGCTGAAGAAGGAGTCCTATCGGGCCTGGCTGGCTTGTGGGACTCCTGAGGCAGCTGACAGGTACCGGCAGGCTAAACAGACTGCAGCCCGGGTGGTTGTGGAGGCAAAAACTCGGGCCTGGGAGGAGTTCGGTGAGGCCATGGAAAAGGACTATCGGCTGGCCTCGAAGAGATTCTGGCAAACCGTCCGGCGCCTCAGGAGGGGGAAGCAGTGCCCTACCAACGCTGTTTACAGTGGCGATGGGCGGCTGTTGACCTCAACTGGGGATGTTGTCGGACGGTGGAAGGAATACTTCGAGGATCTCCTCAATCCCGCCGTCACGTCTTCCATTGAGGAAGCAGAGGCTGGGGGCTCAGAGGAGGACTCGTCCATCACCCAAGCTGAAGTCACCGAGGTGGTCAAGAAACTCCTCGGTGGCAAGGCACCGGGGGTGGATGAGATCCGCCCTGAGTACCTCAAGTCTCTGGATGTTGTGGGGCTGTCTTGGCTGACACGCCTCTGCAGCATCGCGTGGCGGTCGGGGACAGTGCCTCTGGGATGGCAGACCGGGGTGGTGGTTCCTCTTTTTAAAAAGGGGGACCGGAGGGTGTGTTCCAACTATAGGGGGATCACACTTCTCAGCCTCCCCGGGAAAGTCTATGCCAGGGTACTGGAGAGGAGAATTCGGCCGATAGTGGAACCTCGGATTCAGGAGGAACAGTGTGGTTTTCGTCCTGGTCGTGGAACACTGGACCAGCTCTATACCCTCTACAGGGTGCTGGAGGGTTCATGGGAGTTTGCCCAACCAGTCCACATTTGTTTTGTGGATTTGGAGAAGGCATTCGACTGTGTCCCTCGCGGCGTCCTGTGGAGGGTGCTGGGGGAATATGGGGTCCGGGGTCCTTTGCTGAGGGCTGTCCGGTCCCTGTATGACCGAAGCAGGAGTTTGGTCCGCATTGCCGGCAGTAAGTCAGACTTGTTCCCGGTGCATGTTGGACTCCGGCAGGGCTGCCCTTTGTCGCCGGTTCTGTTTATAATTTTTATGGACAGAATTTCTAGGCGCAGCCAAGGGCCGGAGGGTGTCAGGTTTGGGGACCACACGGTTTCGTCTCTGCTCTTTGCGGATGACGTTGTCGTGTTGGCCCCTTCTAACCAGGACCTTCAGCATGCACTGGGACGGTTTGCAGCCGAGTGTGAAGCGGCTGGGATGGGGATCAGCACCTCCAAATCCGAGGCCATGGTCCTCAGTCGGAAAAGGGTGGCTTGCCCACTTCAGGTTGGTGGAGAGTTCCTGCCCCAAGTGGAGGAGTTCAAGTATCTAGGGATCTTGTTCACGAGTGAGGGGAGGATGGAACGGGAGATTGACAGACGGATCGGTGCAGCTTCTGCAGTAATGCGGTCGATGTACCGGTCTGTCGTGGTGAAGAAAGAGCTAAGCCGTAAGGCGAAGCTCTCGATTTACCGGTCAATCTACGTTCCTACTCTCACCTATGGTCATGAGCTTTGGGTCATGACCGAAAGGACAAGATCCCGGATACAGGCGGCCGAAATGAGCTTTCTCCGCAGGGTGGCTGGGCGCTCCCTTAGAGATAGGGTGAGAAGCTCAGTCACTCGGGAGGAACTGGGAGTAGAGCCGCTGCTCCTCCACATCGAGAGGGGACAGCTGAGGTGGCTCGGGCATCTGTTCCGGATGCCTCCTGAACGCCTTCCCGGGAAGGTGTTTCGGGCATGTCCAACCGGGAGGAGGCCCCGGGGAAGACCAAGGACACGCTGGAGGGACTATGTCTCCCGGCTGGCCTTGGAACGCCTCGGTGTCCCCCCGGAAGAGCTGGAAGAAGTGTCTAGGGAGAGGGAAGTCTGGGCATCTCTGCTTAGACTGCTGCCCCCGCGACCCGGCCCCGGATAAGCGGAAGAAGATGTATGGATGGATGGATATATATATATATATATATATATTGTAGCGACAATGAGTCAGATAAAATAATAACTCAACGGGGAATTTGAATCAAAATGAAAGAGACTCGAATTACGCTATAATTTATAAATAATTCAGAATTAATGTTTACACCTTAACTTATTCGTCCACCGATACGTAAGAACTTAAAGGGGAGTCTGTTAAAGGGAAACAAGTCTATGTAGCTCAAATGTATGAATTAATTAATTCATAGGGAATTTTGTGAGAGTAATTTACAGCCGAGCAAATGAGCGTTCATTTGAACGGGCCGTAAATATCAACTCTGCAGCGGATATTAATATCCGTACAATAGTGAAACACTATTTAACAGCCAGGTAACTTAGGTCGGCAGTTCAAGACATTAAATTCATAAGCACATAACACAAGGGGCCCTATCTTGCACCCAGCGCAATTGACTTTGTACACCGACGCATGTGTCATTCCTATTTTGCACCCGCGCAAAGCGCGCTTTTCCCTCCACAGAAGCACGTCGCTAAACTAGTGAATGAACTTGCGCTCCCTGGGCGGTTCAGCGCAAAAAAGGAGGCGTGTTCCGGCGCAAACAATCCCTGGTGCTATTTTGCTGTTCCATTAGACAATTGCGCCACTGACCAGAAAAAACCTAGTCTAAAGTCAGTGGCGCGTTGCGCGTTGTTCATTATGCTATTTTAAGGGCGCATGCTTGACCATAATGTATAGCGTGCACAACGCGCATACACTTTGCTCATGTAATCTACACAGATGCAACAGTTATTTTTGCAAATCATAAATTGTTACACTAAAAAAATATTAACACATGAGATGACGGAAATCATTGTGGTGTGCCACGAAGATGTGAAAAAATAGGCATAAATCTAGCTTACAAATTATTCAGGCTAATTATTTATTTAACCGACGCTATTTTGGGTGGGTTTCTCCCATCCCCATACAACACAACTTCTCTGTCTTTCACTGCTCTTACAAGAACATCAGTCTCCTCGGCTGTGAACCGCTCCTGGCGTGCGCCTGGTAAATACGCCATAATAATAGCAATCCATAATGGAACTTGCGCACCTGCTTTTAAAGGGAATGTTGGATGACACTCTGATTGGTTTATTCACGTTACGCCCAAACCACACCTATGAATAATGAAGCTACTTCAGACCAACCCATTTTAGATTTGCGCCGGGCGCAAGAGCCATTTATCCCGCCGGGAAAATAGCAACAGCGCCGAGACCCGCCCACAAAGTTACTTGCGCTTTGCGCTTTGACACTTGCGTTTCAGATCGTTAAAATAGGGCCCATTAACAGTTATCTTTGACTACAAACGAAACTTTATTGATTACTCTAACACATCAAACTAATGTCTAACATAAACACATGCACTCGCACATTCATACGTTGCAGAAAGGAAGAAAGTGAGGAAAGAATAAGTCTTAAGAGAAAGAAATTATGAAATCCCAAGCAATGTACATTTATGACACATGACCTGAAGAAACCATTGATCAGTAATTTATCCTCCTATCGTTTCTTAGGCGGGGTTATTACATTTGATCTAATGCACCATTTCAGCTTGAAATCTAGAGGTATTATTTGCGTTTGTCTCACGTGTGTCTTTGACAAAGGGGGATTCCCTTTTCCTCCTGGCTGGAGAGGGGTTCCCTCGGGTCTTTGATTCGCTGAAGGTCTGGTCGTGTCTTTGATCGATGTCTTGGGAAGCCAATCACGTGGCGTGTTTGGCGGCTGGATGAGAGTCTTGTGGGCGTTGTCCAAAGTTGAAACCCACTGTTGGAAACTTGTTGAGTAACTTTGCGGCGAAACTTAACAGAACCCGCGACTTAACGAAAAGAAAATAAACTTTAAGTAAAAGAAAGGAAAGTGAGAGAAGAGCAGATGGCCTGAATGAAATCTGTTAACCCATTTTCTTTGATGGTCTGCCACGATCGTCCGATCGTCACTTTGCCGGAACCGAGCTGCGGACAGCTCTTGACTGAACAATGAACAGAACGTGAACACCCGTGAACACCGCGCGAACACGCGTGAACACCCAGCGGTGAACGTCTCGCGAACAACACTGAACACCTCCTCTGTGATCTAGAGGTTAAACTCAGAAATTTGCCCATCCCCTGAATGGATTCTGGCCCATTAGGGTTCAGGGGTGATTGTGCCTCCACCCCTCCCATAAAATTGGATTATCTATAGTCATTTAATTTCCTGCTCTTAAGCAGAGAGTAAAGTTAGACCTAATTTCTTACTATGAGGACATGATCGATTCTATAAAGATTTAATTCAGCTCATCTGCTTAATTATGTCAATACGAGCACAACGGTATCAAAAACGGTGTCTTTTCATCCACTCTTTCAATAGTTACATAATTGCATGAATTTGGGAATGATATGCATGCATAATAGTCATGTGCATCAGTTGTAAACACGCTAACAAACTATGTCGAAGGCTATTTGAGTGAAAGTCCAATAATCATAATCTTATACATTCTAGTATGTAACATTTTCTGGAAGTTTGCAGTTTTAAACTGTGTCACTTGGAGTTCATTTAGCAGCCATTGAAAAGACAGAGATCTGTTTGTTTCTTTGTCTTGCGATCACAACGAGTCTTTTGTCCTCTTTGTGAAGTTTTGGTCAAAAGTCCATAGGAAATCACGTAATTGTGATATAGACATGGTAGCCCGAGGCCAAATGGAGCCTCGTGATAAATGATCGATTTCCTGGGGTCTGGAGCTGAATTAGGGCTTTGTGAAAGGGATTGTTCATTTAATGAATCATTTGGAAGATTCATTCAATGTCTGCGACCATAATCGTTAAAATATATATATATATATACACTCATACTCACCTTTTGTAGGTGAGTGTATATATATATATATATATATATATATACTCACCTAAAGGATTATTAGGAACACCATACTAATACTGTGTTTGACCCCCTTTCGCCTTCAGAACTGCCTTAATTCTACGTGGCATTGATTCAACAAGGTGCTGAAAGCATTCTTTAGAAATGTTGGCCCATATTGATAGGATAGCATCTTGCAGTTGATGAAGATTTGTGGGATGCACTCTATTGGGTTGAGATCTGGTGACTGTGGGGGCCATTTTAGTACAGTGAACTCATTGTCATGTTCAAGAAACCAATTTGAAATGATTTGAGCTTTGTGACATGGTGCATTATCCTGCTGGAAGTAGCCATCAGAGGATGGGTACATGGTGGTCATAAAGGGATGGACATGGTCAGAAACAATGCTCAGGTAGGCCGGGGCATTTAAACAATGCCCAATTGGCACTAAGGGGCCTAAAGTGTGTCAAGAAAACATCCCCACCATTACACCACCATTACGTAACACCATTACACCACCACCACCAGCCTGCACAGTGGTAACAAGGCATGATGGATCCATGTTCTCATTCTGTTTACGCCAAATTCTGACTCTACCATCTGAATGTCTCAACAGAAATCGAGACTCATCAGACCAGGCAACATTTTTCCAGTCTTCAACTGTCCAATTTTGGTGAGCTTGTGCAAATTGTAGCCTCTTTGTCCTATGGAGATGATGGGTACCCTGTGGGGTCTTCTGCTGTTGTAGCCTCAAGGTTGTGCGTGTTGTGGCTTCACAAATGCTTTGCTGCATACCTCGGTTGTAACGAGTGGTTATTTTTAAAGTTGCTCTTCTATCAGCTTGAATCAGTCAGCCCATTCTCCTCTGACCTCTAGTATCAACAAGGCATTTTCACCCACAGGACTGCCGCATACTGGATGTTTTTCCCTTTTCACACCATTCTTTGTAAACCCTATAAATGGTTGTGCGTGAAAATCCCAGTGACTGAGCAGATTGTGAAATACTCAGACCGGCCCGTCTGGCACCAACAACCATGCCACGCTCAAAATTGCTTAAATCACCTTTCTTTCCCATTCTGACATTCAGTTTGGAGTTCAGGAGATTGTCTTGACCAGGACCACACCCCTAAATGCATTGAAGCATCTGCTATGTGATTGGTTGATTAGATAATTGCATTAATGAGAAACTGAACAGGTGTTCTTAATTATCCTTTAGGTGAGTGTATATATATTTATATATATATGCCTCCTCTGGCGCTGATTGATTAGATTATCTGGACGTGCTCCTCCCAAAAATTTTTTTTTTTTTTTTTTTTTTATAAATGTTTATTCATTCATTAAACATAACCTAAAATTGACCAAGAGGGAGGGAAAAAAACGTAAAAAAAACCTAGAATAATTATTATGGCAATTTCGGGAGGAGAACGCCCATCTAATCTTCCAATTAATACCAAGGTATAAAACTAGCCGCTTACCTCTTCCTGTTGTAAGTTCTTGCAGCATCCCTCCTCCTCCTCCCTTGCTCCTCCTTTTTTGTAAAATTTTTGCCTGTTATAGGGTGTAATCCGAGCTCGGGTATTATATCCTCTCCAAGCCCCATATAGCAGACAGTAAGCCAAATCTGTTTACCACTTTCACTAAGATTATATGGGACAACACACTTGTGAAAAGAGATAAATGAAATTATTGTACAAACAAAATGCCTTCCATATTTATACTTGAATATACCTCACATATTTACACCTCATTAAACAAACCCTCTACTAAGAATAGAGGATATATTTAAACCCATAAATATCAAGATTGGATCCCATGCCCCTTCTGTGAAACATGACATCTTTGCTATGAGAAGCACAGGTTAAGTAATCTAACGATATATATTCAAGTATAACCCTGTGCCATAGTGCCATCGAAGGGGCTTAATCCAATAACCAGTTCAGAAGAATACATTTTCTTGCACAGAATGTTAGAAACTTGCAAAGTGTCTTCTTATGTTTGTCTGCACTAATGTCATCATATATCCCAAGCAACATGTGCTTTGGCTCACAGCCAATATTAATAGATAGAATAACATGAAATTCTTGTTCTGTCATCACTCAAAACTCATGAATCTCCATACAAAACCAAAAGTAATGGATAAGATCTCCTTACTCTGTTTTACATTTCGGGCACATTGGGGAGCAGTCATCTTTACACTTGTGCCTCTGTGCGGGAGAAATGTGAGCATGAAATGTGATTTTAAATTGCATTGCTTTAAGTACATATACTTAAGGTCCCTGCATTCTTCCATGCTTCCTCCCATTGATCGTCTGTGATTTGTATATTAAGCATCCTTTCCCATGTCTCTTTCAGGGGGTTTGTATTTGAAGAGCTACAATCCTTAAGGACCTTGTAGAAAGAACTTGTAGCATTGTTCATATGTGAGAAAAGTTGTCTCTCCACAGCTGAGATATCCTGATTTGTGAGCAAAGTAGTGTCTTTTTTCAAGTCTCTTAACTGTAAATAACAAAAGAAATCCTGTCGTGGGATACTGTACTTGTCGACTAGTTGGTCAAATGACATTAAAATGTGGCCATCAAATAAATCATGCAATGTGGTAAGACCATTATGTGCCCCTGCCCAGTCTCGAAAACGTGGGTCTACAGTCATAGTTATCATAAATAGGAGTAAGTGTTGAGGTGAGTTGGGATCTACCCTCCAAACGTCTAATAAACTGCCATGCCTTGATAGTGAAAGAAAGTTGCCTTGTACATTTGTTCAAAGGAGGGGGTAACATTAATGCCCAAATATATCAAACACTCAGGAGCCCATCTAAATGGAAAGAAGGGTAGTGTTTGGGGTATTTGTTTTAAGCCACCCATAGGCATTTCCAAAGATTTATAATAATTCAATTTTATATCCTGAAAAGGTACCAAATTTGTTAAATGTATCTGTAAGAGCTGGGGTAGAGGTATCAGGATTCACCATAAAAACCAGAATATCGTCAGCATACAGGGCAATCTTATGTTGGTTATTTGCTACCATTAACCCACAAATATTAATATTTGTTCTTATAGCTTCTGCCAACGATTCAATCACCAAGGGTGAAAGGGGACAGCCTTGCCTTGCCCCTCTCCCAACTCTAAATGTAGAGAAGCGACAACCATTAGTGAGCATGGCAGTAAGAGGTTTATTATACAATAGCTTGACCCACTTAATAAATTGTTCACCAAGGCGAATTTATGTAATGTATGAAATAAGTAGGGCCATTCAATGTGATCAAATGCCTTCTCCGCATCTAAAGAGATCACAATGACTGCTGTTAAGAAAACATTCAACTGCTGTAAACTGTCACATTCAACAAGTGGCGCATGTTACAGAGTTGCGTCCTACAAAAAAAAAAACGTTTTGGTTATCTTTAATTAGCTCCTGAACTTTGTTAATAAAACATCCTTTAAAAGGATTCTTCTAATTATGTCAGATGCTCTTTATTTTGTTCAGAAGGCATACAATGTTGGGTTGTCTAGGACTAGCAAATCTGTAGAACAATGGCAAGGAAACTAACTTTACCACACTCCGAGAGCCTCAGAGCCCCCTAGTGGTCGGGAGCATTTCTGTTGTGTTGTGGCTTTTTCGTTGTGTTGTGGCCTTTTCGCTTTGTTGTGGCCTTTTCATTGTGTTGTGGCTTGTTTCTGTTGTGTTGTGGCTTGTTTCCGTTGTGTTATCACTTGATTCTGTTGTGTTGTGGCTTAATTCTGTTGTGTTGTGGCTTGATTCCGTTGTGTTGTGGCTTTTTCATTATGTTGTGGCTTGATTTCGTTGAGTTGTGAACTTATGTATGCTTTTTAAATTTCGTTGTGTTGTGCACTACTGGGCCACCAGAGCTTACGCCCCAGTGATGGTCATGTTTAGGGCTGGACCTTCATGCTTAAACATTTCTAAAAATCACATGTTTGATTTAAAAAGTACACATTCATACAAAATCACCACTTCGTAATTAGCAATGTATTCTCGTCAGATTTGGTTGGAATGACAGTTGACAGAGTTGAACAGGAAAGCTAACTGTTGTTTTATGCATTACTATGTTTTACTGTTAATTGTACTCCTACTGTTACTGAAATTAATTACATAATACATTATTATTGGTGAAATCCACTGCAAAGCAATACAAAAAAGCAGCAAGCAGGAATTTTGGAGGAAAGCTGCTGCATATTCTATCTCAGGAAATCTTGTCGGGACCACGCAGTGCTGCAACATCTTTGACAGCGTCATTATAGTTATTTCCCTGCTTTGTTCATAACTAACTGATGTTGAGAAATGATCAAGTTGCTGAAAATGTCTGTACAGATGTATACCCGTCGTGATAAGCATAAGCCTCTGATGTTGTGGAAGTGTTGAGACTCGCATTGCTGTCACATGCTGTCAGAAACGGGACACCCTGCTCTGCTCTTTGGGGCCTGTCAGTGTCTTTAATTCTTGCTGTCACCCAAAAAGAGAAGGTTTTATTATTTGTTTGTGGGATGGTGAGACATGTCAGACCAAACTGAGGGAGTTTATAGATGAAATCTTTCTGGAGGCTGGCTTATGTCAAAGCATGACGGAATGGAAGACTCCAGTGACGGGTCAGAGGGCTGCTAGAATTGCTTTTGTCTCTGCCAGATGCTACCCAGTGGCCTCTAGACCTTTTGCTGAATGCAGGTTGACTGTGTATAGACATGTGATCTTTTAAAAAAACTAAGTGAGCTGCCTACTGCACTATTAAGACAATTCATTACTGGTACAAAGTTTGTCCTAAAAATTAGGCAAATTATTATATTGCTGATTTACACTCACCTAAAGGATTATTAGGAACACCTGTTCAATTTCTCATTAATGCAATTATCTAATCAACCAATCACATGGCAGAAAGGTGATTTAAGCAATTTTGAGCGTGGCATGGTTGTTGGTGCCAGACGGGCCGGTCTGAGTATTTCACAATCTGCTCAGTTACTGGGATTTTCACGCACAACCATTTCTAGGGTTTACAAAGAATGGTGTGAAAATGGAAAAACATCCAGTAAGCGGCAGTCCTGTGGGCGAGAATGCTTTGTTGATGCTAAAGGTCAGAGGAGAATGGGCCGACTGATTCAACCTGATAGAAGAGCAACTTTGACTGAAATAACCACTCGTTACAACCGATGTATTCAGCAAAGCATTTGTGGAGCCACAACACGCACAACCTTGAGGCGGATGGGCTACAACAGCAGAAGACCCCACCGGGTACCACTCATCTCCACTACAAATAGGAAAAAGAGACTACAATTTGCACAAGCTCACCAAAATTGAACAGTTGAAGACTGGAAAAATGTTGCCTGGTCTGATGAGTCTCGATTTCTGTTGAGACATTCAGATGGTAGAATCAGAATTTGACGTAAACAGAATGAGAACATGAATCCATCATGCCTTGTTACCACTGTGCAGGCTGCTGCTGGTGGTGTAATGGTGTGGGGGATGTTTTCTTGGCACACTTTAGGCCCCTTAGTGCCAATTGGGCATCGTTTAAATGCTACGGCCTACCTGAGCATTGTTTCATGTCCATCCCTTTATGACCACCATGTACCCATGTAGCCTCTGATGGCTACTTCCAGCAGGATAATGCACCATGTCACAAAGCTCGAATCATTTCAAATTGGTTTCTTGAACATGACAATGAGTTCACTGTACTAAAATGGCCCCCACAGTCACCAGATCTCAACCCAATAGAGCATCTTTGGGATGTGGTGGAACGGGAGCTTCGTGCCCTGGATGTGCATCCCACATATCTCCATCAACTGCAAGATGCTATCCTATCAATATGGGCCAACATTTCTAAAGAATGCTTTCAGCACCTTGTTGAATCAATGCCATGTAGAATTAAGGCAGTTCTGAAGGCAAAAGGGGGTCAAACACAGTATTAGTATGGTGTTCCTAATAATCCTTTAGGTGAGTGTAGATGGCACATTTTGGTCAAAACTGATTGGAAGCTACCTTTTCCCTTAACATATTATGAAAAAAAAAACAAAAAACAACTTCATTACTCCACTCATATAGACTTTTAAAGTGAGAAAAGGGAGGGGAAATAAATAGTGGCAAAGAAAGCTGTGTGTCATGTCGGTTAGGAGATCCAAATATTTCTTTATTGAGTGTAATCCATAATCGTAATCCATAAAACAGGTGAAGTCAAAACCATCCAGATAATAAAATTCAGGGAGACAGGCAGAAGATCAAGCCCATGACATGGAAACTAGCGATCAGGAATACAGTGTAACACAAACAATACTTTGCAACGAGTGAATGAACACACAAGGTTTAAATATAAACAAACATAAACAAGATAATGACAAACAGGCAATGGGTTATGGGAAATGTAGTTCATGAAGCAGTAAAGAAGACAGAAGGAGTCCCCTCTGGTGGTTATCATGGGTAATTCAGCTGGCACGTGTAAAATGACCCTGTCCCAACTTTTACTTACTTACTGCCCATTACGGCCAATGGCGCATGGGGCAGCAACAAAGGTACTCCATCTTCTGCAGGCTTCCCCAAATGTGTTGTAGATCTGTCATTTATGCCTCTACTGTACGCCTCCAGGTTATCCTAGGTCTCCCTCTTCACCTTTTTCCCTTGGGTGTCCAGAAAAGTGCTGTCTTTGTCAGGTCCTGTTGGTCTTTTCGCAGGACATGGCCAATCCATCTCCACCTTCTCTTTCTGATGATGGTGTTCATATCATCTTCATTGCACCTGTTAAGGAGGTCCTGATTTGAGATCTTGTTTGGCCAAAATATTCTTAGGATCCTCCTTAGGCTTTTTGTGTGAAAGGTAGAGAGTTTCTGTAAGCAGTGACAGTGTAACAGTGTTCAGTGTAACAGTGTAGGTAACACGCAACTGTTGTATAGCTTGAGTTTGGTGCGTGTAATGTACTGGCCAGATTTCCATACATTCTGCAAGTTGTTAAAAGCAGTTCTTGCCTTTGACAGACAAAGTTTAATGTCAGCTGCAGCTCCACCATCTACTCTCACTCTACTGCCTAAGTATGTTAATTGGTCGGTATCAGGTAGTGCCTGTCCCTCTAATAGTACTGATGGTGAGTGATCATTGTTGAGGATCATAACTTCAGATTTTTTGGTGTTGATTCTTAGGCCAATTTGTTTGGCAAATGTACTCAGTCTGGTGGTTTTCTCTTGAATATGTGAATATGAGTATGTGATAACAAGGCTAAATCATCAGCAAAGTCTATATCTTCTAAGGTTGAAAAAGTGCCCCATCTGATGCCTCTTGGGGTGTCCAAGGTTGTCTGGTGTAAAACCCAGTCGATAGCTATAATGAATAAAGTGACATAACACATCCTTGTCTAACCCCTGTCTTCACTTGAAAAGATATTTCCGAGTTCCCAACTGTGCATTCAAAGTTGTCGTAGAATGCCTTAATCAGGTTGATAAGATGTTGAGGAATGCCCTGTCCCAAATGGCACCCCAAACAATCACGGTCTTACCACACTTTCGTGACTTAACGCCATTTTGACTGTCGGGAAGAAGTCTGCTGCAGAGCTCGCTTCAGGCCCTGTCCCAAATGGCATATGCACTTATGCACTTACGAACTTGTGGACTTACAATGGCTGACATGTGAGCATGTCCGTTAAGTCTATGAAACCGCTGGGTGTCCTATTTGTCATTTTAGATGTCAGAAGGGTGCTCGTACACCCTCGATGCGCACTTTTGCTGAGACTGCACTGAAACGAGCTCTGCAGCAGACTTCTTCCCAACAGTCAAAGTGGCGTTAAGTCATGAAAGTGCAGACTCGTAGGAAAACTGCACCCATGAACAAATGGGACACCCTACAGTCTTGTGGCCTTAATGG
This sequence comes from Romanogobio albipinnatus, assembly GCA_023566225.1. Lineage (NCBI taxonomy): Eukaryota > Metazoa > Chordata > Actinopteri > Cypriniformes > Gobionidae > Romanogobio > Romanogobio albipinnatus. The sequence goes on along the minus strand of CM042245.1, from coordinate 32,004,004 downwards.
GCACACGCACACGGCAGCCGCTGTAAGTCCACAACACCATAAGTGCATATGTGTATTTGCATTGTGTATTTGATACACAAAATTGTATAGGGTATTAAGACTTAACCATAAAATCAAAATGTACAATTATTATATTTTATGGAATATTGCAGTATTTATTTATAAATTATTTATCTGTGTGCATAATTAGTTTTTGTTTTTATTCTTGTGACTCCTTAATCAAAATAACTTCACCTCCTCTTGCAATGACAAAAAACAAGTTATCGCACCGCAAAACTCACTCAAACAAACACAGCTATGATTTGAACACAGAGTGTTTACACTCTTTGGGGGTGAATCTGTACATTATGGATAATATAGTTGTCTCTGAAGCATATTTGGGGTATTAGTTGGGGATATTGTCTGATTTCTGCTGTCCATAGTTGAATGAGATTGTGAACCAGTCAGAGGCACCATAAGGTCAGAATATGCTGCATGTTACATGGATAAGATTCAAGCCTGGGAGTAACGGAGAAAACACTCGCCCCTTCTGTCATGAAATTTTAATAACTACTGTCTGTCAGGAACCAGAGAGGTGAGGAGGCATGGGTTAAGTTCCTTCTCCGAGTTGGAACCAAGCATAGCATTCCCAACGGATGAGTCCTGCTTTCTCTTTCCCATCATGCCAGTGGACTTGCTTGACTGTCTTGGATGCCCGGGGGTCTCTTTACCTTTGAATAATGAAGAGGGCATGCTCTGCATGTAGCCTCTAACACTAGCACACTGTGATGGTACATTAGTTCTGCTGTGTATCAAAGAGGTCAGGGCTATTTATCAACTCTCAGGTAACAAACTCCACACATTCATTCACAGATGCATTGACCCTTGCAGTGGGAGAGATTTAAGATGTGTGAAATGATCTTTTAGCTTCTTCATTGTAAATAAAGGAAGCCATGGATATTTGTAGTTTTCCATTTAGCAGGTGAAAATCTGGTACAACCAAATTGCCTTAAGAAAGCCATTAGCATCTATTAGCATGTGACTCTGTGTCTTTTATTTAAAATAAAAGTGGAATTTGATAAATACTACAGTATTATCCATGGGCGTTGGAACCATTGTATGTGGGTGGGACAAGACCCACCCACTTTTTAGACCAATGATATTGGACCCACTCAATTTTATTGTCTCTAATTCAGCATGTCTGTTTACTTACCCCTAATTGATAAACACTTATTATTAAACATGTTAGACGCTTTATTTTCACTTTTCTAAAATTTTCTTAATTTTTATTGAAAATAAACACCTTTCCGATCTGATATGTGATGGGAAAAGGGAGTAGAGCGAGTTCGGCAAAAGGTTCGGCAAAAGGCGGACTCAAACCGCGGGTTGATTTGTGTCAAAACTTGATGCCATGCATCTTACCGCTACACTAATGCCACTGTAAAGAATCCTGTGTTTTCCCTAATTTTGTCTGGGCCAGACGTTTAGTGAACAAGGCGATATATTTGTACTTAATGTAAATGGCATCTACTTCACTAAAATTTTTCTGGGAGAGGACACACCCACATTATTTTTTGCTTCCAACGCCCATGGTATTATCTGAGACCTACCCTGTCAAATATTATCAAACCATTAGGTTATCCAATCCAAACATAACATTTAGAAAACATTTCATAAAAATGTGTACGATGTGATTTGTATGAAAATGTACTTTTTAGGAAAATTACTTTTTAGGAAAAGAGTAGTATGCATGAAGGTCCAGTATACTTTTTTTAACATGTTTTTAGCGTTAATTTTGTCCACAAAACTTGCAAAACTGGCCCGGCCCATTGTTTCACAGTAGAAAAAGAAACAAAAGACACACAACAACAATACACGGCTTTGTTGGTGTGCACTTGAGGAAGGGGATAAGAGATACCCGCAACAAGTATAAAGGTATTTTTATTGCTCATAACTTTTGGGGAGAAATAGCACAGATAATGGAAAAGGATGAAACTTGAAACATGCATGTGTTTTGTAGACTTAAAAATTAAGCTTTTCCCCCTTGGTTTAATTCACAGGACCGGACACCTGTTATTTTGCCAAGAGATTTCTTTTTTATTATTTTATATCAGACATAGGAGAGAGAGACAATTTTCTGAGGGATGGTCTTCATTCCAACTTCTTTCTCTCTCTGTCTTCCTGGACACCCAGTTGGATTTTATAGGTTGCTTAAACAGGAATTCAACATTCAAACTGGGATCCTAACAGTGTTAGAAACTCTTACTAATTACGTACCTGGCTTTTTTTAGTTTGTTTTGCTTAACAAACTTTAAAGGGATATTTCTTGAATGGGTTATCTTTGTCTGTATCTGTTTTGGGTGGGGTTTGCACGTTTTAGTTATGCTTCCTGTGTTTGAGTGTGTTACCATTGCTGCATTCAAAATCAAATACTTCCCTACTATAAAGCAAAAAACAAAGTAGGCTACACCAAAAAAGTAATATGTCTGGATACATAGTATTCGAAAAACAATAGGTGAAAAGTCCCCAGATGACCTACTTCGGCTGAGTGTATTCAATTGACACTTTACTATCCCATGAAGCCACGGGAGAGGATTTATGAATGAGAGTAAAGTGTAGGTCAAACTGACGCTGGTAGGTCATGTGACCATAACAACATGGCAGATGTAGTACTTCCAAATTTCATTCATACTATATAGAATGTACTTTTGACAACTCTAGAATGTACTTTTTAAACGGTCACAAAGTAAATTCAAATTCAAATGTAGTACTATAACAACAGTATGGGATTTCGGACGTAGTGCATGGGTTTTCATCTATTGTTTGAGTTGTTACACCTGATGTTCATTTTGTTGATGTGTATTTAAACGTTGTGATTTGTTGAGTTCTTTTGTCTGTTTTCATCACATTATACTGGTTGTTCTATTCATGTTTTTCTGAGTGTTTAGTTTTGAGTTTATAGTTAAATCTACTACTGCCTGCGAATAGACCCAGCTCTTTATTTTCCATATGCTTGCAAACGTGGTTGACAAGTTCACTCAAAATTTAAATTCTGTTATAATTTAAGACCAATTCACACTGCACCATCAGACACTGGTCAATACAGATAGTCACCAGATTACAGTATGTCTCTTCTCAGATATTCCACGACCCAGAAAACTAAAACAAACGCTGACCAACGCCAAAAGGGGCAAGACACTCATCCGACAAAACCCAACGAACGGTCTGTCGGTTCAGTGTGAATTGGCTTTTACTCACGCTCACATCATTCTAAACCTGTATGCCTTCTATGGAACACAATCCTTTTTAGATATTTTGAAGAATGCTGGTTTTAGTGACCACTGACTTCCATTGAAAAATTTCCCAAAAAACATATTTTATGTTCCACAGAAGGACGTCATATAGATTTGGAACAACATGAATGTAAATAAATAACAGAATTTTCATTTTTGGGTAAAATATCCCTTTAAGGCAAGTAATTTGTGTGCAAGTGACGAAAATTTGACTACAATCACACAATATTCTGCCAAAATTAACTTTTAAAGTCCTCATGAAATCAAAATCGATCTTATTTACTTTGTTAGCCTACATTACAGGTCTTAGGGTGAACAATTAATCCGTGCAAGTTAATACACGTAAAAAAATTGTTTGCCATGGTAATCTTTAATCAAAATCTGAAAAGTAACTTCCGGTCTTGAATGGCGTTCCCTTTCCGATGACGACTATGCGACGGCTTGGGTTTGAATATCCTTAACCACTCCCCTCCAACCGTTAGTCTGCTATGAGCGTGAGATGGAGAGGAGGAGCGCTGAAGTGAAACCCTGCCCTCTATTCAATATTCCGTTTCGCTTGGAAATACGTCACAGCACTGAAATAAAATCAGTTGCAACTTCCGGTTCACTGGGACTTTAATAAGGTAGATTTTAGGTTTAATAAATTCAACATATCTATATAAAAAAGAACATTATCCCTGCTTTGTGTTGAATTTTTCCAGTTTCCATAATATGTTTAATCTTTGAACATTTTGAGGCAGATGCATGTAGAAAAACTATGCATCCATTTGTACATCATCTATTGTAATCGACTGGCTAGTGAAGTGTAGTACATCACTGCAGTTTAGCAAGCGACCAGCATATGGCACTCTTGCTGCATCAAACACTCATGTGGCAATAACATGAACCTGCAGGGCAGCTGTTTCTTGCCTTCACCAGCCACGATCGCTACAGCGAGGGTGCTTTTAATGCCATGCCAAGCAAAGGAAACGCTGCTTATCTCCCCTTTGCCATACTAAGAGATCACTATTGTTCACAGACACATCTTTGGCCCATTACGACCTTCCTGCCTGGGTCTTTGTGGCTTTTTTCCCCTGTATGCTCTACAAGACAATCAGGCCATAAGAACTCCCATTGGACGGCTCCGAGCCACCGTGGCTACAGATACAAAGCACCATGGGAGCAGTCCCCCTAAAAGGCCTCATTTTCATGCGAGGGATTCCCACAGACTATGGGTCTTTACAGCTACTTAACGGTTGTTGTATTTCACAGAGTGGGTGCCACTCTTGTCTTGAAGAGAGAGAGAGGAGAGATTTGGCCAACTGCTGTGTGGTCTCTCTTGCGCTCCATGAGACTCATTTGTAATGGTGGTGAGAGCTTTAAATTGGAGTTCTGGCTGGAATGAGAGCTGCTTCTCAGAGGTTTGAACCACTTTGAATGTGTTGGGCCCTGTACTATACCAGCAGTTGTTCTTTATATGATGTTGGAGACCCCCTACCTGGTGAAAATGTGCTTCCTATGGTGACAGGAAGCTGGAAAGAGCACTTTAAGCTGCATTATTTACATACTACTCTGCTGTTCCACTTTGGGAATCAAAGGTCCTACAAAAACTCTGCAAACTCTAAATTCTGGGAAACAAGCTGTGCTAATTGCTTATTTTTGGCAAGTCCAAACAAGTCCAAATGGATGGTCTGCACATGATTAAAACTGGAACAATCTTGTTTGATTCCTGCTAAATGTTTCAATTTCAAATGTTTCTTGGAAATGGCTTTGTATTCTGACCTCGGAAGCACTTCAAATTGTGATTTGTGTATGAAAGGTACAATAGTAATTATATTTTAAAGTCTTTTTTTTGGTTTTTTTAACTGATTGTGTTGGGCAATTTCATTCTAATTGCCATCCTATTTTTTAACACTTTACATGTTTAACAGTCCCTCCAGAAAAACGCGATTATGCGATCGCGTGACTTAACGCATAATCAGCCAAAGTCCGCATATTTATGTGGGGGCCACATTTTTTCAAATACGCCGCACTTTCGCCGCATAAATTGCCTATTTCCTCGTGCAAAATATGCGGGGCTAGCATGATTTCATAATCCCCGCATTTTCGTTGCAAAAAAAGTCATAAATATATTAGCAGAAAGTTGAAAAATGTTAGTTTACTTCACACAAGAGCCGCCATTTCCGCCTATTGCCATGGGAACGTTTTGAAGTGACGTAATTACCCGACGTGAACGTCATCGAAAAGCTACAAACCCTGTGGTGAAACCATAGATATCGGTGAAACTATGATGAAGCACACAAATTCCCGTTTGCCAACAAAAATAACAGCAAAAGACAGCGCAAAGCAGTTTCCCGGTGTGTTGACCGATTTCAAAACACAGCATCAGTCGATTCAGCGGTTTGGATCGCCAAAGTCACGTATTTCAGCAGTTTGACACGCGATCCGAATCATGAATCGACTCGCTGATTCATAGCATCATGATGCTGTGTTTTGAAATTGGTCATCACTATATAAGTCGTTATTTAGGTTTTTTTTGCGCACAATAACTATTATCGTCGCTTCATAAAGTTATTGTAGAACCACTGTAGTGAGATGGATTTTGTAACAACTTCTTTAGTACCTTTTATGGGTCTTGAGAGTGTAAAGTGCATTGTGCCAATGGAGGCCTTTCTGAGCCATCGGAAATCAGCTAAAATATCTTCATTTGTGTTCCGAAGACGAACGGAGGTCTTACGGGTGTCCAACGACATGAGGAGATGTCGTTAATGACAGAATTAAAATTTTTGGATGAACTAACCCTTTAAGAGATTGCACTTTGTGCATTAGAAGCACTCAAATGTCTGTTTTGTATAGCTACCTCTGTAAAACAGGAAGTTATTTATTAATTTTATTATTAATTTTAAGTTGTAGCATATTCCTTTTGTAAAGCTACAGAACTTGTTTGACTCAATGTTTTGTAAATTTGAGCCATGTATTTATAAATGTCTTCAATAAAACAAGATGGGAACTTAAATATTCCCAGCACTTTCTGTGATGTAGTGCTTTTTTTCTCTTTTTCATCAAACCACAGTTTTTGCAAGTTCCCGCAATTTCATCGCATAAAATTGCATAAATATCCGCATTTTTCATTGCATTTTTTAAGAAAACATGCCGCATAATCAAGGATTTTTGTCCGCAACAATCACAAAAAAAACAAATTTTTCTGGAAGGACTGGCTTAATGCATCTGTTTATCAAATAATAAGCACAGTGATGTTAGAGAACACTGTGTTTGGACCAAATATTACAATATGTATACATTTGAATTTGTCGAGAGTGCACATGGTTTCCGCACATGGTTTGTTTGCGCATCAATATAACAGACTTGAGTGTGTTACTGTATTGTTACTGTTGTCTTTACCTTGATTATCCTCATCCATTAAACTCGAGAGATGTTGGTTCATTGAAACTTAAATTGCGTATCATCTGGCCATACAGTGGGATGTTTTGACGTTCTGTTCAGTCTGTATTTCACACTCTTCAGAAACAATCACAGAATATGACAGAGCTTGTGTTTTAAAGTGAAACACACACTGGAATGAATAATTCACAAAGTCTCTAGTCTCTCTGCCATCTCTTTGTCAGAGTCTGTTTTTCACGTTTTGTATGGTTTTAACCTTCCTGTTCTGTTCTAGTGATTGCTGTTGGTTTGTTAATTGGTTCAGTTCTCCTGCATTCTCTGCCTGTTTGTAATTTGAGTCCTCAGTTCAGGTGTATTTCGTTAATTACCTTGTTAGCTTCTTTGTTTGTCCTTGTACTTAAGCCTTCAGTTTCTGTCAGTTCTTTGTCTGGTGTGAAGTACACACTGTTGCTTCGCTTCTAATCTTTTGTGTTGTTTAATTAAAGTTACTCTACTATTTGAACGGATACCTTTCTCATCGTCATCCTTTGTGGACCAGATCGTAACAGAACACCAGACCTAAGGAAAGGATTTATAATGGATTCAGCAGGAACTCTTAGCCCTGCAAACCAATGCTTTCAGCTCATCCTCTTACTAAAGATACATTTCCTGTGCAGATCCGCTACTCTGACAGGGAGTTGATATCCTTTTACCATGCAGGACTTAACGAACAACTATATAAACAACTTCCACATTCTAATTTTAATCCTTGTGGGAGGTTTATTGATGTAGTGCATAGAGTACTCTCTATAAGCGGCTCACCAGGAGTAAGGGAATGCAGTCAGAGGACTCCCTGCACAGCACCCACCCAGAGGATAAGCTCACTCATGTTGCCAAACCTGGATCACCTGGACCCGGGTGGCTCTAAAAAAATCTTCCCCACATCCAGAGTCCATTACAGTCTGTTCCAGTAAGAGAAATTCCAGAGTCCGTTCCAGTGAGATACATTTCAGAGTCAGTGTTACCGTTGCTCAGCCCAGAGAGCATTGCACTTTCCCTAATGACTCTGGCATTGTGTGTCTGGACCACACACACATCGGCTCCAGCCCCTGAGTCCCCTCCAGAATCCGCTCCAGCCCATGAGCCCGCTCCAGATTCTGCTCTGGTTCACAACCCCATAGCTCCTCCCAAGATATTTTGGGGCTATATGTCCCCTGCCATAGTGGCCAGGCCATGCTCCTATGGCAAGGCCAAGAAGGCCGATCCTCCCTGGCTCCCTGAACTGCCGGTGCCTCCCAGGCACCCTAAGCTACTGGGGCTACACGGACATCACCGCCCCAGCCCTCCAGGCTTACAGGTGTTTGCGCCATTGTAGATTCTCTGACTCCCAAGTCCTAAGATCATCTAACTCTGTGACTTAAATTACGTTAATGACGCAATTTCATGTGCTTCAGTAGTTAATTTGCATTCAATTATTTTAACGGATTTTGAATTAATCACGTGTTTAACACGTTAATGGCGACAGCCCTAATATGTGGTATTTATGGCATATTCTTTAATGAAAACAAGTAAAAAAAATTACCCATTACCACATTCATATACCATCTTTTGCAGCATACAGAATCTAACACCTTTTGCTGTGGTGATACTAAATCCTGGAAATTTAAATGGAAATAGTTTAGAAATACAGTTTGATATTGTGAATTGCCATATACACGTTTGGTCACTCTAAAGTGTATTCTAGGACATTCAGTTGAATTTAGATGCCATTGGATTTTTCCTTTCAAAATAACCAGAAGTTGGACAGAGGCTTGGCATGAAAGCGAGAATTTGAAATGTGGTAAGACATTAATCTTAATGATGGATATGCTGCCTGCAGAGAAACCTAGATAATCCCTAATGATGTTGGGCACAGTTGGAGAGATCTTGCCATCCAGATGATAATTCAGGAGGGAGTAGAATGTTCTTGGCTGAGTCATTAGCATAAGGGCAGTTTTGACAAGTTTGACCTTATATTCCTTTTTTTTTAAACTCTTTAAACTGGTCAAGAGAAACTTTACAGTTACTTTAAGCATATCACAAGCATGAGACTTCAAACAATAGACATAGATAGACATCTTGAGTAACAGTTCTGTTGGTTGTGCCATACTGACTTACATAACAATAATAATGCAAGAATTTACTTAGATTTAATTTTCTTCATTATGATTCCATGATGGTTATACCACCCTGATGCTATGACCTTAAACCCCTCCATTTTTTTAATTAAACTTGTTTAACATAGAAGAGATGTGCACTACTGTTTATGTATTTAAATTAATAGGGTTTTTCACAAAGAAGCATCCCATCATTGACACACACACGACAAGAGCTTTACTGCATTTCTCAGAAAAAACTACAGCCTGCAAAGAAGAAAATCCTCCTTTAGTGAAGGAATCATAATGGAGGCTCAACAACCCATTTTGAATCTAACAGACATACAACACAATAATATTAAATAAATCTAAGAGATTTCCTCTTCATGTGTAGCTGGAGTAGCATCAAACAACTTTGGAAGATTTGGAACATTAAGAAAACCTTTGAGAAAAAGAGTTCATGTTTATTTTTGACAGGTAGAAGTAATAAAATTGTACTGTAAATGTCACTGCAAACAGCTTGTGGAACTTTGACAAACTTATTGACCTCGTCCTTGTTGTAGTCATGTGGGATTTTGACTGTAAACAGGTTCAATCTCGCAGTCAGCATCACACTGCAGCCGGAGTCAATGAAGTGTCAAAGGCACACTTATGAAGCTGCCACAACTGGCATTACGGTCCTCCAGCTGAGCAGAAATAAGACATGACACACTGGCTAGTGTCCAGTACTGTATGTAAGTCAATCTCTCACATCCTTGCTTGCTGAGCAGGTGTCTTGGCATCCAACTGCAATGCTGGACATGGTCCTCATCACATCAGATGTGGTGTTTTGGTCTCAGGTCTAGTATCCAACTGCAACTGAAAAACCAACTGAAAAAGTTATTTTTGCAAAGGTTTATTTTTTATTTTTTTACAGTATATAAGACCAATTCAGATTAAGCCGTATCTTTGCACATATCTCTTCTTCAAACTGTAGTTAGTGTAGATGGAAATACTTCTATTTTTAACCTTTGTCTACTATTTACCAGATGGCCTTTTTGAAGAATGAAGATGACGATTACACTTAAATAACACATACATATATATGTAATACAATCACAAATGTTAAAGGTGCCCTAGAATGATTTGAAACAACATTTTAAATTGTTCTCTGGTATCTACACAGAGGGTATATGGCTTATTTAAGGTCAATTATTGTCCAGATACGGTTTTACAGGTCCATTTACAACTCTAGAAATCTTCCCCAGGATGAAATGGTCTGTTTTTTGCCTTATTTGGAAGGGTCATTAATATTAATGCAGATTTCTACTCTGATTGGCTGTTTCATTGCGCGGCTCAATGATAGTAGCCACATCTATACTGACCGTCATGGCGATGGAGAGATTAAGCATTCAACCTTATATGTTTGAGCCGGTTTCTGACGAAGATGCAGATTTTGAGGAACAACAACATGTTTTGAGATTGGAAATTAATGCATCTGAATGGTAAGTTAAGTCTTTATTTTAATTAGGAACCTGCAAAATCATTACGTCCATACCAGAACTTCAGCCTAAACGATAACTAGCATATAGTATTAAATATACACATCAGCAGTCACAACTTTTTTAGCATTGTAAAAACATTTTAATTATTGTAATGTGTCCCTGTATGATTTTACAATGATAGCGTTTCAACTTAAATGGTGGAGAAGGTGATGTTAGCTAGAAGGATCGAGTGAGCTATGTGTAAGCAACTAAACTAACGTATACGTTACGTATCTACGGTTGTATTTTGTAATTTATGACAACACTGGCATGAAATAATATTAACCTTTGTCATTAGACATACTATTTAGATATGTAAGCTACTTGGATTATACTATTGTTACTGTACTAGCATCTTGTGTTAGATCTAGACAACAACGGGGACATTATTGTTAATGTTGCCTCTCTAAGAAACTTTCAATTTAATCAGAAATGGTTTAGACAGTCAGGAAGTGGATAAAATCACTTACTGCTTGCAGGTATATGGTTGGAATTGCCCCTTTCTTCAGTATCGGACGCTGAGCAAAGCCTGCTTGATATTGTCCCAGGTTTGAAAAACTGTCCGTGGTGAAATCGGCTGAGCAAACTAACAACTTTAACAAATTAAATTGTTGCTGTATCCGATTATAAATAAACATCAACCATGCCTGTTGACATGTTTTATCTGTGGGAAGAGTATGAAACGTCTTCACATCCCCTGCACAGCCTGGAACATAACATTTGTTTCCATGATCTGTCATGTTCGCTATCCTCACGTGACGTTTGTTTACCTGCAGAACTCCAGATGATACGGCTGTGCAGTTTTGCCTGACAGTGAACATGTGCTGGCATATGCAAATGTTGGGGGCATACATATTAATGATCCCGACGATTGCATCATTCTCTGTGTTACGTTGAGATTTGCCTATTTTTCCGTGGTGTTTTTCACAAACAAGGTTTACATATGAAGGAGGAGGCAATGGTGTTTGAGACTCACTGTATGTGATTTATATGTACTGAACTCCTGTTATTTAACTATGGCAAGATTAATAAAATGTTTAATTCTAGGGCACCTTTAACAAACATATTATAACATAATACAATATTTTGATTACATTAAGATACCAAAATAATTGTGTCAGGTGTAGTTTGACTGAAAGACGTCACAAATATGCATGGGTAAAAAAAAAACAAAGAATGCCATTTGTATAGGGTATTTTGTAATAAAAATGCACAATACTGTTTAATGTCTGGTAATAAATATTTATAGCCTGTAAATTTCCGTATTTTACCCACCATTGGTAGGTAAAATTTCAATGTTGCTCCCTGCATTCACTTCTTAACCCCCTCAATAATTCTCTGTCAGCTGGTGACAGTATCAACATTGGAAGGGTCATTTTCTCATTGACCAGTGGGGCTCCTTGTCTTCTATTAGGTTAGTAAGCAGAAGATTGTTCACGGATCTTCTAGATTAGCCATCAGCATTTTCACAATCTTTTTATCTCAAGCCTGTTAGATTGTGTCACTGCCGGTAAAACCATTCACCTAAGTGATTTATGTTTAATACGGAGGTCTTCTTACTAGCTTGTGGTCTCTGTGGTCTACTCAGCTTCAAACAGTAGAGCTTTGATCCATGGGAAGGGAGTCGAGGCAATCACATCTTTCAGTGCTGTTCTCAAGGTTCAGTCAATAACCTGTTAATGCACCTGCAGGGCCATGTGCATGCCTCGAAAAATTGTGTCCTCTAAGTCCATCACGAGAAGTTGAGGCATATAAAATTCCACTTGGGGTGCTAAGAGAGGTCCATTGTTCTCCAAGTGATAGACACTATGACATTATTTGTAGATTGGTCTGGATAACCAAGACATTACCCGGCCGGGTTATATATGTCTTCTTTATTGATCAGCAGTGTTCATTTGTAAATATGAGGTCTTGCAACAAGGATTAGGGATGGTTATGACTGCTGAGTTGTATAACATCCACTGCAATAAAGCAGTGCAGTGGAAAGTGATGTGATACTACGTCACTCCCATTACATCACTCCCATTATGATCCATCTACTCTGCAAGCAGAGTAAAGTTGTTTTTTATACATTACATATGCATACATAATATTATTGCTGCTTCATGTTTTCAGAGATATTGCAAGTTCTAGAAAACATTATTATAATAATAATAATAATAATAATAATAATACAATTGTTAGGCTGGCCTGTTTTGATGGTTTTAGAGGGGTCTTGAGCACTTGTCAAGTGGTTAAGCAGAGAGACCATCTACACCAGCTAAACACCAGATTGGCCAGGCTGGGAGCTAAACCAGATTAAGACCAGCAAATAGTGTTGTAGTCAAGACCACCTAATCTGAGACCAAGACCAACGTCAAGACCAATGTGTATTGAGATAAAGAAAAGACCAAGACCAAAGCAGGGCAAGACCGAGTCGAAACCAAGATCCACATTACCACCTAAGAAATTACTTATTTTTAATCAATAAATATAATTAGAATAAGACAGTATATAGAGCCGTTACTAATCAAAGAAATCATTAACAACAAAAATTCATCTTAGCTTAATTATATCACGTTATAATATAAAAATCCAGATCAAGTACTTTTTTTTGCAACAATATCTTAAATTTTGTGAGCATTTGTATTAATTTTGGTGACATTTTTGACACAGTCCCTCATTAATTTCTGAACCGGCACAATAAATAAATCAAAGTAGAAATAAGTTATTGATTGCATCTGAAGCAGTAAGTTTTACATCCAATCACATTTGTTATGTAAATAAATAAATCAGACAATGCACCGGCAATTTAGTGATATCCCAGCAGTTGTGGTCTTGATTAGTCTTGAAAATCCAGAGTCCTCTAATTCTGAGACCGAGACAAGACCAAGACCTTTCAAAAAATGGTCTCAACACAAAGACTGGTCTCGAGTACTACAACGCTACCATCAATCCCCCTTAGGTGGGTTTTTTCCCCAAGTGTAAGAGGTGGGGAACAACACAGTCTCAAGGAAATTTGTAACTATTTTATGTTTTGCTGAACTGGCGGCTAATTCATATGAATTTGTACAATCACATTTGTACATTTTTGTACAATCTGCTCATTCCCTACTAATGGTTAGGTTTAGGGGAAGACCTTCATGCTTACTTTTTTTTCCAAAAAAAGATCATACGAATCACATTGTATGAACAAAAATGGCACCCCATAAAATAATTATGTTTTTCATGACATCGGGCTGGTGGGGAATCCACTGTCAGATCCAGTTTTCCAATTATTAAAGTTCATAGAATTAGTTTTCATGTCTTAGTTTGATTTCATAAATTTGTGTATATTTTCATATATTTAATTAACACTTATAACCATAGTGCTAATAGAATGTTTCACCAAGTACAACATGGTTTCACCTGGAACAACATTCCAATCAACCAGATTTGAAGGACAAGCTTCAGATTTGAAGGACAAGTTTACAGTTTATATCAAGTTTAGGCTTACAATATGAAGCGTGAATCGTTAGGTGCTTCTACATCAGTGTTAACATATAATTTACCTCTGGTTTTAGGGATAAGTTATAGGTAGGGTTAGGTTTAGGGGCAGGATATAGCGTTAGGAATACATTTTTGGGCAGAAATGTAAAAATATATGTTGACCCAGGAGCATGTTTGTGATTTTAGGCAATATCGTGGTGACCATCGGTTGGGGAGTGTAAAAAAAAGTCTTAGCAGATATTAAGCAGAGAGTCTACTAATACTCTAATGGAAATTAAGGCAAGCTCACTCTACATTACTTTTGGCTGGATTTTGGCAGGCAGATATCCAAGGTCTGTGACAAAACCCCTGAATTGCAGCCAAATCTGTGCTCGTTGTGGTGATCTGAGCCTGTCTCGAGCAGTCACAGACGCAGAGATATTTTCAAACCTGTTTGATAATATTGCCAATTGATCTCGTAGCGTGTGCAATGCAACGAGAAGGTGGAACTAATCCAGCCAATCACAGTGCAGATGGTATAAATAGAAAAATCTTGTAATAGCTTGCATGCATTTCTCATGTGAATTTATGTGAGACAACTTTTGCTGTTGAATGGGACTGCCTCTTGAATATCTTGTAGTTTGTGCACCTCATCAGTGTTGTGTAGGATGTGCACTGCTATGACAAGACAACGGCAGATGAAGAAACTTTGTTGTGTAGTGCATGTCAATTCAGGTAGTCTTACAGTCCTGTAGTGTGAGCTTTCCATTAGTTGACATGTAGTTGCAAAGTTACTTATTGAATGTCTAAAGTGGACAATTAAAACGTGTTACCAAATGTATCATTTTACAGCAAAAGTTTTAAACAACATTTTTATCATTTGTAACACTGAGTGCTCTTAGAGACAAGTGAAGACAGGATCCATGTGCAGGTGAACTTTATTTAAACAATAACACACAAAATAAACATAACATGAGAAAACCAAGGAGTAGAAGTGAGAAAATTAATTAAACATAAAAAAATAAAATAAAAATAAAAAAATAAAAACAATACCAGACAATGAACACAGGAAACTCAAGGGCAGGAAACTTTCCCCACCATTGACAGAATTTTCTGGCTTTTCATGTTTTAGCTGTTTTAAGGTAGGGGGCACAATGACACATCTTCTGAAAGAGTAGTGAATCGCCTGATCAAAACACAGGTGAAGAAGAAGCAGAACAAGTGATAGCACATGTAAGAAGAAAAATATGTAAAATAACCCAATCATCAACATTTAACGTCATATAAATCAAAACTGCCTAATGTTACCGAATGAAATGTTGACACAGGACGGGCTATAGGACTGTGAAAGCTTTGGGGTTGTTGATGGACTCGATCTACTCCATCTGTGTTCTGATCATCATTCTGAATCCAATCCAGACATAGTCTTTGACAAAAACTTAATTTTCTCTGATTAGCTTTTTTTACGAAACTTACCAACATTCAAGTGTTGATAAATAGAATACATGAAGCTAGAATAAGATGCACAAAAAGCAGAGGGTCTGTTCTTTCTTTTGATGTATTGCATATCCAGTTATTCATGCAACTAAATATTCTGGGGACCATGAAACTTTTTGTGAAAATTATAAAAAATGCTGTTGCTGACTGGCAGCTTTTTTCAAAAACGCTGGTAGGGAAAGAGTTAACAAACAATCACAGCTAGGAACAAGCAGACCAATGACAAGGGGAAGCAAGAACAGGAACCAAGCAAATCTACAAACTAAAAGTTCACATACAAAACAATCCCACAAGGACAGAAAGACATAATTACATTTTACATTTTCACATCTACACAGACCTGGCTACATTGGGGTACCAGCTAATCCCGCTAAGACCAGCAGATGCATTTCTTTCCAGCAAGAATCCCCAAGCATTGGAAATCCTTCTAAAATAGATGTCTGATCCAATTTCTGGTGTGTCAGACCCACAACTGTTTTATTCTGGCCCAACCTAAGCCCTGCTAATCAATTTGTAAATTGTATTCATCCCACAACCTTAGGAATGTCGGTTAGAACATTTCTATCCTTTCCCATGAGCTATCGTCATAACCTCATCCTTGCTGTTTTTTGTTTTTTTTTGGCGAGGGGGGGCGACTGCAAGGGCTTTCCCTCATTGCTGTGGTACTGGGCCTTGGTGCGGTGAAATGAAGATGAAAGGCCGCCGTGTGGTGTAATCAGATTGTCTCCTGCAGTTGGGTCTCGTATTCATCTTCTCTTGGCAACCCGCTGCTCCACAAACTCTGGCTGACATAAATCACAATTGGGCCCCAGTCAGTTCTCATTCTCATAGAGCCACTGAGAGCCCAAATTCAGCCCACAGGAACCCTGAGCTCAGGTCCCAATCAGCTCAGCCTGAACTTTATTTACAATGGCTGCTGTTGTTTGTGGTAAAAGAAAACTCTAATTAAGATGGATTCCTAGTTAATAACATCATGATGTTGTCTTCAGGGGCATCACAGTGACTTTCTTAGCTGGATTCCCCAGTTGGAGCCAAAAATAGACACTCAGTGGCTCTTTACCAAGGTTCTTCATGATTTCTTTCGGTTAATGTTTCATGTTCTTCAATTCTGAGTTTGAAGCAAGGTTGGTATATCCTTTATCTCTGCAAATGCACAATGAAAAACAAGGATTTATTGCTTTTTTGCTGTTGTTTGCGCAAACATTACTTTTACTTTTGTTCATACTTTAAGGGTTTGAAAAAAATCCTATCCAAAGTATCAAACTTGTCCCACACATTTATGCTATATAGACATAAATGATACCACAAATTGTGCAGCTTGTAAGAAAGTATTACTTTGCTAACTTATCTCACTTTTGACCTGGAATGTTCAACTGCCAAATGATAGGAAGGTAAGGTAGGGGTTGTGCAGTAACCCTTGTAGCATCCTTGTTAGTGTGCCAACCTACAATACTCGTTTGAGCATCACTCAGAGTGGAACCAGTTGCATGGGGGAATAAAGGAGGAACCTGAGCTTCATAGAATATCATATCACCAGAATATCATAGAGAACTCTTTTGGCTTGGACCAGTAAGACTCTTCAGCAACCACTCAGAACACACTAGCAACCCACTACCATTGTTCTGTCAACCACCCAGGAGTGCGTTTTACATACAATGTTGTAACTCGCTGTTTAACCACCGAAGTATGATGCATTGTTGAAGAAATGAACTAGCAAGTGACGACTGTTTCCCGAAACTGCAGTAACATGATCACATCTGTCATTTAAACAACTTTGGGTCAATGATATAGGCCTGTCATTAAAGATGTCACTTGCAGATGGTGGATTTTTACATTATTATTTCTGATTGTTCATTTACACAAACAACAGAAAGTCATTTTTTAAATGATGTTAACATGCAGTAGTTTATTCAGTTAGCAGCTTTCTCAACAACATAATTTCTCTATTTTTGCTCTAGACTACTTCACACCTTTTGTTCCCATTTTTTGCTTTATTTGGTTTTTGAATCATCATGGGTTCCCTCTTACAGTATATTATACAAACGAAGCTGACTGTTGACAAGCTAAAATACATAGGGCCAGATTTACTAACAGTTTGTGCCAGCGCAAAACCCTCTTTTGGCATTCAAAAACTACTGTCAGGATTTACTTAAGAGACACGCAGTGTAAAATTAGCGCTGAAAATGCGTGGACAGAGTTATTTTTGCAGCTAAACTTTTTGCATATGCATTTGTAGGAGTTTCCATTTCAGACGCAATATTTTTAGGAGGAGAGTATTTAAATGAATCATGCGAGGTGATTTACTAAGGTTTGCCCATGTCAATTTACTGGTATTTGCGCCATTTTTTACCACCCCCTAAAAAACACGTCTTAAACTAGACGCTAACTAGATTGCGTTGGTCATTATGGAAATGATCCGGCTGCGTCTGTCGGCTTACGTGTCGCCAGTAGATCACGCACAGAACTGTCCACTCCCATTGCTCTTTTTTTGGAATTGCGCTCTCACGCTAATTTGCCCTGTTTAGTAAAGCTGGCCCATAGATTGAAATATATTTGTAAATGGAATGAAAGAAAAAGAACATATAGTTCCAACCACACAAGTGTGCGAAACTGTTTGTGAATGTTCATTAGAACGAACACCAGATTTCTAATATGCTATTCCATATGGAATATGGACTATACACACACATACACACCAAACATCTTCATGTCTTAGGTTGTGAAAGCCAAAGGAGACATCTGCCACACTGTCTGACCAGGTTGTGTGTCTAGATAAGATGACTTACCTTGGTCTCAGCCTCAGTTTGGCAGTCATGGACTCTAAGCAAATTTACTCTGGCTGCTTTTTCGTTGAACCAACTGCTTTCCATATGTTGCATGACTACAGTATATATCAAATATGCCCACAGTCCATTGAAGAATGGATCAGTTGTTTTTAGCCATAAATGCCTGGAAAAGGAACAGATGTCTTAATTTACATATATTTTAAATGTTCATATATCATCTACATCTACAAAAGCAATAAAGGTAAACTGGTTTGGCTTGCTGTCTAAAATGAGGGGTTTGAGTGTGACACTCAGCTCAAGTTTCCTCTATGGACCTAATTATAGAGACAAATGATTTGTGGGCCTGAACTTTTTTTTTTATCTGCATTCTCTCGAAAGGCTATTTTATTCATTTGAATTCAGAGATAGCTTCCTTTGTGTGTGTGTGTGTGTGTGTGTGTGTGTGTGTGTGTGTGTGTGTGTGTGTGTGTGTGTGTGTGTGTGTGTGTGTGTGTGTGTGTGTGTGTGTGTGTGTGTGTGTGTGTGTGTGTGTGTGTGTGTGTGTGTGTGTGTGTGTGTGTGTGTGTGTGTGTGTGTGTCAAGCTTAATTAGAAGACGTTAAAATAACCTCTACACAAGCCAGATACACAGTGACATCAGGAGCATTCAACCAGATTTTTATATTGTTGGTAGGGTTTTCTGAATGGTTGCAAGTGTGTTGCTGTATGGTTTCTAAGATGTTTTGTGTTGTTTTAGCAGCATTGTAGCCCTTGAGTCCAAGTCAATGACCATATTTTCATGGCCATGTTCTTGTCATGGAGTTGGGAACACTTGGACTTGGTCTATGCCTTTGCGAACATGTTCACTGCATGTGCGCTGTGAAGGTTCTCATGAAACTGACGCAAAACTAGACTTCATTTACCCTAAAGGAAAGCATATGTACACTATCTGAATTGCTCAAACCTTTTTCAGGTCTCTGTCTTGACTTGGACTCAAATAAGCTGGTCTCAACAGCACTGTTTTTTAGCATGGCATTCTGTTTTTAGCATGTTGCTATGTGGCGGCTTTAAGGTACTGGTTGGTCATTTTGCTGTTTTAAGTCTGCGGGAAATTATTTCACTTTTGATTACTTTTTGAGTTTGATTACTAAGAAAAGTTATAGCACACCACCCCTAAACAAACCACATGATCTGAGGTATCATTCATGTTTGTAGCATAAATGTTCTGGGATGAGTAACATGCCAAGTTTAATACTTAAGGTTAGAGATTTGTTAAATGCACTTCTTTGTTCTTTTTTTTTCTTTTTTCTTTTTAACTCTCTATTGTTGTGTCTCATGTGTATGTCATGGGCAGGTGTTAATAGCACACCACTTGGTCTTCTCCCTGTGAGCTCAGTGCTTTTCTATTTTCACCTTGTGACTGCAGGCAGATGGAGGTTGATGTAGTTCATAACAGCAGGTAAATTGCAGCAGCAAACATTAAGACAGATGCCAGTGTTGCCCACTGCCTCGTAGGAGATCAGTGTAGGGAATTGCATTAAAGTGGATGGAGTGCTATAGTTTAGATGATAGGATAGTGTAGAGATTAACTGTACGTAATTAAACTGATGCTTAAAATATATTTAATTGGTTGGAACTTATTGAGATGTCATGGCCAGTTTTGTTTGTTGCATCATCACACAAACAAGTAGCTTGTTACACTGTGAAAGTATTATGTTGCCTCTGTTGTCTGGCTATCACCATATCAAGCTCAATCTTTTAAGATTGAACAATAGTCTGGGGAGTCTGTTCTGTATTTTCTACTAGGGGTGTAACGGTACACAAAACTGACGGTTTGGTACGTACCTCGGTTTTGAAGTCACGGTTCGGTACAGCAGTTTTACAAAATTGATTTTTATTTGTTTTTATTAAACCCTGATTTACTGAAACGTTATTTACCTTTATTGAAAACATTGCTGTAAACTACGGAGCCCTTACTTGCACATTAATATTAAAGGTTAACAACAGAGCCCAAACTATTAGACTAAATTCAGTTGCTATTTTTTTTAGATATAATAATCAACACTCAAATAACATAGAAGCCTACACAAACATGTAAACTTCATATAAGGCAGTTTTTGCTATAACTTCTAAATCTAATTATAAAACAGTTTTTTCTCCAATTCATTGTTGAAATATTATTATTTATAGGCTACACAGTGTCTGTCATTTTCATGACAGGTTTATTTAAACATACATGAAATAATCAAGACATCCCTAACATGTTCAGTAGAATATAATGAATATATAGGCTAATATAGTGCATATACACTCACCTAAAGGATAATTAGGAACACATGTTCAATTTCTCATTAATGCAATTATCTAATCAACCAATCACATGGCAGTTGCTTCAATGCATTTAGGGGTGTGGTCCTGGTCAAGACAATCTCCTGAACTCCAAACTGAATGTCAGAATGGGAAAGAAAGGTGATTTAAGCAATTTTGAGCGTGGCATGGTTGTTGGTGCCAGACGGGCCGGTCTGAGTATTTCACAATCTGCTCAGTTACTGGGATTTTCACGCACAACCATTTCTAGGGTTTACAAAGAATGGTGTGAAAAGGGGAAAACATCCAGTATGCGGCAGTCCTCTGGGCGAAAATGCCTTGTGAATGCTAGAGGTCAGAGGAGAATGGGCCGACTGATTCAAGCTGATAGAAGAGCAACTTTGAATGAAATAACCACTCGTTACAACCGAGGTATGCAGCAAAGCATTTGTGAAGCCACAACACGCACAACCTTGAGGCGGATGGGCTACAACAGCATCTCCACTACAAATAGGAAAAAGAGGCTACAATTTGCACGAGCTCACCAAAATTTGACAGTTGAAGACTGGAAAAATATTGCCTGGTATGATGAGTCTCGATTTCTGTTGAGACACTCAGATGGTAGAGTCAGAATTTGGCGTAAACAGAATGAGAACATGGATCCATCATGCCTGGTTACCACTGTGCAGGCTGGTGGTGGTGGTGTAGTGGTGTAGAGGATGTTTTCTTGGCACACTTTAGGCCCCTTAGTGCCAATTGGGCATCGTTTAAATTACCATGTCCATCCCTTTATGATCACCATGTACCCATCCTCTGATGGCTACTTCCAGCAGGATAATGCACCATGTCACAAAGCTCGAATCATTTCAAATTGGTTTCTTGAACATGACAATGAGTTCACTGTACTAAAATGGCCCCTACAGTCACCAGATCTCAACCCAATAGAGCATCTTTGGGATGTGGTGGAACGGGAGCTTCGTGTCCTGGATGTGCATCCCACAAATCTCCATCAACTGCAAAATGCTATCCTATCAATATGGGCCAACATTTCTAAAGAATGCTTTCAGCACCTTGTTGAATCAATGGCACGTAGAATTAAGGCAGTTCTGAAGGCGAAAGGGGGTCAAACACAGTATTAGTATGGTGTATCTAATAATCCTTTAGGTGAGTGTATTTAGTGAAAGAGTTGATTTCTCTAGTGAACTAACAGCTGTGGACATTGAATGACTGCCTGAGATAAATGTGATGCTACATGACATTGTTTAGTTTATAAGCAGTTATTGAGGTCTTTCCGCCGTTGAGACACTGATTGAGCGATTACACCATATATATACGTGACAGTAAGTTGTAATGTATCCTCAACATACCTTCAGATGTTCATTCATGTTCATTCTTTAGGAAGAGATGATCGATTGCGTTCACAGATGATTGCATTTACTCGCGTGCATTTATCGTTTGAATTTTGTGATAAAATGGACTGAATAATTAATATGTTTGTGTGGGAACTCAGATTGAAGTGTGTTCTGCGCTTAAAACAAGCCGACTGTTAACTGTTAACGACTGCATTCGGAAACGTGCACCGAACCAAAAGCCCTGTACCGAAACAGTTCGGTACGAATACGTGTACCGTTACACCCCTATTTTCTACTGCAAGAGGCATGATCAACGGGCATAGTTCAAATGACTTGGTGCGAAATTGGATAGTCCTTCAACCAATCAGACCAACGATCCATCGCTTCTCTATCCGTCATTGTGTTAAACCCGGCAATAGCGCACCAGGTGGATAAGCCAGTTTGTGATTGGTCGCCACAAATTTGTAACAGAAGCAGGATAGAAATAAGTAGAGGTTTCCAGCCTGAGCTGCAGGGCGAAATCAAAACGCTGGCAGATCGGGCTGGGTTTACCCAGTCTACTGCCTCTGTGCTAATCATTGTATTTTCTGAGTGAACGTCACCACATTGTCATTACTTGTTTTTGCCACGGAATAAAAAAAATACTAAAGGTAATTTCAATTTATTAATCTCACAATTCTGACTTTTTTTCTTGCAATGGTGCGTTTATATCGTGCAATTCTGACATTTTTCTCATTATAAAGTCTTTTTTCAAGTTATAAAGTCAGAATTGCAAGATATAAACTCGTAATTGTGAGTTAAAGTCAGAATTGTAAGATAAAAACTTGAAAACGAAAAAATGTTAGAATTGTTAGCTCAATTGGAATTGCAAGTTTATATCTCACAATTCTGAGGAAAAAGGCAGAATTGCAGTATATAAACTCCCTATTGCGAAAATTGCGAGATAAAAAGTTGCAATTATCTTTTGTATTTTTTTATTCCTTGACAGAATCAAGCCTCCATATATTTACCAGTATGGAAACTCAATATTTTGTTAATCTTTGCCTTTCAGAGTTGAGGTTGAAGTCTAGAAATCATGGTGGATGCTATTTAGACTTAACCATAATTAAATTAATGTTAAATGTTGACTTTACATAATGTTTCTGAAGAACAGTGGAACAAAATGACTCCTTTAGCCAGTTTATGAGTGGACAGACTGTAGCGCAAAGCTGCATTTTGAATCATTCTCTGTGGCTGCAAAAAAAAAGGATAAATGGGTGCTTTTATGTTCAATGAGATTATTTGAATTCAAACTGATTTGTTATATGAAGGTCTCAAAACTTAAAAAAAAAAAAGAAATAAAAAAAAAGAAATGAAAATTCTGTCATCAATTACTCACCCACATGTCATTCCAAAGCTGTATGACATTCTTTCCTCTGCAGAACACAGAAGAAGATATTTTGAAGAATCTTGGTAAACAAAAATGTTTGGTGCCCTATTGACTCTCATTGTATGAAAATAAAAACATTTGTCAAAATATATGTTATGTTATGTTTAACAGAAAAAAGAATGTCATGCAGGTTTGCAAAGAAGTAAATTATGACAAATAATTTAATAAAATAATTTAACCAATTTAATAGTTCAAACTTAAAACATGAAAAGTCATCATTAAACTGTGATTATCTAAACAAATACACAAACTATTGTATTATGTATTTGGGCAATATGCGTGACGTGACATAAAATATTGTAGACAATAGTTGACAAATGAAACTAGTATGAAATACACACTAGTATGAAAAGTGTGTTTTAAAAAAGTTTATTTCCAAAAAACCCAAAGAGAATGTGAAATTGCCCGTTTAATTTTGACCAGAGTCCGTTTAATGTGCATTACCTCGCAAAAATTTGGTCTAAACATTTAAGAAGGAGTTTCC
The DNA here is from genome assembly GCA_023566225.1 of Romanogobio albipinnatus. Taxonomy (NCBI): domain Eukaryota; kingdom Metazoa; phylum Chordata; class Actinopteri; order Cypriniformes; family Gobionidae; genus Romanogobio; species Romanogobio albipinnatus. Next base: position 31,980,434 of record CM042245.1, on the reverse strand, counting down.
CAGAACTGGAATAGATTTTGGGTTGAATAATCTACAGTTTACTGATCATTCTAAAACATCAAGCAGAAAGAATCAGAATATAATGCATAGAGTCTGCTATTTTGCATGTCTGTCTGACTCTGCATCTTTTTTTTCTTAGCTGAACCTTTAGAAGATGAAGGAGGAGAAAGGAAATGGAGGTGAGGGGTTAAAGACACAAAAAGGGACATGATGGGGGACAAGAGAAACCCATTGAATGGACACGTTGGTAATTAACAGCTGCCTTTTCTCTGGCTCCATTTATTATGCAGTAATCTTAGCGGCACTGCCCCGTGACACCCCGCAGAATGAGATCAGCTCCCCGCAGACGCGCAACATCTGAATAGGGCTCTTTCAGCTTCCTCTCACTCATTACCGTGAATCTGCACATGTGTTTGGGCCTCTATAGTCAGAATGTGCCATACAGATATGGTGAATCTTTTGTGTGCCATGCAAGTACTTCAAAATAAGAAAGCCTATTGATTGTGCAGGGCACCTAATGAAAGAGAGAAGAGGGAAAATAAGGTGTTCATGAAAAAAATGTATCTCACTGTTATGATGGTGTTCTCTGGGGTTTTATGGAAGGTGTTAAAAGAGTGTGCATAATAGCGATGGGTAAAGTTCAGAACTTTGGCTCCCTTTTAGTTCATGAGTTGGATTTTTACTACTCCTAAATTTCAACAATTTATAGTCATGATTTTAATTTAGTCTACCACATCAGCATTTAATTACATAGTATATTGACTGTCAAAACATTCAGGTGGTGCATGTTGGTTTCTAACACCTTGTAACTGTCATCTTCAATTGTTTTGGTTAATTGTATCTAAATTAAAATTCCAAAATCAGTAAGTTACACCAGCACTGGATGATAAAAGTCTTCTAATATTCATATACTAGACAGCAAAGTGCATAGACTGCATCTAAAATAGCATACTTCCCTACTTTTTAGCAAGCAAAAAACTGTATGTGAAAAGAGTAGAGTAGTATGAGTAAATTAAACACAGAGTAGAAGAAGAAATTCATACAGATTTGTAACAACATGAGAAAAAAATGAAGACAAATTTTCATTATACGATCAACAGTCTCTTTAATTCTTTATCCTAATACTGCAGCTAAGTTGCCACCAACACATAAGCTGTAATTTGATACTTTATACAACACTGCTTCTGATCCAATGAATCTGATGGTTTGAGGAATTCCGATGATCACCATATCAGAGCAGATCTGCCATTCTACACCAAGACTCACTGCCGGTGAGCTTCACAAGGGTACACATTATGAAATAACACAAACAAACATATGGGAATTATGAAGTGAGCACAAATGCCCAACAAATAAAAAATGTCTTATATTTAACAGCTTCTTCAAAGGCACCAGCCAGCTGGATTGTCTAGATTCCAGTTGTGCACACCATGGGCATTGGTTTCCCTTTGCATTCCTCAGTGTTCCTCCTCAGCAAAATTCAATTCGACCATCAATTTTCACACTTTCCCCTTTAATGACCGACAACAGAAGAAATGGATCATAAGAAGAGACAACCTAATCCTATCTCACCATACCCTGTGTAGCCAGGTTGAGTAAAAATACAATGAATATGCGATATAATGTATATATTTAACGAAATGCTCCTCTATAGAGTTTTCCTAGATACTGAATGGCTTTTCTGTGGTAAATAAAGCGTTGAATGACACATTAAAGAGTGCCAAAATGGTATTTCTGCTTTGGAGCCAAGAGCATCTCTTCACTCCTACAAGCCTGAATTCAGAAGTCTTCTCTTCAGTCTTCGAGACGAGCGGTTCTCCAGGGTGTTGGTGTGACGGCGCATTCCAGCGATCTCGCATTGCCTGCCTGCTGATCTGTGCAGTGATCTACAACAGCTGTGTGTGTTTTCCCTGGGTGCTCCGGCACTCTGCAGAGCTTTCCTCTCACAAAAAGAGCTTGCGCGTGGCACGTCTTTTTCAAGACGGTTCGCCCGTGCACTTCCGGGTGCGATCGATCTCCGTTGCTGTCTATGGGCACATTCACTGCTCGACGTGTTTTGGGTGTTTCAGCACGTTCGGGCAGTGTTTGTGGATGTGTCATGTTCCCACTGTGGGAACGTGACCATCGCGATGTTGCGGTCGAGACTCAGTGATCTCCATGAGCAGAGAGAGTCCCCTCTGCCACACCCCAAAACCGTATCCGAGAGAGGTGGTACTTTGGCTGGTGGCCAGGGTGACCTGAGGGCGGTGCCGTGGTATTAAGAACCCAGACGAGAATTCCTCGGGCCACGCCCCCCTCTCGCACATCGCTTCCCACGAGTGCTGGACTGAAGCGGCGGGACCGTCTCTGACGCCCCGTTCGTTTCGTTCACACTCCAGATAGCAGCGAGATGTCGATCGCCGCATCTCAAGGTGGGCTAGAGTCCTCTGGGGATGACGATTAGGCTGCGCTCCACCTTCGGGTGTGTCAGCGCTGCCGGATCCGACCTAGAGTTGACAGCCATGTTATCTTGGGCAGCTGCGAGCCTCGGGCTGGTGTGGAACTCCGCCCTGTCACGAGCGCTCGTGGTTGCGCGATTGGTTTTGGGAGCGGCACCTGACAGCTGTTGGGCCCCGCCCCCAATGCCTTTCGCTCCCGAGATGCATGAGGAGATCACGCAGTCCTGGAAGTCGCCGTGCTTCCCGTGACCGTTCGGTGGCCTCCTCTGCCTTCTCTGCCCTCGATGGGGCTGTGGCCAAGGGTACACTGGGGTCCCCCCACTGTTGAACACTCTGTTGCGCACTACGGTGTCCACGGAGAGCTTTGACGTGGCGTGGCTATCCTATCCTTCCGCTGCTGGCCCCCGGGCTAGCAGTGCTTGGAAAGAACTCATGTTCCTGTCTCTGAGGAACCAGAGACCGGTGATGGCAGTGTGCGCCGCCTCCGGGCCGGGCCGCTCTCATCCCTCTCTCTCGCCAGCCTCCTCTCAGAGCAGACCCCAGTGGAACGTGCGTCCTTCCCTGGTCTCCTCTGGCAACAGAGAGGGATGAGAGTGGCGCGGCCCGGGGGGTGGCACACACTGCCATCACCGGTCTGTGGGACCTCAGAGATGGGGACACCAGTTCTTTCCAAGTGCTGCCAGCCCGGGGGCCAGCAGCAGAAGGATTTTCCCCTGGCCCTCCACCGGGGGAAGGAGAGGCCCTGCTACCATCCCCTGGAAAGAACTGAGACCCATCTCTGGGTTGTCCGCCTCCAGCCTGGCGTTTAACCAGGCTGGGGAGCGGACTGGGCGTCATCCTGCAACCACCTCCACGGCGTGGCCCGGGTGAAGGCTGCTGCTGGGGCCGGACGGGAGGAGGGAAGGGCGCCCTTGGCAGTGAGCGGACTGAGGCAACTGAGCCGGCGGCTGGGTCTGGGGCGGCCGAGAACCGTTGGGCGCAGTTCTCAGCCGTGCCGCCGAAGAGGCCAGCCTGGGATATGGGCGAGTTGAGGAGGTGGGCTCACTCAATCCCCCCACATCACCAGGTAAGGCCAGGTGTTTCTAACGGACCACAGCTGTGGACATCGCATGACCGAGGGAGCGTGTGGCCACCTTCACCACCCAGAGGGCGGGATCAGTGGCGGCACGCAGCTCATAGAAGAGCCCTGGGTCAGCTCCACCCTTGTGTATGTGCAAAGGGGCGGCGGCCTGCCCCGTAGCTCTGCAGGACCACTCCACCGAAGTAGACGAGCCCACAGGCTTAGGGAGGGTGCTTAGGACAGCCACGGCATGTCAAAGCCCTCTGTGGACACCGTAGTGCGCAACAGCGTGTTCAACAGTAGGGCAGAGAAGGCGGAGGAGGCCACCAAATGGTTGCGGGAAGCACAGGGACGTCCGGGACCGCATGCACCTAGGGAACGAAAGGCATTGGGGGCGGGGCCCAACAGCTGTCGGGTGCCGCCCCCAAAAACCGATCACGCAACCACTAGCACTCGCGACAGGGCGGAGTTCCACACCAGCGCGAGGCTCGATAACATGGCTGTCAACTCTAGGTCGGATCAGGCATTGCTGGCACACCCAAAGGCGGAGCACAACCTAATCGTCATCCCCAAAGGACTCTAGCCCACATTGGGATGCGGCGATCGACATCTCAGTGCTATCTGGAGTGTGAACGAAACGAACGGGGCGTCAGAGACGGGCCGCTGTTTCAGTCCAGCACTCGCGGGAAGCGATGTGCGAGAGGGAGCCGTGGCCCGAGGAACGTATCGTCGGGGTTCTTAATACTACCACACTGCCCTCAGGTCACCCTGGCCACCAGCCAAAGTACCACCTCTCTCAGAGACGGTAGATTGGGGTGTGGCAAAGGGGACTCTCTCTCCTCACTGAGATTACTGAGTCTCGACCGTGACATCGTGATGGTCACGTTCCCGCAGTGGGAACATGACACATCCACAATCACTGCCCGAACGTGCTGAAACACCCAAAACACGTCGAGCAGTGAATGTGCCCATAGACAGCAACGGAGATTGATCGCACCCAGAAGTGCACGGGCGAACATAATGCGATATTGCCACGTACTTCCTTTTATACTCGCACGGTGAGGCGGAGTTAAGTATGCAAATTCCGCATGCCCATGGCATTGGCACGCCATTGGGTGTTTTCTAAAATCTCGAAGATGATTGGCTTCTAAGCGAAACCCCCATTTGTTAGTCACTAACGTTACGTCGTAGTGACTGAACGAAAGGGAACTTTAGATACTATTTAGCAACATTATGTTATTGTTAATGTTTAGGCTATGTATAGCGATAACATTAGCTAGCTAGCTATTTGGTAGCCTACCTTACTTTGTAAAGCAAGCCAACGGTCAGACGTCGAGCAATGCTGGGATGTTTTTGAGCGTCAACCGCCTTCGTTTTTTCGGTGTGTTTCATGCTGTTGGCTCTTGTCAGATTTTTGGGCTGATTCTGTCATGGTTGAGTGACTGAAGAGAAGCGCACGATGAAAAGATGAAGAATCACAGTCATTTAATAATCCACAAGTCAAATTCAAACAGAGTTAGCACTCTAACAAAATGCATACACTGACAATATCCGGACAAAGGTGAAAACACAGGACTTAAATACAGAGATAAATGATGGGATGATGACAACACAGCTGAACGTAATGAAGAAATCAAATAAGTAATATGACGACAAACAGGCAGGGAACTAGTGTAAACAGAAAACAAAGTCAAAACAGGGTGATATTGTGACAGATTCAGCATGTTGAATTGGCGTCAAGCCGTTGGTGAGAGAGACAACTCTGGTTGGCTGTTCAGCTTAGCGAACAAGTCAGTACACGAGAATAAAATAATGAAAATGAAAAGCAGTAATGAAAGCTAGCAAAGACATCCAGATGGTACAGATAGAAGGCAGTTATAATGTTACGCCATCTTACCTGAACATTTAATGCACATATATTTTCTTAATAACATGTGCCGACTGGAATGAAGAAAGTGATCAGAGTGATTGATATTCAAAATGGTATGTAAGCGCTGCTTTGTTTACGGTTTGTGTCTCTACGGTCCTAGTTTCGGTTTCCTGAAAAATATTTCTTAAGTCCAACAGTAACCTTTTCAAATGAAACGGTAAAATTTTCAAACACAAATTCAAGAACAAATGACATGAGTATGCCACCGGTACTATAGACAGAAAGAAAGAGACTAACACTCAAGAGGCGAGTGAGAGCAAGAAGGAGACATATAGGTAGAATAGAAGACAGTCAAAAGAGACCTAAGGGCCTGCTTGAACCATTTCTGTTCCTAAAAATAAATCTGGATGAATCCTTCCCCTGCAGTGGAGCTGAACAAATGGTTCTCATTACCTATGTAACCACCAGCGCATCTGTCACTACCTTAAACGAAAAAAGAAAATACTCCTCACACATCACTCACCCTCTGATTGATGCGCCAGTCATGTGGTTTGTTGGCCGATTTGTTTGGACATGACCCATGTGGCGTGAACACAAAGAGCTGGCGTCCCTGACACCCGTACTGGGGTTTAAGGCCTTGAAAGTAAAGATGGGATCTTTTCACTCACAGAGTAGATCTTTTTAGATGAAAAGGCAGTGAGAACTCTCCGTGTCCTCTTTTGTTGTGGTTGGGTTGCACAATGCCGCCGGTGACTGACTCTTTTGTAGTCTTATCAGCTGTGCTGACAGTTGCCCAGAGGACTATTGGGCTCGGCTCAATAGCTCCCTTTGGAAATGAAGGACACTAGATTGAAAGGAGTGCCTTTCAGTATCAGTGTAGTAGTTTATATAATTCTTTGACAGAATAGATTATCTAATGTCTAGATGTCTTTTCATGACATACACAAAAGTTTTGGATAATTACCATTTTTTTTATATTCTTTAAGACGTCTCATGTCAAGTTCAGATTACACAATATTTGTGTCTGTTATGATAGTCACTCTTGTCAGATCATTTTGATCATTTTGATTTTGACTCCAAAATTCTTGGAACAAAAAAAAAAACTGACTACAAAGAAACTTTAACAACATGCGTGATACCATCGAGAAGGCGAAACTAGCAACTGACTTCCGGTAACAAGAGCATAAACAAACAATGGCTACCGAAATGGTTGATTGTCGACCACAATGACAGACTATATGAGATAAAACAATTGATTCTTGCTTCCAGATGCTAGTTGTCATTTACGAATGACCACAACACCCTACATCAAACAGATTTGGCGAAAATTAGACTGATATTGTGTGGCATTATGCTCACGAAGGCTGAATTTAGTTCATGAAAAATACAGCAAAAACAGTAACATTATTACAATTTAAAAAAGTTGTTTCCTATTTTTAAATATATTTTAAAATGTTATTTATTCCTGTGATTTTCAGCAGCCATTATCCTTCAGAAATGATCTGATATGCAGATTTGGTGCCGAATATCATAATTGTATACAAGTACAAGTTTAGAATATTATAAACTTTTATTCAACAAAGATGCATTAAATTGCTCAAAAGTGATAGTAAACTGCCAGGGTTCTGTCACTTTGCTCTATGTTACTCTTGGTTTTGTGACATAGCCCTGACACTCGTGTATTTTTTGTCTTGTGTCCTGTCCTTGTGAGTTTTGTGTGCGGAGCATGGTGTTCGGATCCCAGCACTTCGGTCTTGTTTGGTTTTGTGTTGGGATTCGGACATTCATGCACGGATATGTTTGTCTTCTGTCGTGAGCGCACGGAATGAGCATTTGCTCGTTCTTGTGTGCTCTGTCTTGTCGTGTGTGCTCTTATGTTCATGTTATATCTTGTGTTGTGTAGCATGCGGCTGCTGTTTTTCACTGGCTGCGTGTTTTCATGTTGTCATGTTTTGTGTGAGCATGCAGCTGATGAGTTCTCATTAGTTGCATGTTCACGGCACATTTGGTGTGAGCACATGGCTTGTCAAGTGTTTCTTTGTGCCATGTGCTCTCATGTCTATTGTCTAACCCCACCCACCTTGTTTCCTGATTATTGGTTCATTTGTCCCACCTGTCTTCCCTTGTTACCCTCTTTTGTTTACTCCCTATTTATTCTCCTTGTGTTTGCAGTCCTGTGCTGGATCATTGTTGAACAAGTCTTGTTTTTCCTCCTCTGGGTTGTTTTTGTTTGTCTTGTTTTATTGTCTTGTCTTGCCTCATCACTTCATCCAAACCTGACAGTAAACACATGTGAAATATTACAAAAGATGTATGTTTCAAATAAATGCTGTTCTTTTAAACTTTCAATTCGTCAAAGAATCGTGAAAAAATGTATCATGGTTTCCACAAAAAAATTAAGCAAAAACTGTTTTCATCATTGATAAGAATCATTATTAATTGACCAATAATAATATATAATAATTGAGTAATTGTGAGATATAAAGTAATTCTGACCTTTTTTCTCGCAATTTTTACTTTTTTCCCTCCAAATTGCAAGTTCATATCTACCAATTCTGACTTTTTTCTCTGATATAAACTTGCAATTCCGAGTTATAAAGTCGGAAATACAAGATTAAAATCTCACAATTCAGAGAAAACAGGTCAGAATTGCGAGTTTATATCTCTCAATTCTGACTTTATAACTCGCAATTGCGAGTTTATGTCATGCAATTCTTAGAATGAAAAAATGTAAACTCAGATGTTAACTCGCAATTGACAGAATTGTGAGATAAAATGTTGCAATTACCTTTTTATTCAGTGTTGAAAAACAAGCTTCCATAGGCACCATTGGACCATTGGAAGCATTCTGTAATGCTGTCCCTGAAACATTGTCACCATATTTTATAGGGTGAATTTTTGGCAACCACAGCTGCCATTTATATTTTTTACAGTCTGAGTTTTCCAATAAAAATATGGTTAACAAGATTTCACCAAGTACAACACGGTCCTGGATCAGCAATTATCAACAATTATCAACAATTAATGAATCAGGTTTGAGGGAACAAGTTTACAGTTTACGTCAAGTAAGACTAGGTGCTTCTACATCATTAATTTTAACTGACATGCAAATATGGATACTTTTTTTTTTTTCACAGAATCTATCTTATAAAATAATTTAATTATAGTGACTGCAAATGATTGAAGGCAAAGCTAACACTTCTGTTATTCAGCCAACATGGTTATCTCAAAATTCTCAAATATTGTCAGAAGTATCTGTCTTTCACTTGTGTTTTAACCACTGTTGAATGCTAATATAAACTTAACTGTTCAAGAGTATGCCTGGCTGTTTCTCACACAACTTTTGAGTTAGACCAATGAGATTAGGACTAACTTTTCTACGAGATTTTCTATTTGAGTTTGGAGGAAGATCTTTTCTCTGTTGCCAGGTGGCTAATGTTGGTTGCGCTTCATTGGTTTACCTCTGTGAAAGCATTCACCACTGGTTAAGTAAAGGCAAAGAGGGTGGAAAAGGCATGTCCACCTGAAAGGCCAAGGCGAGACGCGTTCTTGATTGTATCCCATCCGCGAGGAGGTAAAGTAGATGAGCTTTTGATTGGCTGGGGGGTTGGGGGGATGGCGAAGATGGATTTTTGATTGGGTGAGAGAGCGCACAAGGTCCGTTCGGTCAGCCTTGAAGAGAGCGCATCCCAACGGAGACCGTCATGATCAATGTGGTCATTACAGCTCTTCTTTAGCTCGACTGGAGCGCTGCTCCAGCTTGGATGTATGGAATAAATTAAGGGGAAATGGGCTATAAAGAGAAGAGGTCAGTTAAGCAGCAAATGTCAGTCTATTCAATATACCAGCTAGCTGTAACATACCACCAAACTGTCTTAAATTACAAATGCAGAGACTGTGGAATGTCCCACAATCACATACAAAAGGGACTTTACCTTTCTGTAACAAAGCATAAATATAACAAAAGCAAGAACAAAACCAATTTTTACATGTTAAACATTGCATTTTGCTAACAAAACAATAATAATCAAGTGAACTAAAACAAGATGTGCAGCTATCTGGATTGTGCAAAAAAAAGGGGATCAGTATGGCAGCTTGTTTCCGCCACGGAAAAAAAAAAGATCCCACAATTCTGACTGACTTTTTCTCATAAGTGCGAGTTTATATCTTCTTTTCTCATAATCATGAGATATAAACTCGCAATTGCTTGTTTTAAAGTCCAATTCTGAGGAAAGAAAGACTGACTTTTTTTCTCAGAATTGCAGAGAAAAAGGTCATAATTGTGAGATTAAAAGTCACAATTACCTTTTTTATTTTTTTATTCAGTGGCAGAAATAAGCTTCCTTTGTACCAAACTGCAATTTAGAAAAAAAAAAACTTTTATAGTTGCATATACGTCTTCATTTTATCAAATTTTTTTTAAGTTAAAACTATATTTACGTTTGTCAAGAAAATACTATTCAGTGTGGTTACACTTTATTTTACAGTACATGTATGTACAGTGTAGTTACCAAAAAAAATACTGGCAATATAAGGTGGGTTTTAAACATAGGTTAGGTTAAGGTTAGGTTCAGGGTTAGAACATTGTAAGTTATCGTAATTGCTATAATAAGTACATAGTATGTACATGCAGAACAGGACTGTATAATAAAGTGCTATCGTCAGTGTTTGTCTTTAATGTCCTTCAATGTTTATTAAATATGTTGTAATTATTTTTTAAATGTACTAGCAATTTCTGAGGGGATTTTGTTTAAATTGTGTTTTTCTTTAGTTTATCCTGCACTGGTGTAGATACAGCATCACATTTTCAGCTACACAAGTCTTTGTATAAATGTTCTATGTACTTTGTATAAATGCTCAGTTAGCCATGATTAATTTATTCCACAAGCTCCTAAATGCAATTGTCCTCTTTTTTTAATGGATTACATGCTTCTGCAACCATTATGAGACCAGAATAACCAGTGTGGCTGACAGAGGCCATTTGGATCCATATCTCAGTGGTGGTTTGAGCCTGGATGGTTCAAAATGAATGTTTTCAGAGATTTCCCAGAGGGGAAAAGCCAACAGCTTTGTTCCTTTTCACAAGCTCAACTGACACTCGCACCCTCGGACTGAACCTTATTTGGATACGAGAATGACTGTTTGCTTGTTTTAATGGATTTGCTGTGTGGAACATCTGCAGACATATAACAGTGATTGTGAGAGAGTGACTGAATAAGAGGGAGATAGATAGATGAATAGAGGGAGACTGAAAAAGATACAAAGCCATTTGGGGGAGCTATAGGACCAAGCTCAGGAAGGCTTATAGGATAAAAGTGCCGGATTGAGGGATATACAATATACGTTCTTTCATTTGAATGAAAATAAGTCACATTTCACCCCAATATAATTATTTTTTACCTTAAATTTCAGTGCAAAATATGACATGTTCTTGACAGGTTTTGAGAGATTCACCAATATTCCTTTCTTCTTTTCCTTCTTGCTTTCATAGATAAACAGTGCAGTAGACCGAAAAGAATGGAATGGAGCTGTATTCTGTGTGCCAATCCATCGCTCTTTCCACCAACCCAGGCACTCAGATAGTCTCCTAGAGGCATGTCAGTTTAACCCTATCAGATAACAACATTTGTTTCTCTTTGTCAGCCCACAGCTCTTTCACCCATGCAACAGCTCAAACTCCCCAATAATCAACAAACAGACCAGAGAGGAGAAAACAAGGATGTGGCTGGAGGATACAGTGTTGTGCAACAGCACAGATTTAGGTGAAAGCGAGAAGAAAAACTATTGTTTAAAGCTAAATTAAATAGATAGCTTTGATTTGCTCAATCCCAGATTGCTCAGATGGTGCTCTTTCATAGCACATAATACTTCAGGCCAGATTTACTAACAGCTTGCACTAGCGCAAGCTAATAAACTACTGCCAGGATTTACTAAAGACAAGCAGTGAAAAATTCTGCATTGTAAATGTGTTCAAATCTAACCACTTCATATCTGTGTGCAGTCTGCATTGTGATTGAAAATATTGAGAAAAAAAACATGCCCCTATTATATGACTTATATGACCCCCCATCCATTTTAATGGAATTCCTGCGTGCGTGCGTGTGTGCGTGCGTGTGAGTGTGTTCTGCATTGCATAATGAACGTCACCTTTGCACCATACCGGTCTCATATCCTTCACGGAGGAGCTACAGAAGCATAACAGGAGGAGCAACGACAGTGAAGGACGAGAGAAGTCCAGGCCTGTTTAGTACAGCCACAGTCCTGTTTAGTAAATCTAAACCCATTTTATTTTGTCAATTTGGCGTATTTACAAGTAAAACAGAAGAAAAATAGGGAAGGTCTTGATTTTATCTATTGAGAAAGGATTGGATGCTGAAAAATTGCAGAAGTGAGGGGTTGAAAAATAAGTTAACTTGATGACATCAGAAAGAAAAGACTAAGACTAAGTTCAGCTACAGTATCAACTTTGCTCTGATGTTGCCTAAAATGTCTTACAGGAGAAATAAATATGACTTAGATATAACAATGTGACAAGTAAAAGTATAGGCTTTTAAAAGTAAAATTCTGAGAGATTTCTGTCTTCACTGAAAGTCTCTTCCACCAAAACACATTCAAGCTCCAAAAAGGTCATAAAAGCATAATAAAAGTAAACCACATGATTCCAGTGACTTAATCCCAATGTTATGAAATAATGTAGATGCATTGTGTGAACAAAAACAAAAGTTAATTTCCACATTAACAACGTATGCGTGTTGTGTTGACGCAAAAGTGTCCAAAAGTGGTTAGTAATTGATGACCGAATTTTCTTTATGTGGTGAACTAACTGACTAATTGACTGACGTGATTGAGAGCAGTAAAATAAGTGTAATGACACCCCAAAATTGAGGATTGTTTGGACAATAAGTCGTTTGTGACAAGACTTGAATCGGGCCACACCCCCTGATAGCAAATCAGGCTCAAAATCGGGCTTAAAATCGGGCTTAAAATCTTCAAATGTGTGGCCAGCCTTACAAGGCATACTAGAAACTTCAAGGCAGGTGTGTTGAGGTAAGTTGGAGCTAAACTCTACAGGACAGTGGACCCCCATTACCAAGTTTGGACACCCCTGGTATAGTCAGAAAAATAATCATATTAAAAACATCTCATTGGTGATTGTTCATTTTCGCTTCGTATGTTACAGTATGCACACATGTTGATAAGTCACCTGTGAAATAAACCATAATATTCTGTTGGAGCCATCAGAATCAGAATCAAAAGCAAAATCACAAACATTCTAAATCATTAGCATCATGAAAACATCAGCTATGTATAGACTGGAACATTGCCATTGATTGACATGTTGGTTGTTGTATTGAAAACAAACCTGTCAGCTGCAAATTAAAGACTTAATGTAAAGGTTGAAATCATTTTGAGAAATCATTGAGAAAATGTCAGTGAATTGTCACTACAATGAAATAAACATGTTTATATATTATGCTGCATTCCACTCAATTTGGAAAGTCAATTTCCATTTTTCGATAATAGAACAGTACAATAGAATCTTGTCAGTGCTAATACATTTAGCTAGATGCTACTGCTTGCATGCAAACAAGCAGCGTGGACAAACAAGAGTGGACTTGTGCAAGGCATTGAAGTGAATGTAGTACATCTTGATTTCATTAATAGGCCCACTACACACATTCATACTATTTAGAACATACTTTTTTAACGGTAGCTAAGTACTTATTCAAAAGAAACTCCTACTACCTCAGTAGGTTTATTAAGTTTGATGGTAGGCTATATTATGTTCCAATACGGGTGTACTGTTCTAATCAAAATTATAAAGTCCTTACCAGCAAAGCGTGTACTTTTAGTGCAAAGGAAAGGTACATGAAAAATAAATATAGCAAAGTGCTCTAGAAAGGCACTTGAACCTGTTCACCAAACATTGTGTGATTTTTTTTGTTTGTTTGTCTGTAAATAATCATACACCCACAAAACTACATCTCCCAACTGTCAGACAATGGAAAACATTGAAGTAAATAGGTCTAAAATATTTGGAGAAAGTTTTCCATTAGCTTTCCCATTCATCTTAGTGATCCTGTTTACATGCACACCAATATGCTGATAACTAAAAAAAACAAAAAAAAACAAAAAAAAAAACATGCAAACCTGGGGTGAGTTTCCCAAAAGCATCATTAGCCAACTAGTTATTAAAGCAAAATAACTGATATAAATAAGAATTAGTCCTCAGGTGCCATGTCCATAATTTATAGCAAAAAATCTAGCATGAATTCGATCTCAAAATAATTCATTAAAAGCATGTATTACTCCACCACCTGGCTGACATCATTAACCAACATGGTTGAACGTCAGATTTGCGACAATATGGTTTCGGGAAACAGTCGTGACTAGCTAGTTGATTTCTTCAACGATGCAACGTACTATGGTAGTTAAGCAGAGTTACGTCGTTGTACGGGAAATGCACCCCTGATTGGCTGATGTTACCAAAAGACCCAGACACCTCACTAATGACTATCCTTAGCTATGATGTCTATTTTACAAGGTTGTGATTTTGCATGAACTAAAAATGATGGATTTAAAAAAAAAACGATATTATAATAATAATAATAAATAATAATAAGCGTGAAGGTCACTGGTGTGTAAGCAAAAACACACAAATGAGATACGAATTTCGCCAAAACAAAATTGTTTGTGAATTGCCACAAGATTGTGTTGGGAAAAATCTAAATTCTTTTTATGCTTGTAAGCACCCTCCCAAAAAAGAATAAGACACTTTATTTATGCTAGCATTAGCTTATCCTTGTAGCATGTTTGGGCAGATAAATAAACAGTATGAAATATGTTGTAGCTGAAATGTGCTGACTAATAAAACAGACGCTTACAGATGGTGCCTATTCCTAAACGAAGTGTGTGACTCAAAACACATTTTTTACATTGTAGAGGAAGTTGGTCTAACCACTGTAATTTTAAGTAAACCTTGTTTTCAGTCAATTAAACTCTCAGTGAACTGAAACTCATTTGGGTAGCCAGAGAGGCAACAAATGCAATATGGTTAATGGCATCATTTAGCAGAGAGCTGCGGCACACACTGATGGGGCCCGCTGAAGGAAAGAAAAGAGAAACATTACAAAGTGTAATTACTTTAAGCACCATTAGGGATGCAATAACTTTCAGGGAAAACAAAGTCCAGCTTTCACTCTCCACTTGAATTGGACAGAGAAAAAGTACAAAGCTTTCTAACTTTGTCGTTTTTCAATTAAAAAGCAAGAAAGGAATAGGCTATAGTAACCGGTATTCCAAGCTCAGAAAGACTTTCATTCATTTGTTTTTTAAAATAATTATTTATTTTTGCTGTTTATGCACTCATAGTGAAGTTAATTAGTGGTGTTTGCTAATGCAGTCATCAAGGCAAGCTAACTATTGCTCAATGCTCATACCTAGGGTAATTTTTAATTTGTCACATACCTTTTCACCTAAGGTTGTGACCATTCAAAACGCTTTTGGTTGCAACACCCTAACAGAACATCCTGGCAACTGCATAACAATGTGCTACAAACAACTCAAAATAACTCAGCAACACCCTGGCAACCAGCAGAGCATCATAGCAACTGCATAACAATGTGCTAAAAACACTAAAAACACCATAGCAACACACTGCACCAAGCAGAACATAACAACAGCTGCATAGCAGTGTGCTAAAAACACTTGAAACACTTTAGCAACCAGCAGAACATCCTGGCAACTACATAACAATGTGCTACAAACAACTCAACATACCTTAGCAACCCCCTGGCAACAAGCAGAACATCCCAGCAGCTGCATAGCAGTGTGCTAAAAACACTAAAAACACTTTAGCAACACACTGACAACCAGCAGAACATCCTGGCAACTACATTACAATGTGCTACAAACAACTCAAAATACCTTAGCGCCCAAAAGACCTTAACAACACCCTGGCAACCAACATACCCCCAGAAACCACTCAGAACCCACTAGCTATGTGTTAAATCTACTCACAACACCTTAGCAACCACACAGCAGCACCCTGTCAACCAACATCCTCCCAGAAACGCCTCAGAACCCACTAGCAATACTCAGAACACATTAGCAACCACACAGCAACACACTGGCAACCACCAGAACACCCAAGCAACTGCATAACAATGTGCTAAGAACCACTCAAAACACTGTTGCAACACCCTGGCAACCAGCAGAACATCCTAGCAACTGCATACATTAGCAATATGCTAAAAACCACTCAAAACACCTTAGCAACCGTGTGTAATGACCCAGAACACCCTGGCAACCTCACAGAAGACTCTAGCAACTGCATTGTAATGTGCAAAAAACACAACAACCACACAGCAATTTTATAGCTACTACATATGATGTTTGACATTCAGGAATATGCGCAGACATCTATTAAAAAAAAAACATTCTGCAGCAACCAAAAGTGATCTTTGATTTGTTACACCACGAAGTAGTGGTCTAGAAAAATTGTGCTTTTGTTGAAATAATAAAAAAACAATGAAGGCTCATGGGACATTAAGCAGTGCTCTCTAAATGTCCCTTATGATATTGTGCTGGCTTTAGATCATTAGCTCTATATGGTCTCCATTGCGTTTCATGTGGCAACTGAAGATAGTTTTACTGTTATTACTGTGTGCTCAATTAAACTGTGAATTTGAGGCCGTTTGCAGTGTTGTCTCAATGAATCGCTCATGATGACAGGAAGTGTGAAGGGTTTAATGATGTACGGCATGATGAGTAGTGTACATTACATCCTCCAGTCCTTCTCTTTCTCTCCGCTACTTCATGACCTCTCTTAACACACAAAGGACTGGTGATCAATAACACCTGGAAACAACAATTTGCATACTTATTGCGTTCAGCTCAAATAATCCTAAATAAGCTGTTTGAAAAGTTAGAGGCAGCCCTGGGAGACATTTGTGTGGTCACTGAATAATATTCAAGGTCTTTATTGTGAGTCTATGTGTCTGCATTCAATATGGCATTGCTTTAGTGCTTTGTCTCCATTGACTTTGAGTTTGTTTGTGCTCAATTGATCTTTCAAGACTATAAAGGACGCATTTACGTATTAAAACATAATCTTAAGCCTTTTATTGAAAAGGACTCTGTTGTTTTGTTAATAAGCTTCTTGTGGATGTTTCCTTTCATCCCATTGTGTCATAAATACACACTCTCTGAGAAGATTTCTCATTCTTGCAAAATTGGTTGGTTCACTCAGACTGTATGCTTAAAGGTTAAAAACATTTCATATATGTTGTGTGTGTGTTCAGTGTGGGGTGTGGGATGTTCAGGTATTACCTACGTTGTGGGGAAAACAGCTTCATATTATTATCATATTAAATCATATTAACCATTGAATGGTGTTCGGGACTAGTGGACCTGTTTTCATTTTTTATCAAAAGAAAAATTATATGATTAATTATTTTTTCAAACTGAGACTCATTGGCCTTGGCTCATTTTCTGTGAGGAATATATATCAAAACAAATTTTTAATGACAACACACTGTACACCCCCCTACACATTTATATTACACACAGGATGTTTGGGTCCACTGGACCTGGGGCTAATAAAAGTGTGGAAATTGTAGGTCCTTTGTATCTTTACTCTGTCCTCCTCCTGTCAGGGCCTGCTGTTAGTGTGTGTATGTTCATGTATATGGTTTATGAGGACACACATGTGTATAATGACATGGGTATTACAACATAAACATGGTTTATGACGACATCTGTGTCCTCATACTAAAATATACTAAATTGTGTTTTTTGAAATTCAAAAAATGCCAATGTTTTCTGTGATTGGTAGGTTTAGGGGTAGGGTTATTGTAGGGGGATAGATTATACAGTTTGTACATTAGAAAAACCATTATGCCTATGGAGAGTAACCATACACCACATATCCAAGTGAGTGTGTGTGTGTGTGTGCGTGTGTGTGTGCGTGCGTGTGTGCATGAGTGTGTGTGCGCGTGCATGTGAGAGAGAGATTGTGTGTAAGTGTGAGAGAGTGCAAGAGTGAGTTTTGTTTCTACCCCTGCTGTTCTCACACGAGGTTGCAATTCTTAAATGTGATCTAACAAAGGTAAAGAGAAAATATTAACCATATATGCTGTTTATATTGCTTGCAATTGGGATGAAGTAAACATCTGTTGAGTATTTTAACATAACATTTTTGATTGTGTTGAATTAAAAAACAAAAAATGCAGCGTGTCCACCAGACCCACGAACACTGGCTGAATAACAAAAATATGAACACCACACAAGGGTTAAGTGATGTTTTTTGAAAATGTAAAATTGCAGAACATTTTCTGTGATGGGTACGTTTAGGGGTTGGGGATAAAATATACAATTTTTTGCAGTATAAAAATCATTATGTCTAGGAAAAGTCCCCATAAAATACGGAAACCTGTGTTTGTGTGTGTGAATGTAGTTAAGTATGCAAAAATCAGAAACACACTTACAATGTAAGTTAATGAGGACAATTTATAAATTCTACAATACCCATTTTTTCGATATTATGCAAACAATGCAAACAATATATAATAACATGATTTTAGTATGAAAAAAAACTTGCTAACTTTGATCAAATGTTATAACATACTATGTACAGACTATGAACATAACAATAATATATAATATAATATAATATAATAATTAATATAATATATTATAACTCCAACTTTAGCGTATTATTAGACCGTTAGCATCTCGCTCAAAAAAATGACCAAAGAGTTTCTATACTTTTCATATTTAAACTTGACTCTTCTGTAGTTACATCGTGTACTAAGACAAAAAGTTGCAATTTTCTAGGCCGATATGACTAGGAACTATACTCTCATTCCTGTGTAATAATCAAAAGAACTTTGCTGCTGTACCATGGGTGCAGCAGGCGCAATGATATAACGCAGTGTCTGAAAATCAGGTTGTCAAAAAAGCAGGTTGTCACGTTGGTTATGTTGATGGAAGTTAACCTATTTTCAGGATCTGCGTAAACCGGCACGATGTAACTACAGTAGAGTCAAGTTTTAAATAGGAAAAATATCGAAACACTTTGGTAATTTTTTGAGCGAGATGCTAACAGTCTAATCAGATTCAATGATCTATGCTAAGCTATGCTAAAAGTGCTACCGCCAGTCCCGGAGATCGGCTGAATGGATTCGAAAATGGTTAAACTCCACTGTTTAACTCTAGGGGAGTTGTAAAATGAGCCTATTTTAAAAAATAGTGGCGTGTTCCTTTAAATGTACAGAATCTGGAATGTTTCAGAAACCAGGGCCCAATGTTATGGCATACAGTTGTGGTCAGAATTATTGGCCCCCCTGGTAAATATGAACAAAGATGGCTATAAAAATAAATCTGTATTGTTTATCCTTTTGTTCTTTCATTCAAAAACTCTGCAAAAATCGAACCTTTCATTTAAATAAAATAATTTTTAACTCTTTTATTAAATACTTTTTGCAATCTCCTTTTGCCAAGATATGTTTTCTTCTATAGTGCCTGATGAGTTTGGAGAACACCTGACAAGAGATCAGATACTAATCCTTCAGATTCCCAGCTCCATGTTGGTGCTTCTTCTCTTCGGTTCATCCCACTCATTTTCTATAGGGTTCAGGTCAGGGGACTGGGATGATCAAGGCAGAAGCTTCATTTTGGGCTCAGTGACACATGTTTGTGTTGATTTTGATCGTTGTCCTGATGGCAGATTCAACCACGGCCCATTATAAGATTTCTAGCAGAGGCCGCAAGGTTTTGATTTTTTATCTGTTGGTATATGCTAGAATCCATGATACCATGTATCTGAACAAGATGTCCAGGACCGCCAGCAAAAAACGGCCCTCAATATTAAAGATGATATTGGGTACTTTTTATCCCTGTTTGTACTAAAAGGTTTTTTTTAAATAGTTGGTTTCATCTGACCATATAATCCAGTTCCAGTTGTGTCTGACAACTGAATATGCTGGAGTTGGTTTTTGCACTGTAAAAATAAATTTGTTCAGTTTACTTAATTCAATTGTGCAAACTCGTTGCCTTAATTCAATTAAGCATTACTTAATTGCATTAAGTTATTACTTAAACCGTTTAAATTTTGTCAACTTTATTATATCTGTGATCTGAGGAAGTGTACTCCCAGAGTGCATTGTGGCATGAATAAATTAATTGCTTCGTGTGACTATTTTTGGGTTTATTTTTCTATTTGTCTTTTGTCAGTATAACCCTAATAATGGCAGCAAATAGAATTGTAGGGGTCTTATTAATAATACAAAATGTAATTTGTAAAAAAAAAAAAAAAAAACTTTGTTACCATTGTTGTGTTTTGCATGCTGAATGTTGAAATCTGTGTGTGACTCACTTAACCATGGTCAATTGCTATTGTCACAAATATATAGTTATTTAATTAAGTTAAGTTATGCCATAAATATTAGCAAAACACAATTTAAGAGATCATTATTTGCCATGAAATAATTATGTTATATATCATGAATGAAGTTCCAAGTGCCCAACGGGAACACTAATCACAATTATGGTTAGAGGAAGGTTATTTTTGGGAGTTTAATTTAATGTTTGTTACTTTATTTAAATCCCTATATTATAATAACAACACAGGACAAGAAAATGTGTTAAAAGTTTATTAAAATCTTGAATATACAGAAGGGTGCACACTACTTATATTTCTCTTTGCTGTTTAACTTTACAGTCCTAGATTACTTGAGGTCCATGGAGTGACGGCCACATTCCATGTGGCAGCAGACAAAGGTGGGGCTTCAGCCTCCAAACTTGTGCTTTTCCATCATGTGTTGATTTAGGAGGGATCTTTAGATTTATTTTATTCAGTTATTCCTTTGTTTGGTTTGAGTATTTTCTTTTCATATGTTTGGTTATATGATTGTATTATGTTAGGAAGAAATAAACTTCCGTCTTTTGTCACTACCTGTCCTGCCTGTTCTCTGCCACGACCACCACAATTAAGTGAAGTTTTCTAAAAAAGTCTTAGTAAGAACAACTGTTGGATTTTACAGTGTGGTTGAGCGCGGAGTATTTTTCCTGAAACCCTTCCAAACAACATGTGGTGATGTAGGAGTTGCATTAGGACGATAGGCACATGCACTCTTCCAGGCAGATTCGTCACATTGTCACATAGTTGATTGGAACTTCTTAATTATTGCCCTGATGGTGGAAATAGGAATTTTCAATGCTTTAGCTATTTTCCTTCAGCCACTTTCTATTTTGTGAAGCTCAACAATCTTTTGCTGCACATTAGAACTATATTCTTTGGAATTTGGCCTTTGTGTTTCCTCATATTTATACTCCTGTGAAACAAGATGTCATTGCAAGACAATTTCATGTTCCTAGTCACCCTGGTGTGATATAATGAGATATTTTACTCATAAATAATTGTGGCCTACGTGTTTTGGAGAAAAGCATTTATTTCATAATGTGATTTACCCCCTACTTTCAATTCTTTTACTTCAAGGTTATATTTTTGCAAATGTTTTGCATGAAAAATCAAAAGGATAAAAAAATGCAGATTTATTTTTCCAGCCATCTTTGATCATATTTACCAGGGGTGCCACTAATTCTGTAGTATGTCCCAGGACAGTGTCTTACTACATACATTGTAAAACATTATTGTGATTTTAAATGCAACAGTGAATTACTTAATTTGAACTAAAGGATTAGTTATATAGATATTTTACTCACCCCCATCTCATCCTAGATGCTCATGTCTTTCTTTCTTCAGTCAAAAAGAAAATAAGTTTTTTGAGGAAAACATTCCAGGATTTTTCTCTCCACAATTGACTTCCATGACAACTAAAATGCTGAAGGTCCAAATCAATGCAGTTTCAAAGGGCTTCGAAGGGCTTCAGAGGCTCCGAGCGATCCCAGATGAGGAATAGGGTCTTATCTCGCGAAACGATAGGTCATTTAAAAAATAAAATAAAAATGAATATACTTTTTAACCTAAATTGCTCATCTTGCACTGTTCTGAGCCTCGCCAGTGATTGTGCAATCATGTCGAAAGCGTCACACTAGACGTAGGCGGAAGTACCACTCCAAGCGAACGTGCGAGGACTAATACAAACGCCCTTTACCAAAAAACACTCCATCTTCAACTTCAAAATCGTCCGACATCATTGTTTTACTTTTTTTTTTTTGCTAAAGGGCACTTGTATTAGTCTTCGCATGTGCGCTTTGTAAACACGGGGGTGGTACTTCTGTCTACGTCTAGTGTGTTTTTCGACGTGATTGCGCAATCACTGGTGAGCCTCAGAGCAGTGCAAAATGAGCAATTTAGGTTAAAAAGTATATGTAATATAATTTTTTTATTAAATTACCTCTCTTTTCGCTACATAAGACCCTATTACTCGTCTGGGATCGCGCAGAGCCTCTGAAGCCCTTTGAAACTGTATTGATTTGGACCTTCAACATTTTGGTTGTCATGAAAGTCAATGGTGTAGAGAAAAATCCTGGAATGTTTTCCCTCAAAAAACTTATTTTCTTTTTGAATGAAGAAAGAAAGACATGAACATCTTGGATGAGATGGAGGTGAATAAAATATCAGGAAATTGTCATTATGAAGTGAACTAATCCTTTAACAGAAAGTTTACCGTACTATTACCTTACATTTAATATAATTTTACAGTAAAATAATAAATACATTTTAACGTTAAAAAACGTAAATTGACATTCCCAGAATTCCCTGCGTGACACTTCACATTTGATGCATTTTCGTTGAAAATATTTTTCTTCGTTTTTTTCTAATCAATTATGTGCATTAGCATTGTATATATTTAAGAAAAATATGTATATTTATATATAAGATAAACTATATAAATATATATCGTCACGGGTGAGAAATCACACAACAAGGTTGCTCGGTGAAAGTGAGCCCCGGAGGGTGGGTTTATTGACAATACTTTGGGGAATAGGTGAAAGCGGTGAAACAAAGGTGCGTGCTGTCTTCGTGGCTGGTGCTCCAGTGAAGTCCTCATGCTCGTGAAGGTGGGTGTCCAGGCGTGCTCAGTCGGGCTGTCGGTCACTCGCTGCCTTCTGTGAGGTAAGAGACAAAGGATTAGTTCCAGCACGTTCAGCATGAGACGGGTGTCTACTCAAGTGAGTGTGGTAGCGGCTTTTACAGCCTCTTGCTGACGGGCTGCAGCTGTGACCAATCAGCCCGTGATGAGGACGTGCAGGTGCCGTGCGTTGGTTGCCAGGGCGACGCTGATATGCCCAGAGAGACTCGTCACATCCCCCCCGGCCCCCCCCCCCCCCAAGTGTCGTTCTGGCCCTGGGAACGAGAGGAGATAGTAGGGGTGAAATAAGGGGTGGGTGGGGAATGACCCCTGACAGACCTGAAAAAGCTGTCCACATCCGTGAGAGTCCATCGGTGTTGGCGTTGGCAGCCCCGGCCCGATGTCGCACTTCAAAGTGGAAGTCCTGGAGCGCGAGAAACCAGCGGGTCACCCTGGCGTTGGTATCTTTAGCCCGGCCATCCACTGTAGAGGAGCATGGTCGGTTAGCAGGGTGAACTTACGGCCGAGGAGGTAATACCGCAGCTCCAGGACTGCCCACTTGATGGCCAGGGCCTCCTTCTCGACGGCGGCATAGTTCTTCTCTGCCGGGGACAACTTTCTGCTGATATAGAGAATGGGATGCTCCTCACCTTCCTGGACTTGTGATAGGACCGCTCCTAGTCCGGTGTCGGAAGCATCCGTTTGCAGCAGGAAGGGGCAGCCGAAGTCAGGGGCGCGGAGTACCGGAGATGCTGTAAGTGCCGTCTTGAGTTGGGCGAAGGCCTCCTCGGCGGCTGACGTCCAACAGACCTTCTCGGGCTGCCCCTTCCTGGTCAGGTCTGTCAGGGGGGCGGCTAAAGAGGAGAAGTTGGGGATGAAACAGAAATAATATGGACCATGGATTTCCTGGCGGGATGTGCGACGGTGGCGAGCAGGCGGCCACACCCCGGCCAATCTCTTCCAAGCAGCAGTGGGACAGGTAAGTTTTTCACCAATCCGGCTTCAACGGGCCAGGCGCCATGGGCGGCCGCGATGTTCACACGGCGAGCTGGAACTTGTTGGGTGTCTCCATGCACACACGTGATCGGGAGGTAACTCTTTTGGCCAGGGTGAGGAGGGCACAGATGAGCCTGGATGAGGGTGACCGCGCTGCCCGAATCCAGAAGCGCCCGGACGGGCCTGCCATTCAGTTTGACGTCCGCCTCTGGAGCCGCAGGTGGAACGTGCTGATGTACGATGCAGCCAGGCCCGCGGGGGCGTCGTGGGTTCAGCGGTGGGCATTGGCTCATCCATCGGAAATGGAACTGTCGGTCCGCCAACTGCGCGCGAGGTGCCCTCCAGCGTGCGTCGCTCCTGGACCACCCTCCGGGGAAATGGCGGCGCTCTTTCCCCAGCCTCCCGGTGGTGGACAGCATCCGCCAGCTCAATCGCCTCCACCAAGGCGAAGACAGTGGTGGGGTTCCTCATTCCCACCGCCTGACGATGGGACCGAGGCAGGGCGTGGAGGAGGCGATCGATGACCACTCGTTCCACTACCTGAGGTGCGGTGGGCTCCCCGTCCAGCAGCCAATGTTGAGCCAACCGGACAAGATCAGCGGCCTGGGCTCGCGCTGGCATCCGACCTTTGAACTCCCACTCGTGGAACTGTTGCGCTGCACAGATGGGAGAAAGACCCAGCCGGGCGAGGACCTCGCGTTTCACTTCCCTGTAGTCGTCAGTAATCGCGGGAGGAAGGAAAAAATAAGCTCACTGAGCTTCACCCGTGAGGAGAGGAGCCAGCGTGGAAGCCCAGTCTTCTATGGGGCATCCCTCACGATTGGCAGTGGTTTCAAATATTTGTATGTATGCCTCAACATCATCGTGATCCGTCATTTTGGGCAACAGCCGGGTCGCTCGCATTCGGGGGTCAGGTAGTGGAACCGGCTGGGCAGCCTGGGCATGGAGGGCAGCGATGTCTTCTTCAGCCCTGCCCTGCCGAGTGGCCAGATGTTCTACGATCTGCTGCTGACGGATGCTTACTTCGGTGAGGCGCTGCAGTATCTCATTCATCTCCATTTGAAGAGAGAGCGCCGATCGGTGCTGGGGTGGTGAACAGAGAGAGAGAGGGGAAAAAATTATATATTAGTGCGGTGAAAATTGTAAACACTTGTGTGTGATTTCTCATGCAGTTGCCCGCATTCTCCACCAGATGTCACGGGTGAGAAATCACACAACAAGGTTGCTCGGTGAAAGTGAGGGTGGGTTTATTGACAATACTTTGGGGAATAGGTGAAAACGGTGAAACAAAGGTGCGTGCTGTCTTCGTGGCTGGTGCTCCAGTGAAATCCTCATGCTCGTGAAGGTGGGTGTCCAGGCGTGCTCAGCCGGGCTGTCGGTCACTCGCTGCCTTCTGTGAGGTAAGAGACAAAGGATTAGTTCCAGCACGTTCAGCATGAGACGGGTGTCTACTCAAGTGAGTGCGGTAGCGGCTTTTAAGCCTCTTGCTGACGGGCTGCAGCTGTGACCAATCAGCCTGTGATGAGGACGTGCAGGTGCCATGCGTTGGTTGCCAGGGCGACGCTGATATGCCCAGAGAGACTCGTCACAATATACAGTATGCAAATATTTCTTATATATATATACATGAAGGAGTGTATTTATATATACATAATTATACACAGTACACACACATATATTATGTAAACATAAACTTGGATGCGATTAATTGCGATTAATCAATCATCCAGCATTAATTAACTTTTTTTTACAGTGTACAACATGTACTTTCACATCACCAGTGAAGAACATACTTGTAGTGCATACTAGTATGTGTATGCAGCCTTTGGGGACGCAGGACGCAGGATGCAAACGCAAGGCTGAAAACAGACAAGTTGGTGTCTGGGGCTCAGGTGTGATTTCTGCAGCGAGGCCAGACAGAGTCCATCCAATCTCAGCTGAGTTATTTAAAGGAGGAGCGTTTTAAACGCACGTCAAGTCACAGATGTTATCACCCTCACAATGAGCTGTCTCCAAACAGTGGTTTGAGAGCCTTCAGACAGCTGTTTGTTTGTCTTTGTAATATCTCCAGGGAATAGACGCTGAATGAGACGGTCTGTCTCGATGGGGTGCAACCCGCAGAATAAATCAATAAAGATGTGGAGAAGCTACAGAGAGGAGGAAAGGAAATGGAATTTACTTTGTGGACAAGAGATGAGAAAATTACCCGGCTTCATTGCCATGCTGGTCCAGATAGCAGCATAATGTATGGACCGTATCGAAACTGTGAGCAAAACGAAGAGCTAAATATCCCTCCATCTCACTGGAGGGAACGAGTTATTTCTCCCCCACAGTCATTTTTATACAATAAGCCTGTTAAACGTGGAGGCGTCCCATTCGTCTTTTTTTTTTTTCAGCCAATGACATTTGTCAGGAGCACAGGCTCTGTATTATTAAAGGCTCTTAAGAATAACACTGAAACATGAGTAGATTTCATGTAGCGGATTCATAATAACAGCTCTTGACAGCTTCTGCCCCCCCCCCAGCGCTGAGAGATCAGATGTGTTTTGTACTTTTTCAAATGTGCAATGGTACATGGTACATTGTGTGCTGTGTAGAGGTGAAGTGTGTACTTTTATGTTGAAATACTTTCTAGATATTCGTAGCAGTTTGAATGTTGATTCGCCCAAATAATGTAAACTCTGTCTCTGTGGTGCCTTCAAAACATATCTTGTCGGAAAGATCATATTTGCGAGATTAATGCACATGAACATCAACATAATGTTGATGGTTTCGGAATATGCTTTTCATTCATTTTCCATAGGGATTTAAAAATTGTTTAGTTAAAGGGGTTAGTTCACCCAAAAATTGTAATTGTCATTTACGGACCCTCATGTCGTTCCAAACCAGTAAGACTTTTGTTCATCTTCAAAACACGCATGAAGATCTTTTTGATCAAATCTGAGAGCTTTCTGTCCCTCCATTGACAGCTACAACTTTGACGCTTCAAAAAGTTCATAAAGAGATCATAAAACTATTCCATAAGAATTGAGCAGTTTAGTCCAACGTTTTCTGAGGAGACATGATCACTTTATATGAAGAACAGATTGAATTTAGGCTTTTATTCATATATAAACATTCATTAACTCACACGTCACTTGTGGTAAATGGAAGCTCAAGCATGCTCGCTTGATGTGCAAGAACCAATGAGGTTCATTCTCGTGTTACGCAGCACGTTTGAGCTTCCTCAAGAACCGATGAGGTTCATTCTCGTGTTACGCAGCACATTTGAGCTTCTTCAAAAACCACTGAGGTTCATTCTCGTGTTACGCAGCACATTTGAGCTTCCTCAAGAACCGATGAGGTTCATTCTCGTGTTACACAGCACGTTTGAGCTTCTTCAAGAACCAATGAGGTTCATTCTCGCGTTACGCAGCACGTTTGAGCTTCTTCAAGAACCAATGAGGTTCATTCTCGTGTTACGCAGCACATTTGAGCTTCCTCAAGAACCGATGAGGTTCATTCTCGTGTTACGCAGCACGTTTGAGCTTCTTCAAGAACCAATGAGGTTCATTCTCGTGTTACGCAGCACGTTTGAGCTTCTTCAAGAACCAATGAGGTTCATTCTCGTGTTACGCAGCACATTTGAGCTTCTTCAAAAACCAATGAGGTTCATTCTCGTGTTACGCAGCACATTTGAGCTTCCTCAAGAACCAATGAGGTTTGTTCTTGTGTTATGCAGCACATTTGGGCTTCCTCAAGAACCAATGAGATTCATTCTCGTGTTACGCAGCACATTTGAGCTTCCTCAAGAACCAATGAGGTTTGTTCTTGTGTTATGCAGCACGTTTGAGCTTCCTCAAGAACCAATGAGGTTTGTTCACGTGTTACACAGCACATTTGAGCTTCCTGAAGAACCAATGAGGTTTGTTCTCGCGCGTCAAGCCAGTTCAGTTGAGCTTCTGTTTATG
Organism: Romanogobio albipinnatus; assembly: GCA_023566225.1. Taxonomy (NCBI): domain Eukaryota; kingdom Metazoa; phylum Chordata; class Actinopteri; order Cypriniformes; family Gobionidae; genus Romanogobio; species Romanogobio albipinnatus. The sequence goes on along the minus strand of CM042245.1, from coordinate 31,953,081 downwards.
TTCTGGTCAGTGTTTATATGTGATTAAAAGCCTAAATTAAATCTGTTCATCATATGTCTCTTTAGAAAATTAAATCCATATGAATTTCAATTCAGAAGGATTAGTTTTATTATCTCTTTATGAACATTTACATTTTTATGATCAAAGTTTCAGTTGCGTAACTGTCTATGGAGGGACAGAAAGCTTTCAGAAAGGCTTTTCACACTGCGCTTAACCCCAGGTTATCGCCGTTCTAAACACCGCTTTTAACCCTGGGTAAAGGAGCATTTCATACATTTAATTTAGATGCGGGGTTAGCACTGCTTTTTACCCGGGGTTATGAAACCCTGCTCTGAAGCAATATTAACTGTGCATTGTGGTGCCAACTTTCTACAGTGTGAAACGGAGAAGTGTTAGAATGTTACCGCTGGATGTTTAGCAACAGACAACCAATAGCATACTCATATTTGTGTACTTTGGACAGTCACAGAAACACTACACATTGTAAATAAACAGTAAATTCAGCGTTTGAGAGGGAAAATATAAAAAGCTGGTAGAAAACACCACAATTTGAGTGAAGAAGAGACTTCTTTCTTACCTTTATGTACATTCAGTATAAACTCGATAGTACAGTCAGCAATATGAGGATGTGCAATGTTATGTAAATTGCTATGCTGTCAATGACACTGACACCACAAACTATGCAAATAAGATTACTAAACCCTGGGTTAACAATGTTCAATGTGAAACATCATCTTATGAATACCCAGGATCAATTGTTAACCCTAGGTAAATTATGACTAATGTGAAACATGAAGCAAGATAACCCAGGCATTCCGGGTTTAACCATGCAGGGTTAAATATTTCAAGTGTGAAAAGCCCTACACAGTTGAACAAAAACATCTTCATTTGTGTTCCAAAGATGAACGAAAGTCTTACAGGTTTGGAATGACATGAGGGTGAGTCATTTATGACAGAATTTTCATGGCGAACTATCCCTTTAAAGCTTTATAAGGCGTGAAAAGCCAACCAGCTACTTTGTGAATCACAACATTATGATCACTTGGTTTGTGACCCAAAAGGTAGGGCACAGGTGTGTTCTGACAGGGATGAGTACAGCAGGGAAAAACAATTCTTGATGCAAATAATATAGTATTTTATGATAATCTATGGTGTTTTGGCACAAATTCATCTGTCACTTGTTAAAATTTAGTCAAATTAGGTGGATGTAGACATGGACAGGTGAAACCTATGAAATAAGAATAAACATGGTTTGAGCTAACTGTGTTTTGTAATGCAAATGTTTTACTCCCAAGATGAAACCATACAGGAACAACACTGAATTTTGAACATTGTTAGGCTTATGCAGTTCATGGTTATGTTGATGCATCACTCTGTCCCAGAGGGCCACAGTCCTGCAGAGTTTGGCTCTAACTTGCCTCAACACACCTGTCTGGTAATTTCTAGTATGTTCTAGTTTACACAACAGCATTTTCAACTAAAAACGGAAAACGTTTTATGCATTTTGGTTGTTCATTTACACGAAAATTGTATTTTGGGGGCCTGAAAAATGGTTTCAAAGTTTGAGTTATATAACACAAATTTGTGAAAACGGTGACGTCATGCTCATGTGTATTACGTGTTCAGTGTATAGGCGCAAAGTGACATCGCCAACTGAATAATGAATGGAATGAATAATGCATCGTTTTACGTCGTTTTTGCAGATGTGAATGGGGATTGTTTTGATAACGTTGTCGTCTGCATGCAAAAAACCTTTCCATTTTTAGTGCATCGTTGTGTAGGTTAGGGTTAACATACCCGTGGACCTTTACGGATATTAACGGGTTCAAGTGTGATTAATTTGGGTTGGAGCTAAACGCCAGAAGACTGTGGCCCTCCAGGAGCACAAGTGGACACCCCTGGTCTAAATCTGATCTTGATTTTAAGTTTTGTACAGTGAACAATTGTAATAATCTATTGGATCACCTAAAATGGAGGCCATGAATTAAAACCATTCAAATTTCAATCTTAGGCATGCAAGTTCTCTTCCATTCATTTTCCAGATTCTCCTTTACATGGCAATCTCACCAAGACATTATCCAGTACCAATAAATTTTGTTACAAATGTTGCACACTTAAGAATTGTCCTTAAATCTACAATTTAAATACATTGTTAGTTCTGCATTTTAGTAATGAGAATGGAATATGCATTGTATCATCATGAAAATAATTAGCCTGGATGCCAGCCGAACTTAGCCCCGCCCACAACATTTGAGGTCGGGAAGTTCAGTCTGGACTTGATCCACTTGATTCGCTAAAGTTTTAGATCTTTATATTCATACCGAAATGAATCGACCACTCAAAAAATTAAAGGTTGTTTAATAAACTTTATTGTATTTTCTTTGCTTTTCATTCATCAAATCAAATTAAACATCAGGTTTTACATGTCATCTCGAGTCCTGCAAGATGACTTCATTCTCAGTCATTTCGGAGTCTTGATAAGTGCTTGACTGCATAAGGTCAGGTGACACCCTGCTTACAGAACTTTCAGCTGGAAACATATACACAGTACTTGACAACCATTGCAGTACATTACACAGTGACCTGTCATGAGCCATAAATGACCGGCAGCCACCAGGGCGATGCAAATCAAAAACATGGCCACATTCAAATGATTACTTGTGATTGATATCTTTGGATCAGAAGGGCAAGTTGGTGGCACATCATGTGCATACACAGCATGGGTTTGATTGAGTCTAAAGTGGGCTGTCAAATAGGAGTAGGTGTCAAATAACACAAGCTTTGACATAAAGCTAAAACTACACACAACACAAATACTGTTCACACGCAAGAAGAGCAAGCCACAGATCATAATTCATAAAAGCAAAGGCTCTTGGGATCTCTAGGATTGCATGGTCATATACATGGACATCATTTCCAAGGTCTTCCTTTAGTACATATGGGTGAATCTCATCAAAACTGTCAAGAAAATGTCTGGGTCATTTTTCACTACAATAAAATAAAGACAAAGAGGTTGTTATTGAAAATATAATTTCTTGAGTTTCTTTTTAAGGAAAAAATGCTTTGGTAAATCCTATTTAATTGTATGAAAAGTCAAAATTATGAGATTAAAAAAGTAAATTATGACAATATGTATTATGACTATCTCATAATGGCTTTTATCTCATAATTTCAACTTTCATATGGCATAATTATGATTTGCCAAAGCATGATTTTTTTTTTTCTAATGTGGTGGAAATAAGCTCCCATACAATCTTCCAGTCTATGAAGGACATGAACATTGTTTTATTTGTAATAGCTACAGAACTTGTGTAGCCTCTACAGATGCATCATGGGAAATCAATGCTCTCAAATCACTAGTACAGCTCAAGGAACAACTTTAAAAAATGCATATTAAAGTAGCTGACATGCACTACTGCGAAAAGCAATTTTTCTATGTGTCATAAACTCCTTCATCCTTTGATACTGCAAGAACAATAAGATCCTTCAGAAATAAGACATCGGCATAGGAAACAAACATAAAATTCATTATAAAGAAAGGAAATATTCTCGAGGGGGGGTACAACCAGAGCAGAGCGCTACAGTATTTTCATTTACATTCTGTCTGATAAACAGCCGTACACACACTGACCCTGCAGTGACATTGTGTAGCCGTCAACACTTGTAGTCTAGCTCACTAATGCAACATTCAGATGCATGAAATGTCCGGAAAACAAAACTGACCGTGGTAAGAAGGGGAAATTAGGGGGCCAATTAGAATTGGTCAAACATCTAAGAGTTTTTTTTGGGAAGCGGATTCATACTGATTGGACGTGCCATTTGGATAATAACAGTAAATGTTGTCTTTAAAGAAATAACAGGACATTACTAATTGTGTAAATTTGTTGATAGATGTTACTTCATACTAAATCTTTAAAGGAATAATTAATCAAAAACAAAAAATGATCCCATTCATTCGTTACATGTTGTTCCAAATCTGCATGACGTTTAGTAAAACACAAAAAAGAGAGATTTAGATGAATGTCTTGAAAGTTTGTATATACTGAAGTGATCAAAGTTTTTATTTGTATACTATTAATAGTATTTTTAGTATAGTATAGTAATTTGAATTAGCTGTTATTTTTAGGGTCCGTTTACACGGCAGCGATATATTAAAAACGGGAACGTTTTTTCTTTGTTTTTGAAAAGTTTTGCGTACAGATGACAACGTCTGCGAAAATGACTAAAAACTGTAGTTGGCAATGTCAAAGAAACACTAAGCTCCTACAGACTGAACATGTAATATGCATGCATATGTTCACCGTTTTCTCAAATTTGTGTTTTTGCAGTTTACATGGAGACGACAACGGTATAAAACGATAATAATGTAAAAAGTTAGCATTTTCACCATTACACTATTGTCGTGCAAATAAATGGCCAATATGTTTTTCCATTTTTAGCTGAAAATGTGTTGTGTAAATGCCCCCTTTTTAACTTTAATAATTTGTCATTTTTAATTGGTATGTTTTTAAAAATATTTATATTTAGCTTTAATTTATTACAGTACTTCAACTCAAATTTATTTATTCCAGTTAAAATTTTTCCTGTTTTTCATCTAATATTTATTTTATTTCAGCTTTGTTTTAATTACCCCCCCCCCCCCACCCCACACAATAAAAAAAAATAATAATAACAATAATAATAACAACATTGCTCAGTCCCTCCAGAAAAACGTGATTATGCGATCGCATGATTTAATGCATAATCAGCCAAAGTCCGCATATTTATGCGGGGGCCGCTTTTTTTCAAATACGCCGCACTTTCGCCGCGTAAATTTCCTATTTCCGCGTGCAAAATATGCGGGGCTAGCATGGATATCATAATCCCTGCATTTTCGTTGCAAAAAAGTCATATATATTAGCAGAAAGTTGAAAAATGTTTACTTCACACAAAAGCCGCCATTTCCCCCTATTGCCATGGGAACGTTTTGAAGTGACGTAATTACCCGACGTGAACGTCATCGAAAAGCTTCAAACCCCCGTGGAGAAACATAGATATCGGTGAAACCATGATGAAGCGCGCAAATTCCCATTTGCCAACAAAAATAACAGCAAAAGACTGCGCAAAGCAGTTTTTTCAAAAAACAGCATCATGAAGCTTCGAAACATTATGAATCAGTGAATCGATTCAGCGGTTTGAATCGCCAAAGTCACGTATTTCAGCAGTTTGACACGCGATCCAAATCATGAATTGACTCGCTGATTCATAACGCTTCGAAGCTTCATGATGCAGTGTTTTGAAATCGGTCATCACTATATAAGTCGTTATTTAGGTTTTAGCACAAAAACTATTCTGGTCGCTTCATAAAGTTATTGTAAAACCACTGTAGTGAGATGGACTTTGTAACAACATCTTTAGTGCCTTTTATGGGTCTTGAGAGTGTAAAGTGCATTGTGCCAATGGAGGCCTTTCTGAGCCATCGGATTTCAACTAAAATATCTTCATTTGTGTTCCGAAGATGGTCTTACGGGTGTCCAACGACATGAGGGGAAGTCATAATGACAGAATTTTCCATTTTGGGTGAACTAACCCTTTAAGAGATTGCACTTTGTGCATTTGAAGCACTCAAATGTCTGTTTTGTATAGCTACCTCTGTAAAACAGGAAGTTATTTATTCATTTTTTCAGAAGTTGTAGCATATTCCTTTTGTAAAGCTACAGAACTTGTTTGATTCAATGTTTTGTAAATTTGAGCCATTATTAAGGTCTTCAATAAAACAAGATGAGAACTTAAATATTCCCAGCACTTTCTGTGATGTAGTGCTTTTTTCTCTTTTTCATCAAACCGCAGTTTTTGCAAGTTCCCGCAGTTTTATCGCATAAAATTGCATAAATATCCCGCATTTTCCATCGCATTTTTTAAGAAAACTTGCCGCATAATCAAGGATTTTTGCCCGCAACAATCACAAAAAAAAGCCGCATTTTCTGGAAGGACTGATTGCTGGCAATGATTAACAACTTAAAATTGGCTAAATTTGTTTGGAACTTTTTTTAGTAAATGATAGTTATTAGTTAATGGCAGAATACATTTTTTTTTGAATGAACACAAAACCACAACCTTTTTTGGTATACCATTATCTTTATCGGCTGACTACCTCATGTGCTATACAAAACAGCAAAGGTGCTACCAAGAAGAATGTTTTCATATCCAAAACATTTGTCAGTTCCAAGAATTTGACTTTGGAATTTAATTAATGCTACTCTCAAGACCAGCTTGATCGCGGTGGAAGACAAACTCTAGCAACTGGAAGCTGTCGCACACAGCAAGATATATCACCAGCAATTTCAAGGACTTCAAGGGATGAAATGAAAATAGCAATACTAATGCCTAGCTGAAACAGCTAATCCTATCTTACACAAATCTAATACAGATGCTATGAAGATGCTGTTGACTCCAGCTCTGTGTTTCCAAAGCATCTTCACAAGGATTATCTAGATATAACAGCATGACATTGTGCTGAGCTGAAGGTGACTCTACCATTCAAAGAATCTCAATCCGTTATGTTCCAGCTGGAGGTTTCTTAAGTGAATTCATGGATATCTATATTGCACAGTGAGGGTATGGGTCCTCAAAAACTGGCTGCTCTTCGATCCCTCTCGCAAACAGCGTGATCAACTGGCAGTGGACCCTGAGAGAGAGAAAGAAAGAAAGAAAAAAAATCAAACAAAATACAACCCCTTCAACTGGAAAAAACAACATGCTAAAAAACAGCCCAGGCACATTGGAAATATGTATCTGAGATGGCATTTCTGCAAAATGATATTACGTTTGCACATTTTGCGACACATTGAGTGGTGCTAAAAGCCAGATAAGATTTATCCAAAACTGATGAACATGAATCTGGCAATGATTTAGTATGTTGGTTGTTGCATGTATTGCAGCAGTTTGTGAATAAAATGTCCGGTGTGTGGTGCTAAAAGGTTAATGCTCTGTCGCATTTGAAAATTCATACCACCTATACAAAAGCAAACATAAAATAAAACCACATTTGCTGAAGCAACCAGGCCATGTTAGCTTGCTTTGACAAGTATTTCCGCTGTATTATCTTGAATTGTGTTTCGTGGGTACCAAGCGCCCCAAAATAGCATGGGTACCAGGCTAGCTACTGAGCAAGTTTGGCTGCATTTACACTGGAATTCTTAATGCACAGATCAGATATTTTGACCATATCTGATTTTTTTGCCCGCCTGCACTCTCAGAAAAAAATGGTACATATTAGTACAGCACTGTACCTTTTTGTCTGACAGTGCGTTTACATTCACTTTAGACACGACTGGTATTGATATCTGTTTACATTAATTCCCGCTCAAAATGATTGTCTGTGAGCACTTTACTATGCACATGGTAGACCCTCTGGCCTTGAATGGCCGTGCTATTAAAATTATTTATATAATCCATGTCGGGTGGCCTTGATTATTTGCCAGCATGGACAAGATAACAGCTGTTATGGATGGTTTGCAGTGGATATAGAGACCGGAAAATAAAGGTAATATTCGTTTATTTAATCTACAGCTCATTAGATCTAGAATTCTGAAGTGAACTATAGTAGCGCTGTAAGAATATTTTTTTTCTTTTAATCAATTTGAACAAATTAACGAGGGAGAGGGGGAGAGGGAGAGGGAGAGAGAGAGAGAGAGAGAGAGAGAGAGAGAGAGAGAGAGAGAGAGAGAGAGAGAGACTACAAGTGAGTAGCCTAATATGAAGTTTGTTGTTTAAATTACAGCAAAGTAATCCCCTTATTGCTGAGAAATATAATGTCGATTTCAGTAGTATAGCTGTTTTATTTATAAAACTCACGGCAGAGGTTGAAAACTATTCACATGGAGCTGGTTATGTGATGCAAACATGAAAATGCAAACATGAAAATGCATTCGTTTACAAATCATGCATGTAAAAGTGCTTCGAGGTCATAACATAGTATTGAGCAAGTAAGTCTTTATTAATCAATAATCTGCCCCTGTAATCATGATATATGTGAAGAGAAGACGAATAAAAGTTTTTAGAGTTTTGTTTTTCCTATGTGTACAGGTTGATAAAAACTATCCTAATATAGTTAATTTGCTTAATGTTTCAGTACAAGTCTAATATTTAAGTTAAGTCGTAACATTTTAACATTGATGCTTGCTTTAGCAAACACCACTAATATGTTGTGTCCTGGAGTTAAAAGTACGAGCAAGTGCTGGTAAGCAATAAATGCTTAGTCTTGTCAAGTAAAAAGTTTTGCAGTTAAATGCATGTGCTATTAGGAGGTTCAGGGGCTCTTTAATTTCCTCTAATTCCACTCAATACTCTGGAGGTGAGTTCAGTGCCAGGCGGTTGCCTTTTTTCGGCCGTGGTATCATCATCAATTATCTCAACAGGTTATTTGCTTACTCATTCGAGAAACAATTACTGAAGCTGAAAATGGAATAAATGAATGGACTTCTATTTTAATTAAAGGAGGTGAGCCTTTAACAGTGAGAGGGCCATTAAATTAGGAGCATTTCATTGCTACGCATTGTTGACACAGAACAATGGGGCGTGAAGGAAATGATGCGTTCGGGCGAGCCGTCATGCTGCATCAAGGAGGAGAACAACTCCTCTGCAGGCACAATGGAGGGAGTTTTTAATTTTAATAGCATCTTTTCCACAGGCTCAGACCACAAAAGTCCATTTATTTACCCTGTTTATTATGCTAGTGCTGAGACAATCTGGTGCTCATGAGACCCAAACATTTCAACTAAAGCTTCACTTTAGTGAAGCATGTTTGTTTTGTGTTGGAGGAACATTTTCTGAAAATGGAACACTCTTCATACAAGGTCTAAAAGAGATGGTGACAGCTCTTAGATATATGATATGCAGAAGGTTGCTGGTTCGATCCCAGCGGTCACCACCAGTGTGTCCTTGAGAAAGGCACTTTACTCTATGTTGCTCCAGGGGGATTGTCCCTGTAATAAGGGCAATGTAAGTCGCTTTGGATAAAAGCGTCTGTCAAATGCATAAATGTAAATGTATATGAGGAAGTCTCAGTGTGAGTGGCAGTGACGTCCGCACCCCTTAATTACAACGACAATTAGAACTTGCTTGAAGTAATTAGTGCATTGAAAATATAATAGCGCACACTTTCCTTTTTGAAACATGACACAGTGTAAGAGTTCTCATTTTCACCGCATGCACCTTTTCAAATGATAGTGTTTTTATTTTTATGTTTGGTCACTACACCATCAGAATTATTTTTTAACTTTTAGGGGTACAACAGCTTGTCATTTGGGCAGCAGCCTTAAAAGGAACAACTTTGTGACTTATTTACCCCTAAAAGGTGCATATTAGTACCTTAGGCTATGTATACATTAAAGGAACAGTTCACTCAAAAATGGGAATTTTGTCAAATGGGGATTTTACTCACCCTCAAGTTGTTCTAAACCTGTATGAGTTTCTTTCTTCTGTTGAACACAAAAGACGATATTTTGAAGAATGTTGGTTACCAGACAGTTGACGGTAGCCATTGACTTCCATAGTTTATTTTCCCCCTACTATGGAAGTCAATGGATGTTTAATTACCAACATTCTTCAAAATATCTTTTGTGTTCAATAGAAAAAACTCATACAGGTTTGGAACAACTCGAGGGTAAGTGATGACAAAATGTTCATATTCCTTTGGATATAAGGATATATTTTAATATTATACATTTTCGTTTCAAAACGCTCTCCACTGACGTTTATTGTCTTTCTTCACAAAGATGATACAGAGAGACGAGATAGACATATTAGAGGTGCTCTATTTTCATAGTGTGAACAATCTCATTAATACTACTACTTAGAATACGTAACTACTAATATATATTAGAATACACAATCGACATAACGATTAATCGTTAGAATTCGATTTGTAATTGAGCATGAAAATGTGAGAATAAGTACAAGTATTGTAAAATAAGTACACAACAGACAGATTTGTCATATACCGTTGATCCCGGTATAATATGTGCCAGATGACAAAGCAAGATTTATCCTTTTTAAATACCTCCGTTTTCACAGACCACACTACAACACAAATGCAAGGCATCTTGGTAGAGTGTTGGTATCACTCAAGGGAAATGTCTAGATATAGCATTTCTGCAGAAAACAGTAGAGCACTAGCTACACAAGATCATGGGTTCAATTCACAAATGCATTAATTAATATTGCATAAAATAATCTGTCTAAATGTAAAAGTAAGAATTGTATTTGGAAAAGTGTGTGTCCTACCGGACTTGAATTGCAGTGTGTGGAAGGATCTCTCCATCACAGTTCCAGTTGCTCTGGGAAGGTATACAGCCACAGGCTTTGTGCTCTCTGCAGATCTGACTAAGGAATCGTTTGCCTCCCGCTCCGCTCTCTCTCAGATCCACTTCGGAATCACATTCCTGATATCTGGGGGTGAATCGGAATTGCTTGACCCGGTACACCTCCACAAAAGAGTGATCAAACTGTACAAAGAAAGAGATAAGAACAAAATTAAATCCCATATTAAATATAACTAAACACTACTGTTTAAAATAATATGTTTATTCAGCAAAGACGGATGAGCTTGATCAAAAGGGGCATTTCTAATGTTACAACATATTTATATTTCAAATAAGTGCTGGATAAAATTTGTATTGTTGTGACTGTATTTTTAATCAAACAAATGCATCCTTGGTGAGCAAAAGAGACTTCCTTCAAAAACTTTTACCAGCCCCAAACTTTAGAAATATCATGTAAGTGTTTGTTTCGACAAGGATTCAATTAACAAATGTGAATAATCATGAAATCTGGTCTAATTGGGTCTAATTTTCAAATAAATTTTGTGATCTGTATATTGTATATTTACAAATGAAAATAAGTCAAGAAATTGATTTTTTTATGAGAAATAAATTAAATAATGGTGTATTCTTATAATTATTGTAATCCATATTTAAGTTCTGTAACATTAATGCATCGATTTGCCATTGTCTCAAGTAAAACTGACCTTATGTAATGAACAAGTCCATTTTCAATAGGTTAGTTCTAAACCAAATTTCAATCTCACTGTCTTTTGCCTGATAAAATAACTAACTAACTAACTAACTAACTAACTAACTAACTAACTAACTAACAAACTAGCTAACAGCATTTTAAATGTGGACTGTTACAATGTTCCAATGCTAATGATAATCCATGACATATCCAAATATTTGTGATTCCTGGGTAAATATTGTTTTTATCGAGATACTGACTCACAAAAAGCCATTTCTAGTAATTTTAATATTTTAGGAGTTAAGCATAAATAGAAAAAAAATAGACTAATTGCTTTAAGTTTCAAGGTCCACCATGACCATGAACCCTGCTGTGATTACGTACTTCAAAGAACAAGATTCCCTGCTCTTTTTCAGGAGAAAGAAAAAAATATATTACAGTTAATTAAAGATACATATGAATGTATACAAATATAACATGTATAGTAAGCATTTGGTGGACAGCAGGGATACTTTTTTGAAGTGTGTACGATAAGAGAGTATCATTTTTTTCCAGGCTTTGATGAAACAGGGATGGTTCCCTTTCAGTCGGTCACTACGACGTACGTCGGTTATACCGACGAATTGGGATCACTTCAGGGAGCCCCTATCAGCTTCGAGATATAGAGAACAGGCCAATGGGCCATTGGCGTGCCAGATTTGCATCTCGCGCTCCGCCCCGCACCGCGGGTATAAACAGGAAGCGAGAGCAACGCACTGACATCATTCACTTCGGAGCCGAACGGCGTTGATAAAGCAAGACTGCTTTTCTAAAAGAGAGCCTATCTACAGTGTGAGATAATCCAGAGAATGAGAAGGACGCTCTGTGTTGGCGAAAAGGCACAATCAGCGCGATCACGTGCTCACGGCTGCATCAGCATAAACAAACTGCTGTTCTCACAGCAACTGTTGGTTTGGTGAGGGCGTTTTTCAGTGAGTGCAGACACAGGACTGCACTTACCTCCTGTGTGCTGCCGCGGTCTTCCCCTTGGTGCTTCAGCACTGTTGAAAGAGCGTTTCCTCATAAAAGAGCAACACGGGTGTGACTGCGTCTTTTTCAAGACGTCATTCCACTCGTGCGTTTCTTGCGACAGCACCTTCTTGGCCCATTCCTCTGAGGAAGGAACTCCTAACTGAGAGACGGGGCACCCTGTGGCACCCGCGTCCGGACCTCTGGAAAGAAACTCCATGTCTGGTCCCTGGATGAGACGCGGAGGTTCTAGGTGACCTACCGCAAGCGGTAGTTGACACCATCACTTCCACCAGAGCCCAATCTACGAGACGGCTGTATGCGCTGAAGTGGAACCTGTTCGTCGATTGGTGCTCTTCTCACGAGAAGACCCCCGAAAGTGTTCGGTCAGATCTGTGCTCTCTTTTCTTCAAGACGGGCTGGAGCAAAGGCTGTCTCCCTCCACCCTCAAGGTGTATGTTGCCGCTATAGCCGCGAATCACGACCTGGTTAATGGTGAGTCCTTAGGCAAGCACGATCTGATCGTCAGGTTCCTGAGGGGGGCGAAGAGACTAAATCCGCCTCGTCCTCCTTCTATACCCTCTTGGGACTTAACTCTGGTGCTGACCGCACTGCAGAGGGCACCCCTCGAGCCTTTGCAGTCAGCGAAAAACGTGTCTTTAAAGACAATACTCCTGATTGCATTGACCTCAGTTGAGAGGGTAGGGGACCTGCAGGCATTTTCGGTCGACAAATCGTGCCTGGAATTCGGGCCTGGCAACTCTCAGGTAACTCTGAGACCCCGGCCTGGATATGTGCCCAAGGTTCCCACTACTCCCTTTCGGGACCAAGTGGTGAGCCTGCAAGCGCTGCCCTCGGAGGAGGCAGACCCAGCCCTAGCTTTTCTCTGTCCAGTTTGCGCCCTGCGCATCTATGTTGACAGAACAAAATGCTTTAGGAACTCAGAGCAGCTCTTCGTCTGTTCAGAGGACAGCAGAAGGGAAAGGCTGTCTCCAAGCAGAGGATGGCCCACTGGATAGTGGATGCCATCGTCTTGGCGTATGAATCCCAAGACGTGCCCTGCCCGCTCAGGGTTAGAGCTCACTCCACCAAGGGTGTAGCCTCTTCCTGGGCGCTGGCTCGTGGCGCCTCGCTGACAGGCATTTGTAGAGCTGCGGGCTGGGCGACACCTAACACGTTCGCTAGGTTTTATAGCCTACGTGTGGAACTGGTTGCTTCTCGTGTGCTCGCTTCCCATAGTCAGCTTCACTGAAGTGCCCGTTCTAGTGTCGGCTTGCTGCGCCATTCCCTTCCCCATGGAACGGATACGTGCGCTTATATTCTCCAGTCGAGTTCCCCAAGAATTGGCGAACCCTGTTGAGTCCTCCGCAACCCGCGGCAGTCGGATGTGGCGGAGCGTCCGACGCCAGGTCTGGCACTTGTATGCATTGGTGGAACTTGTGTCAGGCTGGGTTCCGTATGTTGCGACCCCTACGGCGGTCCCATATGTGTATTCTTCACGGTACAGCTCCCTATGGCGAGCTTGTGTCTTTCCCTCGGCAGAGTTCCTCTGCCGTCTCAGTACGGTGTCGTTCCCCCACCTGCAACAGGCCGGGGCCACCCCTGGGACTTCCGTATGTTGCACTGCCCAAGGCCAGTCCATACGTGTATTCTCCACATGGTAACTCCCTCCAGGCATGATGTGGCTTCCGCAGCGTCCCTCCGAGCTCGCTTTCCCAGCGTTATCCAATAAGTCTGCTGAGTGGGTCTTGCGGAACAGCAGTGTGACTCTCCCTGCGTGAATTTCCCCGCCCGCATCAGAAGGGGGTCTGAGGGGCTCTCGCTGGGCGCTGGAAGTGGTAGTAACTGTGGCATTTTCCAAAGGGATCCCAATTCGTCGGTATAACCAACATACGTCTTAGTGACCGACTGAAAGGGAACGTCTCGGTTACGTATGGTAACCCTCATTCCCTGAGGGAGGGAACGGAGACGTACGTCCCATCGCCACAGTTCCTTACCACCACTGCATGGCCGAGTCACTAGTTCGGCTCCTCAGTGAAAAACGTCAGTGCGTTGCTCTCGCTTCCTGTTTATACCCGTGGCGTGGGGCGGAGCCAGAGATGCAAATCTCACACGTCAATGGCCCATTGGCCTGTTCTCTATATCTCAAAGCTGATAGGGGCTCCCTGAAGTGATCCCAATTCGTCTGTATAATCCTTCAGGGAACGAGGGTTACCATACGTAACCGAGACGATTTGCTTCCTCTCTTTCATAAAAAAACAAACATTCTACTGATATTTTCTGTTGTAGATAAATCAGGTACCTGGTCGTTTTTATTGGTATGGCGCAGCAGGTGGCGCAAGAATTCAATTCGGGAGCACTTTCTGACAAGGATGAGGTCAGTAGTTCCATCGGCGAGGTGTGCTGACGGCGACAGACCTTTAGGACTGCGAGGACATGCACAACTCATGCTGGCGGCATTGATGGCCAAGAACTTCCCTCTGATGACTGTCCACGTGTCCCGAGAATCTGAAATACAACAACATCATGTGACTACTAGTCTAAAACTTACTACTAAAGTAAGCAGTTTTGGGGGAAGCACATTACAAGTAAAGTTATATAATCAGATTACTTTTTTAAGTAAATAGTAATGTTAAGCATTACTTTTAAATTTACAACAAAATACCCTAGTTACTTTTTCAAATGAGTAACGCAAAAGTTACTAGGTTTTCCATTTATTGACTGACACTCTCCTGTCCCTATGTTGAGAGAAATCGTAAGTGCAGAGGTGTTGCGTGTAAACATGATGGTTATTGTATTGTAGTTCTAGATTAAAGTGAGCCTGCATTTATCACCTAACTTGCACAAAAACAGATTCAGTATTTCTCAAAATTAATAAAAACAATGAAATTCAAACTCTGAATATTACGAAAATCTGTGATAATTAAATAACAAACATAGACTACCTTATGTATTTCAATTTCACTTTATTAACCGAGGTCTTTGATGCTAACTTTCAATGATCCAATTCAACCATACAGATAAGAAAAAATGACTTTAGGGACTGCGGATGGAAATTAGCTGTAGCTAAGTCTGGTGTAAAGCATCTTTTCTTTTGTAAGATTAATGTACTTGCACATGGTCCCTGTCAAATAAGTAATAAACTAAACTAAAGTAAACTAAACTAAACTTTAAATGATCATAGATAAAGTTTTTATTGCTGAAGTAAGAGTGTTGAACTTTCTTCTCTAGTCTTCTTCTTCTCTGGTCTCATTCCTCTGATATCCAGAATGGCCGCACAGCTGCGCATTGAGCTGCGCCCTCTAATGTACACGCGTGAATTCGCATTTCCTTCAGCCTGAGGCTTATTCATTTCACTTTTGGTGTGTGAACATTTGCCCCAAAATGATCTGTTACTAAAAAACAAATAAGCAAGCCCAGCTCAAGTGAGAAAAAGTTACACAAAAGCAAAGCAACACATGACTTAACATAAAAAGTAACTAAATAGCACAATAAGTTACTTTCTTAAAGGGATACTTCACCCAAAAATGAAAATTCTGTCATCCTTTAGTCACGCTCAAGTTGTTCCAAACCTGTATACATTTCTTTGTTCTGCTGAACACAAAGGAAGATATTTGGAAGATATTTAACATAGTGGGGGGAAAAAATACTATGGTTCTCTGACCATCTGGATAATGAATGTATTTCCATTAAAAATATTATAATATATATATATATATATATTTTCAAGATCTATAAATAAATAGGTTTTAGGTTTTCCAAGACTGTGGATAGGCTAGGAATGTCTAAGCAACAACCCAGGAAAAAACTCAGAACAAATTAGTGATAGTTTTGCACAGGCAAATCACTCATATTTTCTTGAGAAAATGTAAAAATGAAAGTAGCAAGGTGACTGTACATCTCAAGGCATGTATAGCTGTGGTGCTGGCTCACTGATGAAGGGCCCTTGACTCTCTTTCCTGTTTACATCATTCTTTCCCTCATTCTTCCCTCAAGAATTTATTTATGTCACGCGGTCTAAAAGCATTCAGGAAATCATCATGCACAAATGCCAATTTGGGACTGTGAGGGCAGAGAGTGTGTCTCTGTAAACAGCACTTATCAGTGCTCAGGGTAAACACACAGAATGCTGGGTAACGGAGGTGCCAGTTGTTCGGAGGGTGCTGTGAGGCAGAGATAATATGCTGTGTGTGTATGTGTGCACTCTCTAAATGATCAGCCGGGCGGCAGCTTGAACCATTTGGCCTAATGTTCACAAACAGCGTGCCAGTCGAGCCGACAGATGGGGGCATTACAAATCACAGCTGAAAATGCACTTTGTTGGCCTGTACTGTGGGTGAGTGCATTTACCACAGAGCACATATGAGACTTCCTGTCAATGCCCGAGCTCAGTTAAACATTGGCATAGAGAGTATTCCCAAATGCTCCTCACCAGCATCAGAAACACTGTCTTCATCTTTGCTGACCAGTCTGGCAGAAGAGGATCGCCGACAAATACTACACCTACAAGGCAAACAGAAACAGACAGAGGTTACCAACAGAGAACACAATATAGCTACAAACTCGCTACAAAAATGGCTTATATATATATATATATATATATATATATATACACACACACACACATACATACATACATATATATATATAATAATGTTTAACACACACATAAGTACATTTCTATTTTAAACTAAACAAGGCATGGTTTAAAAATATAAGCAGGAACCACAATATTTAATCCTTATATTAAAATATTTCAACTGTAATTTATATGTACTTATATCTAGAATATATTGTGAATATAAACTACCGTTTAAAGTGTTTTTTGTTTTTTTTGGAAGACATTAACAATTGTATTCAGCAAGGACTCATTAAATTGATTAAATGGCAGTCAAGACATTTATAATGTTACACATAACATGTAACACAATAAGATATAAAAGTAAATGTATCACGGTTTCCAAGGTGATTTGACATTGATAACAACAAGACATGTTTCTGGAGCATCTAATCAGCATATTATGATTTCTGAAGGATCATGTGACACTGAAGACTGGAGTAAAAATGTATCAGCATAAGAGACTTCTTAAAAACATTAAAAAAATATTACCGTCTACAAACTGTAATGTTTAATTATCACCTAGCCCTAGTTAACAATATAACTGAAACAAATTAGATGAATCCTTAGTTGACTCATTTTACAGGTTCTGTCATGTTGTGTTAATGTTTGCTCCCTGACTCATATTATTGGGATTATATTAACCTAAATTATATTACTAAACAATATTACTAAACAAAAGACACAGTACAGCATTTACCCAGATAGACACTGCATTTTGTCTCTTGGAGTTCCCAAGTTTCCTTCAGCAGGTAAGAAGGACACGGTTCCCTCATAGAAGCGATGTGACAGAAAAGTTTTAACACCTGGGAAAGAAAAAAAAAAAAAAAAAAAAAAACACAAAGTAATTTCCATTGAAAATTAAAGACAGACAAGAACCGCCTATTTCAATCTTAAGACATTTTCCTGTGTACCTGAGATATCGTAACGGGCTGGGCCCATCCAGTGCTTACTCTCGCTATCTGTCAGCAGGTCTCCGTAAAACCCGTAACCCAATAGTGACACAGAGTAACGCAGGAAGCTATCTTCATTGTGCACTGAGCAGACGTCCATTGGCTGAGAATCACCTGTGAGAAAAGTCAGGAGGGATTTCAGGAAACACAAACTGATAATGTCAGTATTCTGTGCTAGGATGACACATCTGAGAATAGAGCATATTGCTGCAAAATTAGATCTTTCCAAATATAAAAATCCTGACATTATTTTTAAGCTGGTGTAAATCTTTAAGCAATGCACATAATATATTGTATATACATAATATATTAAGGTTAAATTACTGAATCAGTGTTTGCAACAACAACAAAAAACATTACAAATGAATGAAAAGTTGCTCTCTTGAGTTAAAAACAGAATAGCGGAATCTCTACTAGGTGACACATTTCTACCCTTGCACAATATATACTGTCATATTGCTCAGCCCTAGCTGTCAAATGCTATAGAGAAATTCACATAAACATACATACATAGCTAGCTAGATATATGTATCATAGGCAGATATGGAGATGCCCACTTACCCACAACAATGTGCAGTGCTGAGGTGATAGGGTCATTTGAGCCAACTGTGGCGTAGCATATACAGTCAGTCGAACCTGTTTCAAAAACACATTTCATGGGTCAGGGGTTCAGAAATGGCCTAAAATCTATCTCTCATAATTCACTCTGAAGGTTAACGTATGAAAATCACACTTTCATTTTCAATTTCGGTGGCATACGGGGGCAGCCGCAATCTAACCTTCAATTGTGAACGCTAACCAAACATCACAAGCCAATGGAGGTTTGGCTCCATTCGAGAGTAAGAAAGTTTTTCGATCTTGAAATGATCGTAAGCATTGCAGGGCACTGTTATATAGAGAGATGAGATTTCAAGATGAGTTCAGCCCTCTTTCTATCTCGTATATATGCTGTCTCTTAATCTAATTCCTCTTCCTCAAATTGCTGATATAAAAGTATGAGGTTAAAGATTTAAAAACACACCCACTGCAAACGTGCCAGACGAATTAATTCACAATTCCACTATTGTTTTCATGAAGGGAAAAAAAATAAAATAAACTGTGTTTTTGAATTTTGGATCAATATATATCATGATAAAACCATTCTGTGGCGGTACCATTATACAGCGACAGTATTAGATGCCGTGGTACTTTGAGAGATATATAAATTATATAATATATATTTTACTGAATAATTATTTGTATACCATACCATACACATTGTACTTTAAAGAATATTGTTGTACAACTAAAAAAAAAAAAATACCATTGTAGAATTTAAATTAAATCTGTATTTTTTTTTATTCATAATTTTATTACAGTTAAATCAAGAAAATGTCCATGGAATTATATGTAATAAATGTTATAAAACCTTAAATAAACCTTATTATTTTTAATAAGGTTATTAAACCTGTTATTTTTATAATGTTACATATTCCAAAATATATTTATAATAAATGCCCATTTATAAAATAAACAAATTATCAATGTAATGATATAATAAAATGTTTTAAAAAGATACACAATTATTTAAATAATCAAATAAAGGAAATGTCACAAGGAAAATGTAACATGGAATTATATGTATTAAATTATTATATAAAATATTATAAAAACAACTCCATGGGATTATCAAAATGATCACAATTCATGTCCAAAAACTAAACAATAATTTGTATTAATCACAACATACATCCAATAAACCATAGTATAACTATGCTATACATAAAAGGGTATTATGATTATCATGTTAAAAACAGCATGGCAATACTTTTAGGTTTTGTCAGGGATTTAATACGCTTTCATGTATTAAACAAAGTCAACCTGTCAAAAACGGTATTAGATACAAAAAAACACATGCCATCACCATGGCGACAACCAAAAAACATGGTAAAATCATGGTACACATTAAAAAAGAAACACAGCATTTCCATGCTACAAGGCTAGAAAACGTTATTAACATGTTACATGATGATGCTTGCATCTATTAGACATTGAAGTCAAAGATTTGTCTCCCTGTTGTTCAGATCAGTTGTCACAAGTAACAAGATAAAGGACAAGTAGATGTTCTTGGAAAATGTCACTTGTCCTTGCGTGTCTGGACAATGTGAGATAAGGCCATAAATAGACAGAATTACACACACTGATAAAGTGACTGATAACAACATGGACTCTAAAGGTTTCGACATTGTCAGATTTATATGGCACACAATAAAATCAGAAAACACGATTCGATAAGCCACAGTTATTAAGTTATCAATAGCTGCCAGAGCTCTTGTAAAGGTGTCTATTTGTTCTGCTCGTGCTCGTTGAAGCTGGTCATTTGGCTGGAAAGTGTGTATATAGTGGCCTGTTTACACCTGGTCACTTCAAGCGTTTTCTTTTCTCTGATTGAATAGAGATCCGATTTTGAAAAGACCAGGTGTAAATGCCCTCTGAAAGGCATTCAAGACAGATTTAAATCCGATCACTCAAACCACTTAAGGAGGTGTGGACAAGTGTAAATGTATCTGGTTGTCGAATGTACATTTTATTCCTCCAAAAAAAAAAAAAAAAAAAAAATAAAAGGTGTGAGAGCACGTTAGAGGCTACCAGCAGATATGACAGCGATACTTCAACACGTATTGCCACAGATATGACCCAACGCAGATGAGTGGCTGAGTATCTCTTCAGCAAGCCGATGCACAAACTGTGTAAACAGGCCCTTAGGGTGTCAATCAGAATGCTAGTAAGAACTAGAGGGAAGATGCTGGAAAAATTATATTTACATAGACCCACACAAAATAGTGCAAACAGAATGCAACATGTTTTGTGTGAATGGCTCACTAGAATTTGGTAAAAAAAAAATTATATCTAAGAATGTTACTTTCTATTTTTTGAACATCCTTTATATCAGGAGTGCACCTATGATGCGGAAACATGCTCAGTCTAGGCAGCTCACTAGATTTTGAAAGAGAGCTATAATCTCCCACCGTTCTCCTCTAGTATGCAGCTGTGCCTATGAGCAGCTGTAAAACTTACAATGACTTGGAAATATCTCAAAACAAAAACGATGTAATGGAACCATGAACAACAGATATTTCCAGGAAAGCTGCCAAAGAAGTGGTGTGCATGAAAAAGCAATGGAATTCATGCTGAAGGACTGTCCTGGCTGCATAGACTCTGAGATCTGTGATTGTAGACAGGTGATTCCCAGACCTGGAGAATCACCAACACTGCACATTTTGGATGCCTCTTTTATCTAACACACCTGATTCAACTCATCAGCTTGTTAATGGAGTGCTTAGGAACTAAATTGGGTGTCAAATGAGGGACATGTACAAAATGTGTTGGGTACGTGCTCCAGTACCAGGATTTGATAACATTGCTGTGTAGACTAACCTGCAGGAATGATGCCGACGCGAAGTCCACATGGAACAAGGGTGTCCTCCATGGAGTTCTGGTCTACACTTGCATCCTGTTGCGTACGGGAGACGAGGCCATGCATAATTTCGCTGAACATGCCATCTCCTCCAACACACACCACACTGCAGAGAAAAGCACTGATCACTTCACTGCATGTTTGTTTAAAATAACATTTTCTGCAGTGAAAGATAGGGTTCATGTTGGCAAATTAACTACATTTGGCCATATTACAAAAATTGGGAAATGCTCTGCAAAAATAAAGGTAATCACTCATTTTTGGGGGCTAAAAGTGAAGTCAAAGAAGGAGTGCTGGTCTTGATCAGATTACCAACAAAGTACTAACATTGTACTGAAAGAGCTGATGTAATTAGTCTAGGCCCTCTATTTGTAGACTTATGTGACATCACAATGCAAAGATTTAAGTGTGCACATGGTAAGGACCAGTGATGCGTGGGTCAATGTAATTAAAGCTACACTATGTAACTTTTCCGTCCACTAGAGGTCGCCTGTTCAAAACAAAGGCGTAGTTTGATGACGCCACGTTTGAGTGCAGAATCTTGTGACATGTGGTCTTCACCTCACAGCCGGAGGAAAAGAGTCAGGATAGGACTCGGGCAGAAATCATGTTCATGGATGCGATTATTAACATTACTGTAGTATGAAGCAGAGCAGGGCCGAGTGTTGTGGAGCTGAGCAAGGCCGCAGGAGCGATTGAAGAGCAGGACTGTTATTATGGCATAGTCGCCGGCGGGACTTTTATTATGACACGGTTGCCGGCGCCACTTGCACATCCAGGGCACGAAGCTCCCGTTCCACCACATCCCAAAGATGCTTTATTGGGTTGAGATCTGGTGACTGTGGGGGCCATTTTAGTACAGTGAACTCATTGTCATGTTCAAGAAACCAATTTGAAATGATTAGAGCTTTGTGACATGGTGCATTATCCTGCTGGAAGTAGCCATCCGAGAATGGGTACATGGTGGTCATAAAGGGATGGACAAGGTCAGAAACAATGCTCAGGTAGGCCGTGGCATTTAAACGATGCCCAATTGGCACTAAGGGGCCTAAAGTGTGCCAAGAAAACATCCCCCACACCATTACACCACCACCACCAGCCTGCACAGTGGTAACAAGGCATGATGGATCCAGGTTCTCATTCTGTTTATGCCAAATTCTGACTCTACCATCTGAATGTCTCAACAGAAATCGAGACTCATCAGACCAGGCAACATTTTTCCAGTCTTCAACTGTCCAATTTTGGTGAGCTCGTGCAAATTGTAGCCTCGTTTTCCTATTTGTAGTGGAGATGAGTGGTACCCGGTGGGGTCTTCTGTTGTTGTAGCCCATCCGCCTCAAGGTTGTGCGTGTTGTGGCTTCACAAATGCTTTGCTGCATACCTCGGTTGTAAGGAGTGGTTATTTCAGTCAAAGTTGCTCTTCTATCAGCTTGAATCAGTCGGCCCATTCTCCTCTGACCTCTGGCATTAACAAGGCATTTTCGCCCACAGGACTGCCGGCGCTACGTCATATTCTCGCGCATGCATCGTGGTGCTTCGTGAGTTTCACGGCAGAGGCCGACAAGGAAGACAAGAACTTGTAGAATAAAGTCGTTATTTTGATTTTTTTTTTTTTTCGCACAAAAAATATTATCGTCGCTTCGTAAAATTATTGTAGAGCCACTGTAGTGAGATAGACTTTGTAACGACGTTTTTAGTGCCTTTTATGGGTCTTGTGAGTGTAAATGTACTGAATGTCCAGTCCCTCCAGAAAAACGCGATTATGCGATCGCGTGATTTAACGCATAATCAGCCAAAGTCCGCATATTCATGCGGGGGCCGCATTTTTTCAAATATGCCGCACTTTCGCGCATAAATTGCCTATTTCCGCGTGCAAAATATGCGGGGCTAGCATGATTTCATAATCCCCGCATTTTCATTGCAAAAAAAGTCATATATATATTAGCAGAAAGTTGAAAAATGTTTGTTTACTTCACACAAGAGCCGCCATTTCCCCCTATTGCCATGGGAACGCTTTGAAGTGACGTAATTACCTGACGTGAAAGTCAAAAAGTCGAAAAGCTGCAAACCCCGTGGTGAAACATGGATATCGGTGAAACCATGATGAAGCGCAAACTCCCATTTGCCAACAAAAATAACAGCAAAAGACGCGCAAAGCAGTTTCCCGCTGTGATGACCGATTTCAGAACACACATCATCATGAAGCTTCGAAGCGTTATGAATCAATGAGTCGATTCAGCGGTTTGAAGCGTTTAAATCAATGAGTCGATTCAGCGGTTTGAAGCGTTTAAATCAATGAGTCGATTCAGCGGTTTGAAGCGTTATGAATCAATGAGTGGATTCAGCGGTTCGGATCGCCAAAGTCACGTATTTCAGGAGTTTGACCCGCGATCCAAATTAAGAATCGACTCACTGATTCATAGCATCATGATGCTGTGTGTGTTTTGAAATCGGTCATCACTATATAAGTCGTTATTTAGGTTTTTTTTGCACACAATAACTATTATCGTTGCTTCATAAAGTTATTGTAGAACCACTGTAGTGAGATGGATTTTGTAACGACATCTTTAGTACCTTTTATGGGTCTTGAGAGTGTACATTGTGCCAATGGAGGCCTTTCTGAGCCATTGGATTTACACTAAAATATCTTCATTTGTCCAACAACATGAGGGGACGTCATTCATGACAGAATTAAAATTTTTTGATGAACTAACCCTTTAAGAGATTGCACTTTGTCCATTGGAAGCACTCAAATGTCTGTAAAACAGGAAGTTATTTATTCATTTCTTCAGAAGTTGTAGCATATTCCTTTTGTAAAGCTACAGAACTTGTTTGACTCAATGTTTTGTAAATTTGAGCCATTATTAAGGTCTTCAATAAAACAAGATGAGAACTTAAATATTCCAGCACTTTCTGTGATGTAGTGCTGTTTTTTCTCTTTTTCATCATTTTTCATCGCATAAAATTGCATAAATATCTCGCATTTTCCCGCATTTTTCATCGCATTTTTTAAGAAAACATGCCGCATAATCAAGGATTTTTGCCCGCAACAATCACAAAAAAAAGCCGCATTTTTCTGGAGGGACTGAATGTCAATGGAGGCCTTTCTCAGCCATCAGCTTTCAACAAAAATATCTTCATTTGTGTTCCGAAGATGAACGAATGTCTTACGGGTGTCGAACGACATGAGGGTGAGTAATTAATGACATAATTTTCATTTTTGGATGAACTAACCCTTTAAATCACCTTTCTTTAGCATACCTGCATGAGAGGAAATAACTATTTACCAAACTATATCTATATAACTATATACCAGTAGGTGCCAGTAGTCTATATTTGTCATTCAAAAAGGGAAACTGAAACTAGAACTCTTCATTCCATACGACCATGATGTTATGAAAATATTTTGCTCTGGTAAGAAGATGATGTAAAATTAGAATAACTTTCTGTGTGTGCCCTTTCATCACTTCGCTTGCTTTCATCACTTTGTTTTTGTGCACCTGTTCATTAATCTGAATCAGATTGATATTTCTTCCTGACTGCCTAATGCCAAGTTCAACATATTCAATCGGCCAAAAAGCAGCCAATGGAGTCCGGCTAGTGACGACACATTGCAAAAACTGGTCTGACAAACGCTCAAAAATGGCCCGACTTTGACCGTTCATCAGCTTTGTGCATCAATGCCTTAGCGGTAGAAATAGTAGTAAGACGGAAGTCTTGTTGCTTGTGAGAATAACAGACGTGGTACCATAAAGTGAATTTTACTATTTGTCACTTGACAGGTGAACTGTGGTGGATTGTATCTAAACTGTAGTACATAGAAAAGTATGTTAAAAAGTACAGGAAAAAGATCCAGACGCAACAGTCAGAGTTGTTTTCTGAATCTAGCCTCTGGCCCAGGTTTGAAGCATCATCCATGTTGTCATCACCAAAAGCCACTTTACTTTAAGGCGTCATTTCCCAAGCTGCCTGCCGTCATCTGCCGCAGTGCCAGACCGATGTGCAATGATGTGCAAATGTTAAACTGAGCTTTGCTGCAGAGGACGCTTTCCTCGCTGGACAAATTAAGAGTCGCCGCACAGCAACCACAATCTCCCAGCAGGATGCCCACTCACCCATCATACTTCTTCAGATCAGCCTCTGTCTTCAAGTGGTCCCTGGCATGATTTGCACGCTCTGTAACTATAGAAACAAAAGGGAAAAGCCATTGTTAACAGGACGATGACAGCGAGGCTGAGCAAAGGGGGGAGAAACATCATTATGTTCATCTGGCAGTTAAATTGCATTTTTCTGCTGGCTTGATGGAGACCATCAATCAGCTGCATCAAATGATAAAGCTGAAGTCATGGAGAAAAACAATCCCCGGTACATTTCATTACCGGTTCTTTACCATCAGCACTGATGTAAAACCGTAACTCGGAGGGATGTGCTGAAAATGAATGGAGCCTAGGACTGAGCCCTGTGGATCACGTTGATGATATATGCCAAAGGTGATGTATAGAGCTTATTAAACCGTCGGCAGAACATCTTGTTTGGCTCCTCTAATGATTTGGCTTGAATGGTGTTTGTCCAGCCAGACATGTACTTTACCATTTACGAAATGTTTGCATGGTCGTAAAAAGAAGACCCTCAAGCAACTGCTGAGTAAGCCTGTAAGCCTCAGCTGTAACAGCCAATATTCACACCAACCCAGTGTCTTCCTCTCTCAAACTTAATAAATAATGGATGTCTTTGCATTCCTATGTTCATCGACTATCACAGTTTGCATTATGGCCAGCTTGGGTGATAGATGGCGCTGTAAATAAAATCATATTCGCGGGACGGGTTGGCAGGTGGGGCCATTTGCCAACGGTGATCTATTTGCGAAGCATAAAAGCTCATTTTTTATTTAAATGTTAATGCAGGCAGCTGACGGGCACTCACCAATCACGTCAGTGGAAATGGAAGCCCGGGAAAAGATGGGGGCCACTTTGTGGTCATAAATCTGCTTCCCGCGTTGTTTTCCTCCATAGGGGTTGATGTACACCAGCAACCTCTTCGGTCGATTGGCTGTAGAATTTTAGGAGGGCAGAGCATTAAACGTGAGTTGTTGTTTGACAACAGTCTTTCTAGGCTGTCAAAACTATTTTATTAAATTGCTTTTAAAAAAGTTAATCTGATGCGACAATACAGAGAAGACCAAAACTGCAAAACTTTTTTTTTTAAATACATATTCTGGGTTATTTTAAATTTACAATTATTCAGCAATTAAATCAGCAAATCAGAACATAATTGATTTTCAATACACAGATGAACTACGATTTTGTACCAATTTAATTTAATTTTGGGTGGAGTTACATTTTTTATTTTTTTATTTAATATGAAATATGTGCTGTATGCAAATGTTCAAATAAAAGCATTTCTTTATGAAAGGATAGTCTATAACCAGGGTCGTCTTATATTCTGAAATATGGGTATTACAATTTTGAAACGTATAAACACTTAAACGTATTCATGCATAGTGGTGAAAAAAAATCACAAACCTATAACAATAAGTTATTTTGTTAAACATTTCTGTAATAGAAAATAACCCAAAAATTTGTTGTAAGAAGAACGCACTCAACAATCCAAGTTGCTCCCTAATAGTTTGGACCCAAAGCAGACACAGGGAATGTTCAGAACAATGGAAAGTCACATTGCTGCACCGCCAGCAGTGCTGCCTCGTCCTCTCTATGTAGAACACTGCAGAGAAACACAAACGAGAATACCACGTTATTCCAAAGGTATCTTTATGGTCAAAATTCTTCTGATAATACACTCACAGCATAGTAGATAAAACTTAATCTATGTTTTCCCCTGTGATCATGGGGCAGATGACAGTCTGGTTAGGCTGGTGTACCTGTGAAAGCGTGCTGGCAGTCCGCTGGGCTCTGAGGAACCTTCTGCCATTTCCCAGTGTCTTTACAGGGAGAGTCATCTTCCTTTTCCTGAACGGCTATAATCTCACACACGGGGACACAATGACTTCCTGTGTATAGAAAAATACTAAATGTTCAACTAAATATCCAAATAAATTGAATTACTAAACTAAATTAAATACATCAACTAAATAACTGATCTGCCCACATTGTCACTGTATGATTGTTGAAATGAGCTAGATGACATCATCGTTTTCTCCAGAGCGGCTGTACAGCCGAATTAAATTCTGTTGCATTATCTTCCTGTTTAACACTGTGAAGCAATCTGCATTGTTAAAAGCGATATAAATAAAGTTGAATTGACTTGACAATGCAAAAACTCAAAAATGGAACCTCTTAAGTGACAGATTTAGACTCTGCATAGGACGCAACTTGCAATTCGTCATACAAATAGAGCTTGACTGTGAGACTTGACTCTAATCAGCGTTTTTATTTTTAGGCTTTTAGTAGTGCAGTCAAAATAGTTCTCTTTCGCGCTTAAACGGACAAAAACACACACAAGTATGCCAAAATGCCCGTTTTGTCGAGTATCCTCATAATAAGCACACTCTTAAATTAGTTAAACAAAGTCTTAAATGACCATGAAGAGTTGTGAGGACAACGGATATGTGCCAGATCCCGATCCGCGTCTTAAAGTGACAGTAGCCTAATAAACCTGCTGCTGTATGTCATTAATGTAAATCAAAGAACAAACACAAAGAGAAAAATCACTCACTGCTCTTGACTTAATATCTTTTGTAGATTTAATAAGGATGGATCTATATTAAATGCATAATTTATGCAGTGACAATGAAGTAAAGAATGCAGTGTTTGATATTCAATTTCTGTTTATCTCCTACCTGTTATATACAATATTTAAAATAAGTTTTTCTACATTAATTTGGAGATTAACTGTGAAACTATTACAATATAAAAATATATTAAAAATGGGAATGTTAAATCGCTATCAATTACAGAAAAAATGTGCGATTAGTGTATTTTTTAAAACTAAAGTGATTAACAGCACTATTTTTCAGTCTTTATTTTAATTTTAGTTTACGTTTTATTAATCTTGT
This sequence comes from Romanogobio albipinnatus, assembly GCA_023566225.1. Lineage (NCBI taxonomy): Eukaryota > Metazoa > Chordata > Actinopteri > Cypriniformes > Gobionidae > Romanogobio > Romanogobio albipinnatus. The sequence goes on along the minus strand of CM042245.1, from coordinate 31,925,038 downwards.
TGTGTGCTTTTATTTTCACTAGTTTCTTATGTTTCTGTTTAGCTTTAATTTATTGTTATTTCAGTTTAGTTTTTTAGTAATTTAGTACTTCGTACTTTTCAGTTAGGATTTGTTTTTTATTCCAACATTAACATGCTTCTAAGCTAAAGAAAAAAAAATAACCCTAAGAAATATTGGGTGAAAGTCCATTTTAATTAAGTATTAGAAGTGTGAATCTTTGAACTTACAAATAATTGATTGGATTCAATCATGATGCATTGATTTTCGATTATCGAGTCAATAAACACTGAACAGACTGTATATCAGACTGCACATTATTTTGCAGTTATTGTTGACTTGGCAACTATATCAATGGATCTTAGAGTTGCCATGTTTATGCTATATCTAATTTTTGGCAATTACATTTATTTTTTTAATAAATGATCCAACACAAACAATTTACAATTGAAAAGTCATATTCCAAAATCAATGCAGTTTTTTTAAACAATGCACTGAGTAACCATGTATTGGTAGGCTATACCTTTAACCCTTTACTGATGCCTTTCAGTAATTATTATAAGCAAATTTCTCTCAAATCATCTGCCGTGTTTGATTTCTTTTTTAATAAAGCCTGAATTTGTAAATTATTACAGAAAATGCTTTTAGACATCAGTTTGCAAAATGTGAGTTGAGATTTTTTGGTGAAGTCGACTGCTTCATTTTGTTTGCTTTGCAGTAAGGCACTATGTAAATGTCAGTTTCCATCATTTCTGTCTCTGCTATGGAAAATATCTCCAAGCAAAAGAGGTTTTTGCATTCTGACGGCTTGTGACCAAATGAGTCAATCTCATGTTGTTACATAACACATGCTTTCCAGAAAACCCCCAAGAGAGGAAGTTAATGAGGTCTGACCTTATTCAAAAGATCAGAGAGTTGTATGGATTAGAATAAAGTATTGCTTCAGAAACTTTACTTAATACCCATGTAAAGCTAGGGTAATGATTTATCTTCATTAAAACACATTTACATGAGACATAACAAGTGGATTTCATTTTTATACAGCCTAACGAAACCATTCATATGGCCAGATGTAGCCATAAACTTAACAGCATCATAACACGGAAACAACAACCTGATAAAAGTTTCATGATACTTGCATTAGGGAGTTATTGTATAATACATGAATACTTCATGAGGAAAAACCTGGAATGTAAAAGTGTTGCAACAAAGTTATAGAGTTCATAAGGGACAATAGACGCTTTTTGCATGCATTCTTGGTTTTCTGCCCATGTTTTAGCGTGCAAAAAACTCCACTGCATGGAAAGTATTAGCCACTTTTCACAAATAAGGCACAAAACAGAGTTTGAAATTCTACAAGATAAATGTCTGGTCACATTAGCACTGAATGCTTGATTAAAGCAGTCAACAGCATAATTTGGTTAAATATGAGAAAATGGAATGAGTATTCAATTAGTACTTTTGTAACAAACACAAAATACATTATTTTGATCATTTAAAATCTATTCAGCTCATTGCATTCATTTCCACTACAATTCTCCCACAAACACCCTGTGCTTAATTATATAAAAAAAAAACCCAATGCAGACATACATCCGACATACAACATTTTCTGATTGTTCTCATCTCCATGTTAACTAGTAAACTGTGTTAAACAGAAGCAGTAAACTTGAAGGGGATAGAGGAAATACCACTGAACAATAGTTGACATTCCTGGGCCCTCATTTATCAACAGTGCGTAGAAAAGGTTCTATATTTTGTCCTACGAATGAAATTTAAAATGTATCTAAGTACAATACAATTTGTATTTATCAAACGTGCACACTCAGTTCTTACGCACATGAGTAAGCAATCGTTGTTTAAAAATCCTGTATGTGCGTAAGTACCATGCTTGTTCACGGTCATTAGCATTCGGAAACGCCTCCAATGAACCATATATGGTGACAACACTTCCCTTTAAAAATCACATTATTGTGTTGTTTTTTCCTCACCGCAACAATGGCAAAGAAGAGGAACTTCACAAACACAGAAAGAGGTGCAAAATGACGTTTAACAACAACAAATTTGCATCTCAAATGATTTGCATGTTAACAGAATGAAACCCTTTTTGATTTACATCATTAAATATGTTGGTTGATGGTGCTTTTATGGCGGTGTGGGTGCAGTCTATGGTGTTTAAAACTACAAAAACGATAAATTGAGTGTTTTATAATTAAAGGAAACAGGACATATGTGATTTGCTTAATGCATACTGTGACACTCTTAAATGCTTTTTATGTGTAGTGTCGCTATTCTACCACTAGATTCTCTGTGTAAGCATGCTCAGAGGTGTGCTTATATTTACACACATTTCTACGTATGAGTACAAATTGGTAAATCCAACACTTTGCGTGAAACTGTTCTTACGCACTCATTACGCACAAATCTGTGCATACACACGTTGATAAATGAGGGCCCAGGGGTCCTTGACCATTATATCACAGCACTCTCTCTCTGCCAAACACATTACGAGGCTAACATACACTAAACCAGCAGGCATGCAGAACTGCAGGATTCCACAAACCGAGTTTAGTCAAATAAGGTTCGATGTGCTGTCCCTTAATTCTGTTCCAAAACCTAGTGAGCTACCCATCTAGACAGTATTTTTAGGCATAGACTGCTCCAAACAAAATTATTATAATTATTCTTCTCAGTTACTTTTACCTATTTTATATTCCCTTTTAAAATCATGCAGAACATATATTTATTTGGTTGTTTTATGCCATGTCATCCATGTTAGATTTTATGGCACAGGGGAATTAAAGGCAAATGAATGAATTTAGGGATCAAAAAATTCATACAGGAAGATGAAATCTTTACAATATTTATATAATTACTGTATACATGATACAAATCTCTACTGACATATTTCTATCATTGCATGGCATATACAGTTATATCTCCCAGGCATGTTTGTTATTAATATGGCAAGAAAACATAACTATGGTTATTGCATTAGTGCAGTTGATAATTGCAGTTGGATATTGCACAATTATGAAATCACACAAGCCACAAATGAATGTCTTGAGGGCTGCATGTTTATTAGCAAGGCTAGTGGAAACCTTAATTTAATGGCAATGGTTTGAAACGACAATCCTAGAACATATGCATTACTTATGGACCCTGATGCGGATCATGTTGCGGAATATTACTTGCATCCTCCCAGGCATCTATTACCATGGAGACATGAGTTTGGTACCAAGCGTTTATTCCCTTCTCGCAAAGTTCTGAAGCACAATGTTTGACCAGCATAACACAGCATTCATTCATCCAACGTGACCTTTCCAGCAAAACCAAACATTTGTTTAGTATGAAAAGACCCTCTACAAATAATGTCTTTTGTGTCCCCACTACTTCAGTTACGTGCATTCTGAGAAAACTAACCCATGGTGAAAGGGGTTAGATTACATGGTAGGTGGACAAAATACATCGCACAGCCAATGACACAAGTCACACTGACAACCTGAAGATCTCTGCAGTAAAATCGAATGAGAAAAAAATAACATACCATGTCTCCATGGCAATGAAACAGTTCAAAGAGTTAGAAAAACGTTATTTGCAGTCAAGTGATGTTGCTATTTTTCTCCAGAAACTACATTTGAGACAAAACAAAACAAACAACAAAAACAAAGCGAAATGCGCAAAACACACACACAAAAAAAGCAAAACACACAAAACGAAACAAAGCAAAACAGCAAAACACACACACAAAAAAAGACCAAACAAAAAAACTAAATCCAAAACACACACTAAAAAAATGGGTTACTGATGACAAAAATATGGTTAAGGCAACTGGAATGTCTCTCACCTCTCATGAGCAATAGTTTTGTTCATTTGAAATCCTTTAGTGCCTTAAACTACCTTAAGCAGGGTGGAAACTTCATTTCATATACGTCATGGCCCTGAGGAAAACATCCATCAAGACCTTTAAATAAAAGCCGGCTTTGTGTAATGGATCTTAGTACTGGAGGTCACCCAGTTCTCAACTTCTCCTCAGAGTCAGCATACAGTATTATGTATCCACAGCATGGGAAAAGGTCTAGTATAGGTGAAACCATTTCAAAATCTGGATTAGGTTCGGACTGTGGAGTTTATGGTTCTTCAACAGAGACGTTTTAAACATGTTCCAAAGGTCAAAAGACCCAACCTCTTTTTCTGCAAGATATCATCCAAACATCCAAATACATTTAGCAGACTCTTTTATAGCAACAGTCCACAGCAACCACATATGTCAGGATTCCTGATGATTATCACTGATTATGATTATCAAATTAAATGCCCAGTTAGTTCATCTGCCATATATAATTTGAAAATGAAAAGACACCGTTTGGTGTTTGCATGCACTAAACTCAATGTTTATTTTTTTCCAATTGCAAGGTTATGTTTGTGTAACCTTGTGTTCTTAATTATTAGCTATATGTAATTAATTTATTATTATGGTGGGTCTTTAAGCAACCTTTTGCTGTTGTGACTGTGATACTATATGCGATACATGTGTTAGCCAAATTTAACATGATGGGCAAGCATCACAATGCATGATATATTTATGTTTATATAATCAGCTACATGAGTTTGGGAAACAAAAATAACAAATTGTATTAATTTTCTTTCTAAAAGCAGGTGAACTGCAGCATGTCTTTGCTTTTTGTATCACACGGTTTTAAAACTTTGAAGGATTAACATTTTAAGGGTAATCTGGAAAGCCACTGTCTGGACTAGTCAAGCATATAATTTGTGGTCACTCTATTGATCATTATGTTCTTCTGAAAAGGTCTAGGATTTTCCAAGTGTAACCCGTAAATATGCATGTTTTATATTGAATGAGAGTGATTTTCAGAAAAAACACAAACCTGGAGGTTAATGTATGACAATCCATGACAGACATCTAAAGATTCATTAACAATCCCAGCAGGCATAACCCAGCAGAAATGAGAGGACAGGACAGTAGTGTGTGCGCGCAGCAGACAGGAGGAAAAACACAATCCAATTCCTCTCTAGATTATCAATGACCTCTCTGACCTTGCAGCACAAATTCTTTATACACAACTTCACTGTTAGTGAATATGATGTTATTACCAGCCATTGCGTTTCTGAAAAGAAAAACCGAACCCACTATATATGCAGTATGTGCTAACATTTAAATTGCCCTTTGCATGTCAAATGCATGTTTTTAGGTTGTACTGGCATGTAACTACATCTGTAATTAGCAAAAGTGTTTTTATAATACAACAGTCACATGATGCAAGTATGGAGTTGCTACTGGTAATATACACAGACACGTTGCTATGAGCATGTAATATATGCTGCGGCTGCATAAATAGGCATATGTAAATCCCGTAGCTAGACATGTGCCGGTAAACGGTAATAAGATATACCGCAATAATGAACATGCACAATATTGTTATCGTGGGCACTTCAAAATACCGTGAATAATTATTTATTACGAATTATTCAGATTTTTAGAATACATTTTAAGAATACTTTACCCATCAACCGTTTAAAGGTCCTGTTCTTCGTGTTCTTTTGAAGCTTTGATTGTGTTTACAGTGTGCAAAATAACATGTGTTCATGTTTCGTGTGTAAAAAACCCCCCAGTATTTTTAACACAATGTATTTATCTGTACACCGCTGTTTTCACTGTCCTAAAAACGGCTGATGACTTCCTTTATTCTATGAAGTCCCTCCTTCAGAAATACGTAACGAGTTCTGATTGTGCCAGCGGTTCCTGTGTTGTGATTTGACCGCAGCTTAGCGAACGTGGCATGGTTCCTGTGTTGTGATTCGACAGCAGCTTAGCGCACGTGGAAAGGTCACGCCTCTTAACGGGAGATATATGTGCGCTTAATGATCTCTACAGCGTCCCTGGGAAAGCCAAACAAAGGTGATTTGACTCCGGGATGAAAATAACAGCGTCTCGACGACATGGCGACAAACACACTCAAACGCAACAATTCCTTTTCTCCACGCGACCGTTCTCTTCTCCACGTGGGACAGCAACAAGACCACGCCCCCTTTTTGCGCGTAGTCTTGTGGGCGGAGGTTAGTCTGTTCTATCGATGTCATTTATGAAGGAAGTACAAGGATGTAGTCCAAGCCTGCCGTTCGCTGTAGGCTTTGAAAGGGAACTTCTGTTAAATAAAATATCTCGCTTGGCATTGAACTTTGAGCTTTATAATTTTACAGGTATTATTTATGCTCTAACAGCAACATTACACACTAACTAAAGTTTGAACAGTGGGATCACGAAGAACGGGACCTTTAAAATGAACAACACGTCAAAGAGGAACGCGCACTGATGTAAACAGACCGTGCATGAGCCGAGCACATGGCAGAACAAGTGCGCTGAAGTGCATATTCACTCCCTGACAGCAGAGGGCACTGATGGAACAGCAGAAATGCAGCCGTTTCCCCGGTAAACAAAACTATAAGGTGCTCGTCATCACATAACCTAATACTTAATACTTAAAGACTTAAGGCTATTCATTTTCAAACTTAAACATTTTATATTTTAATCTGGACTAAATTACATAAGGCTCCATTATTTAACATTAGTTCATTCATAAACAAACTGACAATGAAAATACTTCTAAAGCATATATTAATCTTAGTTAAATGTACATTTCAGCATTTAATAACACATTATTCAAATCAAAAGTTGTAACTGTATTATTGGACCTGAGCTTACACTAACAGTTGCTTTTTAAACTAACATTATCAAATAAGAATAAATTCTGTAAAAATGTAGTTATTCATTCTTTGTTAGTGTTAATGCATTAATTGGTGAGACATTATTGTAAAGTGTTACCTATTGTTCTTTATAATTCTTTTGCACTTAATCTGTTTTAAATATTTGTTTACTTTATACATTTTTGTGTATTGCTTTATTGTATTTAAATGTTTGGTTCTTGTTACAATAAAGTTATTAAACCTGTTATAGTATGACAACACTTTTTTTGCAACTTATTTCAATATCGCGATAATACCGTATACCGTGATAAAAGCTTCAGCAATTAATCGCAACATGAAAATTTGATACCGGCACATGCCTACCCGTAGCAGATCTAGGCAGGTGGAGCTGGGGAGCAGTATCATACACGTGTAAACACAGCAGATTTAGGGTGTCACAGATGAATTCTGAGTCAGCAGAGATTTATGACATCAGAGGCATTTCCTGTGTCAGTAGTGTTTTGGCCACGATAGACCTGCTCTGAATCAGCTGCATTTCTGGGCATCATACATGGGAGCATTTCTGGGCATTATGATGTGTATTGAGTCTATACGTTCCAAATCAACAATGTTTCTGTGCATCGCAAAAAGTGTTATGATATATACAAGTGCATTAAAGCCACATGCTGAGTTAGTAGTGCTAGTAGGCATCAGAAGAGATGTCCTGACATTTCACCCTACCCGTTAGGTTGTCCTATAGCCTATTACATTGTTTTTATTAGGCCTATATACTTTTATTTATTTATTATTATTTCTTACAAGCTTTATCAAAAAAAAAAATTAATTAAAAAAAAATTGGGGGGCGGGGGGGTTTGGGGGTTGGATTAAACAAGTCTTCCGGTCAGCATCATTTGGAACATCATAGTCAGCTGGTCCAAAATGCTGCGTTCTATGATTCTCTGCCCTGTACGATGCCCCAAAACTGCGGTCTACTACGTAGGCAGCTCTTGTTTTCATTTGAGACACAGACCACTAGAACAAACAACAGCAGCCAAAACGCATTGTATATCTGTAATGGTGTTATTATTGTATTAGATATGTAACTCACCAGCTTTGACAGCTCCATATATGGCGCGTCCGGTGTGTTTTTTGTCTTTCCACGCGAGAATCGCGCAGTTTAATGTGACCTCATACAGTCTGCGCTGAACACACAGCTCAGAACACAACAGCCGCGACTGCTTCTCCATTTCTGCTCTTAACAACAAATACACATTAGTTATCTCACTTTCATCTTTAAAACGGGTTTATACTATACAAGCCGACGCTTTAAATGATTATAAAAATGCTACAGTCGCTACAATGGTGCTCGTTTTCTCCTGAGCAGTTTGGCTACATAGCGGTTTTCTCTTTCCTGGTAAAGTGGGAGGAGCTCGAAAGATATGCGTCACTCATAATCCTATTGTAGGAGGTGTGATGTGGGTGATTTACATACTTTTATAAATTATTATTTATAAAGTATTGTGACTATCAACAATCAAATAAATAAAATATATTTTTCTGATGAATCGTTCCAAATGTATTGTAGCCTACTACATTTAATGTCACCCCCCCCCATTTTATTTATTTATTTTTTTGACAACATCAGTCCTCTTTCACTTTCATCATAGGCTACGGAGGAAAGAAAAGCGACAAATGCGTCAACACTTTCTTCTCTATTAAGCTGCAGCTTGACCCAAACAATAAATGATGAAATATGTAACAATTATTGTTATTCAATATTATTGTATTGAATTTTTTAAAACATTTTTTTATATAATTAAAATGTTTGTGGGCTTTGTTTTTTGTTTTACTTATTACATGCTCAAGTATTTTATATTTAGAAAACAGAACAGAAAATATTTTAACATGACAGTGAGGGAACTGAGAGGGAACTAAATTTCCACTTGTGATTGGCTGCTCAGCAGCCACTCATGAGACCCCTTAGCCATTCACAGCTGCGTTATGTGCAGTGGGCGGTACCAACATGGCGGCTCTCTGAGTTTGCGAAGAGGAATTGAGGTGTAAATAAACTCTTCGTGCACAATTTGCACAACTTATCAACGTTTTTCTCTAAATTGATTTATGAGCGAGTACTCTGAAGCCAAAATATGTCAGGTGACGGCAACAAAAAACAGTTCTGGAAGAGAAACACAGCCAAGGTTCCTGGGAAGTGAGTGACGTGTTCATGCTAATGTCTATGTGTTAGCTATGTGTGTGTATTTAAATGTGTTCAGTTAGACTTTCAGCTAAGTGAACAATATCTGTCAACGCTACAACTCACAATAGTGGCACCAAATATTTAAAATGACATGTGTCATTAAAATATGATATTTTCTCATGTAATGTGTGCTAGCTGTACACTTCCATGTTTGGATTGATGTCACTGATGTATTTATTGATCATGATTATATTCTTTTAGCACTGTCAGCTGCCATCTGATCAATGTTTATTTGGTGATAATATCTGTTATGCTGATTAAAGCTCTGTGTTAATAGTCTAGTTCATTAAGTCATTTGTTAGCCTGTTAGCTATGTGCTGCTGGGCCCCTCTTGACAACTCTTACACATACTTAAAGATTGGTACAATTGTCATAATACTATGTTACTAGTATTATTTTAATATATACCATGGTACATGACGATTACTGTATTCATATACCATGATATATACCATCACATACAGTGGTGCATTTTTGTTGATGACCACAACTTTCCAAAACTTAATAATTCATGTAGTATATATAATATAGGTGTATAGATGACTTCTAGATGAATTACATATATCTAATGACTCTTTTAAATGAAGCAAAGTAGTTTTTATTTTATTTTTAGAGATCATTACTTGACTTGTCAAACCAGTTTTCTGATCATGTAAATAATGGTAGGAGTTAAAAATAGAGATTTTTCTCATAAACATGCATTGTAATGCTTGTTCTTTTTCACAGTATCCAGCATGTTTACGGAGCCCAACATCCCCCCTTTGACCCTCTGCTGCATGCCAAGTAAGTGCAGCTATATTTAAAGGAAGTTATGTATTTGGCATATTCAAAGATGGAAGAGGATCCATTTTTATTCTTTTATTTTTTCATGCTTTCGCTTACATTTTCTCAAGTCAGTGCTGGTTGCAACCTATTTTATTTTCTTAGTTTCACATATTTAGGGGTTGTACAATGACAATGAAACACTGGCCACTAAAGTGTTGGAGGTTTCATGCTTAAAGGGTTAGTTCACCCAAAAATGAAAATTCTGTCATTAATTACTCACCCTCATGTCGTTCGACACCCGTAAGACATTCGTTCATCTTCGGAACACAAATGAAGATATTTTTGTTGAAAGCTGATGCTGAGAAAGGCTTGAGGTAGGCCTCCATAGGGATTCAGTTCATTTACACTCACAAGACCCATAAAAGGCACTAAAAACGTCGTTACAAAGTCCATCTCACTACAGTGGCTCTACAATAATGTTATGAAGCGACGACAATAGTTTTTGAGCGAAAAAAAAATCTAAATAACGACTTTATTCCACAAGTTCTGTCTTCCTGTGCTGTGGACTCACGAAGCACCAAGACGCATGCGCGAGAATATGACGCAGAACCGGCGTTCGGACACGTGACCCAGAAGCGAGGAGATTTGTTTACAACGAGCAGAGGAAGACGCGCCGTATCTAAGCTGTTGAATTCTACATTGATCGTGCTTAAGGTCTCGGCGTAGAGCTCAAAATGGGACTAAAGTGTGTATTTCATGGATTCCCGAACGCCGGTTCTGCGTCATATTCTCGCGCATGCGTCTTGGTGCTTCGTGAGTCCACAGCACAGGAAGACAGAACTTGTGGAATAAAGTCGTTATTTTGATTTTTTTTTTCGCTCAAAAACTATTGTCGTCGCTTCATAACATTATTGTAGAGCCACTGTGGTGAGATGGACTTTGTAACGACGTTTTTAGTGCCTTTTATGGGTCTTGTGAGTGTAAATGAACTGAATGTCAATGGAGGCCTTTCTCAGCCATCAGCTTTCAACAAAAATATCTTCATTTGTGTTCCGAAGATGAACGAATGTCTTACGGGTGTCGAACGACATGAGGGTGAGTAATTAATGACAGAATTTTCATTTTTGGGTGAACTAACCCTTTAAGCCAATAGTATACTTTGTTTTTTTACTTTATAGGCCAAAGAAAGTACAAAGTACGTGCGGTTACAAAAATCCAGTGGTGCGCGTTTAGTACGCATGTACTCTTCTGATGACACGTAAAAAGTGATGTATACCTGGTGGACAATCTTCACTGATTTTTACATTCAATCAGTTAGAGCAAGAGTGTGAAGTTTTAATTAGCAGAGCAATAGCACAGCTGTACATAAAATATTGCAATCCACACAAGCTAACGGGAAATGGACTGAAATGGATGTCTGAAATGGATGTCCAGGTAATATGGATTTTGTCCAAAAAACATAACCACAACTCACTGCAGAAATAAATGCTCTCCTCAACTCTCCTGTTTCCACAAAAAAATTTTTGTCGGGAGTCACTATAGATAGTCGGGCTGCTATAGCCGAAACTTTGGCCACTCGTGCCAATTCCAAATGTCGGTTTGATTGGTTTCAACGGTGCAAATCTTGGGCTGTGGACAAGTGTATTGCTCTCTGATGAGTCCATCTTCATTGTCTTTCCCACATCCATGGGAATTACAGTGTGGAGAAGCTCTAAATAGGCTCAACATCCGTACTGTTGCTGCCCAGAGTGAAGCACAGGGGTGGATCAATGATGGTTTGGGCCAAGGACTACCGAACCATTCTGGAGGACCGTGTGCACTTAATGGTTCAAACATTGTACCCTGAAGCATATCAGCATGATAATGCACCAATACACACAGCAAGACTTGTGACAGAATGGTTTGATGAACATGAAAGTGAAGTTGAACATCTCCCATAGCCTGCAGAATCACCAGATCTAAATATTATTGAGCCACTTTTTCATCACGTTTTCCTCCACCAGCATCACATAGTGAAATGACCCCTGTTCTGGAAGAGGAATGGCTCACAATCCATCTGGACACTATGAAGGACTTGCATCTGTTATTCCCAAGATGAATTGATGCTGTATTTGCCATAAAAAGATGTCCTACACCAAACTAATACGTTATTATGGGATAAAACCAGGTGTTTCAGTTTCATTGTTTGAGAGAGAGAGGTATATAGCACAGCCCAAGTGATGTCACTATAAAAGGAATGTTTTTTCAGAGGAAAAGCAAGTTATGTCAGTTTAGTTAAAGATAACATTTCCCTTTTGCTATAACGTGGACAGATTAATCATTCACATTAATGCCAGAAACATGATTTAAAAATATGAATTGGGTACATTTTGATTGTTGACTGCATATCATTAAAAAGTGTAAATGCTGTGTCACACTTGTTGCGGTTTTCTTTGTCACAACCACAGATGCTGCCGCAATGAGTCAGCAAACCCTGCCCATTAAAGTGCCACGTTAAACGGCGTGCCTGAACTAGACCAAAACAGCAGCCTTTGTGAATTTTAGAATGAGATACTTCATAGCTAGACTGGTTGTGGAAATATGATTAAGTTAACTAGCTATAGTGAGAATAGAACATAAACTTGAACTAAACACATTAAGCATTGTATCGCATTTCCTTCTTTGAACTGATCTTAACCTGTAATGTAAGTTAAAATATGAGTAATACAATGTGTCCTTTTTGCTTCGGAAATCTGGTTTTGAGTAGCAGCTCATTGTGCATCAATTTAATTAGATTTTCTTCACTCAAAAATACATAGTCTTAGAGGTATAGTTGTCCTAAAAATGAAAGTTGCATCATTTACTCGCCCTCAAGTCGATTTCAAACCTGTATGAATTTCTTCCAACCAAACAGTTGATGACATTGACTTCCATAGTATTTTTTTCCCCCATACTATGGAAGTCAATCAATTTTTTTTTTCTTTAAAATATATTTTTATGTAAAGAATTTCTAAACACTTACTACGTAAGTTAAGTATTTACAAATCATTTGCAAAGTATAAGTTATAGTTAATTAATAGTTTATAAACTGTAGTTCATTAATAGACTATGTACAAATGGTTAGTTTCTTATTCATTGTCATTGTAATTAACAAATTAGTATTGTTAAAATAGCGCATATGTAAAGAGTTAACAACTTATTAACAGTAAATATTTCACACTTTAGATTAGGTAATGGAAAATTTGAAAAATGTCATTAAGTGCTTTGAACTTGCCTTTATTGGACATCAATTGCATTCATATTATTCTGTGTTCCTTAAAATGTTTACAATTACATTAAGCCTATCCTCAATGCTAAACATAACCACTTACAAATGTAAAACACACACACACACACACACACACACACACACACACACACACACACACACACACACACACACACACACACACACACACACACACACACACACACACACACACACACACACACACACACACACACACACACACACACACACACACACACACACACACACACACACACACACACACACACACACACACATATATATCAGGGCTGTACAGTCTATATACATATATGTCACACATGCTACAAAAAAATCGGTCTGTGCGATTAATATATGGGGTAACCATTAGCACGCGTGCGATACAGTTTAGCATGTGAGACAGAGCTTGTTTGAGTGAAGGGAGAATTTGTTTTGTGCTCGTGTGAGGTTAATCTAGGGCTGCACGATTTACTGAAATTAAACCAAAATCGAGATTTGTCTTTGTGAAATTATGAAAATTGCTTCAATTTTTAAATCAATAAATATATGTGCAGATGAAGCACAGCACTGTTCAGGGTGATCGGTTCGCAATAAATGCTGCTCTATCTCTGCATGCACTGTGAGATGGAGTCATTGGCATTTTAGTTCAAAAAGGGGCACAGTTTGCATGAAAAATTGCTAATGTAAAAGCTGTCTCCTTCACATCTGAAGGAGGTGGCCCTTGAACTGTGCCGCGATTCACATGAATGTGAAAGCAACACGGACTCGGGTGTGCACTTGTTCAGGAAGAAACATAACCTGCATATGTGTTTTAGCATATTAGTTTAGCATATTGAATATTTAGTTCAATAAAACACATGTAAGGGATGATTTACCTTGGATACGAGTGTATTCGCGCATATGCGTGTAATCAGGGCAACAAATGAACTTCATGCGATGCACATACAGTAAACCCAAGAGTCGTTTACTCAGCTGCGCATAATAGCACCAAATTAATAAAAACACAATATATTTACGGCAGTGTGTTTTCTATCATCCGCCGTGCATATTTTTGATGACGTAAGATGAACAAGTGCACCAGGGTTCGATAGAATCAAGTTGAGTGTGAAACCAGACCAGCGCTGTGGGGGGCACTGGGAACAACTGCGTTTGGACATGACCACAGCAAATGTGCCCAGTGTTAAAGCCCCCTTAATGTGCATTAGAAAAAAGCAACAACCTCTTTCCAAACTTGTAATGAGAAGCGTTTACAAACCTGTTGTCCAACAAAAGATTTAATCAGTGTTTGAAATAACTTACTTTTGTAATCTGTCAGGCTTCACATCACAGAATGAGGCAGAAATTATATTATTTTATAATATTCTGTAGTACAGCGATAGATTTGCGGTGTTGAGAGGTGTGCAGTACTTTTTTCTTTCCCAGTGAATACATAAGATAAAATAAGACAAAAATTAAGACATTACAGTCACACATTATTTTATCATAATTTAATATTTTATTATAAAACCTTAGACCTTTCTAATGATTTATGTTTTCTGTAAAATATAATAATAATTGTTATTATTTTTATTCTTAAATATTTGTTTTGTATAGCACTTTTTACATCTTTCAGACATGGTAACAGACGTTTAATACATGTGCTACAATTCTGCGGGCTGTACTACAAAACTTTCAACCTCTGTAGCACCAGTGCTATGTGCAAAAAAAGTTAACGTACAGCCCTGTATATATAAAAAATAACATAATGCTGTCAATATGAAATGCATACAAATGCTCATTAGATCACATTGTTAAAATACATCAGTTATAGGACAGTATAAAAATCTATTTTCTATTATGTCCCCATAAAACATGGAATCCTGTGTGTGTTCATGTTTTTCTGAAATCATACAGGGACCAAGCTTATAAATCATAAAGAATGAGATTTTTGAAAATGTAAAAATTCTGAAAGTTTTCTGTTTTCTTAATTAATAATTTTTTTCTCATTTTCCGTGACCTAATCTAAAATTACTATTTACATTTAATAAGTTAAAGCATTATCTCACTCTTTACAAATGAGCTAATTAAACAATAACACTTTGTTGATTACAGTGACATGAACGGAAAAACTCATTATTTGTATAGTCTATTAAACGTGTAGTGTGTAGTATTTATGAAGATCTATTAACATAAATTCAATATAATATACATAACTGTTTTCAGTGGTGTACAAATACCTTACATAATGAACTGTTATGTTTTTATTGATTAAACGAATGTGTCATTTTTATCTACATACACCACGGGTGAAATTGCCATTTTGCGCCATCATGTTTCTACAGTAGCCCTAAACGGACAAACTGCTCTACAGAGCACTAGTCAATCTCTGCTGTCTCAGACGACAACATTTTTGTCCTGTGTCGGCTGCTATAGCTTCTCTATTTGCTTCAAAAGGGAGGGGTGAGCGGTGGCCGGTTGCAATTTACAACCTCACCGCTAGATGCCGTTAAAATTTACACAGTGCACCTTTAATGTATTAACTACAGTTTATAAACTATTAATTTGCTAAAAACTAATAGTTTGCAAATGATTACTGTATACTTATTATAAAGAGTTACCAGAAATTCATACAGGTTTGGAACAACTTGAGGATGAGTAAATGACAGCAATTTGCTGTGACAAAGTGTATGGAAGTCATCTGAACTAATGAGATTTTGCAGTTTGGGACAACATGAGCAGCAGAGACCATTGTCAGTGCGATGTGACAGTTTTTAGTGATTCACCAACATTGTGAAAAATTAAACTTTTTTTTTTTTAGGTGAGCAGCAATGTAGCAAATACAATGGAAGTCAGAGAAACCAGAGAATGTCCCTGTTCTTTATGAAATGCATTTTCCCACATACGGATATTATTAAACAATATACATGGAACAACACCAATATTCAGTGTGACTTTGATTCATATATCAACAAAAGTCTTATCTATTTGTTGCAGTCTGATGAAAGCAGGAAACAAGCCTCCGTCTGCCACTACGCCAGGAAAACCAAAGAAAGCCACCACCTTCCAAGAGTTTGAGAGCATCACCAGTGACGCCTGGGATGTGGGAGATGACGATGATGAACTTCTTGCTATGGCAGCCCAAAATCTCAACATCGAGGTCGTCATGGAGACAGCCAATAAGGTGATAGAAAACCACAGCAAGCTGCAGGAAAGAAGACAACAGCAGATGGACAAGATGACTGAGCCTGATGAAAAAGACAGCGAGGAAGCACACGAGGAAGAGGAGGAAGAACCAGAAGAAGAAGAGGAGGAAAGGGAGGAAGGGGCAGAGACGACAACATATCTGTCCTTCAGTTCAGAGGCTCTTCCAATCAGTGACAACAGACTGGTGAAGTCACACAGTGAAGCTCCCGTCGGCTCGCCTAAAGGTCAGTCAAACATCAGAACAACTGCATTTCCTGTCTCTCTTTACTCTTTTAATGTAAGAGTAATGTTGTTGTAACCTAAAACTATTTTTTTTTTTTTATGTTTTGGTAAAATTATAAATATTAGATGACAAACTTAAACTTAAATTACACTTAGAAACTAAAATACGTTACAGCAGAAAATAAAACAGAAATACAAATAAATGAAAACTAAATATAAATAAAAAATCTTATAAAAAAAGCACAAAATAAAATAATTAATAGATGACGAAAACTGAAAATATATATAAAAAAAGCTTGTTGAAATGTATAAAACATACTATAAATAAGACATAACTAATTCTAAAATAATGGTTTGTTAATAGTAATTATGCATTATTTCAGGTTTCTGGTACAGCTAACCACCTCTGTGTTTAATAAATGTCATATATTTTAAAGCTTGTTGAAAAGATGTGTACTGTTGTCTTTCTAAATGAGTTAATACAGATGATAAAATTACATTAGTCATGTGGACTTGCATAAAAAACAAAGAAAAAACATGACCTTAGCAACTTGCACACAGGCAGTCTTCATTATCATTATTTCCAATGTTAGTTGTCATCAGATGCAAGACCTTGCTGGGAAAGATCAACCAATTTTCATAAGACTTACATGAAAGTTTGAGTTTTGGATCAGACCTGTGACCTGTTTTTAAACTCTAGCATTTCATTTTCTCTTTGTCCTCTTCCTAGCTAATTAGTACGACCTTCATTAAATTGGGTTTATTTTAACTTGTGGTAATTATCCAAGAGGCTGTAACATCGGAAACCTGTGTTGCCCAAGCAAATTGGAGTCAGTGAAATGTCAATCAATTGTTTTGTTTGCCACTGAGCTGTATTATTGACCTGTCACTCAGACTTTCACACTGATGCTTCTGAAGCATAGAAAATTAAGTGAAAGCATCTTTATTTTAATACTACAAGAATCACAGATCTTCATGACATAAAAGACCTAAAAGACCCAATGTTCTTCAACCGAAATCCGAATTATTTCATTTTGTAGAAAATCGGGCCAAAATAAAGTTTTGTGTTTGGGGTTTTTTTTGGTGGCTTGAAACGGCTCACCAGCGTGAACTTCCCGGAAAACTTTGCAATGGCTGTTGAACGCCTTTCTGTCCATGACAGTGACATGGATCCACCTTTTTTGAGGTTCATTGCTTAAAGTCCCTGACACTCCAAGCTGTCTGCCAACTTCGGGCTGTTGTTGAGCATCGGCCAGTCCAGTTTTTGTGCTGTTTTCCAAACCATCGGTCTGAACCATCAGTTGGCGTCTGCAAGAGCGAGAACTTGGAGTGGCTGTTTAGTTTAGCGAACAAGAATAAAAGTGAACGTGATGAAAGTGAGCAAAGAAGTCAAGACAGCACAGGCAGTTTTATTTTATCTCAACTTATCTGAGCATTCAATGCGCAAATACTTTCATAACAACATGAGCCACCTGGGATGAAGAAAGTGATCAGCATAATTGATGTTTAAAATAATCAACCTCTGCTTTGTTTATGATTTGTATTTCTGCAGTCCTAGTTTCGGTTTTCTTTTTTGAATGGCGAAAAGACTCTTGATACTGATATTTACTTACAGGTGCAGAACGCTAACATGCTAGTTGAGGTCCACCAATGAATTATGACTTGCCTTTAGTTTTTTTTATATGTTCAAGCGCAACTTTTTGGCTGAGAATCAGCCGACGCATGGTCACAATACAGTCAGCTTTCGTCGCCACTAGTGCTTTTATGTCAGCTTGGTGTGTCACGGCTTTAAAGAGATAGTTAATCCAAAAATGATGATATGATTAGTTATGTTAAAAAAAATAAGCTTTATTAGTTAATTTTAAAGCCCAAAAAATCCATCCATTTATGGATGTAATCCATACGACTCTGGGGGGTAAATAAAGGCCTTCTAAAGCGAAGCGATGCGTTTTTGTAATAAAAATATCCACAATGTTAACGTTATAAGCTAGATTTTAGTACAGTTCAGTATGATTCGGGACGCTAAACCCTGATCCGGTTTCCGTTTCCACTGCCAACAGTACCCTTAAGATAGGTGTGGTGTAGCGATCGATGCCATTATTGTGCGAAGAAGAAAGCGACACGGTAAACAACAATGGACGACATACAGCAGATCTTGTTCTTGCTTCTCGCCATGTGGCTGTTATCACAAGAAGACGAGAAGCTTTATTTGAGCCAAGGCTGCAGGCTGCAAGGATAATTCTGCAAGTGACGATTCTCTGTCAACCAATCAACGTTCTGCTGTGAGTCTTGCCCCACCCTTTAGTACCGGACTACTGTGCTAGTTACCCTAACGGAAGGGTGCCAAAAAAGTGGTATGGTACGGTTTGGAATTAGAGTACCATTCACAAATTCTGACAATGGAAACTGCAAAAATTGCGTACTGAACCATACCGCTCGGTGGAAATGAGCCATAAGGTACCATTCACTCCCATTATAATACTTGGAAGAGCCAGGGTATTTTTTTTCAGGGTGTTTACAACTGTGTTTTTTCAGGGTGTTTACAACTTGTGTTTGGCTGAAAGAAGAAAGTCATATTCACCTATTATGGCTTGAGAGTGAGTAAATTATGGGATCATTTTAATTTTTGGGTGAACTAACCCTTTAACTCAGGTATTTCACCTACCCAGGTATTTCAAAATATCTTAACCCCTGAGTGAAGAACGAAAAAAAAATTGCTATGAGTTTGAGTATATCAGATAGGGACTGTCTGCTTCCACCAGTACCTGCACTGACAGGCAGTTCTGCCAGTCCTTTGTTTTGCCAGCCAGTGTGGCGATGGATGACTGTGATAATGGACTTCCTGTTGACGTGTTCTGCCTCCACTCTAATAGTACCTTGTGTTGACACTGTCAGCAGCCGTCACGCACTGTCTGATTTCTGTAGGGATTACACGAACATCTTTAAACATTGAAGATGTTGTGATGCTTAAAGCGAGAATGATCTCTCAAAGTCATCCATTTAATGCCTCTAACAAGCGTACAATCATATTTTACAGTGACTTTCAGTGTTTGGACAGCATGATTTATTAAGCATTAGGGCAAAGTCTATTTACAGATGTATTGTCAAATACGTGCAACATTTCCAAAATAGCAACTACACTAATTGACTCAGAAAATAAAGTATATTTGTGTTTGTGTGTGTTATTCATATGGAAAATATAGTGTTTTATATATAATATAAGCTTTTTATATGGCATCTTTACGCAAAACATGAGACCACATGTGGCAGTGCTGAGAAAATATCAGCTGAACTAGCAAGTGTGAGAAGCATTTTGACAAACTTTTAGATTTTACCTGAGGTAAAAACAGTAACCAGTATCTATGGCTGTGTGGAACTGTCTCTGGGACTAAACTAAACTTTAAACTTTATTAATGCAAAATGTCAATAAATCATTCAGTCAATCAATAAATGTGTGTATGGTATGTATTTCTATATATATTAATAAATGTATGACAAGTCAATAATATTAAATTAATAAAACAAAAGCACAAATCTTAAAATTTTTTAAATAATAGATATACTGTTTCTTGAAGTGAGAACACATTAAACGTTTTTTTTTTAAACTTAATAAATATTAAATACATAAAATAAACATTTCCCGCACTATTCAGGAATCTTTTTTTTTAAAGTCTTGATGTTTTTATTTAATGTACAATTAACAGTTAATAATACTTATGAGCCGTCAGTTCAATTCAATTTCATTTGTTCACCTTACGCCATTTTAACACTTTTTAATGAACACATTGTTCCATCTTTAATATATATATATATTTTTTAATAAAACAAGATTAAAAAATAAATAAAATGGCTACAATCGGTGAGCAAGCTGATGGGCAGGGACATCTCATTTGTATTTTTAATATTTAAACAGTATGAATTACTGTAAGTACTTTGTCTGGCTATCACCAGACCAAGCTCTATTTAAGGTTGAACATTGGTCTGTAGAGTCTGCTCTGTATTTTCTACTGCACAAGAGGCATGATAAACAAGCATAAATTAAATGGCTCTGTACGCAATTGGATAGTCCTTCAACCAATCAGACTACAAGAGGCGTGATAAACGAGCATAATTCAAATGACTCTGTATGCAATTGGATAGTCCTTCAACCAAGGACTCAATGAGTAACGACCCATTGCGCCAGAACGAACCTCGCAAAAGACTTTTAAAAATCGCGGTTGAAATAAAATGCTGCGTGGAGTCAACCAATCAGCATGTTCAGTGCCCAAGTCCCACCCCTGAAAGTTCCCAAACTTTGAAAAAGTACTACCTCGGGAGCAGGGCCGTTTGGAGGGGGAAATATTTTTCTGGAACTTCATTTAGACCCTGGTTCCTGCGGTCGAAACACACAGAGTACCACCCCAAAGTTCCTGTGGTGGAAACGCGGCTATTGGTTCTCGCAAAAGTGTAAAAGAAGTATAAATTAATGTACAGTAGTAATGGGCGATATAAACGATATGCGATATAAACGATACAAAATTGACCTACGATAGAGATTTTAAGTCTATCGCGATAATGCACGTTGATGACAGATTCTACCCGCAAAATTTAGAGCCACGAGCTGCAACTGGCAGAAATGCATCATTGTATTGGTCATCTTGAGTAAACATAGCTGCAAGCGAAACGGAGGAGCTGGTAAAAAAGACAGGTGCAACATCCATTTGGACTTGGTTCGGAGTTAAGCCGTCCGATGCACAGATGAGCGGGCGCGTGCAACACACACACACACACACACACACACACACACACACACACACACACACACACACACACACACACACTCGCTCACTGTCTTTGTAGTCTCTGCAGTGTTTCCCAACCGGAACCATTTTTTTTTTCTTCAAATTTTTCAAATAATTCTCTCTTTGTATACTTTGTTCAGTGCATGCGAGTGCTGCCGTATGTTCGAATATGACCAGTCATTTTCGCTGTCATCACCCGGGTGTAGTGCCAGAAGACGTGAATGAGAAGTCGCACGCGCTGTGAGAAAATGTGTTTCTGTGCACTCATCCGAAAGCGCGCACACGTCTCACAGCGCTCAAATATTGAGTTCTCTTTCAAGTCTTGCTCTTGAATGGACAAACTCACACAAAAAGTATGTCAACATGTCCATCTTGATGAGTATTCTAACAGACATAGTCTGTATATGTATAAGTAAACTTTATACAGTCGAGAAAGACAGTAGCCTTTACTGCTGTATGTTTAATGTCAAACAACAAAAGACAAGGACATCACTCACTGCTCTTGATTGAAATGCTTTTGTAAGTTTAATAGGATTAATCTTTAATTTATACAGTCAAATATGCAATGTTATTTTACATTTGATCATTTTCTGTACCTGAAAACTAATGTTGGCTACCTGAAAAACATAGTTTATTTTATTAGTATCTTTGCTCAAAAGTATTTATTTGTGCTGCTGCTTGTTTTTAAATTATTTGTTCTTATTATTTTCTTTATTTTTATTTGACAGTAGTCCTTTTTTCCCTGAACCCGAAACCGTGAACCTAAAACCGTAATACAAACCAAACCATGAGCAATCTGTACCGTTACACCCCTAGCGTAACGTATGCGAGGGGGTGCCACAAAATGGAGAACATTTTCAAAGGGTGCCATGACTGAAAAAAGGTTGGGAAACACGGCTATAGAGGACACGAACGCATAAACCATCACTTCATGAGAATTTACCATTTCATTTGAGAAAACTGTCATATCATAAAATGAACAGACACTCAAAGGTGTTCACGGCAACCCATCAAAATAAAAGTTTGGTTTAACGCGAGACATTTTTCAGAATATATTAGGCTACTGTTGTAGCCTACAGTAGATTTAACTTTGTCTCTATGTAATAATAATAATTTGTCTATAATAATAAAAATTATGCCTAGATGGTTGCTTATTTTTCACTTGATCTTTTTTTATAAACAATGTTTACTTTTAAACAGCATACAGCCTTTAAATGTTTATGTATTATTTACTTATAATGATTATCATCATAAATAATACACTTATTGAATTGCATTTAATTTTTTTAAATACTTAAATAAAGAAATACTTAAATCTCCCTGTATCATTGTGTGATACTTTTGTATTATTTTTGTAAAGTTTTAGCCTGGTCACTATTCACTGCCATTATGTGGATAAGCGCGTACAGGACGTTTTTAAAACTTTCTGCTTTTTTTTTGTTAATGTCTCTGCTGCTAGTGTACTTGAATTTTATTTATCTGCAACAATATGTTATAATTACAGTTTTGCACAATACATGTTCTCAAAACTACAGACAACGTTTCTTTCTTTAAAGAAACAAAAAGTTTGGCTTTCCTTAGGGTCTAACCCTTTCTGAAATGGTTCTATTATCATTTTTATATCGCAATATATATCGTTATCGCAAGAGGCTGCAATGTATATCGCAATATGGATAGGCCATATCGCCCATCCCTAATGTACAGGTTTCCAGACTGAGTTGCAGGGCGAAATCAAATCGCTGGCAGATCAGGCTGGATTTACCCAGTATAGTAAGTACTCCTACCTTCCCTGATATTCATCTGGGTTGAACTGTGTTTGCTTACAAAAATTGAGATTTGCCAGTTTTAGCTCACAAATGATTGGTCCCTGTGCTGTTGCATACAAATTCATTGCACACAAGATACACATTGAGAATCGTATGTAATCTCATCGTGACTCCCTGAATCGAAATTAAAATAGAATCTATTCTAAATGAATTGAATTCTGTGGTGCTAAATGATTCCCACTCCAAATGATGATGGCACTCTGAATGAGGTTCATCTGTCCGAGCTCTATAATGGATTTAGTTTGACAGCGAAGTGTTTCATTCCCACTAGCTGAGCATATTGGGGTAACTGCCTCGTCTGACCTCTAGGCAAACTGTGTCATGAATTGCCTCCGTAATTACATTTAATGGGCTGAAGCATGTGAAAAAGCAGGCAGCGGTTTGTATATTCTCATTACAGCTGTGTTTTCTCTTCGTCTTTGTGTGTCAGAAGTGGGCGTTGAACAGGCAGCACTACACAGACAACAGTCACTCCCACACAGGCCAGTGATTCCACTGGTGGCCCGCATGGCGGATCAGAACACATCTGGAACTCCTGCCATGACCGAGAGAGAGGCATCAAGGCTCGACAAGTTCAGACAGGTTCTGGCTGGGCCTAATACTGATCTGGGTAAGATACTGTTTTTGGCTTGGATATATGAATTCTTGGGCACACATCACAAGAACATATGCATAGCAAAGTCCAATACTCTGTGCAACACGTGAATTGTGTTCTGACATTTCTGAATGCAACATTTGAAACCGTTCTCGCAAAGATAGAAGTGTTAATGTTCACACATTATGATTTCTGTGATGCAGAAAAAGTGGACATATTTGCAGAATCCAGTCATTATATCCAGTCAATGTGCAAATTTTTTTGATGAGCTAAACATTTACAGTTTGAGAATGTCATTTTGACATGCTTTCTTGTGATTTAGAACTTTGATTGATTGCATTGATCATCTGAAGCGCACGCACTGCCGGAATGGCATAGCCTGGTCCTACCAGACTCTTGTACATTTCATTTGTACAGAGAGTCTGGCCACTCTCCATTGACAAGCGTTTACTTCCTTGAAGGCTCTGTTGAAGTTTAAAAGTACAGGGAGTGCAGAATTATTAGGCAAATGAGTATTTTGACCACATCATCCTCGTTATGCATGTTGTCTTACTCCAAGCTGTATAGGCTAGAAAGCCTACTACCAATTAAGCATATTAGGTGATGTGCATCTCTGTAATGAGAAGGGGTGTGGTCTAATGACATCAACACCCTATATCAGGTGTGCATAATTATTAGGCAACTTCCTTTCCTTTGGCAAAATGGGTCAAAAGAAGGACTTGACAGGCTCAGAAAAGTCAAAAATAGTGAGATATATTGCAGAGGGATGCAGCAGTCTTAAAATACCCAAGCTTCTGAAGCGTGATCATCGAACAATCAAGCGTTTCATTCAAAATAGTCAACAGGGTCGCAAGAAGCGTGTGGAAAAACCAAGGCGCAAAATAACTGCCCGTGAACTGAGAAAAGTCAAGCGTGCAGCTGCCAAGATGCCACTTGCCACCAGTTTGGCCATATTTCAGAGCTGCAACATCACTGGAGTGCCCAAAAGCACAAGGTGTGCAATACTCAGAGACATGGCCAAGGTAAGAAAGGCAGAAAGTCGACCACCACTGAACAAGACACACAAGCTGAAACGTCAAGACTTGGCCAAGAAATATCTCAAGACTGATTTTTCTAAGGTTTTATGGACTGATGAAATGAGAGTGAGTCTTGATGGGGCAGATGGATGGGCCCGTGGCTGGATTGGTAAAGGGCAGAGAGCTCCAGTCCGACTCAGACGCCAGCAAGGTGGAGGTGGAGTACTGGTTTGGGCTGGTATCATCAAAGATGAGCTTGTGGGGCCTTTTCGGGTTGAGGATGGAGTCAAGCTCAACTCCCAGTCCTACTGCCAGTTTCTGGAAGACACCTTCTTCAAGCAGTGGTACAGGAAGAAGTCTGCATCCTTCAAGAAAAACATGATTTTCATGCAGGACAATGCTCCATCACACGCGTCCAAGTACTCCACAGCGTGGCTGGCAAGAAAGGGTATAAAAGAAGAAAATCTAATGATATGGCCTCCTTGTTCACCTGATCTGAACCCCATTGAAAACCTGTGGTCCATCATCAAATGTGCGATTTACAAGGAGGGAAAACAGTACACCTCTCTGAACAGTGTCTGGGAGGCTGTGGTTGCTGCTGCACGCAATGTTGATGGTGAACAGATCAAAACACTGACTGAATCCATGGATGGCAGGCTTTTGAGTGTCCTTGCAAAGAAAGGTGGCTATATTGGTCACTGATTTGTTTTTGTTTGGTTTTTGAATGTCAGAAATGTATATTTGTGAGATGTTATATTGGTTTCACTGGTAAAAATAAATAATTGAAATGGGTATAAATTTGTTTTTTGTTAAGTTTCCTAATAATTATGCACAGTAATAGTCACCTGCACACACAGATATCCCCCTAAAATAGCTAAAACTAAAAACCACTTCCAAAAATATTCAGCTTTGATATTAATGAGTTTTTTGTGTTCATTGACAACATGGTTGTTGTTTAATTATTAATGTTGTAAAATTAATCCTCAAAAATACAACTTGCCTAATAATTCTGCACTCCCTGTATTTGGATCTGCCCAGAGCCACTCTGGATCTGCCATAACCAATTGCTAACATTTGGTTGTGACTTATGTCATCTCAAACTAGTGCATAACATTGTTCTCAGCCACTCCCTCTGTTTGCTGATTGGACCGGTTAAAATTTGACTGGAGAAAACCAGAGAATATACCGCAATCCCAGATGGAGTACTGAAGGAAAATGAAAATTGAGCAGAAGAACGTAAGAGGGCAGAGCCAGGCTAGGAAGGACACTCCAAAGTCAAAGCCTAAACATCATTTAAATCATCAGATCACATTTAGTTTTAGTAGTATGATTATTCAAAGTATTTTAGATGGTTTATTTTTATATGTATAGTGCATTAATAGCAGGAGAGGTGGAACATAGCGAGCACCATGATAGAATGCTGCCTGCATTGAAAGCGCAAGTAATGCGTGAGGGGGAAAAAATGAAAGTTTACGGAGTTTCAGTGACATTACTACATTAAACGACTACATATAATGTATAATAATGCAATGGGGGAATATTTGTAGGTCCTGATAATAATACAATAATAATAAAAATAATAATAATAATATTTTAATAATAATAATAATGAACAAATAAAAAACGTCTTTATTTTGGCCTAAAATATAGCATTATTCAGAAACCCTTGTTATTAGCGACACAGGTGGCCGTTAAGTGAACAGCAGGCATCAACTTATTGCTTGTGCTCGCACTTGTGCGCACGTAACGTGATTCAAAAAAACCACAGTAATAATAATCACAGCAATGTTCTTATTTGTTCTTTGATTGCTAAATTATAATGTATATTTGAAACTGTAGACTATATAGATCTGGCTTTGTGAGACTATAGTTTGAATTAATCCCTTTTCTTCACATTGACATTACAGTACAGAATAGCTGTTTTGGCATTATCCTGAGCATATAAGCATTTGTTTCATGTGTTTTTGTAGTTGACCTCATTGAGTCATTACACGTTAACATTGTGTCGCTGTTGCTGTTTTAACTTTTTTCAGCTTATGTTGGAGTCTTGGTTGTGCTGTTCACTTGTTGACATTAGTGGACTCCATCTCAAAGCTCCATAACGTTAGCTAGTGTTGCACACTTGTAGAGAACGGAATAGAGGCTCTCTGGACATTTATTGCAATAAATTATTACATTTTAAACATTTTATGAATTCAATTGATTAGATATGCTTTTGATTATTACCATTTAATTAAACCATTGAACTGGAATCCAGAAAAAATAAAACGGGGAAACAAAACAGAATTTGGTAAAAAAAATAAAATAAGTACTGTAATGCATGTAATTTGTTGGCCAAGCATTCATATTTGCTTGGGTTAGGTGTTGGTGCAAATGCAAATGCAAATTTGATCACTATTTAATAACTCTCATGTTGTTCCAAACTCATACACCTTAGGTGTTATTGTTTTACTGTTTGCCACACAAAGCTATCATATTGGAATATAGTGCATGTTATATGGACCACTTTAATCTTTGTTTCCCCCCTCCCCCTTGTTCTTTGTGGACCTGGATAGATATGATTGCTATGGACCGTATTGAATTATAAATAACATGCATGTTCTTTAGAAACCGCTTACAGGTTTGGAATGACATGAGGATCAGTAAATAATGACAGATTTTGTAATTATTAATTGAAAGATAATGAATGTGCAAGTGAATTGTAGTACATCATTAAAGCAAAAAGTGTAAATATAGCTTTCACTTGAACAGTCTGTAATCTCAACCGTCTCTGCATAGCTCTCATATCATTGCTTAGCAACATCTCTGGGGTTTAAGCATTGCAGATCCATGAAATCAGGACGGTGTCGATGTTGACAGGCCTCTGGATGTTGGAGTGTCATTTCTGGTTTCATTTGACTGGCTCTCAGGGCATCCCTGAATCAGTTTGGCTGCTGTTGCCGTTATTAGACATCTGAAATTATGAGTCAGACATGTGGCAGCAGAATGAAATATGAATGAAATCTATAATTAAGCTGGAGTCTCCAACATGATAATGAATTCCCATCCATCCATCAATCCATCCATCCACAACATTGATGATTGCCCTCTATTGGCAGTGACTCATAATAACTAAAAGACCCAGAGAAATAGCACTGAGCCCCATTTTTGACGTATTTCTTATTATGTTATTTTATATTAACATGAAGTTTAGGGGAAACTTTTGCATCATGGGTACCGAACCCTACACTACCTGAAGGAGGTGGGAAAAATTGTGCTCGTATCGAACTCTAATTGGCAATGTAGCTCATATGACGAAAAAAAAAGAAAAAAGTTTTTGGTTCGTGTTGCGTTCATACAGTATTTCCTTTGAACTGCTCCATAGTTTGTTAGGAAGCAGACAAGACCCATCTTTTCAGGGTGTTTTCTCACTTTTTCTACCCATTATTAAAGGGACTATATGTAGAATTCAGAAACCCTTGTTATTAGCGACACCGGTGGCTGTTAAGTGAACTGCAGGCATCAACTTATTGCTCGTGCTTGCACTCGTGCGCACATAACGTTCAAGAAACTGAATATATAAGAGATTCAAGGCCCGATACTAATCACAGCGATGTTCTTTGCTTCGAAGTAAAAAGAAGTTGGAATTACCTTTGCAACGATATAATGTTAACAAACATAACAACGTCGTCCATGCTGCTGAAAGTGACATTTAAATGAATATGTAAATAGGTGCTGCGTGCTCTCCTCTCAATAACAAAATAAACACAACAAAAGTGCCAGCGGTGAGAAAACGGTAGTTAAGAAAGCATCTGATCAGATCATAGTGATGTGGATATATTTGCACCAGCTCTGCGATTCACTTGCATTATGTTGCCAGATGCAATAATTAAAATTACACTTTAATAATAGCTTTCATTTGGAAGCAGACCAAGACACATCTTTTCAGGGTGTGTTCACACTTGTAGTTCGGTTCACGTGGTTTGTTTGGTCAGGACCAAAAAAAAAAAATGTAGTCCTGGTGTGCTTAGTTTTCACATTGGCATTTTAACACTGAACCTAAAGATACGAAACCTTCCAAAGATTCACAACCTGATTGGCCGCCTTTTATTACGTATATTTTGCGACCAAACTTACTGAACATCCAAAACAATGTTGTGTGCTGGGCAAAGTGCACTCATTGTATGTGTGTAAAATGTGTAAAGGAGTCAAAACAGCGGCAGGAATCTCTCCGTCAAACACACAAACAATCTGCTGCGGGGAGACTCAGTTCTGCCTGTACCGAACTGTGATGGGCAACATTGCGACTATGACAAGAAAAAAACGGTATGCTTGAGCATTCTGTCCTTTTTAGGGTTGCATCTTGTGACATCATGTCCTGTTTTTTGGTTTGTTTACCTGTCTTTGGTCCGAGGTGCGTACATTTTTCATTCGAACTTGTAAGGCCGCTGAAATCGCTCCAAGGATCGGTAGCGATAGCGACTCGAAGGCCGTTTGCGAGTTCGTGTTTCAGCTGGGCAAAATGGATTTAATTATAATATTCTCTATCTGACTCCATTTATCATATTTGTCGAATTTAGAAGAGAATGCCAATTGGTTGTTTAGTCATTTATATCTAATAGTTAATCATACATTTAATCATTTTAACCCTTTATTGCAATTATATCGTTTCGTTCTGGAAATGGTGAATAATTACAGAGTAATTCAGAAAGGATCAAAATGTAACAATTTTATTAACAGTCAGGTAAATGTATAATGCCAATTACATAATCAATTCAAAAATAATTCATACATAACATCAAATATTCCGAAATAGCTTAAAGAGTGAAAGATTTCCTGGCCTTTTGAATATTACGTAACACAGAGCGTTTTCTGTGTTACGGGCCAACCTTGTTAATAGTATTGAGCCCCGAACTCATTGCTGCATTGCTTTAAATAACTCAGACCAGATCAACAACTGTTTCAAATGGAAATACATGAAAACAAAGGGAATTTAAATTGAGTCGAATTCCCATTTGGCTTGATTGAAAGGAAACCAAATGGCTCCAACAGCCACACCCACCATCATAAGTAAAATACCTCTAAGCTCTAAAAACTCTTATTAACTTCTTGTGTATTTCTGTGCTTATGAGATTTTTGTACCATTCATACTGAGACATTTCAAACGATACTAAACGCATATAATATTGTATAGGGAGAATTGACATTGAAATATACCCAAAATCTATTGGATTTTTGTGCTCTCCCAGGAGAGGGGATTAGGAGTTTGGGACAAGGTAAATACATGCAAATGAAGCCATTCTCAGTTTATTCACTCAGTGGGACGTTGTCTCAGATGAGAGTGATAATTGTATGAGTGGATTCAGATGTTCATTAATTTTCAAAGTCTTTCTGAAAGTTACTCATCCAGACAATCTAGCCTGGTTCTTTATATTCATACAAACTGCACATTCGTTTGGAAGTGGAGCGAGACTTTTGAGTGTTCTCGGTCCACTTATTTGGTGCGCACCAGGGTTCGGATGGCAGCATTCACACTTATTCAAATGAAACGCTCTAACAGAGCAATCGCACCAGAATTTGTTTTAATCGAACCAAACATGCCAAGTGTGAACACATCCTCAGTTGTCTCAGTCCGCTTGTTTGGTGCGCACCAGGGTTCAGATGCCAGCATTCACACTTATTCAAATGAACTGCACTAACAGAGCAATCGCACAGGAGTTCATTTTAATCTAACCAAACCTGGCAAGTGTGAACATAACCAGAAACACTGTATCATGATGAGCTAACTAAATGTTTCTAAATGTTGCACTTCACTCTGAAACCACAAATATTTACTTAATTAAAATAGCAATACTTATTAAAAATATAGCTGCAAGCAGCCATACCGGGGCCAAGCGCAAAGAAGAAGACAAGACATGCCAAAATGGCTGGCAATGTCAGATCAACTGCAGCAATGAGCAATTAAAAAACCTATTAAGGTGATTTTAGGCAAAATAGCTGTAAAATTATAAATACAGTCAATAATAATGATTTAATGATTTATCACTTTCAACCAATAGGTTGCACAGTTACGAAATTGATATGGTGTGGTCAGAATAAGGGAACAATGACACATGCAAAGATTGGTGTCAATATATCAAAGCAGGGTGTCAATATAGTGTCAATATGTCATTGCAGAGATCTAGCCTCAAGAGGCCTTTTCATTATAAGTATGGACCACATGGCGGTACTGTTTTGAAACCTTTTAAGTACCTTAAAGGCATGGTGCTGATGGCACATACTAAGTTTCGTAATGATACACCAATTCATTTGTAAAGCATAGCATTTTATATCATAATACTGCATTGTAGTCTATGGGAATTTCATGTTTTTTTATATGAAAAAACACATGAAAAATGACTGACACCTGACTTTGATTGGACTTTACACCCCCTTACTATCAATATTTGGGCGTTAACATTAGGGGTGGTGAAAAAAATCGATTATCGATTAATCGCGAGTATGTTATGGACGAGCATGAATCGATCATTACATTTTCAAAAATCGATTTTTTTATTTATCTAAACCTGACTCTACCACCGTGTGTGTGTGTGTGTGTGTGTGTGTGTGTGTGTGTGTGTGTGTGTGTGTGTTCATTAGATGAATGTAAATCTGTCATTAATGCTGAGATGATTCTGAGGGAACACTCTAGAAATCCTCCCTCCTCTGGAGCTCAGATACATTAGCATTAGCGCGTTAGCACGGCTCAGATTCGCGCACAAACACCGAATAAATGCCTTCAATCCGAAGATTTATGAGCGCTTCAGATGAGCGAGCGCGACACACATCGACGCGCACATTCGCGGGAATTAAGGCGATCCTGAGGACGCGATGAGCGGATTTCACACACACACACACACACAGCCGGACTGATGCTGGAAACGCTCCGCTGCACCGACCCGCGGCTCCCGCTCACGGAACCGAACGGGCCTCGACACTCCTCCGACACGAACCCGTTTTTCTTCTGTCGTTTTTTCCCCTTTTGTCTTTCTCACGTCAGGAAACGAACGAGAGGAGCTCGAGCGTTCCCCGCGTTCCCGCCCCCCTCACGCGCGCACCGCATCCATCACTCTTGACATTTTGTCACTGTGTTCTACAGTACAGTATATAAGCTGAAGCTACAGTAAGTTGTTCAAAAATGTTCATTTTGTCTTCTTAATGATTAAATTGGACAATTTTCTTCTAGAAAGACAAGGTGTTTAGGTGGAGAAAAAACTTCTTCTTTACCTTGACATGTTTCGACTGCAACCTGCAGTCTTCCTCCACCTGAACACGTTGTCTTTCTAGAAGAAAATGGTCCAATTTCTACAGTATGTTGGTTCTGATCTACTTCCTAAAGGAAATAAGCCTTTCATTTATTTGTTGTTGTTTAGTTCAACTTGATGAGTCACAACACAATGTATTCATTTCTGTGTAACTACACGACACTACACCACAAGTGCTTTGAGTTGTTGTTACTCAATAAAAGAGTTAAGTAATTCAGTAGCTGACTTTTTTTTTATACTGCAATCACTTTGTAGTGTATTTTCGTTTACTGTTGTGAAATGGAAAATCAATAATCGCTAATCGAGAATCGTTAATAATCGAAAATCGACTGTAATCGAATCGGGACTTCAATAATCGTAATCGAATCGAATCGGGAAATCAGACAGATTAACCACCCCTAGTTAACATACAGCTATCGACCTATGTTCCTGAACTTCTGATGCTGGTTTCGTCTCGATCAGACTAGCGGTTTCGAAGATATCAACTAATGTTTTTAAAGCGCTAAATTACAACGCTGCACAAACCATATGCAGAAAACTAGCAAGTCTGGTATTGTTGGACTTGGCGAAGATTCAGGAGACAAAAAAAGTTACTCCCATGAAAATAAGTCAAGCTCACCCAAAGTTATAAGCATTTGGGGGAAAAAATTATCCACTAGGTGGCGCTGTTTCTCAGGCTACTTCAGGGCATCGTGCTGATGACCCATACCAAGTTTCGTAACAATCCGTTCATGCGATCATAAAATACAGCATTTTAGCACATAATTCAAAATGGCCGACAGCCAAAATGGCCGATATGGTAAAATTTAATATCAGACTACTCGGCTGTCCTGAATCTAACGAGACCACTTTTATGATTTTTGGACGAACGGTTCAAAAATTATAAGCAAAAACAGCAATTTTTGTATCTCCGGACCAGTAGGTGGCGCTGTGCCGAAACACTGCATGTTGCCTCAGGTCATGCTTGTGATGACATGTACCAAGTTTGGTTTGAATACGATAAAGCGTTGTGGAGATATTGCCTTAAGTGTGTTATTGCAACCGCTACATTTGTTTGCGTGCTTATCGAAAACGATTTGACGAATCAACTTGATTTGCAAGAATTTTTGTCAGCATGGTCTGAAGATGATCTGGTTCAAATTCTGTGCAAATCGGATGAACCGTCTAGGACGAGTTCGCAAAAGTAGGTTTTTCGGAAAATTCAAAATGGCGGGAAAATTATTATGACGGAAAATGACGTCATAGGGTGCAATCGAATCGGAATTGTTTCTAGCCCTTATGGTTCAAAAGTTATTAGCATAAACATGAGTCAAAATTTGGACTGATGGTGGCGCTAGAGAGATTGAGTTAGAGACTCCAAATTTGCTATGGTGACATTTCAGACTGTCCTCTATTAGTGTGCCAAATTTCACAACTTTTTACCATACGGTTCTATGGGCTGCCATAGACTTTGTGTGCGGAAGAAACGGAATAATAATAATAATAATAATAGGAACGGGAATGGTTTCAATAGGTGCCTTCGCACCTTCGATGCTTGGCCCCTAATAATAGGAACGGGAACGGTTTCAATAGGTGCCTTCGCACCTTCGGTGCTTGGCCCCTAAAAATAATTTTAAAATAATTTTAACAAATTTAAATTTTTGCTTTAATTATTTTGTTTCATTGTTTAATTCAAAGGCTCAGAAAGGATGAAATAGTCGATGTAGTCATTTTGAAACAAACAACAATCTTTGTGCAACAAACTTTGCCACGTAGGTGTAAGTACGTACTACGCACAAAGTACACAAGCAAGTAAAGGTTATGTAAGGTTTTGGAAATAAGTCTTCAGTTAGCACAGTTCTTATTTCTGTCTACAGAATAAATGTCAGGCATTGAATTGTGAGCCTTTAGAGCCGTTTGTTTAGGATCATAAGGAAAGTTTTAGTCTAACATGTCCAAACTTTTAATGTCGTGTGTTGAGGTATTGTACCAAAGCATCTTTGAAAGTAGATAGAACAGTACATAGACATTTAATTTGTCATATCTAATGAACAGTAATGAGCAAAAATACATCTATTCCCTTTACAAGCTCTTGTTTCTGAAGGGTTTGGTGCCATATCTGTGTCCAAATTAATGAGTACCTGACGGATGGGTTTTTACGAGGGATGCCATCAGATGGTCAGCTTTTTCCTCTCTGAGAGACTGCTACAATCACTGGAAGCAATTACTCCCTGATGCTGTCTACTGTTGCCATGGCGATGCATCACCTCCATTGAACCCTTCTCTCTACCGTTTGACTACCTTTTCTCTCGGTGTGTCTCAGATGGGGGAGCTGTGGTGCTCTTAACATAGCCGATTCTTCTGTTAGTGCTCAACCACAATCCTATAAATGCATGATTCAAATTAACTTAGTTTAGTGGCATCTGCGGCACAGAAATTCTTTTA
Source organism: Romanogobio albipinnatus (assembly GCA_023566225.1). NCBI lineage: Eukaryota > Metazoa > Chordata > Actinopteri > Cypriniformes > Gobionidae > Romanogobio > Romanogobio albipinnatus. The sequence goes on along the minus strand of CM042245.1, from coordinate 31,890,716 downwards.
AGGAATTCAAGAATATTATATTGAGAATCTGGCATTGAGGTATTGCAAGCATTCCGGAAGACATTTCATGTGCTATGAATAAATCCAGAAACATGAAAAAGTAGAGAGAATATGCACATTTACATTTTAATAGTGGTTTATGTAGATTAATAAAGAAATATAATTCCTCTCTCCATTCCTTCTCCATTTGACACTGTTCACACAGTGTCTATCAAGCTTAACATTGACAAAAACACAGAAACTTAATGTTTTAACTTGCCACATCACGATATATGCTGTTTTATGTCTGTTCCTCATACAGTCACATGGGTTTATAATATTGGAGTATATTGCAAGAGCTTAGCACTTTTAAAGTGCTTTTTTTGTCATTTTACTTTATTTTAACGTTTGAGTAGTAGATTATAGAGTAATATATAATAGTGTTTGGTGTATTTTTGTTTTGTTTTATGCCGTTATAATATAATCAGCACAAATTCTGCTACATCTGTGATGTATGCTAATGCTGAAGTAAATTTAGAATGAACTTGAAAATCAATGTTTTGACAGATTTGTGTTTCACTGTTTTCATATCATTAAGCAGTAGGCTAATGCTAATATTTCTTATTTCTGCCAATATGAGGTATGATGTCTGAAATAATCTTACAAGACTCATTATTTTCCACATTCTCATTTGGTTTTAAAGGGGTCCTATTATGCTGTTTTACATTTTCAACTTTCTCTATGTGTAATGTTGCAGTTTGAGCATGGACAAGTTCTGCAAAGTTACAAAGTCGATTCGATTCAATTCGATTCAACTTTATTGTCATTACACAAGTACAAGTACAAGGCAACGAAATGCAGTTTAGGTCTAACCAGAAGTGCAATAGCAGCAAGTGCAGGATATATACAATGGTTGCGTAAGTGCAGGGCATAAAAATGTACTGAATATATATAAATATGTATAAGTAGAGAGATGGTTATTACTATAAACAGAACTGAATTTACAGATGAATATATACAGTGAATAAATATAAATATACAGATGGCTATTACTATAAACAGAATGTACAGGTGAATATGTACTATGAATATAATATACAGATGGCTATTACTTTGAACAGAATTTTACAGATAGAGGTATACAATAATATGTTAGGCTAATATGAGGAATATAGCAGTGGATTAAGGTAGTGCAATAAATTATGGACAGAGCTATCCGAAAGAAAGTGTAAAAGTGCAGTGGAAAGTGGTTGCATATTGCAGTTAGAAGTATGGTGCAAAATGCAAATGTAAACATGGTTACTGTAAATACAGTCGGCAGTGCAAATGAGCATATTCCAGTTAAGATATGGTGGTGCAAAATGCATAAGTAAACAGTTGTTATTGTAATAAACAGTCGGTAGTGCAAATAACAAAGTGAATGTAGGTGTGAGGTAGGAGAGTTTGCAGTTTATGAGGGAAGTGGATCAACGGTGGTTTGAGTTCAGTAAAGAGACAGCTCTGGGGAAAAAACTGTTCTTTAGTCTGCTGGTTCTGGTCCGTAGGATCCTGAAACGCCTGCCGGAGGGCAGGAGAGAAAACAGTCTGTGGGCTGGGTGAGAGGAGTCCTTGAGGATGCTGCGAGCTCGATGCAGACAGCGTTTCCTCTGGATGTGCTCGATGGCAGGTAGTGGAGTCCCTGTGATGCGCTGGGCAGTTTTCACCACCCGCTGCAGTGCCTTGCGCTCCGCAACAGAGCAGCTCCCATACCATACTGCCACACAGTTGGTCAGGATGCTTTCTATTGCGCAGCGGTAGAAGTTCACCAGGATAGCCGAGGAGAGCTGATTCTTCCTCAGTGTCCTCAGGAAGAAGAGGCGCTGGTGAGCCTTCTTGACCAGGCTGGAGGTGTTGGTCGTCCACGACATGTCTGCCGAGATGTGGATCCCCAGGAACTTGAAACTGGAGACACGCTCAACAGCCATTCCATTGATGTGGATGGTGTCGTGTGTGCCTCTTGACTCCTTCCTGAAGTCCACGATGAGCTCCTTCGTTTTGGTGGTGTTGAGGAGCAGGTTATTATCAGTGCACCATGTGGCCAGGTGCTGGATCTCCTCCCTGTAGGCAGTCTCATCGTTGTTGCTGATGAGACCAATCACCGTAGTGTCGTCCGCAAACTTGACGATGGAATTAGTTCCATACACAGGCTTGGAGGTGAAGAGGGAGTAGAGAAACGGACTTAGCACACAGCCCTGTGGTACACCAGTGTTGAGTGTGATGGACGTGGAGCAGGTGGATCCTGATCGAACATTCTGTGGTCTGTCAGTTAGGAAGTCCAAAATCCAGTTACACATTGAAGTGTTGATGCCCAGGTCTCCAAGTTTGGCTATTAACTTGGATGGGATGACAGTGTTGAATGCTGAGCTGAAGTCAACAAACAGCATGCGTGCATAGGTGTTTTTACTGTCCAGATGGGTGAGCACAGAGTGCAGTGCCATGGAAACTGCATCCTCTGTGCTCCTATTGCTGCGATAGGCAAACTGGAGTGAGTCCAATGTGGATGGTATAGAGTCTTTTAGGTGTTCCAGGACCAGCCGCTCAAAGCACTTCATAATGATGGGTGTGAGTGCTACAGGGCGGTAGTCATTAGGGCACCTCGGGCTGGAGTGTTTCGGCACTGGCACAATGGAAGTGCGTTTAAAGCATGATGGTACAGCTGCTTGGGCGAGAGACAGGTTGAAAATGTCTGTAAAAACCCCAGCGAGCTGCTCCGCACATGCCCTGAGAACACGACCAGGGATGTTGTCTGGTCCAGCAGCCTTGTGCGCGCTGATCCGGCTCAGTGCCTTGCAGACATCTGTAGAGGAGAGTGTGATTGGTGGGTGGTCAGCTGAGGGTTTGAGCTTGGTGGCAGTTTCTCTGTTGTCTCTTTCAAAACGAGCATAAAAGTAATTTAGCTCGTTCAGGAAGTTGACATCAGTGGCTGCGGGGGTGGAGTGGGTGGGTTTATAATCACTGATGGCCTGAATGCCCTGCCACATGCGTCGAGGGTCAGAGTTGGAAAAGTGTCCCTCTATCTTTAGCTTGTAGCAGTGCTTGGCCTTTTTGATGCCCCTCTTCAGGTTTGCTCTGGATGCGCTGTAGGCTTGTGCATCTCCTGATCTGAAGGCAGTATTGCGTGACTTCAGCAGGAGTCGTACTTCCCTGTTCATCCAAGGCTTCTGATTTGGGTATGTGGTGATCTGTTTCTGGGTTGTAACACTGTCAATGGTGGTATTGATATGATCCAATACTGAGGAGGTGTAGGAGTCAATGTCCGTGTGAGCGCCACTGGTGGCTTGAGAAGCAAACATACTCCAGTCTGTGTTTAGAAACCTTTCCTGGAGTGTGGAGTCTGCCCCCGCAGGCCACACCTTGATTGTCTTCACTGATGGCTTCACACGGTTGATGAGGGGTGCATATTTGGGGCTGAGGAACAAAGAGATGTGGTCTGACTGTCCCGGGTGGGGGAGGGGTGTTGCAACGTAAGCTCCCGCCATGTTTGTGTAAACATGGTCTAAGGTTTTGTTTCCTCTGGTGTGGCAGGAAACATGCTGGTGAAACTTGGGTAGCACTGACTTTAAGTTTGAGTGATTAAAGTCACCTGCAACAATAAACGCAGCTTCCGGGTGATCAGTCTGTTGGTTACTGATGGCTGCGTGAAGTTCTTTCATAGCAAGCTTGGCATCAGCATCGGGTGGAATATAAGCAGCAGTGATAATGGTTGAAGTGAACTCCCGCGGGAGATAAAACGGTCTACATTTAACCATGAGAAACTCCAGGTTAGCTGAACAATGACTCCCAACAATAGCAGAGTTTGTGCACCAAGCTTTGTTAATATAAATGCACAATCCACCCCCTCTACTCTTCCCGGAGCCATCTAATGTCCCGGAGTGCGTGGCGTCCCGCTAGCTCGATAGCGGTGTCCGGTATTCCGCTGTTTAACCAGGTTTCAGTGAAGATTAGGACGTTACAGTTCAAAAGTTTCTTACTGTGTGTGATGCTGAGTCGAATCTCCTCCATTTTGTTCACTAGCGATCGTACATTAGCAAGGGAAATGCTGGGTAAAGAGAGCCGATGAGGAGTAAGCGTTAGCTTAGCCCGCAATCCTCCACGCTTCCCCCGCCTTTGTTTACGATCACGCCGCCTCCTGCGTGCACTTCCGCCCGGCCGGGTTGAGCGCATCGCCTCGGGCGTCCTAGCGATCTCAGGAAGGAGTTGAAGATTGTCCATAAAACTGTCGGAAATTCGCAAACCAATATCCAAAAGCTCACAACGGGTGTACGATGTAAAGGCACAACTGTTCTGCATGAACAGACCCGAGATGAGCAAGAAAAATACCGCAAAATTGCAGAATCTGGAGAGACGCTGAGCCTCGCAATCTACTCGCGCCGCCATCTTGAGATCATCTTAAGGGGGTCCAGTCCAAAGGGGGTTTCACACCAGAGGAACCTATTCAATTTCCTCTGGCTTGGCGTGCTTAGTTGGGGACACCTAAATATTTCTAAATTTTTCAACTAAATATCCAAATAAATCTAATTATTAAACTAAATTAACCATATAAACTAAATTACTGATCTAATTACTGATCTGAAGCCCACACTGTCACTGTTAGATAATTGAAATGAACTGATGACATCACCGTTTTCTCCAGAATGGCTATACAGCTGAATAAAATTATGCTGCATTATTTTCCTGTTTAACACTGTGACGCTGCTTTGAAACAATCTGCATTGTTAAAAGTGCTATATAAATAAGGTTGACTTGACTTGACTTCATAGTTCCTTTTTATAATGGCAGAAGTACCCGCTTTTTGGTGTGTTTGCACCGCAGGAACTGGCAACGGTTTTAGTTCCAGGAACGCCTTTTGGGGGAACTAAAATAACTCCTACTTGAGAATAGGGTCTAACCCAGCACTCTAGAAACGACCAGTGACGCAAGTGCGAAACACTGGCACCTGCCATTTTTTTAATTTATAGCTGACATTTTATCCACGAACATGGAAAACAGCGATTGATTGGCCAAAGTTTGCTCAGGCTTGGGCTAAGCCTTTCTCAGCGCTGTCAAAATAAAATTCCCACACAACAACCAGAGCAGCAGGGCATAAGTGACAGCTTGCGTCACTTCAAAGTTCCAACTGCCGGTGCAAATGCAACCTATCCTAGAAATCTAGACGCACCCTAGCGGCAGAACATTTATTTTGCCCCGAGTGTAGTCTAGCAACTCTCTGTAGACCTCCAGAGCTGGAAAAACCAAACTCTGGTCAGGCCAATCACATCATGTATAGAGTCGGTGGGCGGGCTTAACATAATGACGAAGCGGAGTTGCGGAGGTTCTTGGTGCTACAGGTAAACAAAGAAGCTGACGATCAGCGTCTTTCAAATCGGTTTTGGCCGCTACTCTGGAAGACTTGGAGTTAAGCTTTTCTTTGAGGAAAGAACAAAGAACGGCACTGAAGTCATTCGTAAGAAAAGAAGACGTATTCAGAGTTTAATCTATCAACTAACGTTAGCTCCGCTTCGGTTGGCTGTAGCGCTATCCTATTGCGTACAGATGGAATTTGACAGACAACCGTTTATCCCGCCCCGTCGGATTGAGCCCTGTCAATGGTGAGTTTCCAGACCAAACATCTTGATGTGGTTCTGGCTTGTCAGGCTAAATGCAACCAGGAAAATGCTCCAGAGGGAACATTTAGCTCTCGAGAGACTGCCCTGGTGACTAGAACCTATAACTACCCAGTACCAAAGCCCCTCAAATGGAGTTATTTTCTATACAACTAAACTCTGTTTCTGAATTACCTGAAATGCTTCGAATGGGAATGTGAACATCACAATATTCCTCATTTAAATAATTCCCGGAATAATGTAATAAACATAGCGGCAGACCAGTCAGGGTGCCAATGCTGGCCCCTGTCCACCGCCAAAAGCGCCAACAATAGGCATGTGAGCATCAGAACTGGACCATGGAGCAATTGATGAAAGTGGCCTGGTCTGATGAATCACGTTTTCTTTTAAATCACGTGGATGGCCGGGTGTGTGCGCGTCGCTTACCTGGGGAACACATGGCACCAGGATGCACTATGGGAAACGGTATTCCCTGATGGCTGTGGCCTCTTTCAGTAGGATAATGCGCCCTGCCACAAAGCAAAAATGGTTCAGGAATGGTTTGAGGAGCACAACAACGAGTTTGAGGGATTGATTCCCCAGATCTCAGTCCAATCGAGCATATGTCATAATGTTATGCCTAATCGGTGTATATATTACATAAAAGCCATTGGCATATGCTGATACCAAAGTATTTTTCACTAATTATTATTCTTTTTTTTAAAGAAAAATGTGTGTTTAATAAGAAATTTATATTTCGAAGTCTGCATATTAAATATGTGTAGCCATAAGATGTACATGTGTTGGCATTACACTAGCGTGATATACAGGGTCAGTAAGCAGTCCTGTTTAAACTTATATCAAATTGTAGGATATCTAGGGATGTCCCAAAGTTTGGTTATATGGTTCCAAGTACTGCAAATCACAAACAAAATAAATATAAAATGTATTTAAAATAGCTTGTATATTATTTAGTGATCTTCTGAGCTTGGTGATTGACATTTTCTTGGAGGACATTGATTTAATTTTAAAGTGTTTTGTCTCTGTTTTGTATTTTATTTGTGAATAGTGCCATTTTCCTTGTGCTTAATTGCAATGTCAACATTTCGCAGCCTGTGTTCACTTTCATGTATTTTTTTATTTGTAATTGTGGCTCTGTGGCAGTATTTTTTCATCATAGAGACTTTTGAGAAATCGAGAATATTGCTCAAAGATATTGCTCACTTCAAGGTCTCTGTTTAAGCAGTCTACAGCTGAACAAGGTCACCTGGATCTGATCTAGAGTCAAGTACTTCAGCTAGTTGTTCAGATAACCTTGGTGAGCACTCAAATCTTTGCAGGCAGCACTCGAGACACAATTAACTGTGCTAAACCAAATCCCAGAAGTGAACGAAGCACCAGTTTGTAGCTTCTGAGACTTACTTATTCATCTCAGTGCATTTAAAGTTAGTATTTGGTCTCCCATATTGAATTTTAATCACTTTTTCAGGTAACTGGGGTTTCCTGTAATTATTATCAGATTTTACCTGACAGTTATTAAAGTGTAGCTTCACACGCTTTGTATTATAACAATGTCGGTAGTAAATTAACAATATTTACTCGTTCTCCGTGCTACCTGGACTTATAAATGCACATACACTCACCTAAAGGATTATTAGGAACACCTGTTCAATTTCTCATTAATGCAATTATCTAATCAACCAATCACATGTCAGTTGCTTCAATGCATTTAGGGGTGTGGTCCTGGCCAAGACAATCTCCTGAACTCCAAACTGAATGTCAGAAAGGGAAAGAAAGGTGATTTAAGCAATTTTGAGCGTGGCATGGTTGTTGGTGCCAGACGGGCCGGTCTGAGTATTTCACAATCTGCTCAGTTACTGGGATTTTCACACACAACCATTTCTAGGGTTTACAAAGAATGGTGGGAAAAACATCCAGTATGCGGCAGTCCTTTGTCACTTTGTGAAGCCACAACACGCACAACCTTGAGGCGGATGGGCTACAACAGCAGAAGACCCCACCGGATACCACTCATCTCCACTGCAAATAGGAAAAAGAGGCTACAATTTGCACAAGCTCACCAAAATTGGACAGTTGAAGACTGGAAAAATGTTGCCTGGTCTGATGAGTCTCGATTTCTGTTGAGACATTCAGATGGTAGAGTCAGAATTTGGCGTAAACAGAATGAGAACCTGGATCCATCATGCCTTGTTCCAACTGTGCAGGCTGCTGGTGGTGGTGTAATGGTGTGGGGGATGTTTTCTTGGTACACTTTAGGCCCCTTAGTGCCAATTGGGCATCGTTTAAATGCCACGGCCTACCTGAGCATTGTTTCTGACCATGTCCATCCCTCTATGACCACCATGTACCCATCCTCTGATGGCTACTTCCAGCAGGATAATGCACCATGTCACAAAGCTCGAATCATTTCAAATTGCTTTCTTGAACATGACAATGAGTTCACTGTACTAAAATGGCCCCCACAGTCACCAGATCTCAAACCAATAGAGCATCTTTGGGATGTGGTGGAACGGGAGCTTCGTGCCCTGGATGTGCATCCCACAAATCTCCATCAACTGCAAGATGCTATCCAATCAATATGGGCCAACATTTCTAAAGAATGCTTTCAGCACCTTGTTGAATCAATTCCACGTAGAATTAAGGCAGTTCTGAAGGCGAAAGGGGGTCAAACACAGTATTTTTATGGTGTTCCTAATAGTCCTTTAGGTGAGTGTATATTTGTCAGCTAAAGTCCGCAGATGACGCAAAATTGACGTTTTTTGACAGCTTCAGGGCTTTCGTGAAAGCTGCAGATTATACTTCCACATTTTTGTATCTCCGCTCATAGACAGTCTGATCGACAGAGGGTTATTAACAGAACAATTATTGTAAGGGTAGGTTTATGACAATTGTATTTTACTACTCTTTAAACAGCATTATGGTAAAAATTAAATGCTATGGCAACAACTTTCTTACCTGTATGCAACAGTGTTTTGCTTCAGGGGTTTGAACTGACTTTTTTTCCCCTCCGTTTGGCATAAAACACTGTACTTGTGGTCATCCAGTTTAGAACGGCGAATGCAAATTTTTGATTTTCCGTCCTGCCATTTTCTCTGTATTTAGTCCCCCCCCCCCAACAAAAAAATTGTCCTCCCATATTTATGGAGAATTATTTACTATAGAGACATTATTTTTGGCAGTAAATCTATTGCGTTTGTCAAAGATTTCATGATTGAACAGCTTATTTGGATTATTCAGATGATGACAATATATCACGTTTTTTCTTTGTTATTGTAATTAAATGCAATTGCTTTTTAGTTATATTGCATTATTGAGATTTGCATGGTTTTATTAGAACAGCCGTGCAACCTATTTTTAGGTCTCGATACTGGTTGAGAACCACTTTGTTAGAATATCTTACACCCAACTTTAGTTATTTCAGTGATATCTGAACTTGTTCATCAGACGCCTGAAATCTGCACCGAAGGCAAAGTTTGCACTTTTTACAAATTTTATTTCTGTCCAGAAATGTGTCACCTGGCCTTGGGTATACCGGTCTCATGACGCAATTCATATGAAAGAGAAAGAAAATTCATAATGCAATCAATGAAATACAACAGTGCAGTTATTCTAAGACCCCAGAGGAAGTGTCTACTGTACGCTCTCCCCAGACACCTGAACTACATATCATCCTCAGCAGCTTGCGTTAATACAGTGAAATATCTCTTTACAAGAGCTGCATTATTTTATGGCGCTGTCACGTGCTGCAGTGTCCTTTATATGACTTACCACTGCCATTCATGAATCTACCTTACAAGTTTTAGTACCAAACTAAACTTTTACAGCTCAGAATAAAGACATTTCATGCTTACGAGCATACCGTTCTTTCAGAACTATAGGTGATGTAGGAAAATGGGATCAACATAGGATCACAAGGCCATTTTTTTCACATCGCGTGGCCACAACATAAGGATGATTTTACCTCGACAAAACGGCATATTGCGTTCCCACAACTTAATATATCGTGGCCACAACATAAGGATGATTTTACCTCGACAAAACGGCATATCGCGTTCCCACAACTTAATATATTGTGGCAACAACATAACTAAGTGAACCGAACATATCCCCTCCCAGTCATCGTAATGAATAATTTGAATGCAATGTAAGTTGCTTTGGGTAAAAGTATCTGCCAAATGAAAAGATGAGAATTGCTCTATTAATATGCATCTTAATTAGTGCTCTTGTATGCTTGTATTGTGACACACGGAGCTTCTTCTGCTGCCACTCTCTTGAGGAAACCTAATAACCAAATATGAATACTGGGTTCTGACCCTCAAATGTTTCATTATCACTGTTTGCACCAAAATTTCCCAGAACAATTTGTCCCAGGAACCCACCCCCCCAGACCTGTTGCTCTATGCATTTCCATCGCGGTCTAAATTACTGTGAAGATTAGTCCGGTGACGTAGGACTGCACGCGTCTTTCCAGTTCCCGCTGTATTTCGTCCTCCGCATATAAACTTAATAAAGCCTGAAGCTCGTCCTCGGTCCATCAGTCATATTTTTTAAACTCCATCGTTGATTTGAATAGCAAACGACTCTTACTGCCAAGGTGTGGCGACATGATTGACAGCTGAGATTGATAGCTTCTCTGAGTGAAGTTGTCACTGAGGCACCAATGGCATTTTTCAGGAGATTGGATCTTCAACTTTTATACATTTCCCAGTGTGGGTGGGGTTTTGATATTGCGGCTCTACTTCCTGCTCTCTACTGCGCAGACTCGGGTCCCGCGTTTACTACTGCGCAGACTCTGGGCCCAAATCATTGCAAGATGTCAGTGCCATATTGTGACATTGGCGGCTTCACCTTTCATCAGTGGAAGAGAGTGAAGGCGCGTCGTCCATCTTTTTTTTTTACGGTCTATGCTTACTCCACACACCGCAACAGACTTTTAAAAATGGTGGTTGAAATAAAATGCTGCATGTCAACCAATCAGCATGTTCAGCGCCCAAGTCCCACCCCCAAAAGTTCCTGAACTTTGAAAATGTACTACCTCACGAGCAAGGACTTTCTGAGGGGGACATTTTTTACCTGGAACTTCATTTAGACCCTGGTCCCTACAGTTGAACCACAGAGTACCAACCCAAAGTCCCTAGTTCCTGGGGAAAGTTCCTAAGATGGAAACAGCTTTTTTTACTCCCGATAATAAGCACTACAGTGTGTTTGACTGAGAGCCCTCCCTCATGTTCCCTGGTGAATGGTGTGTGTCTGTCTGTCTCCCTTGCTATTTCCTTTGGTGTCTTTTAAATAAACTCTCAGATGAACCATTGAAGTTCTGTAGTAGCTGTAGTGCTGCTTTGTGGTATTATAGAGCACATACTGCCTGTGTTAGTCTATTCAGAGTTCTTGTGTTTGATTCAGTCTGCAGCAGTGTTTGAAGCACATAATAGAACACTAGACGAAGATGTATAGGCTTGGGAAGGCATTATAATCTATAATGTATTCTGGAGACTTGATATTCTTTTATAATGGGCTGTGGTTGTGTAATATTCATTCACTCGTAGTGCAGTATGAACATTTTAAAAGAATTCTTGTCATCATTTTGTTCAGTCATGTTGCTTCAAACCCGGGAGATTTTAAATACACGTAATAGTCATGTGGACTACTTTTGATGATGCTTTCATGATACATTAACTTTCATTCTATGAACAAGAGCAGGTTAAATATTTTGCAAAACAAAAGTTTCCATGAAAGAAAGTCAAGTTATTGAGCTTTTTTTTGTGAACATTCATTTATTTAATGACTTCTGTATAGATGTATTTATTTATGCATAGATTTATGCATAGATTTGTGGAAATCACACACACACACACACACACACACACACACACACACACACACACACACACACACACACACACACACACACACACACACACACACACGTGGTCAAAATGCATACAGTTCTCACGAAAACATGTCAAGGTATATTTCACCCAAAAATAGTTTATTTGTATTTGTTTATTTACTGTTATGTAGTGTTTCATTCTATTCAGACAACAACAACAATAATAGTAATAATAATAATAATGCTAATTTTAGACACCACGGCACACAGACACTGTATATAACATATAACACAACATAACATAAATGCATTTATTCTTATTGTTTATTTGTTTGCATCCACATTGTGGTAATGAGTGAGTTTTTAGGATTACATAAATTAGAATTTTGGAGAAAATTTGCATTAGTCAAGTAAGCACATTATCTTAATTTTATTTAAGCTGCACATTTGATCATACCCCCCCCCCCTTTTGATTATGGGGTTAAATATGCCCCGGACATGTTTTATACGAGTTTCGTGAGACTGATTTAGCTGGCAGCCATAGACGCTTTTCAGGAGCAACTGTCCGGACGATCACAAACTCCTTTGAGGTCACCGTCTCCAGAGGGACAAAGACAGCAACAATGAGCTGATGAAATAGTGAATGTCTAATTCCTCTCTCTTCCTTTCCTCCCCGTTGTGAGATTAATGCCACGCGGAGGAAATATAACAGATAGTTTAATTAAGTGCCAGGGCACAAGATTCATCGACTAATTTCTGCGGTTGACAGCGCAAATGAGGGTTCAAAGGTGCGAGCCGAGGAGACACCCTTGAGTGGCTCTGTGTTTAATGAATTGAGCGCTTTCCCTATAAAGTTCCTGCGTAAAGCAGCACGCACATTGAAGCTAGCCTTCAATGTGTCAGGACAATCTACCGTCCTCATATACTTCACCAGCATACCTGCCTGTAGAGAACATACAACCATGCCCTCTGTCCTTACGCTTTAACCGCACAAGTATTGCACAAGCACCATGATAATCGGCAGAAATGCATTCATTATACTGGAAATGGTGCCTTTTATAATGATGTATAGCTTAATGAACACTTTGGAATTACCTGGGTTACTGCATGACTGACCCTAAAATTAGTTCAGTGATAATTCTACCAAAAAACATAATTTGCTCACCTTCATGTTTTTCCAAGCCTGTAAGACTTCTCTTTTTCCTTTTCACTGAAAAAAAGAAGTTGTGAAAAATCTTCAGGCTGCTCTTTTTGCAAAAGTGACTGGAAAACTGAACTGTTATATATCCATCCATCCATAATTATTTATCAATCCATTCATCAACAGTTATTTATCTATCCATCATTCCACAATTATTTATCAATCCATTCATCCACAGTTATTTATCAATCCATTCATCCACAGTTATTTATCAATCCATTCATCCACAGTTATTTATCAATTAATTCATCCACAGTTATTTATCCATTCATCTTTAATCCACAATTATTCATCCATCCATTCATCCACAATTATTTAACCACCCAACCATCATTTTACCCACTATGCATTCAGTTATCCATCTTTTATCTATCCATCAAAGTATTTTTCAACCATCCATCCCCTTCCCCTTCACTTATAATTTGGGTCATCATTTCATGTAAGAGCTGACTGGAAATAAATAAATAAATTGCCATCAATAATAATGAATGATGTGTGAATAAGTAGACCATGTTTATGTTTTACAGTCACTCGTATTTGCATGGCAGTCATAACAAACACTATTCATTATTCATACTCTTCAGTCTTCATTTTGCCCTGACACTGCAAGAAACTGCACAAGAAACATCCAGCTCTGATATCAGAAAGGTTCGTTTTTTTTTTTTTAAGAAAATAAAAACGCTTTCTCCAGAAGACTCTTGTTGTATTCATGGCACATTTCGTCTATTGTATGAATTTTTAAACCAACCTCTGATTTAAAATTTAGATTTATCTTTGATGTCAAATAAAATGCATGCACATTACACTGCAGCCTTTTGTCAAGGCTGTGAGAAATGACTAATCCACATTCAACACATTATGATCGCTGCCATCAACCCTTGAAATATGCATTACAGATGCGAAATGAGAAATATTTGGTATTAAAGTTCTTTTTCACTCTTTAAGACTCTGCTGGGACTCTTTGTCCATTTTAAAAGTCCAATTTGACTCAGAGATTTATTCACGTTAGCACTCTTGGTTTCACAAATGCAGACTTATGCAGTGCTTATTGAAAGCATGGTGTGCCCATAGAATTCAAATATTATAGGCTGAATCCTGTTTTGCAGGCTATCCGCCCTATTAAATATGCCAGATTAGTGCGTCTCAAATCATTATATGTTGAAAACTGCTTATCAGAGATGCCTTGATGACACTATTCACTATTTTGAACATATCAACAGATGTTTGATTTGAATACTACTATATTATACTTTTTTTATAGTATGTGTACAGTATGTACATTTCCTGTATGCATCCTTCTATTTGTGATGCCAAATCAGCCATTATTTTTAACATATTTGTTAATTTGATTTGATCGGAAGAGGAATTGTTGTTCAAAATTAAATTGAATTGAATACAAAATAGCCATGTTTATTTCCAGGATAATAACTGGACACCACTCGCTGAAGCATGCACAGCTGGGCCTCGTCCAAGAAAAATGAGCAGAACAACTTACAGCCAAAGTCATTTGTAAAAGTATTCTTGCATAAATTGCCAGTTCAGTATGACAATTTATGTAAGAATGTTTTTTACAAACTGTTTACAGAGCAACCCCCCCTCCCCCAAGAGTAGGCCCTGAGAGGTCCAATTTGACAACAATGTAGTCTACTAGTGTTTGAAAATGTACAGTGGGGAAAATAATTATTTGATCCCCTGCTAATTCTGTAATTTCACCCACTTACAAAGAAATGAAGGGTCTATAATTTTTATGGTAGGTTTATTTTAATGGATAGAGATAGAATATCAACAAAATAATCCAGAAAAACACATTATATAAAGGTTATAAAGTGATTAGTGTTTGATCGAGTGAAATAAATGTTTGATCCCCTACCAACCAGCAAGAATGCTGCCTCCTACAGATGGTTATGTTCCCATGTGGACCCAGATTAGTCCTGTCACTTTAAGAAAGTACTCCTAATGTCAGCTCATTATGTGTATAATAAAAGATGCCTGTCCACAGAATCTGTATCTTCTATTCCAATCGCTCCACCACCATAGGCAAGAACAAAGAGCTGTCAAAGGATGTCAGGGACAAGATTGTAGACCTGCATATGGCTGTAATGGGCAACAAGACCATCAAGAAGCACAGTCACCAAGCAAACCATTGGCAGCACACTACGCCGCAATGGATTGAAATCCTGCAGCGCCCACAAGGTTCCTGAGCTCAAGAAGGCACATGTACAGGTCCATCTGACGTTTGCCAATGAACATCTAAATGATTCAGAGAAGGCTTGGGAGAAAGTTCTGTAGTCAGATGAGACCAAAATTTAGCTCTTTGGCATCAACTCAACTCGCTGTGTTTGGAGGGAGAGAAATGCTGACTATGAGTCCAAGAAGACAATTCCTACAGTCACGCATGGAGGTTGAAACTTATGCTTTGGGGCTGTTTTTCTGCTAAGGGTACAGGACGACTTCACCGCATTGAGGGGCTGATGGAGGGGCCATGTACCGTAAAATCTTGGACCTTCCCTCAGCCAGATCACTGAAGATGAGTCGTGGATGGGTCTTCCAGCATTACAATGACCGCCAAGGCAACAAAGGAGTAACTCAAGAAGAAGCACATTAAGGTTATGGAGTGGCCTAGCCAGTCTCCAGACCTTAATCCTATAGAAAATCTGTGGAGGAAGCTGAAACTTTGAGTTGCCAAGCGACAGCCAAGAAACCTTAATGATTTAGAGAGGATCTGTAAAGAGAAGTGGACCAAAATCCCTCCTGAGATGTGTGCAAACCTGGTGACCAACTACAAGAGACATCTTACCTCTGTGTTTGCCAACAAGGGTTTCTGTTTTGCTTGGGGATCAAATACTTATTTCCCTTACTGAAATGCAAATCAATTTATAACCTTTATATAACGTGTTTCAATCTCTATCTCTATCCGTTAACATAAGCCTACCATACAAATGATAGACCCTTCATTTCTTTGTCAGTGAGCAAACAAAATCAGCAGGGCATTAAATAATTATTTCCCCATTGTATATTGTTGCATATAGAGCTGCATGATTAATCATTAAAATATTTCAATCTCGATTCTCGATCACTAGCTGCATTTCCAATACCCTTCAAATTTCACAAATTGATATGAATTGAAAATGCAACCAATGGAAACGCGTCAATTTCGCAAAAACTCCTATATATCGCAAAACGTTTTTACACTCGCATGAGGTGTTTTGTTAAGGAAATTCAGAAAAGGAATATTTCGCAAAACTGCAATGGAAACCGTTTTTCCGCATTTACAGGTCACCTGGCCGTACGTACAAGTTGATAATTCTTTAAAGAAGGTGTGATATGTTTGGACACAAAGACAAGATGTTCTTTATTAAACTCATAAAAGACAAATGAATTACAGGAATACTGGATTCTAAACGACAAAGAAATGCCACAATTTGTCAAAACCTTGAAGCAGATTGGAGGGAGAAACACCCTGAAACACCTCATATGTGGCTGCTCACAAGGGGCTTTGCTTGTCATTTAAACTGGGATAACTACATCTTTAAAAACAAAACGTCAAAAAAAAAAGTCTAGTGTGGTGTCTGCGATTATATGTAAACCTACTAACATCCGTTGCCATGAGTTTTAGAATTACTTGTTGCGAAAGGACAAAATTACGTTTAAGTCGCATAACAAAAGTTAATAGAAAAGCCGTGATTTCACAATAGTTTTTGTCAACAATTAAGAAATATCGCAAAAGTTTTATGCAAATCTTTAATGGAAATCCGGCTACTGTATGGTTTTGTCTGTTACAACTATTCAAATTATCACAGAAGGACTGGGATTAAAGTGTATTGTTCGGATATAAACACTGATGTCTAAGGTAGCGCTTAAAGTAGATCAAATCACCTTTGTAAGTAACTTGATGCTTCAAATAAAGATTTTATTTATTAAATTTTTAAACCAGTAGGTGGCAGAAAGTGACTGTTAAAAATATATATTTGCCATTGAATCATTCACGTGAGATTCGTTTGAAAACGGCATTACATCTAGTAATGAAAAAGTGAAGTATTTATGCATTTATAAAAGACATTGAATCACTCTAATTTAAAAAAAAATCTAATTCATTCAAATGAATTAAACATTTTTAATAGACTGCAACAAGTAACAGTATGTCAGAACCTCTAGTAAATTACATGTTATTTTGTTTTGTTTAGAATCGTGGGAGAATCGTAATCTCTCTTTTAAACAAAAGCAATCGTGATTCTCAATTTATCCAGAATCGTGCAGCTCTAATATATTGTGCTGTTTATTTTTGGAGTATACTGTAAGTGGTATTACTTTCTGAGCATAGCACATGCTCAAATATTGCCCACAATCCTTTACACTATGGTTCTCTGTGTGTTTATTGGTAATGTACTAGTGTTGTCAAATTCTGTTTGCTTTTTAAAGTTTTAAACTTTTTAAATTGACCCTATTGTTCAGGTTGTTGTTGTGCACAATTCATGGTTCATTGTGTTGTTATTAATATTATTATACAAAAAAGCCCTGCAGAACCACAATTGATTTCAGTAATTATGCCCAAACAATTCTGTAACTAATACTAATGACATAAACTACACAATAGTTATTGGTGGGTTTTTAATGCAAAGCAAAACAAAACAAAAAGGCCTCAAATATCACTGCAATTATTCGAGGAAACCTGGAAAGTAAAAATCAAGGCCTTCAAAATCTTAATGGGGCTGCTTATTAATAATTCAGTCTATTCACAAGGGATAAACTCATACTACTATTTTGAGTAGTGAATTTCTGTCTAATAAAGATCTTCTCTTTTCGCAGAGGAGCTTCGGAAGTTGAGCTGGTCTGGAATTCCGCGGCAGGTGCGCCCGATCACATGGAAGCTGCTCTCAGTAAGTAGAACATTCTCAGTGCACAGTGAAGTCCTGCTTCAAATGGTCAAACTCATTAGAGAATTACAGCCCACATCCATTACAAGATGAATCAAAGAATACATAATGCATTCTACATAAATACACATTTATAAGTAATTAGGCTTCCTACTAATGACTTCTAGGATGACTTCCGCCTGGAAACTCAGAGGTCCAGTCGACTGAAAACTAATGGTGCATTAAACGTTTCAGTGGTCGAGCAAAACCTATTTCTCTTAGACCAACTGAGCTGAATCCTATACATATATACTTGCTTCTTTTGAATCACACAAAAGCTCTGTGGAACGTTCTCAAATCATACTGGGATAACGTGAATCATGCTGCTTTGTTCATGCCAGCTGGAGTGCCTGCTGTCATTAAAGCTCTTTCTTTCCTAACTTTAACTTTGCGCCCCATGAATAGGAGTTTTCATGGATTTAAATAAAAAATAAAAAATATGATCAATTAAACCGTACATGTAATTTAAAAACACCAAGTAGAAACATATGTTTCTACACCTAACCTCGATTGCCTATGGCATATGTACCCATGTTATTGTCTTGGTTACTGAAAATGTCCCTGTTAATGATATACTTAATAGGAAATGTAATAATAACTTCACAGGAAAAACTAACAAATAAATAAATAATGATGAAATAAGTATTGTGTTTTGGTTTCAGCTAGAAACATTCTTAATTCAAGCATGCAAATGAAAATGTGAATGCCTAACTAATGCACTACAAACAATCTTGAATGTCCTTAACATGCATTCTTTCACAA
The DNA here is from genome assembly GCA_023566225.1 of Romanogobio albipinnatus. NCBI lineage: Eukaryota > Metazoa > Chordata > Actinopteri > Cypriniformes > Gobionidae > Romanogobio > Romanogobio albipinnatus. The sequence goes on along the minus strand of CM042245.1, from coordinate 31,872,389 downwards.
CAGTGGTGAGAGAAAACCCCATGACTCAAGGTGGTGATAATGTGGTTCAAATATGTGTGCCATTTAAATGAGATGTTAGTTAGGATGCTTTTTACAGGATTGTTAACACTGCAGCACATTGTATTAAGCAATTGCGTTCTGACACATCTTAGAATCCAACGAAACATGAAATGGGGCTTGCGTATCTTGAAGTATTTCCATTCGCATACTTTCGTAGAATGTTTAGAGTTTAAAGCGGTTGTGAAGTTTTCAAGACTATTTGTTAACTCTTCTTACTTAAACACAATCTTCAACTAGGGAGCTAAACTAATGTATACTAATAAACCTCTGAGGTAATATGTATGTGCTGTGTTTCGCTTTGCATGAATACAATTGGATTGATATTTTTGAATGCATTCCAGCTGGAGAAAATCCAGAAGCTATTGAGAAATGAAAATGTTATTGCGAGCTATAAAAGGGGCTATATTTGAAGTATTTACAGGGATTCAGCCTTCAAATAATTTACTAAAAAATGGGCATTAGGAAGAGTTGAGTAGATAAACATCACTCCTCTCCCTTGCATCTTATGCTGGTTAATGCTGGTTCAGAGCACTGTGGTACCAATGTGGTACATTGGTGCAGTGATCTGGATTGGAGTGAGGTTTAAAGGCTGGGACACACCAAGCCGTCGTACAGCCGTTTGGCAATGTCTGGCCGTTTTTGAGCATCAGTCGGATTCATTTTTTTCTGCGTTCCACACTATTGGCTCTATTCTGGTGGCGTCTGTGGGCAGTCGGTGAGAGAGAGAACTCTCAACTTCTTAGCAAACGAGTCAGTGCATGAGAATAAATGCGAAAGCAAGCAAAGAGATCAAGACAGCATAGACAGAAGGCTGTTATAATTTTACGCCGTCTTACCTGAGCATTCGAATGCACAAATATTTTCATAATAACATGAGCCGACTGGAATGAAAAATGATCAGCATGATTGATTATTTAAAATAAGCAAGCACTTCTTTGTTTGTTTTCTTTTCACCTGGAGTCCTAGTATTGGTTTCCCTTTTTGAATGATGAAAATAGACTATTGATACCTGCTGATATAAACATATATTTACTTAGGCCTTGTCCACACTAATACGTTTTCGTTTTAAAAATCATCCTTTTCTATCCGTTTTGGCCTTCCGTCCACATCGAAACAGCGTTTTTGTCCTGCAAAAACTGTTTTACACTTTGTACTCTCTTCTTATTGTAGTCCTGCAAAGATGACAGAAACTCGCAATTGCACTCGCAATTGCTGTCCTGCGGTAAAACATGTGAGCAGTTGTGTTTTAGACCAAAACATATAATGGTGAGTGAGTGTGACCTGGACGCTTCAGTGCATGTTGAGATATTTTGCTAAATAAAATGAAAGAGTGCTTTGTCTGTTCCGTCTGTATCATCTCAGTGAGCTTTTATTAAATTAAATTCACATTTAATTGTATAGAGCTTTTCACAGTACATATTTTATAAGGTTTTACAGTAAGGAGTAAGGTTAATTTAGCATTTTCCGATGTTTCAGTGTGGATGGGAAACACTAATGTGGATAGTGAGCGTTTTGAAAATGTATCTGAATTAATATAGACGCAGCCTTACACACAGGCATAGAATACACATGCTAGTTGACAGTCGCCTTTTCTTGTTTTAGTGTGTTCAAGCGCAGCTTTTTCGCCAAGATGCAGTCAATGATTGGCGACAACACAGTCAGCTTGTCATTTCCCGGGCTTAAGGGGCGACCGTTACCACCCCCTTATGCTGCGTTCACACCGAACGCGAATAGAGCGTCTGGCGAGAGTGATTTCCATGTTAAGTCAATGGAAAGGCGCGTTAATGCTCGTCTGGAGGTCCTGCAGCATGATAGACGCGTTTCGCGCTGTGCGATGGATGCGATTCCGCCTCATTCGCGTGAATTTGACAACGCAAATTGGACGATACACGAGTGGTGCTTTTTGTGCATTCACGCGTTTGAAGTGAATTCGCGTCTGAGTTGTGAGATCCAGGCAAACAACGGCTGATGTCCTGTGGTGGTTCGTCTTGTATGGATCTAACGGGCGATCTTTGGTGTCATGAATCTATCATTTGTTGTCTGCCAAATCGTTTTGACTGAGGGCAAAGAGAAGTTTCATAACTTAATTTCTTAAGGATATTTAAATATACATGCAGTGAAGATAATGTAGCAGCTGCCTGGACCACATTTGTGTGGCTATTAATGTTTAATATATATTTTTAATAAAAATGAAAAGAGGCAGAGTGGTGTTTTATGACATATTTCTCCTGGAGCGTCTTGAACGCACATCACTTCAAATGCTCGATTTCTACGCGTCTTAATTCGGTGCGGACGCGTGAATGAATTCAAAATGTTCACGCGTCAAACTAGACGCGGTAGACGCGATTTTGACGCTCTATTCGCGTTTGGTGTGAACACAGCATAAGGTTGCTCTCAACGGGTTAATGAGCGATGAGTGCCCAGTGATCGCCTGGATCTCACAACTCCAAAAACACAAGATTGTTTTTTTAAATAGGCGCTCTCTTTATAAATAAACCACAGATTTGAGCTTTAAACAACTACATTCTCACCTGAAAAAGTCTTAAAACTACATTTTGTAACACAATAGTAGTATTTTTAAATTATGCAGGGTTTCTCATCATGTCACTTTACCACGTGACAGCAGCAAGCAGGCTCCTGATTGGTTAATGCGGCGCAAATTGACGCCAAAGTTCAGATTTTTCAACTCGGGCGTCAGATGCGAATTCGCTTCAAACGCGTGAATGCACAAAAAGCACCACTCGCGCATAACACGCATATCGCGCAAGACACTCAATTCGCATCCAATTTGCGTCAACCCGCCTTTCCATTGACTTAACATTGAAATCACTCGCGCCAGACTCTATTCGCGTTTGGTGTGAACGCAGCATTAAAGGTCAGCTGATAAGAACTGTGCAGGTAAACCTCTGCCCTGGCCCAACCAGTGTCAAACAGCATGGAAGGCGGGCTCACTTGTTAGTATGCCCACCTCCCACCTCAACATTGGTTCGAATCCCACTCTGAGCAGTGTGAATAGGATGCATGCATTTTAAGAAAGGGGAAACGTTTTTAAGATTGAAAAAAAATACACATTTTACATTTTATAATAGATGAAAGATATCAAGTACATAACTGGTGTAAAGTTTCCCCCAGGACAGGACTGGCGTGATGAGGGGGTTATATGTGGTCGTACCCTTTGACACACAGACAGGCGGCAATGTGCCCTCCTGTCACACTGATATATGATGTGCCAGTCTGAAACAGGATGGAGTGGAGGGGGATATTTGATATTCTGACCCCCTTCTAGGCTAGTGTTTGGTCACACACACACACACACACACACACACACACACACACACACACACACACACACACACACACACACACACACACACACACACACACACACACACACACACACACACACACACACACACACACACACACACACACACACACACACACACACACACACACACACACACACAGAAACATCCAATTCACCCGTGTGACCTTCATTTGCCTACGGCTGCCTCATCTGTCATCTTGACTCGAACCCTGGACTGCAGCCCCACTCAATCAAACCTCATCGATCCATGCTATTGAGCTCCTGCACAGGTGTGCACATTGTGAGTTCATCGGTGTGTGTGTGTGTGTGTGTGTGTGTGTGTGTGTGTGTATATTTGTTTTTGAGTGAGTGGAGAGCGAGCGTGAACAGCTGGAAAGCATCCTTTAACAAGAGTAATGACTGGCGGAGGTCGGCATCACTGTTTGAATGGCCGCTTTAACGCGTGATCAATTCTGTGCATCCTGCTGACGTTTCACAAACTGCCACCGAACTCCGTTCAACGCTTTCCTAAGAAGAAATCATTTCTCTTTTGTCAGGTAGCCCCTAGACAATAAAGATTTCATTAGTGGTATTTGCTAAGGCAAGAATCATTATTGCTCATACACCTGATTAAATTTTGTACGAGTATTACATTTTGCACAATAACACATCCAGTACTATTTTTTTGTCACCTGACGTTTAAATAGGCTAAACATTTACATTAAAGGAGGGACCCAAGCAATATGCAGAGACCAAAATTTCATGGAGACTTCTTTGGTCAGTAAGCAGCAACCCAGCAACCACCTTGGAATGCTATAGCAACCGTCTAGAAGCTATCTAGAAACCTAGAAATCACCTAGCAGCTTCCTAACAAGCACTTAACATCACTCTAGCAACCACCTCAACAGTCACTTGGTAACAACATCAAGCAACACCATAGCAATAATCTATTTTTAAATTATGCAGGGTTTCTCATCATGTCACTTTACCACGTGACAGCAGCAAGCAGGCTCCTGATTGGTTAATGCGGCGCAAATTGACGCCAAAGTTCAGATTTTTCAACTCGGGCGTCAGATGCGAATTCGCTTCAAACGCGTGAATGCACAAAAAGCACCACTCGCGCATAACACGCATATCGCGCAAGACACTCAATTCGCATCCAATTTGCGTCAACCCGCCTTTCCATTGACTTAACATTGAAATCACTCGCGCCAGACTCTATTCGCGTTTGGTGTGAACGCAGCATTAAAGGTCAGCTGATAAGAACTGTGCAGGTAAACCTCTGCCCTGGCCCAACCAGTGTCAAACAGCATGGAAGGCGGGCTCACTTGTTAGTATGCCCACCTCCCACCTCAACATTGGTTCGAATCCCACTCTGAGCAGTGTGAATAGGATGCATGCATTTTAAGAAAGGGGAAACGTTTTTAAGATTGAAAAAAAATACACATTTTACATTTTATAATAGATGAAAGATATCAAGTACATAACTGGTGTAAAGTTTCCCCCAGGACAGGACTGGCGTGATGAGGGGGTTATATGTGGTCGTACCCTTTGACACACAGACAGGCGGCAATGTGCCCTCCTGTCACACTGATATATGATGTGCCAGTCTGAAACAGGATGGAGTGGAGGGGGATATTTGATATTCTGACCCCCTTCTAGGCTAGTGTTTGGTCACACACACACACACACACACACACACACACACACACACACACACACACACACACACACACACACACACACACACACACACACACACACACACACACACACAGAAACATCCAATTCACCCGTGTGACCTTCATTTGCCTACGGCTGCCTCATCTGTCATCTTGACTCGAACCCTGGACTGCAGCCCCACTCAATCAAACCTCATCGATCCATGCTATTGAGCTCCTGCACAGGTGTGCACATTGTGAGTTCATCGGTGTGTGTGTGTGTGTGTGTGTGTGTGTGTGTGTGTGTATATTTGTTTTTGAGTGAGTGGAGAGCGAGCGTGAACAGCTGGAAAGCATCCTTTAACAAGAGTAATGACTGGCGGAGGTCGGCATCACTGTTTGAATGGCCGCTTTAACGCGTGATCAATTCTGTGCATCCTGCTGACGTTTCACAAACTGCCACCGAACTCCGTTCAACGCTTTCCTAAGAAGAAATCATTTCTCTTTTGTCAGGTAGCCCCTAGACAATAAAGATTTCATTAGTGGTATTTGCTAAGGCAAGAATCATTATTGCTCATACACCTGATTAAATTTTGTACGAGTATTACATTTTGCACAATAACACATCCAGTACTATTTTTTTGTCACCTGACGTTTAAATAGGCTAAACATTTACATTAAAGGAGGGACCCAAGCAATATGCAGAGACCAAAATTTCATGGAGACTTCTTTGGTCAGTAAGCAGCAACCCAGCAACCACCTTGGAATGCTATAGCAACCGTCTAGAAGCTATCTAGAAACCTAGAAATCACCTAGCAGCTTCCTAACAAGCACTTAACATCACTCTAGCAACCACCTCAACAGTCACTTGGTAACAACATCAAGCAACACCATAGCAATAATCTAGCAACCTTACATCACACTAGCAACCACCTAGAACATTCTAGCAATTGCTTTGCAACATCTTAGTTATAGCCTAGCAACCACTTAAACTCACCCTCACAACCACATAGAAGACCCTAGAAACCCCCCAGACCACCATAGTAATTGCCTGGCAACCACCAAGAATGCTCTAGAAACCACCTAAACACCTTACCAATCACCTATCATCCAACTAACAATACCATAGAAACCACACAGAACACCCTAGAAATCACCTAGCAACACTAGCAATCACTAAACATTACTCTATAAACTACTTAGACCACCCTAGCAATAGCCAGCCAAAGCACAGATCACACTGAGTTATTTTTGAGTTTAAAAACATGATGCAGTGGAATGGAAAAAAACAAAACAATGTAACCTGTTGAAGAGAATGTCACATCCAAGTGTGCCGCCCAAGTCCTGAAAGGTGAAGTTAAAGCAGTTCGATCGTGCCCCCCTGGTGGCTGGCTGCAGTATAGGTTATAATACCCGCCCTCTCCCTGTAATTGATTGGGACGCGAGCCAAAAAAAAAAAAAAATCCTATTAGACTTAATTTTTTTCCAAAGATCGTTTCTCTCATTTCAGGTTTAGGTTCTGTCATCTTATCACGCATACAAGTGTTCATTTTTCTAATAATTTTGTTTTTGTTAGTTATTTGATGATACAAAAACGGGGTGTAACTGAGTGGCAACCTTCCGGATTCTCTCTTGAAGCCAACATGGAAGTGACTTAAACTGCAATACATCGACTGGCCGTTAGAGACAATTCCATATCTCCCCCATGTTAAATGTCCAACTTTACAGCATAAAAAGCTGTAAAATTGGTTTTGGTTTATATCTATATTTGGTCTAATTTTGCCCTTTAAAAAAAAAAGAAAAGAAAAAAAGATATAACTCATCCGTTTAAATTATATTAAGCCTTAAAGTTCAGCATAATTAGGGCGTGGCCACTTGAGTGACAGGTGGATTGCCGCTGCTGTCACTATTAGCCGTTTGTCTGCTGTCTGTTAGTCCACCCATATCCTGCCTCTTTGCCCATTTTCTGTTATCCGGGAGTGACGCGCTGCCAAGATGGCGATGGCCGGCTCCGCCCACTTTTAGGATTCAAAAATGCTCTTCAGAAATCTACAGGTGATGTCACGGACACTACGTCCATATTTTATAGTCTATGGGTGTAACGGCATGATTGACAGCTTGTGATTGAATCTTCTTGGCTTCTTGGATACCGCGGCTCCACTACTGTGCGACATAATCGGCAATTGTAATTAATGTATTTTTTTTGGGCTGTGCGAGGAAGTGGTGATGCGCTGTTCATCTTTTTTTTTTTTGTCTATGGTCACATCTGTCTGACCTCGACTTGATGCAAACACTATAGAAATGTTTGCCTTGTAACAGAGTGTTTCATTACTTGAGGTAATGGCTCTGTCGCCAAGAGCTAGTGTTTTCTCTTCGGTCTGTTTCTGCACAACAGCCAAGATGAGTTGAAATTATACCCACAATCCCCTGCTGCCTTGTTTATTTGTGGGCATGACAACAATAACTGCTGAAAAATTGGCTTGTACTAGTTAAAAAGTGCAGTTATGTGTGTTCCAAAATAACATTTCTTAGGTGTGCGATAAAAAAAAAATACTTACCTCAGTGTCTCATATTCTCTGTTGTAACTTTTTTTTGGGGGTGTGAAAGACCCATCTCTTTCTCACCCACCCACACTCAGTGAAATAGCACATGGTGGGCTTTAATAAATAAAAGGATAAAGCTGTGCGGATGATTAAATGGTGGTTTCAGTCGCACTAATACGAGGTGTTTGAGTAATGGCGTCCCGTCGTGAGCAGGTGGGAGTGGGTTGATGCAGAGCCAGCGCCTGGACACAGACCTTACGCATGTGTTCATCCAAACCCTGCTGCTGGGAAACATTTATTACCGGCCTGTTGTTCCTGGACCTCTGCACCTGCTGTGAACAATGCCATGTTCTCTCTTTCTCTTTCTCTTTCTCTGGTGACAAAATGAGAACATCTACTTCATTTCATGTTTATTTCACCTCATGCAGTGTTAGTACATGAGTGCTAGATCAGTGTTGTTGTCGTCTTTTGTGGATGTTATTAATAACTCCTCTTTTTGTAGTTGAAAATACATCTTTGTTAAAGTGACCCTAATGTTTTTTTTCCCCCTAAATTTTTACCTTTCATGCAGTGTGTAAAATAGCTGTTTATGAATATTAAAGATATTCATAAAAGATCAAAGTGCACGACAAATTAGGGCCCTTTGAAATCCGTAATTTTTTTCCCAAATTCTGTTTTTCTTTTAAATTTTTCTTTTAACATTTTTTAAACTATTTTAATGGTTAAATTACATTTTTAGTAATCAAAAGAAAAACATATCTAATCTATTGAAATCATGAAACATACAATTTAACAATTTATTAACATTTTATTTTATTTTCACCAAATTCTGTGTTTTTGGTTTTAAGTTTTTAATGGTTTAAATTAAATTAAATTAATATTCAATTTTAATAATCAAAAAGCATTTCTACTTAATTTAATTCATTTAAACATAAATTCTAACAATTTATTGCATGTTTTTTTCACATTCTCTGTGTATTTTTTGGTAATCAAATGAAGACAAAACATTAATTGAATTTGTCTTTTAATCAAATTAAATTAAACAAACTTTTTTGTCAAACAACATGCTGCACAATGAGCTTTACTGTTAGAACAATTGTAACGGTAATGTATATCTGTCAAGTTAAATAGAACTTTTATTTTGACTGAGTTTCTTTTTACATGATATGACAACAGCAGATAGTGTTGATAGAACAGCAGAAATGCAGCTGTTACCCCGGTAACCTCATAAACAAACCAGCTGCACTACTTTCTGTTTTTTCAGTATTTTAATGTTTCAAACAGCCATTCAGATTTTTTTATTTTATTTGCTATGCAAGGGTCAGCAAGTAAATTTGGCATCTGGCCAAAAAAAAATTCACTGTAACTTTTTTTTACTTTATACATTTTTTTTGTGTATTGCTTATTAAAGTGTAAGTTATTAAACTGTTTTAGTACTACAACACTTTTTCGCAACTTATTTAAATATCATTGTGATACCGTATACCCTGATAATGCTTAAGGATTTGATCGAGTTTGACATGGGCCAAATTGAAGATGGTCAGAGCATCTTCAAAACTGCAGCTCTTGTGGGGTGGTCCCAGTCTGCATTGGTCAGTATCTATCAAAAGTGGTCCAAGGAAGGAACTGTGGTGAACCGGCGACAGGTCATGGGCGGCCAAGGCTTATTGATGCACGTGGGGAGCGAAGGCTGGCTTGTGTGGTCCGATCAAACAGACGAGCTACTGTAGCTCAAATTGCTCAAGAAGTTAATGCTGGTTATGATAGAAAGGTGTCAGAATACACATTGCATCGCAGTTTGTTGCATATTGGGCTGCTTAGCCGCGGACAAGTCAGGGTGCCCATGCTGACCCCTGTCCACTGCACCAAGTGGCGAAGGTGGTGTGATGCTTTGGACAATGTTATGCTGGGAAACCTTGGGTCCTGCCATCCATGTTGATACTTTGACACGTACCACCTACCTAAGCATTGTTGCAGACTATGTACACCCTTTCATGGAAATAGTATTCGCTGGTGGCTGTGGCCTCTTTCAGCAGAATAATGCGCCCTGCCACAAAGCAAACATGGTTCAGGGATGGTTTGAGGAGCACAACAACAAGTTTGAGGTCTTGACTTGGCCTCCAAATTCCCCAGATCTCTATTCAGTTGAGCATCCTTGGGATGTGGGGCACTTTTTCATTTACAGGTTGGGTATTTTTCAGAAAGTTAATACAACTTTCAATAAAAAGTTCACTTAAAATATCCCATTGCCTAGAAATTGTATATATCCGTGGGATGATTTTAAAAGTTCTTATCCAGTAATTAGTGTCTGATAAATGTCTCTTTTGTCTGAGATTAAATATGAGACGTACTGTAAGATACTGTGTATACAATAAAGCATATATTATTTCATTGTATGTATATAGAATATATAAGCTATACAAATTGGTTTAGAATTTGGAAAATATAAATTTTCTTTGTCTCCTGTGATTCATATACACACTGTTGGATATTGTTAATATAAAATATTAAAGTCAAGTCTGGAAAGCGTTTTCTAAAAGTCCATAGGGTCAAACATGCCTGTAATTTGAAGAAACACTCCCATGTACCCCATCAAGTTTAATAACTACCATTTTTAACTCTACGGTTTTCTGTTAATAATGTGAACATTATTTATAATGTGTAGGTCTGTTAGACTTAATTACATATACATATGTTAATGGAGCGTACAGAAGTGCGCTGCTTGGCACACATACATCTTGTCACAGAACTCGTCTGAGTGTGGAAGTAAAAAATAGCCACATGGGGGAGCGTCTTGTGTGATAAATGGATTTCTGTGCTTGTAGATTTTCGTGCAATCAATTACTTTATCAAGAGACTTTCTTTTCTGGGCCTGAACATCTGCTGTGTTCTCATTCTCTTGCTATGGCAGTAATAAGAGGAAATGTAACTTTAAATGTGACGGATATCAACTTAGTGGCTCCAAACTCTTGGAAACCTTAACTTTTCTGAGTTCAGATTTTAAATTAACAGCTAGTGTGCTAGTGGAGGCAAACAGACATTATGTTGGCGAACACAGATCTATATCAGATTGATTTAGAGGTATCTCGTCTGGGCCACTGTAAACATTAGCTTTTGTATTTACTCATCTCTTTACAGGGGTACCTGCCTGCAAATGTAGAGCGGAGGGAAAGCACATTGCAGAGGAAGCGGCAGGAGTACTTCGGTTTTATCGAGCAGTATTATGACTCACGCAACGATGAACACCACCAGGACACATACAGACAGGTAACAAACTATATTTAATTCTAGATTGGATACAAATTGGTGTTCTGTGACTTTTTTTTAAATAAGCATTAAAGTCAAAATTTTTGTATTTTTGGTGTTAGAACTATATGTTAGATTCTATCGAAAATAAAATTAACTTAAAACTAGTTTTAAACAGAGTAAATATGCATCACCCTATTGAAATATTGTACCTCAAATCTTGACCTTCTTGATAGTGTCTAACCATTAATATCATGCAATGTCATATTTATATAAAAAAAAAAAGGTGTCTCAAATGAAGTAATTGTGTAACAATTTTGCATTCAGCCCTGCTTTGGTGGATGGAAAAAAATATAATTTCTATCCATTTATTTCTATTAATTTTTACATTTTTGTTTTCAGCCATGTTACTCAAGTTATAAGATAATTTTTTTATTATACTGTACCTTGTGTTTATTTTTAATAAGTTACTTTTTCAATAACAATTCGTTTTTTTGTAAGAAAATATATTTCATACAAACTGTATTGCTAACATGGTTCTAAACTAACATTTATATTTATAGAATTGTTATTTATAAAATGATAATGCTGATATAATATTTAGTCTCTATTTTGTAAAAATAATGGGTCTCATTCACTAAGCATGCATACACACATTTGTGGCACCTCAGGCACACAGCCGCTCAAAAAGAGGGTATGCACGTGACGTCACAGTCAGCTGGAGTGACTGCGGTTATGTCCCACTGAGTGGCAAAAAGACTGAGAGGCAGCATTGGTTTACAGCGTGAATACAGCGAAAACACAAAAAAACAGGCCCATTGCCAGAGGGGGGAGGCTTGTCCACAGACCACATGGACATCCCTGTGCCCCCCTCCGGACCCAGGGAGACGGACTTGATAATAGCGTGTCATTTTCTCATTCCACTGCCGTTTGCTGCTTCTGATAATGGTTTCTTTTAGAGGGAAAAGCTGCCCAACACTGCTGGTCTAGTATCTGTAATCCTCGTAATCCTCTGTAAGAATTCATAATAATAGCATATTATTAGGAGTTGGCAAAAGTTCCAGTGCGTATCTGTATTTGCACTTGTCAAATTATTTAATTTCCAACGTGTTGTTGCTTCGGTGAGTAATGTAGCCAATCACAGACATGTTTGTTGATTTCTACGCAATTGGCCAATCACAGGTGTTTAAGTTAGAATCCACTCACAGCTCTAGTTTTTGTCCAGTGCTGAGTTCTGCACGTGCGCTAATCCTCTCTAATTGTAGACATTATGTACATAAGAGATTTGTTGTCATCAACTTCATTGATTATTATAAGGGAACGTTGTGAGATCGTGTTCATTGAATGACTGACATCTTTTAGTGATTATAAAGGGAACGCTCTTTGTGCGTTGTCTAGGCGATATAACAATTAATTAATAGGCCTATAATATATTCAGAATTTGAATAAAACTTTTGTTTTCCATTCTTGACACGCGGCCACATGCACGCTTCAATACTCTTGATACATGCACGGATTCACTCATGAAATTGTGGTGACTGACAGTGATAAATATTTATGTATCGAAATCAGACCTATATAAATGTCAGGAAAACATGATTCCTGGCTGCATGTCAATATCCATGGATCACAGGATCTTTGGTAAATTGTAAGCAACATTATATCGAGTCCAACCTTTAGTTTAAACTGATAATCATTTGTTTTACTCGCATTTTACCCTATTATCTCCAGTCATGCAGCAGCTCTTCTGCCAATCATTCCCGGCTGAGGGGGTGTGTTCCTGCGGGAAAGTGATGCCGATGCATAGAGACAGAGCGACACGTGTCATAATCTGAAGGCCACGCCCACCAGGGGGGAAGACAATCCAATGCTCTCCATTGACTTTGCATTGCGTGAGGCTGCCTCCTTATCATTTCGGACTTATAACAAAAAACATAACAATGACTAAAAGCTGATATGTGACAAAGTGTACAGCAAACAAGCTAAACAAAACCCAGAACCAAAACCCCAGAAGTTTTTATAAGCTGTTGACCTAAAAAACAACCACAAAAGTGGATACAGGCAATAGACAGAGCTCGACATTCTATATTACACTAAGAACTATGCCCACTGGAGGGGAACATAATCAGCGACAGGAAATATAATATATAAAACTGACATTTGGATATTTGACTTAACAGTGACAAAATGTTTACTGCACACATAGGCATACTGAGTGTCAGAATCCTAAAATTGACCCATTCTTCTTGCTGATGCTTCACGTCTTATTGCCTGTATCCACTTTTGTCTCCTTAAATGCTCGTTTGTTTGTCTTTTAAACATTGTTCTGTTTTTTTGTTATAAGTCCGAAATGACAAGGAGGCAGCCTCACGCAATGCAAAGTCAATGGAGAGCGTTGGATTGTTTCCCCCCCTGATGTGGGCGTGGCCTAAATATGCCTAAATATGTCTCTATACCCTATGAAACTATGAAAACGTGAGTAAAGCAAATGATTATCAGTTTAAACTAAAGTTTGGACTCGATATAGTGTTCCTTACAACTTACCAAATTTTACATATTGTATATATAAAAAATTATATATACTCACTTATATATTCAGGGTTTAATCTAATTATGCAGGATATATGATGGTAAATATTTAAGTAATGAGTTGTCAATAAAATATATAGGGTATGATTTTACCTCAAAATTAAGCATATTGACACACAATGATAACTGCAAATCCACGTTTCGTTGCCTAGAGTCACCTTGTTTCTGTGAATTTCAGCGATCCATTAGCTTCTCTTTTCTGTAGCATTCGGCAGTCTGTAAAAATGTACCTTTCTTTGATTTCTTGTCAAATCTATTTGTACAGTCAATCTCAAGCAATTTCCCATTTTAGATATGTTTTGTGTGTTTCAGCTGCATTCACGCTGTAAACCAATGCTGCTGCTCAGTCTTTTTGCCACTCAGTGAATTAGGCAGATATTTTTGGTGAGAAGTTCTGCATACAAATACAAAATAATCCACACAATTATTAGTGAATGAGACCCAATGTACATGTTGTACCTTGTTTGCGGAAAAGGTTTTCTACTACAGAATGCTGCTAACTGAACTTTATGCAGGATGGTGGCAATAATTAGCTGAATCAAAGACTCTTCCTGTGATTTCCTTTTAACTTCATGTACAACATGGCCAGTGCTAATTCTGCTATAAATATAACAATTTTTAAATTCAAAGCCAGCAGTTCAATTGTGCCAGGGCTTTAATGTAATACAGGCAGGGTTTTTGGTTTTGTTTTACCTACTGATTGAGGTCTTGGCAGCATCGGTATGTTAGCTTTGCCAAAACGCTGTTATGTTAGAATCTCAGAGTGTTTAGAAGTGCCACCAGCAGATACTGTTTGATATTTAGATGCAGAAAAGGAAAAGATGACAAGAAATGTTTAAATCTCCAGTGAATTGGCAGGAGGATGTGAAGATCAAACTGTTGCTGTCACTATGATCTGATAAATGTCTTCCCGATTTAAGACTGACGTCTACGTCTAGTAATCACTGACGATGTGAGATTCACACATTTGTTCCATCTCCCCCAAGCTATATCTGGGTGATTCTCACGGGCCTGTTAATAACATTTTCTGTATTTCACTCCAAAGTGATACAAAATAAATAAGATATAATCATCTGCTTTTTATGATAAATAAGGTGTTTTTGGGCATTGTGACATTTTTCATGACCGTTAAAGGGATAGTTCTCCCAAAAATGAAAATTACCCCATGATTTACTCACCCTCAAGCCATCCTAGGTGTATATGACATTCTTCTTTCAGATGAATACAATCTGAGTTATATTAAAAACATGTCCTGGGTCTTCCAAGCTTTATAATGGCAGTGAATGGCAGCCCAAAATTTGAAGCCCAAAAAAAGTGCATCCATCCATCATAAAAGTAATCCACACAGCTCTGGGGCTGTGATATTTTACTAGCTAGATATTTTACTTAGTAACATGTTAAATATGGATATTTTTCTTACAAAAAAACATAAATTCTCTTCAGACGGCCCCGGAGCCGTTTGGATCACTTTTATAATGGATGGATGTACACTGCCATTATAAAGCTTGGAAGATCCAGGACATGTTTTTAATATAACTCTGATTGTATTCATCTGAAAGAAGAATGTCATATACACCTAGGATGGCTTGAGGGTAAGTAAATTATGGGATAATTTTCATTTTTGGGTGAACTATCCCTTTAAGCACATATCCCCAAGGCAGGAAAATTGTTAAAAAAAAATTTAATTGTGAAGTATTTTTGTTAATCTCAACTATATTTTTCATAAATAAAATGGAAAATAAAATATTGTTTGAATATTAAAATATTGTGACATTAGGGCAAGGATAAATTCTCATTACAATAATGCAAAATAATTTTTTTTTAAAAAGAAATATTTCATATTTTAACTGCATCATTTAATATTTGTACTGCCTTAAATGTATGCGTTTAAAAAAACAAAATCAGACTAAATGAGAATTACCACTGATAATTATTGGGTTGCAAAATGCTTAATTGTTATGGAAATATCCAATGCCAAAAAACAACCATCATAATTTTCATACTTGTGTGTTTGTCATCTCTCAGTACCATAACTCTTTGTATGTTCTTGACATCGACATATGTATGTGTATGTTTTCTGAACCATCAGATTCACATAGATATTCCCAGAATGAGTCCGGAAAGTTTAGTTCTGCAGCCCAAGGTGACCGAGGTAAGAGGACTGATGGACCACACTGAGTCACGCCACATGCTTCTGTCCTCCAGTCTCCCAAAAGCATGCCACTCAATCATCATCCATCTGTCTGTCTGTCTGTCTGTCTGTCTGTCTGTCAAACTGTCTGTCTGGTCAGCCAACTGAGTCTCGATCTCAATTTTTTTGTTTGTTGAAAATCTCACCTTATGGTGCGCAGGAAGTAGAATGCAGAACACAGGAAGTAGAATTAATTGAGTTTCTTCTCAGGTGCAGCCTTAAACGGCCAGACCCATTTCTCTCCGAGCTTTCTCGCTAGTCCGTTCTGTCCTAACCTGCTTGTGCTCCTCTTTTTGTGTCTCTTCCCTGCAGATTCACATTGACATACCGAGAACTAATCCTCTTATACCTCTCTTTCAACAAGCTTCTGTGCAAGAGGTGAGAAGTTTGCACCACCCATTTTACCCAGCTTGACTCGTTTATCCTCACAAACTCACACCCAGCCACAAAAATAATCTTACGGACAAAATTCACCTCAGAATGAGCATTCTGTCATCCTTATCTCATTTCAAACCCATATGATTTTATTTCTTCCATGAAACCAAGAATCTGAAAAATGTGGTGGTCAGTGTTTACCATATTTAGAATGATTGGGGAATAAAGCTTTCAGGTTTCTAAAAGAATGCAGCTGCATCATAGAAGTGTCAAAATACGTCAAAATTGATGCGTGTGGGAGAACAGACCTAAATCTAATTTGGTATTTACTGGTAGTCTTAAGCATATATACCCAAGTTGGGGGAAAATTTGTTAAAATATAATTTAACATAAATAAAAATAAAATAAATAAATGTGACTATTTTCATGACAATCAAGGGAAATTTCCCACAAAAATGCAAACAAATAATTTTATTTTAAATATTTTTTCATATATTACATTTTACATTAACACTGTATACATCTTGTAGTATTTGTCATTCTGCCTTAAATGTATGCTGATTTCAATAATAATAAAAAAAGCCCACACATAATGAGAATCCTCATTGAGAAACAATGTTTTTTGGAAAGTGCTTAATTGCCATTAAACTATCTAATGCAACCAAGTCACAATGCACTCATCTTCATTTCTGCTCTGTTTCTTATACAAATATATTGTACAACTTCAGAATACTTACAATTGCAAAGTGCACAAGTCAGTGCTTTTGCATCCATTTTGAAGCTTTGAAAATTTGATTCATTATAATTCTGTAAGTGAGAGCGACCAGTACAGTTCTTTAAAACATTTCTTGGGAGAATATAGGTCATACAGGTTTGGAATGACATGAGATGAGCAAATCATTTTCATTTGATAGCTAATCCTTTAAACTGTTCGATCACATTGAGCAGGAGCTGCAGGTCGTGTGGCGGCAACTTGCATGTTGACTTTGAAATGCTTTCACTGTATTTGTATCACATGATAGCATGCATAAAAAGTATTGTAATGATGTCTGTCATTGATGCATGCACTAACAAATTTCAATTAATGAACACACTTTCTTTGTGTCCTCAAACACACCGCTATCCCCAAAATGTACAGCAATGAGTGTGGGACCAATGTTCTGTTCCAAACCCTGAGCTGCTTTGTTTTAACTGAGAAGAACCTTAACATTTACATTTACGCCTTTAGCAGACACTTTTGTCTAAACCTGGTATGGGCAACTCTGCTCCTGTAAGGGCCACTGTCCTGCAGAGTTTTGCTCCAACCTTGATTAAAATAACCTGAACCAGCTAGGTGTACCAGCTTGGAGCTAACCTATGCAGGACAGGCACCTTCCAGGCCCGAAGTTGCCCATCCCTGACAAAGAAGGAACCAAGACATTTTTCAAGGAGGCAACAATAAAGGCAAGTTTATTTGACAATAGATTAGGAGGCAAGCTACAGTTGAATCTGAACCTGAAAATCTTGTCAGATTTTGAATGTACAAAATGTATGAACTACAATATGTCCCACCCAGTGTTATTATCGTCAACAAAAATTAAAACTATTAAAAACATTCCTGGTAATTAAAATAAAGCTGAAATAAAATACAAATATAAATATTAGTTGGAAAAACGTAAAAAGAAAATTAGAAATGTTGCCATGGCAATAATTGGAAAGTTGAAGCAGTCAAATTATTAACTGGAAATAAATAAAAATAAAACTGAAATAAAAATAAATACCTAAATATATATAAATAAAAATAAAAAAAAATATGAAAAAAATAATTTCATTATGTGTTTTTGACTTTTATATATATATATATATATATATATATATATATATATATATATATATATATATATATATATATATATATATATATATATATATATATATATATATATATATATATATATATATATATATATATATATATATATATAAAAAAGTCAAAAACACATAATGAAATTACTAAAAATGATTCTAAAATTAACATGGTCTTTAAAAATATGCAATTAAAAGCAAAAATAAAACTGGTCTCACCTCACAAATATTTATACAAAGATTTCAACATGTACTATAATATAGATTTTGTACCCCAATATTTACCTAATTTAAATAATCTTATAATCTGCATTTCAGCACACATATCATATCAGACATGTGACTGGTGATTTTTCAAATATATTAAAGGGTACATAACACAGACATTTTCTGCCAATCTCATGTTAATCTTGAGTACCTATAGAGTAGTATTGCATCCCTCATATCTCTGAAGAGTCTTTAGTTTATTTCATATTTATAAAAGATGTACCGATTCTTTCCCGAAAACAGACGAATTTGTGGAGGCATGCAATGGGCAGAGCTAAAGAGACACACACACACACACACACACACACACACACACACACACACACACACACACACACACACACACACACACACAATCAAACACATGGGAAATGAGAGAAAATGTAAAATGTCCTGGAAAATAGTGTTGATTTTTTTTCTTTTAAGTAATTTCTTCAGCCAAGTATAAAGAGTTTATCGCTGGGCCAAACAATTACTGCTAGTTGTAGAAAGTGCTATGTTCAGGGATGCTGAGTTTTGACAGGTGAGAGTAGTATTTTGAATGATGATGTTTAGTCTTATGTTGCCACTTGCAGCCGTTAGCTGATGTTATTAGCTGCTCAAATGTATTCAGTGAATGTTAACTGGTAAGCAGCTACCGAATCATATCATTTACAGTGAGGAAAATAAGTATTTGAACACCCTGCTATTTTGCAAGTTCTCCCACTCGGAAAATCATGGAGGGGTCTGAAATTATCATCGTAGGTGCATGTCCACTGTGAGAGACATAATCTTAAAAAAAAAAAAAAAAAAAGAAATCACAATATATGATTTTTTTAACTATTTATTTGTATGATACAGCTGCAAATAAGTATTTGATCACCTGTCTATCAGCTAGAATTCTGACCCTCAAAGACCTGTTAGTCTGCCTTTAAAATGTCCACCTCCACTCCATTTATTATCCTAAATTAGATGCACCTGTTTGAGGTTTTTAGCTGCATAAAGACACCTGTCCACCCCATACAATCAGTAAGAATCCAACTACTAACATGGCCAAGACCAAAGAGCTGTCCAAAGACACTAGAGACAAAATTGTACACCTCCACAAGGCTGGAAAGGGCTACGGGGAAATTGCTAAGCAGCTTGGTGAAAAAAGGTCCACTGTTGGAGCAATCATTAGAAAATGGAAGAAGATAAACATAACTGTCAATCTCCCTCGGACTGGGGCTCCATGCAAGATCTCACTTCGTGGGGTCTCAATGATCCTAAGAAAGGTGAGACATCAGCCCAGAACTACACAGGAGGAGCTGGTCAATGACCTGAAAAGAGCTGGGACCACCATTTCCAAGTTTACTGTTGGTAATACACTAAGAAGTAATGGTTTGAAATTGGGGTTTTTCTGCACATGGGACAGGGCGACTGCACTGTATTAAGGAGAGGATGACCGGGGCCATGTATTGCGAGATTTTGGGGAACAACCTCCTTCCCTCAGTTAGAGCATTGAAGATGGGTCGAGGCTGGGTCTTCCAACATGACAATGACCCGAAGCACAGCCAGGATAACCAAGGAGTGGCTCTGTAAGAAGCATATCAAGGTTCTGGCGTGGCCTAGCCAGTCTCCAGACCTAAACCCAATAGAGAATCTTTGGAGGGAGCTCAAACTCCGTGTTTCTCAGCGACAGGCCAGAAACCTGACTGATCTAGAGAAGATCCCGAGTGGGCCAAAATCCCTCCTGCAGTGTGTGCAAACCTGGTGAAAAACTACAGGAAACGTTTGACCTCTGTAATTGCAAACAAAGGCTACTGTACCAAATATTAACATTGATTTTCTCAAGTGTTCAAATACTTATTTGCAGCTGTATCATACAAATAAATAGTTAAAAAAATCATACATTGTGATTTCTGGATTTTCTTTTTTAGATTATGTCTCTCACAGTGGACATGCACCTACGATGACAATTTCAGACCCCTCCATGATTTCCAAGTGTGAGAACTTGCAAAATAGCAGGGTGTTCAAATACTTATTTTCCTCACTGTATATATACATGTAAACTCTCGCAGTTGCTAGAAAGTCAGAATACTAAGATAAAATGTGACCATTACCTTTTCTTTTTATTCTGTGGCGTAAATAAGCTTCCTTAGTCATAATGTATGATTAAGAGCTCATATTAAAAAGCTCATATTTTATAGTTAAGTCATGGCAATAAACTGTACGCCTTTTAAAGTCTCAGAGAGCAATATTTGGCTTTTATTATTGCATGGTAACATTAAAAATGTCTTGGAAAAGTGCTGGAAAATGGTCACTGAAAAAGAGTGGGAACACTAACAATACATCATGGCATTATCACTTTTCATTCACTATACGTTCGTGTTGTTTACATTATATGCACTTGCACGCCGGTTGCCAACAAAACACAGACATTTGATGCAGTTTCACTCACAACATGCGGTCTCGACTCATGACCGGTAACAAACAAACACACTTTCACAACTCCTTTCCTGCTCCGGAAAAACAAACGGCATCCACTTTTTCCTTAACACCTTATTTGGGAAGCTGAACAAGGTTATCTCACCCTCACAAGCAAAAACACACTTCCTTAGTGACATTGTTGATTTCGTCGTCGAAAAACAAAATGACAGCGTTGCCAAAGGCTTCTGTTACCCGAACGAAGCTCGTTCATGGGCGCAGTCTTGCTTTCGCTCTGGTTGATGTGTGCATGCGCTCATCCAGTATAAGTGCCCATACAAGGAATTCCACCCTTTACGATGTCATACAGGGCCATATTTGAAAAAACAAATCCCTATTTGGCACAGAAATACTCTGTCACACCGTTTTAAATTTTGGCCATGTTTAGCATGAGAATCCAATTCTTTAACAGAGTAAATAAGTCAGAATGCATCAAATAGCGTTAGTCCCCCCCTTTAAAAGATCAATTAAAAAATAAAAATAAACCAGATTAGATGTCCAAGAGCTGAGGATAGGAAGTTCCACATCCCATGCTTGACATGAAGGCTGAGTCATTGGCTGAGGTTGTGAGGTTTTTTTTCACTGCTCTACTGTAGTGAAGATCTTTACGTATGCTGGGTGAAAAATCGCACTTAACTAAACCCAAGACGGCCTTGCAATTTCATATTCAGCATATCAGATTTAGTGTGATGGGCTTTCTAGACATGAATTTCCATTGCAAACACAGGTCTGTCGATGCATCGTGGCCGTGAGCAAGATTCCTTCTACTTTTCCCTTACTTCCTTTCAAAAAATTATTTTGCATTAAAAAGGAGTATCGAAAACAAACAGCGTCTGGAGTATGGAGACCTCCACTGTGGATGTCTCCTAGCCAAATGGATAATATATTTGCTCCAGGCGCTTCAGTACACTCCTGCCTCTCCATTGATTTCTGCTGCCCGGTTTAGTGTCTAATTTCCACTATTTAATGGGGTTCTGGAGGAGATTTTGCCATGACTACCTACCTTGAGGAGAAGAGACGGGGTGGGAAGGTTTGAGAGAGAAAAGAGGCAGGATATGTCAGCTATGTGGAGAAACTCACATTATCAGTCTTAAGTCTTTGATAAATGGAGCTTTGATCATAGAAAAGAACGCAGATGAGAAAGCCGCACCATTTGATCGACAGAATCTGGAAAAAACAAGCGTGAGCGGCCTTGTACACATTTATTGTTTAGGGCTCAACGTGAGAAATGAGTTTATTTGGGGATGACAGATACATTACGCCCTGAAAGGAGCGCGGGAGATGTCAGTTGTATGCGTCAGAGAGAAGAGAAAAGAAAGAGCCTTCCATTTTCCCTCTTGATTTAAGTCGAACTTCATGCTGCTTTCCATTGAGCTGACAGCAAGGTGAGACAAAAAATTACAACAAAAAAACCCCCATCACTATCACTTTGAATTAAGGTATTGCCTACAAAGTAAGGAACACAAAAGTCCCACAAAAGTTCTTGGTTTTTACTGTCAAAAAGATCAACTTAAAAACAACATCTGGAGTTAAAGAACTGAAGTTACTCAAAACTCAGACAAGACTACATGTATATTCATAAATGTATTTAAAGAATGAACACAATTTTACCATGTAGGACAAGTTCCTGAATCACATCTTTTACTCAAATCACTGATAAAATGCTGTTCTTTTTTTGTCAAAACAATTGAAGAGGAGACAGAATGTGCAATTTACACCGATATGGCATAACATTATGACCTAATATTGTGTTGGTCCCCCTTTTGCTGCCAAACAGCCCTGACCC
This sequence comes from Romanogobio albipinnatus, assembly GCA_023566225.1. Taxonomy (NCBI): domain Eukaryota; kingdom Metazoa; phylum Chordata; class Actinopteri; order Cypriniformes; family Gobionidae; genus Romanogobio; species Romanogobio albipinnatus. Next base: position 31,850,074 of record CM042245.1, on the reverse strand, counting down.
GTCGAGGCATGGACTCCACTAGACCCCTGAATGTGTGCTGTGTATCTGTCACCAAGATGTTAGCAGCAGATCATATAAGTCCTGTAAGTTGCAAGGTGGGGCCTCCATGAATTGGACTTGTTTGTTTAGCACATCCCACAGATGCTCGATTGGATTGAGATCTGGGGAATTTGGAGGCCAAGCCAACAGCTCCAAACTCGTTGTTGTGCTTCTCAAACCAACCATCCATCCATCCATCCATCATCTTCCGCTTATCCGGGGCCGGGTTGCGGGGGCAACAGTCTAAGCAGAGACGCCCCCGACTTCCCTCTCCCTAGCCATCATCTCCTTTCCTTGTAACGTTACTTGATTGTGATGCATTACATGCTTGCCAAAAAGTTAAATCCATGTTATTCCTCTCTTGTTATTCCAAGCATGCTTAATTCACTCATCATTTCAGCTTTAAAAGTCCACTTTATGTCATGGTGACGGATGACAAATGCGTCTTTACAGATTTGCATTTCGCCTCAAGTTAACTTGCATAATAACTTTGACTGTTTGCCTTTTTGAACTATAATAATTACGATTGCTCGTTCGGTGGCCGCTGACGTCCGCATTATTTATTTGCTATCATCTCTGTGAGCCGAGTCTGACCACCAAAACTTTAAGATTAAACAAGACGGTTCATTCATATTATTATTAAAGTCAGTCACTGCGGAAGATCGGGTTGCCATAGAAACATGACACACGCTTGAGACTGCACATGCGCGTTGGCTTGTGCAACCTGAAGTATGAGCTTTTTTACGCAGTTTGAGCATCATAGAAAACATTTGTGACAGTTCACCTGAGATTTTGTTGGTGATTTGAAATATATTATTTAAATATAAGTTCAAATCAAACTTCAACAGTGCGTCACACGTAGGCTTATACACTTGACAGCACTTTTTTTTTCTTCTCATGTTTGTCCACAATATGCATGAAGGATGCCCAGACAGAAGAGGTGCCCGTGGGTTTAACTTCTTTATATGAGAGCGAGAGAGAGAGAGAGAGAGAGAGAAATCACTCGTGTTTTTCTTTTCTTTTTTTTTCTTTTTTTACACCTTATTTCCCGGCTCACACATTTCTTATCCTAATTTTACAAGTTGCAAGTTACAAAAAACACACAGGCAGTACTGACTGACTCTGATCACCGGCAGTGTTCTCCGAGTCCGGATCGACTCGGGTATTAGACACACATGTTAAACAGACCCGGGACTCGAAGTAATAGATTGGGACCCGACCCGGACCCGGCTGATCATTTAAAATATAGACCCGAACCCGTACGGGTCCCAGGTCAGGTCCCGTGTCCACGGGTCTCGGGGGCTCCGTGAAGACCTCTACCTCCAGCGTGTCCTAGGTCTTCCCCGGGGCCTCCTCCCGGTGGGACGTGCCTAGAACACCTCTCTGGGAAGGCGTCCAGGAGGCATCCGAAATAGATGCCCGAGCCACCTCAGCTGGGTCCTCTCGATGTGGAGGAGCAACGGCTCTACTCTGAGTTCCTCCCGAGTGACCGAGCTTCTCACCCTATCTCTAAGGGAGCTCCAAGCCACCCTACGGAGAAAGCTCATTTCAGCCGCGTGTATCCGGAATCTTGTCCTTTCGGTCATGACCCACAGCTCATGACCATAGGTGAGAGTAGGAACGTAGATCGAAGCTGCACCGATCCATCTGTCAATCTCCCGTTCCATTCTTCCTTCACTCGTGAACAAGACTCCAAGATACCTGAACTCCTCCACTTGAGGTAGGAACTCTCCACCAACCTGAAGTGGGCAATCCACCCTTTTCCGACACTTTTTCTTAAGCAATTTGAGCTAAAGTAGCTTGTCTGTTTGATTGGACCACACGGGCCAGTCCTCACTCCCCACGTACATCAGCCTTGGCCACAAATGACCCTGTCGCCGGTTCACCACTGTTCCTTCCTTGGACCACTTTTGATAGATACTGACCACTGCAGATTTGGAACACCCCACAAGAGCTGCAGTTTTGGAGATGCTCTGACCCAGTCGTCTAGCCATCACAATTTGGCCCTTGTCAAACTCGCTCAAACCCTTATGCTTGCTCGTTTTTCCTGCTTCTAACACATCAACTTTGAGGACAAAATGTTAAATTGCTGCCTAACATATCCCACTCACTAACAGGCGTCGTGATGAAGACATAATCAGTGTTATTTACTTCACCGGTCAATGGTCATAATGTTATGCCTGATCTGTGTATCATGATAATAATAAAACATATTAAATTGAAACCTACTGTTGACGAAAATGACAACACAATATAACACTTACAGACACTAACATTGCAAAAAATATTTCTGAAGACAAATCTAAGAAAAGGTTATGTGCTAGTTTGTGTTCAAGTTTATAAATGCACTCTTTAAACACTAAAACACAAACTCATGCACAGTGAATATTGTATTACAGTAGTATGCATTATAATAATTATTTCTGGAGCTCAGGATTTCACAACAACATGTTTTTGTTAAATATTGAACACTTAAGTAAGTACAGTACCTGTCAAAAGTTTGGAAACATAACCGAGTACCTAAAAAAGGTATAAAAAAACAGGAAACACAACAGTATCAAATTAGCATATTAGAATGATTTCTGAAGCATCATGTGACTCTGAAGACTGGAGTAATGGCTGATGAAAATTCAGCTTTGCATCACAGAAATAAATTATATTTTATAGTATATTATAATAGAAAACATAGCATTTTAAATTGTAATATTTCACAATCAAGTATTTGATCAAATAAATGCAGTCTTTATGAACATAAGAAACTTCTTCAAATACATTAAAAATAGTAATGTCATTGCCATTTGCAACAAACTTTGTTTCCTTCATTTGTTTTACTTGTTTCATGTTTCAAATCAACATGCCCTTTCTAATGTCACAACTCTGCTATCCTTTAGAATTTACAGTTTCCCCATTTGCAAATGTGGAAATCATTAATACCTTATTTCTGTTTCCACTTAAAGACAGCATTAGTATAGCTTTTGCGTCCAAACTGAAGTATAATTTGGGCTGAAGTGTATCCCTAGGCCTCATATAACGAAAGAGAGCGCCATCTAATAATAAATATGCACACAGCTACTTGTAATTTCTCACCTTGCTGTCTGTGCTATTGAATGTTGTGATGTTAATGATTAAAAAGCTCAGAAGGCTTAATTGATTTTCTTAATTGATTGCTGGCTGGGGGGTGGCTGATCCCACTGTGTCTCTAATTAAAACCGTTTGAGTGACCTTGTACGTTCAAATTCTGCTACTAACAGTTTTCATGTTGTATTGCATGATTCAATGTATCTGCTACATGCATTTAAATATTGCACATATATCCTGATATCTTCTTTTTTTTTGCTACTTTTTTTCTAGATCTTTGAGCGAATTCTGTTCATCTGGGCGATACGTCATCCAGCAAGTGGTTACGTTCAGGGCATCAATGACCTTGTCACACCCTTCTTTGTTGTTTATGTTTTCGAGTATATTGGTAAGTCAATAACTCTTTTGCAATATGGTATATATACAGTAAGTCTCATAATTATGTATAGGCAGACTACTAAAACAGCACAGCTGTGTAAACTCACTAGTTTTTGGTGTTAAAGCAGCATCAATCATATTTCATATTTGTCATAACCTGCCCCTTTAACTCTTCCAAGAATCTTCAGTTTCTTTGTCAGATTCAATCGTTGTGGTTGTTTCCAACATCTTTCTTTTTCTTGACCTTAACACCTTTAAGTGCGTGATTTCTAGTAGACTAAACAGGCTGTCCAGACTAATGATTCTGAAGGGCCCAGAGGGACCATCCCAATGGACTTATGAGACACTAATAACCTGAACCATGCAATGAGCAAGGCTCGGCTCAATTGATACAGTCAACGGATGGAGGATGAGGGTCTTTTCCCCTGGCTCTGCTGTTGTTGGCATGTAGTGGGATACATTTTTCCTGGGTCATTTGACCTTGTCTGGTCCTCGAATAATCAAAGCCCCCATTTTGTTTTTACAAATTCCGTCCAATTTTTCCTTCAGGCCAGAATCATACTCTACACAAGTACACAAATGCTTTGCATGACAGTAGATGATCTGAAAGAGAAGGGTTACATCGCATCACTGCTCGTTTGCATACATTTCTGCTCAACTTTGTTGCCAGCATTAGCAGTTGCCCACAGACTTCCTTTAGAATGAGTGACTTCTGGTCGCTTTGTCACAGCAAATCACTGTCAATGTGAACACCCCTTCATGAACTGCATGATTCATTTTTAATTAATGCAGTTATTTGTGTGATTTTCGAAATGTAGATCTGAAGATTTAGCATTAAAGGCTGGGCAAACTAACATGAGGGAAGTATTTATAATAAAAGTTAATTTAATCATAAAATTACATTGGTTTGCACTAATAAGTGCAGTTACTAATGATATTATATGTTTGTTTGTTGGAAATTTGATAGTAAAGCACTGAGCTTGAATTGAGATGCAGATACAGTTTACTTTTATTGACAACAGTAACGTGCAAAATCATTTTTATAGGACAAATTTAAATATTCTACTCTTATTTTAATGGATAATTGTTCTTTTATAGTAGCAATAGTATCATACTGAGCTGAGCAACAGCTTCCATGTTTATAAAAGGACTTTCTCTTGTTTCCTGTGTAATTCGGTTATAATTTGAAGAAACGTTTTTGTTTTTCGTGAGACTGACTTCCTACTTTTTTCCATATATTAGGTAGTGGAAATGGCTATTAAGTACTCCTCTGCCGCCATTTACTGGTTATAGTAGTAATTTAATTCTTTTTTTTAAATAGAAGTGTTTTTTTTTCCACAAAGTATAGTTTTACAAATCATCTTTATAAAAATAACATTAAAATTGGATAATATTTAGTAACAGTTTTGAAGTGCTGGAAAAAGGGTGAAGCACTTAAAAGCCCTTGAAAAATGCTTGAATTTCACTCTTAAAAGTTTGTACAAACCCTGAGATGAATAATAATAATAAAAACAAAGCATTCAATTATTTATGCCACAATACCATGGTTAAACTTAACGTTAAATCCATGGTGAATGTTGGTGATTTGTGTATTGAGAATTTGTTCATGGCACAACATTTCATCATACATCAGCGCTGTTTGAATTTATATCTATGGTTTATAACAGATACTAATTACAGTATGCTTTGAATTTAAATGCTTCTCACTAGATCTCGCAGTGATGCTATTAATTCTGCATCGAATTCATATGCTTTCTCACTGGATCTGATGAACAGTTCACGCAGCTCAAACAAGGCAGGGCAAGTTTATTTGTATAGCACATTTCATACACAGTGGCAATTCAAAGTGCTTTACACAGAAATTAAGTTAAAATATTTGCAGTATAACAGTTATAATATGAATTAAAAGAAATAAGAAATAAAATAGAGAGTAAAACAAGTAGCGTGGTTTTGTTTCACTTTAGTTTCATTTGCCGTTTGATGTTTCTCATATGCAACAGAAATGGCAGCTCTTACGAAGTGGTGCCTAACAAAATTTTGTCGCACCAGCAGTAAAAATGTTTGCAAAATGTGTCCATTTGGTCGCAGTCTGGAGCCCTTAAAGCAGTGGTTCCCAACCACGTTCCTGGAGGACCCCCAACAGTGCACATTTTGGATGTGTCCTTTGTCTGACACACCCACATCAGGTCTTGGAGTAGCTACTAATGAGCTGATAACCTGAATCAGGTGTGTTTGATTGAGGAGACATGCAAAATGTGCACTGTTGGGGGTCCTCCAGGAACGTGGTTGGGAACCACTGCCTTAAAGGATTGGTTCACAAAAAACGTCATCATATACTCACCATCACATCATTCCAAAGTCATAAGACTTTCATTCTTTGTTCATTGTTCTTCAAATTGAAGATATTTTTAAACAATCCTGAGAGTTTTCTGTCCCTTCATTGAAAGTCCATGCAACCAAAATGATTATGCATTATGCCCCCTGCAGCTAATGTCTAGTTTCACACTTATCTTTATCCAATCAATCCCTGGTTCGCTTGCGTTCATCTTACATCATCACAAACGTGCACGGTACATGAACAAAAACAGAACGCAGGTCAATATATATATATATATTGTTTTTATTAATTTGGGGCTATTATGCACAGCTGAGTAAATGACACATGAGTTTACTGTATGTGTATCGCATGAAGGCGAATTTCAGCTGCTTTCAAACTGATTGCATTTATCAACACTATCATCCCTGTTTTATTTAACTAAATAAGAGGTTAATGCAGTGGAAGAGTTTACTTCCTGAACAAGTGTTCACCCAAGGCTGTGTTGCTTTCACATTTACACAAATCGCGCCACAGTTCAAGTACAACCAAACTCAGACCACCTCCTTCAGGTAAACTCCTCGGGTTTGGTACCCCGGTGTGCACCCGCATCACCGATTTCACATTAGCAAATTTTTCATGCGAACTGTGCCCCATTTCAAACTAAACTGTCAGCATGAAAGCACCCTCAGTGGAAGGACAGAAATCCCACCGGTTTCCATTTAAAATATCTTCATTTGGGTTTTGAAGAGGAACAAACATCTTATGGGTTTGGAGCAAAATGAGGGTGAGCAATGTTGCTTGGTTTTGATGCACCATTTGTTATCTCCTTATGGGTTTTCTTTCTCCCAGCAGAGTTTCTGGCTTTTTGTGTGGTAAAATTAGATGCTTAATTGTTCTTTCTCTGAAATGTATAGTTTATTTCTGTCTTGTATGCCTTTTGTGTTTGTATACTTGTTAAAAGACCACGACAATGCCTGAAGAAGGCCCCTGTTCTCCCATGATAAAGATGTTTGGGACAACTCTCTCTCTCTTCACTGTGTGTAGAGGAAAGTTTGTAGAAAATGTACCTGTACCAACTTTCTTAGCAATTTATTTCCCACAACTCCACCCGGCGCAATAAGGCATGGTGCCATGTGTGACAGATACTCATTCAAAGTGTGCTATGTGGGCCAAGTGCTGACTGCTGAGGGCAAGCAGTAGCAAAACATCACGGCTTCACTCTGACGAGACTCTCATATCCATCAATGTACGTGTAACTGCGCACACCAAGGAGTTCTTACTTGTCTGTAGTATTTTGGAAGCTACTTTAAATGATGAATAGCTTGGGTAGATACAGTTTTAAAGTAACTAAATTCAGTACAGATGGATTTAGGAATAACTACCAATGAATAGTAAAATAGAAAAACAAAAATTCTGCCACCATTTACTCACCCTCATGTGAGTAATGAGGGTCCACACCTTTGATGTTCATTTCACTGTGAAGCACAAGGAAACATTTTGAATGTTAGAGAGTCTCATGCAGTTACAATGAACTGGGACTGAAGCTTTCAAAGTTCAGAAAATCATAAATATGGTCCATGACTTGTCGACTACATTCCATGTTTTCTGAATCATACAATAGCTTTGTTAGAAACAGACCAGAATTAAATTGGTTATCCTCTAAGAAGTTTGACATCGCCCTAGCTCTGCTTGGCTTTTTTTATGAGAATAGTAGTTATGACTGATCTAGATGGATCAGTTTCTCTAGTTCAAATTTGACTCGATCAATAGATTCTTTGAAAAGATTGGACTCAAGACTATGATTCTTTTATAAATTGCTCATAAATCACTATGCCTGTGCTGTTCCAAGAAAAGCTAAGGTGGATGCCAAAGTTTTCAGGGATATCTTCAATTCTTATCTGTTTCTTACAAAGCTATTGTATGACTTCACATCACATGGAATATATTGGCACTTTCATGATTTAAAGGCACAATATGTAAGTTTCGCCGCTAGAGGTTGCTTATTCAATACAAAGGAGTAGCTTGATGAGGCTGTGAATGAGCGTGGAATCATGGGAGTTGTAGTCTTGACTCTTCACCTCCACAGCCGATGGAAAGGAATCCGACAGGCAGAAATCATGTTCATGAATGAGCGAATGTATTAAAGTTTTATTAACGGTATTGGGGTATGAAGCAGGACACGCCGAGAGCCCTTTGGGAGCTAATGCTAATAAGAGAGACCTGTGTGAAACATTGTTGGAAACGTTTGGGATAATGAAAGTGCACAGGTCAACAACATTTTATATGTATAACATTGTTTTAGTTTTTTTTTTGGATATTTTAATAAAAAAAACATACATATTGTGCCTTTTAATGGTTCTGTTTTGTAAATGAACCTTGAAAGTTATTGGATGGGAAAGAGTGACCACCTTCAAAAAGTAGAAAATGTCTTACAGATTTGAAATGACATAAGGGTGAGATTTAAGAATTTTCATTTTTTTCAATGAACTATGACGTTTACAGCTACTTTTAATTAGTTGCTTCCCAGCGCTACTCGTCTGAAATACTCTGGATCAGAGCATAAGCCCCTTTTTAGTCAGTGCCGTATGAAATACACCCACAAATCCCTTTTAGCAGAATCATGTTATTTCTTTAAGCCATAGATCGTTCTTGATTCCTGCTTTTAAAAAATGTATGATGACAGGGCTAAATTAGGGGCCAGTTAGTGCTTTGGCTGTGTGTACCTTGCTGTTAGGGCATTTCATTATTAAACATTTATTTTCATTACGCTTGTAAATAAATGCAAGAAGAGACAGGGAAAATCTTCATTTGGGCTTTTCTGCCCTTGTTCCGAGAGCCTTCAAAATAAATTTGAATGTGGTTTTGCCTACAACAAATGAAATTTCTAATCTTCTCTGGGAGTTTTTGGACTTAGAGGGTCGAGGCCTGATGGAAGAAAAAAATAACTGAAGTTTCAGTTATTGAAATTCAATCCTATCGATTTGTTCTAGTAGCAAGACTGCTGGAAACCCTTTTCGTGGTAGTCAAAGTATTGCACAGGAAAAGAGCACCTGAACATTTTTGCAGTTTTTGATTGCTTGAGGAGTTTTACAGAGAAATCAGCATCAAGAGCAGAAGACATTCGTGGATCTTCTGGCCAAAAAAATGTCAGCTGTCCAACTGGCCAACAGTTTTGTTTTAATATGGTGTTTAGTGGTGGGTGTATCACTCAAAGAAATCATTTTCTGAATACTCAGATGGGTGAATTCAGTACAATGGCACCCAAAAGTATCAGCAAAACAAGTGTATTTTCCAAGTGAAGACATTACTCTCCTGTGCATAACAAGCACTTCATACTCCTGGTAGAGGTCAACCGATAGTGGATTTTCCCTATATCTGTAACTAAAATTGAAAAATATGGTCATAACCAATATATCAACGATTTAAAGGTGCAGTACAGGCCAAATTCCAAATATTGGAGATGGTTGTTTCTACCACATGTCGGTATAATCTTCGATCTCTGACCCAGTTTGTTTTCTGGCTTTCATGGCTGCAATACACTGTTTTATGGCAACTGGCCATCTAGGGGTGTTGAAATACTATTGGGTAAATTTGCAGTGGGTGGAATCACACAGACAAAAAGCAAACAAACAGACATTCTGATACGGAACGCACATTTCAAAGTAGAATAACTGGCTGTAGCATTCAGAGAAACGAGTATGTAAACTTAGTATGTGTTCTAAATATCTGAAACATTATATGGTATTTTTATGCATTAGTCAAAAAATTACTTACAGCACCTTTTAATGTCAACAAAAATTCAAAGCCATTTTTTAGATGTAAACATTTTACTTTTCTCTTACTGTATGGTTCGCCTAACTATAGACACGTTTATACAACTATAAAATGGATTATTCCTGTTCAGGTTTTGCACATTTGTGCAGTTTGTGCATGCTCAAAAGCAAAAACCCAGGGATACCCTCAACCGCAAAAATTATATCATACTAGATCTGCACAAAGCATAAGTGATGTATTTGTATTCAAAATGGTGAATCAAGATGAAAGGCAAGTTTCCATTCTCAACCAACATATATTAAAACTGAATTCAGACAGCTAATGTTATCCTCTAACCTTGTCGGCAAACATGCAGTTCTCCAAAGTAACCATAGTAGAGCATGAATCGTCTTAAATGGCTGTCTTATTGTATCATAAACACCTTGGCTTTTCTCCGCACATTTAAATCCACTTCTTCTGCAAAGCAACATTTGTCTCAACAACGTCCATGTGAACCCTGTGACCGTTTTTATTTCCCAGTAACCAATAACCGATAGTTTCACAAAGCTACTGAAAAAAAAAAAAAAAAGAATTCTGCCAACCTCTAGTGGGTAAGAAGGTAACTTCCCCCCTTGAAAAGAAAATTGATACATTTTCATTTTTGGGTGAACTATTCTTTTAAATCTATAATACCATACCTGCAATAATAGACTGCATTGAAGGCTGTCTGCAAGCTGTTTTACATACAACACAGAAGTAGCAGGCAAATGTGTCTGTTTAAGTGCAAAGAGTTCTTTCACAGGAGTGCTAATTGCACAAGCCAATGTAGACACATGACTTGGTTTCCTGGTGGACTGATTAAACACATCTGTTAAAAGCACATTTGACTTGTGGAAGTTATGTAGAGGTCTGATTGGAGCGATTTTCCTCTGCAATAGACATCAGACATTTTTAGTTTTAAAGTCATCTTCATTTGCCTTGGCTTATAGTTCTCTGTGTGAATAAAAGCTTCAAAACCATCAGATCCTTCCAATATCCCCATTCATTACTCTTTTAATAATTTGGCTTCATTTGCATAGCTCGTTAAGCTACATATGTCTATTCTATCGATATTTTTAATCTACAGTGCCGTTCTTCATGGAAGTCTCCATCTAATCAGGCAGCCACTTTGTCTCGGAAGGTTTTGTTCTTCGTCTCCTCTGTTCTTTCCGTTTTGTCGGACCGGAGCTATTTTCCCATTAAGCAACTATAAAGTTTTATAATTAAAAGGAATGAGTGTGTGGTGAAATTGTATGTGCAGTAGTGTGGTACACTATTGATTAAGAAGGAAGATAATTTGCATTATCTTCATGTATAGATTCTCCAAGAGTAATGTTCTGGATAGCAGATGTGGATCAGTGGCATTACTGTTAAAGATTGGCTTGATTGGGTGAACTATTAGGGTGCTGGTTCGATCTCAACCAGTGTGTCCTTGAGCAAGGCCCTTTACTCCATGTTGCTCCAGGGGGATTGTCCCTGTAATTAGGGTACTGTAAGTCGCTTTGGAAAAAAGTGTCTGCCAAATAAATATAAATATATATAAATATATTACTGAGGACATCACCATCAGTGCTGGTTGAAGGAATAAAGAGTTCTCGTACTTGGTAATCTGAATAGTGGAGAACAAAGATTTGACTAGTTGGTATGATCAGTTAGCCATTCAAAGAAGAAACATGCTAGCAGATTTCCTCCACAACATTTTACTCTGTAGATGATAAAATTCCATCAGCCTGAGCATTCAGGTGGGTGTCTTGCATATACCAACCCTGGAGGCACCGTGGATCACAAAGATTCCAAATAGGAATAGTCTTTTACGTCATGTGCATTAAGTTCACTAACCTTGTAACCGCTGACTCCTGCTTTCAGTCCATCTTCTGGAAGGCCTTTGTGGGCTGTTCATTGACTAAGTGCCACAGGCCTCCATGGTTGAATTGAACAGTTAGTGGTGTGTGACCCACAATTGAGGCCTTAATGAGTATCGGTTTGTTCGTATTTTTCTCTTTGAAGAACTGAGCCCAGTGCTGATTTTAATGCAGGTCTGATTAACTTTCCTCATTTGCTTTAACGAGTTGTTAAGTGACTGCCTTGGGATGCCTGAGATGTCTAGTGGCAGGTATTTTTCCTCTTTTCTTCTTGGTTGAGGTCCCTCTGAGACTTTCCTGGCCTGTCGACAGGCAAAAGATATCAGCAGTTTGATTTTGTAAAATAGTGCCCAACTTTCCATTTAACCAGTTTGACCTTTTAAGGTTTTGACAGGTTTGCTTGAGCGCACTAATTTAGAATTATAGAACGATGCAACAGTGTTGTCAAATAATGTCACGCAACATTAAGAAGTTTTGTAATGTTAATAACCTAATGTAAGAGATGATGTAATGTTACTAAAGAACATAACGTTGCCATATAATATTAAAGGATTAGTTCATTTTAAAATGGAAATGACCCCGTGATTTACTCACCCTCAAGCCATCTGTAGCAACTTATAACGTAATAAAGGCACATAATGTAAGTACTGCACATAATGTAATATGTATTACATTATTATTGTAATAAAATGTTCATAATGTAATCATTTTCTCAAAATGTAATACAATTTGAGCTCATAAAGTAATAACAGTTTTTACATTGATACATTTATTACATTATAAACTCACCAAAAACAATCATATTTTCATTATTGTAATAGCTTTTAAAACATAAAAAAAATATTTGTATTCCTTGCAGTACTTTTAAAAAATCTAAATCCAGTCTTAAACTACCTGGGAAATGCAACATATTTAAATATTCATGCTATTATTATTATTATTATTATTATTATTATTATTATTATTATTAATACTACTACTACTACTACTACTACTACTACTACTACTACTACTAATACTAATAATAATAATAATAAACAAAGCATTGGTATTCCTTTATAGTAGGCTACATTTTCAAAAATCTAAATCCAGTCTTAACCTGCATACACAATCCATTTATTAGTTTAAAGGTGCGAAAGTTCTGATTTTATTTATTTATCTGGAGATTTTTTTAACTGTACTGTAAAGAAATGCCAATGCTTTGTTTAATAATAATAATAATAATAATAATAATAATAATAATAATCACATTAATATTTAAATATTTTGAATTTTGCAGGTAGTTTAAGACTAGATTTAGATTTTTTTTTTAAGTGTACTGTATGAGAATTATATTTTTGGGTGTTTTAAAAGCTATTACAATAATGAAAATATGAAATGTTTTGGTTAGTTTACAATGTAATACTTTTCTCTTAATGTAAAAATTGGTATTACATTGTGAGCTTAAGATTTTATTACATTTTGAGAAAATTATGACATGGAAATGTGATACTTAATACATAATGTGCAGTTTTTACATTGTGTAGTTATTACGATGTGAGTTGCTACACCATTCTAGGTGTATATGACTTTCTTCTTTCTGATGAACACAGAGTTATATTAATAAATATCCTGATGCTTCCAAGCTTTAATGGAAAACGTAACCAAAAAATTAACAAATAATGTAACATCCATAAAAAGTGTAATAAAAATGTGACATTAACATTGACGATAATGTAGCATTAACAAATAAAATAGCAGTAACAAATATTATAAAATTAACCATCAGTGTAACATTAATGAATAACACATTGTAACATCAACAGAAAATGTAATGCTGTGGAAGAACATAATGTTTTCCATATAGCATAATGTCAAGGGAAAACAAAATATAACATAACAAATAACAACCGTAACAAATAATGTAACATAACAACACTAATTAACATAGTGTTAAGTTATAACATTGTAACATCCACAAATATCTAGGATTACATACTCTAACAGAAATGGATAATGTAACATTAACAAATAATGTTAACAGATGACATAACATTAACTTTGAAACAGTTAGTTTTTCATAAGCTTCCGATTTGTCTTCTTCCATAAGCTGAGCTATGTCTAGCTTTGTGAGCTGCATGTTCTTTTTTTTTTTCATCTCTGAGTGTAAAATGCCAAAAATGATCTGGAAAAATTGCCCTGTCATAAAGTCATTCGTTTTCTCTGACTAATCACAGTTATTGAATATTTTTGGATCTAGTTTAATTACTTGGCTATAAAAAGCTATAAATTGAATTTCTGCGCAGATCCTAGCTCTGAGAAATCACTTTTTGTTCATTTACATCTGGGAAACGTGTCATGCTCGACTTGGTGTAGTTTATAACAATTAACAAAATAATTTTGTGGAGTATTCTATGGAAATGTCACTTGGTCATCCGTGAAAACGTATTTTTCGTAATTATCAATTTATTTATTTTTTGGTATCAATTTACAAGTGCGGGTTTATCGTCTGGCCATGCTTTTAATGGCTCATGAGTTTCTTATTACATTACATGTAATGACTCCCCTTATGCTTCTAATAAAAGCAAATTAATTCTTTAATGGGCTAATCTTGCATAATATTTCACACTCAGGGAAGTTCACCTCTTTTACTACTGTTCTTGCATTCAGTGCTAAGGCTGTAGTGGCAGCAAATGAGTTGTGATGTTCATCCTGTATTTTTACCCCAATCCCAAAACATTCACATCAAACTATTTCAAGCATTGAGGTTTATTGGACTCCAGCCATTCTGCATAACACACTCCCACTGTTGCACACTGAGCAGCAATAAAAACGTTGTAACATTCCTGAAGTCACAACAATTGCTATGGTTACATGTCCTGGGAGCCGTTTACACAACTGGTGAGCAGTTTTGAGACCCACAAAACTCAAAACTGCTCACCAGTTGTGTAGTTGTTTTTATGTAGTCTTAAGTGGATTCATGGACCAAAACCCACACAAGAGCCATAACCTTCCTATGAGTGCTTTGCAGAGGAAGACACTTTGTATTGATTTTTTGTATTAGTAAAACAAAATTGCTTTTGCTTGAATTTTACTGCATCTTTGCTGAGGGAAAGTACCTCTCCATGGCATTTTGTCTTTACTTGCACTACTATTAGCTGGATAAGGATATTTGGCCCTCAAAAAAAGGCTGTATTGGTGTTTCAGGAACATGAAATTAGTTCGTTTGGGTCTTTCCTCAAAACTTCCTCTTGGAACTACCAGCGAAACTCATTCATCTGTTCTCATTGCAGATTGTTCCTCCCCTACACTGACTTTTTCTTCATTATGACTAGATGATCTCCAAAAATCACATATGGATCTACACCTCGTCTTTCAGCTTATCTACAGTAATTACCAATCCAGTGATCATTATCTTACCGTGTTGAAATGGCATGTTTGCCGAGTTGAGTTCCGTGTTAATAAACCTTGCCTTCAATTTCACGTCTATGAATTATGTTCGATAGTCATTAACCAACACAGGGGGAAGTAGTGGATGGTACCGGGTTAAAATGTTAGGACACATTAGGGGTCAAATTGCATAATCCTTCAGAAAGCTCCTCCGGGCGGTCTTGAGCGATGGTTTAAAAGGCTGGTGAAAGCTCACCGTGTCCTTTAACCTGATGTTGACCGTCTGTGTTAGCCTGCAAAAAGAGGGCATACGGTGCTACAGGAATGTGTAGAGTCAGACGTCAGTAATGATTCCAGCTCCTTGCAGTTGGATGCTTCAGCATGCCAAGGGGAATCTACCCTTCGCCTCTGTATACAGGAAGACGATACAGGCCAAGATGAAGTGATAGCAGAGGCCAAAGAGCCTGGCTCCAGTTGAAGGAATTTATTGTGCTTACAGCCTGTTTATGGATACCTCACTTTGACAGTTCTGTCTCCATTTATATTTGTGTTCACTGAAAGGATCATATTGAAGGAATAAACTGTTACTTAAAGGTTTTTTTTCTTCTCCTTATTCATGGATTTGTGAACATTCCCTTATAAACTATATCCTCAGTACTCACAAATTAAGAAACCATTCAGCTTTTCAGTCAGTCCCCATTCTCTCAGTTTATCAATCAG
The DNA here is from genome assembly GCA_023566225.1 of Romanogobio albipinnatus. NCBI lineage: Eukaryota > Metazoa > Chordata > Actinopteri > Cypriniformes > Gobionidae > Romanogobio > Romanogobio albipinnatus. The sequence goes on along the minus strand of CM042245.1, from coordinate 31,834,519 downwards.
TACTCATTAACCATGCCCTCAGGTTATCCATCAGTTGTTGGGGAACTTTATCCAGTAGAGAGAACTTTCATTCAAAACACAAATGAAGATATTTTTGATGAAATCAGAGAGCTTTCTGTCCCTCCGTTGACAGCTACGCAACTACCACTTCAAAAAGTTCAAGTACTGTTCCTTCATTGGACCACTTTCGATAGATACTGACCACTGCAGACCAGGAACACCCCACAAGAGCTGCAGTTTTGGAAATGTTCTGACCCATTCATCTAGCCATCACAATTTGGCCCATGTCAAACTCGTTCAAATCCTTACGCTTGTCCATTTTTCCTGCTTCTAACACATCAACTTTGAGGACAAAATCTTCACTTGCTGCCTAATATATCCCACCCACTAACAGGTGCCGTGATGAAAAGATAATCAATGTTATTCACTCACCTGTCAGCACTTACTCAGTGGTTTGATTGTGAATTAATGACACAGGGGATTTTTCCAATAAACGGAAGACTGTAAGAGAAAACTCTGAAAATTCAAAGAAGAATTGACCAAAAAGAACTTCCTGCTTAAGTGTGTTAAGTAAGGAACAACAGAGTCTTCAGCCACTGATAGTAGACTATTTCAGTTATCAATGCAGTTAACCTCTTATCTATGCACCGGTTCGTTGGCGGAGCGGTTGACGTGAGTGGGCGTGTCTGTACTTTTATTTACTTTTGTTTTATACAAAATATTCAATCAACTATCACAAACTATGCATCATTTGAATGCTGAAACACTCGAGATTCATGTTCTGAACTTGTTTTTGCAATAAATACACCAGAGAGGAAAGGGTTAAATGAAATGCTAAAGGACCGGCCATGTAAACATTAGCATAATATTAGCGTACACATCTTTCATCTCCTGTCGTTCAGATCAGATCAGATCAGACAAATCCAATAAACACCCGTAAACATCTCTGTGTAAGGGTCCACTCTTCAAAATGCATCCCACTTTTTAATCCAAAACAACGAAAAAATAGGGAAAAACTAAAAATCCTCCATTGTTTGCAAGAGAGTTTTGAATTGGCGTAATCAATCATGTCCATTTTCAATGAAATATCGATTCTAATCCGTTTCTGGCAAGCTCCCCCTGCAAGAATAGTCTCTTCTCCATGACATAAACCATCCCTCGTCTCTCTCCTTCAATCAGAGTCTCTCCTGTGATGCATCATATAGAGGAAGCGCCTTACAGGCTTGGTGAGCTGTCAATCATTATGCCCATGGTTTTCGTTGGATAAAGGCACTCGGTGCCTAGCCAATGCCTTTCCAACAAAGGTTTGATTGATGGACTTAGTAACCAATCAAAAGGCATTATATTGCACAGTTTATGTAAGTAGGATTTGGTGAATACTACTAGTGCTTACGCTTTCATAACACCGGCACGCGCCTGCCAGTGTTTAGGCAGAAACTGCAGTGGAGCGCGCAGACTCTGACTGACACTTCTTATAAGCTAAATGAGTTTTTTACACTTTGTAATTTCTGTAAATAGTTGCTTTAGTTTTTCAGTAACTGTTTATCCATTATAATTAGCAGTTTATTGCAGATTTATTTGAATGAAAAACTACTCTTTACAATTGCAAATGTTCTGAAATAAATGGCTTTTCCTGACATAAAAGCTTACAGAAGCTACATTACTGAGAGAATCATCCTCATATTTGAATCATGACATGATTAGACATTCAGTTTTATATGTAAGTTATTTTCAGGCTCTTAACATAAAATTCTCATATTTGTTTCCCTAAGTAAAAAAAAAAAAAAAAAAAAAAAGTGAGTCACTTAAATGTATATTTACATGTATATTACTCTGTTCCCATATTACGTTGTTATTATGACTCTTGGGTAGCAACATTTCAAGTGTCTAGTTTAAAATAAGACCAGATTAATGAATATAGACCATAGGGTTTAAGAGCTGCAGTCATTTTAATTTTGGTATGTCGTTTTCAAAACAATTCTCAAAAATAGGGGCGAAGGTTAAGAGGTTAATATATAGAGAGAGATTAAGTGTAAGTGAATTACTTGAGTCTGTGTATCTCAACTACAACTGTAAGTACCTTTGAAATAACTTAAATCATTTGGACCTGCCTGGTACAACTTTAGCCATTCCTGAAATGAATAGCACACCTTAGAATGTTTGTCAATCGATCAGATTCAAGCATTCAACAGCCCCACTGTATAAGCTGATGTCATTTGCTCAGAGACTGTAGTACTCGTAAATGTGATGATTATTAAAAACATTTTAAATGTTCTTCCTTACACACACAAAAAGACAAGATAACATACAACAGATCATATGTGTGAATCAACCCAGACCACAATGTGTTTCAGACCCATTTGAATTCTACAGTTGTTTTAAAGCATGGAGATCAAACATCACAAACCCAACTATACCAATTAATATTTACCAATCAATAAACCCAATTATAAACAGCACTGATAGAGTAGAAATAAATAAAATAAATTACATGCTTTTCAAACTACACATCATCAACCGTGACAAAAAATATCACAGTTTTGCTGTGTTCCATATAGGCATGTGCCGGTATCAAATTTTCATGTTGCGGTTAATTGCTGAAGCTTTTATCACGGTATACGGTATTATCACGATATTGAAATAAGTTGCAAAAAAAGTGTTGTCATACTATAACAGGTTTAATAACTTTCTTATAACAAAAGAACCAAACAATTAAATACAATAAAGCAATACACAAAAATGTATAAAGTAAACAAATATTTAAAACCGATTAAGTGCAAAAGAATTATAAAGAACAATAGGTAACACTTGTCTCACCAGTTAATGCATTAACATTAACAAAGAATGAATAGCTACATTTTTACAGAAGTTATTCTTCTTTGATAATGTTAGTTTAAAAAAGCAACTGTTAGTGTAAGCTCAGGTCCATTAAATAATAGTTTCAACTTTTGATTTTATTAATGTGTTATTAAATGCTGAAATGCACATTTAACTAAGATTAATACATGCTTTAGAAGTATTTTCATTGTCAGTTTGTTAATGAATGAACTAATGTTAAATAATAGAGCCTTTATTGTAAAGTGTGTGACTGAACAACAGTCAGAACATATTCAAACAATATCTAGGGCATGTCATTTAGTCCAGATTATAATATAAAATGGTTAAGTTTGAAAATGAATAGCTTAAAGGGTTAGTTCACCCAAAAATGAAAATGATGTCATTAATTACTCACCCTCATGTCGTTTGACACCCGTAAGACATTTGTTCATCTTTGTAACACAAATGAAGATATTCTTGTTGAAAGCTGATGGCTGAGAAAGGCCTCCATTGACATTCAGTACATTTACACTCACAAGACCCATAAAAGGCACTAAAAACGTCGTTACAAAGTCCATCTCACTACAGTGGCTCTACAATAATTGTACGAAGCGACGACAATAGTTTTTGTGCGAAAAAAAAAAATCTAAATAATGACTTTATTCTACAAGTTCTTGTCTTCCTTGTCGGCCTCTGCCGTGAACTCACGAAGCACCACGACGCATGTGCGAGAATATGACGCAGAACCAGCGTTTGGACACGTGACCCAGAAGCGAGGAGATTTGTTTACAACGAGCAGAGGAAGACGCGCCGTATCTAAGCTGTTGAATTCGACATTGACCTGATGGTAACAGTTCAAACAGGAGGTGTCCAGGATGGGTGGAGTTTGTGATGATTTCCCCTGCTCTCTTCCTCACTCTGGAAGAGTACAGGTCCTGGAGGGTTGGCAGGGAGGCACCAACAATCCTTTCTGCAGTCCGGATTGTGCGTTGTAGTCTCCTGATGTCAGATTTGGTAGCTGAACCAAACCAGACAGTGATGGAAGTGCATAAAACAGACTCAATGACAGCCGAGTAGAACTGAATCAGCAGCTCCTGTGGGAGGTTGAACTTCCTCAGCTGACGAAGGAAGTACAGTCTCTGCTGGGCCTTTTTCACAATGGAGTCAATGTGATTGTCCCACTTCAGGTCCTGAGAGATGGTAGTGCCCAGGAACCTGAATGACTTCCACAGTGCTGTTCATGATGGTGAGTGGGGGGAGAGCTGGGCTGTTCCTCCTGAAGTCCACTATCATCTCCACCGTTTTGAGCGTGTTGAGCTCAAGGTTGTTATAACTGCACCAGACAGCCAGCTGTTCAACCTCCAGTCTGTAAGCAGACTCGTCACCGTTTTGGATGAGGCCGATGACAGTGGTGTCGTCTGCAAATTTCAAGGGGCTTCACAGAGGGGTTTTTAGAAGTGCAGTCATTTGTGTACAGGGAGAAGAGCAGTGGGGAGAGAACACACCCCTGGGGGGCACCAGTGCTGGTAGTGAGAGTCCTGGATGTGAGTCTCACAAGCTGTTGTCGGTCAGTTTAGCTGAGAGAAGATCAGGCATGATGGTATTGAAGGCTGAACTGAACCACAAATAAGATCCTTGCATATGTCCCAGGTCTGTCGAGATGTTGCAGGATATAATGCAGTCCCATGTTGACAGACCTGTTGATCATCCACAGACCTGTTTGCTCTGTAGGCAAATTGAAGAGGATCCAGCAAGTGTCCAGTGATGTCCTTCAAGTGGGCCAGAACCAGTCTTTCAAACGACTTCATGACCACAGACGTGAGAGTGACAGGTCTGTAGTCATTAAGTCCAGTGATTTTGTTTTTTTTGGGGACGGGAATGATAGTGGAGCGTTTGAAGCAACAGGTAACTTCACACTGCTCCAATAATCTGTTGAAGATCTGCGTGAAGGCCCCCTGTATGACATCATTAAGGGTTGAATTCCTTGTATGGGCACTTCTCCCGGAAGAGTGTGTTCACACATCAACCAGAGCGAGAGCAAGAGCACACTTCGGGTTCGTTCGGGTTACATTTTGTTTTTAGACCACGAAATCAACAATGTCACTAAGGAAGTATGTTTTTGGTTATGAGCTTCCCAAATAACCCAGCATAAAGGAAACAGTGGATGCAGTTTATTTTTCCGGAGCAGCAACTGAGTTGTGAAAGTGTGTTTGTTTGTCACCGCAGGAGGTGAGTGAAACTGCATCAAATATCTGTTTTATTACCAATTGGCGCGCAAGTGCATATAATGTCAACAACACGAATGTATAGTGAATCAAAAGTTATCCAGGGATAATGCCATGATGAATTTTGTGTTTGTGTGTATGTGATCTTGACTCTTTAACTCCGCCCACTGCATGTCTCCACGAGCTCGGCTGTTTTCCGGAAAGAATCATACAGCTTATCTGTCTTTTATAAATATGATAAAACTAAAGACTTTTCAGAGATATGAAGGATGCAGTACTACTCTATAGGTACTCAAGATTAACATGAGACTGTGTGTACCCTTTAACAAAACTGTATTTGTATGATACCCAAAACTGTTTTAACAGTTAAAGTCTTAAAGTCTTATACCAAACATGAAAAGGCTAGGTGACAGAGTGATGATGAAAATGAGCAGGGTTTTTTGAAGTTACATATGTTTAAATGTCTGAATTTACTTCCTCAAGTCTATCTGAACTTTGTCTGAACTTCATCTAAACAGCACAAATACAAGAGTTAATATACCATAGCAATAGGAATGGAAAATTATTGTTCACACCATCATAAAAAACCTTGAAATGCATCTCTTAACTCATGGAGACAAATATCCCTTGAAAGCACATAATCATTAAACAGCACTAAAAAGCACTACAAGGGCAAGGGAAATCATGAAAATGAATAAATGTTCAAATGATAATAAATGGTTACATGATTAACTATAATAATTTAACAATACATTTTAATGCATTAACACAAATATTCTCTACACTCATTGCTATGGTTGCTATAAGGATCCTTGAATTCTTTACTTTGGTATTTGCAAGTTTGTACTCTGACAGTAATTCAATGGGGTCAGGGCTGTAATGTGACTGGTTGTCAAGGCACACATGATCCTAGCTGACTATTACACTTTCTCCAATGAGGAGGTTGGTGTCTCCCCATAAGCATGCAAGCAACTTTATTTATATAGCACATTTTTAAACAACAGCCGTTGCCCTGAAGTGCTGTACAGAGATTTAATGTTGCACATACCCAAGCAAACTCAACATTCAAATACTAACGAAAATAAATACGTTTTAAATAAGACTTAAAAATGACAATTGAAGGAGCTGACCTCACATAGAGTTGTAAGAACATTTCTGCTAGAAACTTGCAGGCAGGTGTATTGGAGCTAAATTTTGTCAAGTGGGCCTCCAGGAGCAGGATTGGACACCCCAGTACAAAATGAATGTAGGTATTTAGAAACATTGATTATCTTTGACACACCATTTGTATGCAAATGCCACAGGCGATTCGCCTAGAGACTGTTCTTTTGGCGTTGTTTTATGCTTCTCGTAACCATAAACAACCCCTAAAATCACAACTATAGCCGCTTATCCACCAATAGGCCAAATCGTTCTTGTTGCTGTTGGAAACCCTTTTCCTCGTTGAAGCAGAAACCAGGAGACGTTGAGATATCTTTCAAGCAGACATTACTCTTTATTTGAGACACCCTGTGCTTCGGCTGTGGTCATCCAAGTTTGACTAAAACAGTTTACACTGTAATTTATCTACATTTTAGGGGGAGGGATTCACACGGTAGAGGAGGAGACAATCTAAACAAAAGAATGCAAATGTTGTATATGTAAAGAGACCTGCCCCCAGACTCCAGTCCTAATCCACTCAGCCTAACGATTACAGGGGCTCCAAGAGCCGTTAAAGACAACCGGTGAGAATCTCAGTAATCTGGCTCATTTGATTTACAATGAAGACAACAGGAACTGGCAGGAATATCTTGCTGGAAACTTTGCATAACAGACTAATGTCATCACTTGTTTTATTTTAAATGCTAAATACAGTGTACTTCCCTTAGTTTTAAACAGATTCTTAAATTTGTAATCCCACAGTTTGCCTAACCGTTCCATTCCATGCCGATCCGGCCCAGTCGGTAACACAAGATTACAGACAATGTGAGATGTAACCTTTTCATAGTTCCTATACCTATAGATATAGTTCCTATATCTAAGGGCGAAAGCACACACTTTTTGGTGGGTTCACACCACGGAAACTGGGAATGATTTTAGTTCTAGGAACACCTTTTGGGGCAACTAAATTAGCTCCTATTTCAGAGTAGGGTCTATCCCAGCACAATAGAAACTACCAGTGACTTAAGTGTACGCTGATTGGCCGATTGCATGCGAAACATCAGCACCCCCCTTTAAAAAATGCCATGTACACACACATATTATAGCCTATATATTTACTCCACGAACAAGCTCTATGAACATGGAAAACAATGATAGATGGACCTCTCAACCTTTACGCTAAAGAGAAAATTCAACACAACTTTGAGGGGACCAAGCAAAACATGCATTTCTTCTCAGCTTGCAACATTGGACATCAACCACACGGCAAATGCTAATACTTTTTCATATACTGTCTACTTTCTTTGTATAACAGTTCTATCAAATAATGTATAAGACAGGACTGTTTAACAGATCGTAAACTAATGAAGACGGTAAATGTGAGAGCTGTGTGCTCAGGCTCTTGTGTTCTCAGCGCTGTCAAAATCTACAGTTACATTGGCCTTTGCCTCAGGAAAATGATTTTGACGTTTAGTGAAGAAACTGATTTGTGTGTTTGATATGGTAAATAAATAGCCTGTTCTCCTAACTTGCTTCATCACAATGCCATATTAACCGTCAACATTAAGGTCTGCCACGGCGTCAAAATAAGAATCACAACAACATGTGTGGCTTACGTCGCTTCAGAGTAACTGCTGGCAGTGCGAATGCCACCAGGAAAATGTCCCTAGGGGAACTTTTAGTTATTGGGGAACCACCCTGGTGGCTACTTCCTATAACTGAGAACTACAAAACACCCCTATCGACCTTCATGATCATGGGCAGAGTTGGTCTTTACATATGTTTTTGACTCAAGCTAGCAGCACTGAATAAGATCAAGGTGGCCTTAACTACTATGCACTAACATTTAAATTAATCATTTGATACAATGCACTTGTGTACATGCATGTTTTTACATTGTACTTACATAAAAAAAATACCTGCATGTAATTACAACTGTAATTAATTTCTGTAGTTACATTTATAATTACACTGTTGACACTTCTCTTACACCTAACCCTACCCTTAAACTTTCCCATACCACCACACCTGTCCCTAACTTATTCGTATCCCACCTCAATATCAGCAAAAGTGTTTTGCAATACAATATAGACACAATAAGTACCATTGTACTTATTTTTATGTAAGTAAATAGTAATTAATGCTAATATAAAGTGGGACCAAATTATAAAAGAGAAATATCACTACAAAATGTAACATGTCAATAATTTCATCATATTCTAATAATTATTCAAATAATTACAAAACAAGTTCCTAAGTGTATTGTGTAGAAAACATTCTGAGTAGAGTCTACTGCATTCCTGACACGGGTCAAGCCTGTGACATTAATAAATCATTAAAAACATTACCTGAATAAATTCACTGGATTAAAAAACTATGATTACCTATTGATTATATAATATAAGAGGAGATTGTAAAGCCACCTCTTCATAGTGCTCAGTGGTCCATTAACTTTACCTAAAAGTTATCAATCAGTGCTCATACGTCCTTTAGCCGTAAAATCAGTTTAGCAAATTCAGAAAGTACTAGCGTTCAAAAGTTTGAGGTCAGTTTTAATAGAAATTGCTTTTATTCAGCAAGGATGCATTCAATTGAAAAGACTAGGGGTGTAACGATACACTCGTGTCACGATTCAATATAAACCAATCTAAACATAAACAATATCATCTAAAATGCTACCAAAACTAAATGTGATCTGGTGATTTAAATGATGTTTGCTCTTTGACTTTGTAGAGTGCCGTTCCAGAACATGCGCTTCAGATGATCAATGCAATCAGTCACAGTTCTAATCACAAGAAAGCGTTTCAAAATGACCATTCTCAAACTGTAAATGTTTAGCTCTTCCAAAAATTTCAGTTCTGCATTTACTCACTCTCATGTTGTTTTCGCAGTCATGCAATCATTTGAACGTCCGTGTTTACTACAGTATGCACGTTGTGGTAAATCTGTTGATCATATAAAGCACCGTGTCTCTTCAGAAGACTTGGATTTAGATTAGCACTTGATTATTTATTGGTACGATGCCTTTATGACATTTATTGGATCTTTTAAGTTTGAAAGGACTTTAAATGGAGGGACAGAAATCTCTCTGGTTTTATAAAGAATATCTTCATTTCTGTTTAGAAGTTAACAAAACGACATGAGGGTGAGTACATGATGACTGAGTTTACATTTTTGGATGAATTATACCTTATAAATACAGCAAGTTGAGCCTTGGATAAAACAACTTTATATTACGAATCATATCGTTTACATCAACGATACATATCGTCGCATTTTATATCACGATATATTGTTACACCCCTTGAAAAGACTTTAAATTCTATTTCAAACAAATGCTGTTATTCTGAAATTCCTATTCATCAAAGAATCCTGAACAAAATATATCATGGTTTGCCACAAAATACCATTAAGCAGCATAGCTGTTTTCAACGTTGATAATAACAAGACATGTTTTTATAGCAACAATATATATGAATTATGATAAATAAATTCTAAAATGTTCAACCGATCAACGCAGCCCTTTAACCTGTCTATGACTTGTGTAATTCGTAAAGTGGCAATATGTCAGTGAAGACCCTTGGGAAATGAATTTTTGCAGCAGCCAGTACAGTTGGTATGTTGTCGGCTCTGGTCTGTATCTTTACAGACATCTGCTCTTTTCCTTCGCAATGCGTTCAGACAGATGGTGCGACGGTGACTTCACAGGGTGGAACTGTGGTCACAGAGTCGTGCACCTTCTGTTTTTGTGAATTTATGTATGCGAATATGTATTTGTGTGAACCTTCTTATTCTCACTTCAGTAATACATGGTTTTCAGTTCATTTAACAGTGTCATACTCCATTGAGTCACCGCTGGAAAAATGTGAACCAAAAGATGTGTGTCTCTTTGTATTGTGAACATAAGGATGATGTTTCCTGGAAAGTGTTTAGATACACTTAAATATGTCAATGTCATCACATTCAATTGAAAGTTAGTAAAGCTATAGGATCAGTTGTTTGCAGATGCTACTTGCTTTGATATTTGACTCATTTTTTGCAATGGTTTTTAAAACCTGCATAGGTTTCAGAGTATAAACACATGTACACTTGCTGGCCAGAAAAAAAGAAAAAAAAAAACACTGTTTGGTTTTGTCAATGATTGGATCATTATTGCAGTGATTATTATGTTTCTAGCATGTTATACACCAGTCAGGCATAACATTATGACCATGGTGAACAGTTGAAGTAAATAACACTGATTATCTTTCCATCATGGCAACTGTTAGTGTGTGGGATATATTAGGCAGCAAGTTTGACAAGGGCCAAATTGTGATGGCTAGACAACTGGGTCAGAGCATCTCTAAAACTGTGGGGTGTTCCTGGTCTGCAGTGGTCAGTGTCTATCAAAAATGGTCCAAAGAAGGAACAGTGGTTAACTGGCGACATGGTCAAGGCTCATCGATGCACGTGGGGAGCAAAGGCTGGGTGGTCCGATCAAACAGACGAGCTACTGTAGCTTTGTTGCGTATGGGGTTGCTTAGCCGCAGACCAGGTCTATTTTGGCAGCAAAAGGGGTACCAACACAATATTAATTGAAAGTCTTTGGGATGTGCTGGAGTAGACTTTACAGAGTGCTGGACAAGATCTTAACCAAAAATTGATACACCGCTTGATGTAAATAAATGTGTTATTATTTCTATCAAGAGGTGCATACATTTTTGGTCACAGACTCTTAAGAATCATTGACTCTTACGCATTTGCCTATTTAAAACCAAACAGCAATGTCGTCAGCATTTTATCACATTAACTTTGGACGTGATGTTTACCAAACAGAAATTGTCCAAATACCCATGTCCTCAATTTAAACAGTGTGTCTATTGTCATTATGCAAAACCTTTTTGTGAAAATGTATGTTTTATGCATTTTATAATAAATAACACTTGCTTTAACATTTTTATAACCCTATAAAGCCTATTGTATCATATTTGATATGCACATTTCTAAGTCCTCTAAATCATCAACATGATGACAATTTAGCAAAACAAATTTAGCGGGTAAAAAGGCATTTAATATATATATATACAGTGAGGAATTTTGAACTATTTATTTGTATGATACAGCTGCAAATAAGTATTTGAACACCTGTCTATCAGCTAGAATTCTGACCCTCAAAGACCTGTTAGTCTGCCTTTAAAATGTCCACCTCCATTTATTATCCTAAATTAGATGCACCTGTTTGAGGTCGTTAGCTGCATAAAGACACCTGTCCACCCCATACAATCAGTAAGAATCAACTACTAACATGGCCAAGACCAAAGAGCTGTTCAAAGACACTAGAGACAAAATTGTACACCTCCACAAGGCTGGAAAGGGCTACGTGGAAAATGCCAAGCATCTTGGTGAAAAAAGGTCCACTGTTGGAGCAATCATTAGAAAATGGAAGAAGCTAAACATGACTGTCAATCTCCCTCGGACTGGGGCTCCATGCAAGATCTCACCTTGTGGTGTCTCAATGATCCTAAGAAAGGTGAGAAATCAGCCCAGAACTACACGGGAGGAGCTGGTCAATGACCTGAAAAGAGCTGGGACCACCGTTTCCAAGGTTACTGTTGGTAATACACTAAGACGTCATGGTTTGAAATCATGCATGGCAAGGAAGGTTCCCCTGCTTAAACCAGCACATGTCAAGGCCCGTCTTAAGTTTGCCAATGACCATTTGGATGATCCAGAGGAGTCATGGGAGAAAGTCATGTGGTCAGATGAGACCAAAATATAACTTTTTGGTCATAATTCCACTAAACCTGTTTGGAGGAAGAAGAATGATGAGTACCATCCCAAAAACACCATCCCTACTGTGAAGCATGGGGGTGGTAGCATCATGCTTTGGGGGTGTTTTTCTGCACATGGGACAGAGCGACTGCACTGTATTAAGGAGAGGATGACCGGGGCCATGTATTGCGAGATTTTGGGGAACAACCTCCTTCCCTCAGTTAGAGCATTGAAGATGGGTCGAGGCTGGGTCTTCCAACATGACAATGACCCAAAGCACACAGCCAGGATAACCAAGGAGTAGCTCTGTAAGAAGTATATCAAGGTTCTGGCGTGGCCTAGCCAGTCTCCAGACCTAAACCCAATAGAGAATCTTTGAAGGGAGCTCAAACTCTGTGTTTCTCAGCGACAGGCCAGAAACCTGACTGATCTAGAGAAGATCTGTGTGGAGGTGTGGGCAAAAATCCCTCCTGCAGTGTGCAAACCTGCTGAAAAAATACAGGAAACGTTTGACCTCTGTAATTGCAAACAAAGGCTACTGTACCAAATATTAACATTGATTTTCTCAGGTGTTCAAATACGTATTTGCAGCTGTATCATACGAATAAATAGTTAAAAATGTCATACATTGTGATTTCTGGATTTTTTTTTATTTTTTAGATTATGTCTCTCACAGTGGACATGCACCTACGATGACAATTTCAGACCCCTCCATGATTTCTAAGTGGGAGAACTTGCAAAATAGCAGGGTGTTCAAATACTTATTTTCCTCACTGTGTGTATATATATATATTCGGTACATCAGTTTTACAAAATTGCTTTTTATTAATTTTTATTCAACAGTGGTTTAATGAAAAAAATTGTGTCTGTCCTTAAATGAATTAAATTATAACTAAAAGTTTCTTAAAGATAATGCTGTAAACTATATAGGGAGCCCTTACTTGCATATAGCTATTAAAGATTAACAACAGAGCCCAAATTATTAGCCTAAATTCAGTTGCTATTTATTTTTAGATATAATAGTCAACACTCATAAGCTTCACATAAGGCAGTTTTTGCATTAAGTTCTAAATCTAATTATTTTTATTCGTTGTTGAAATATAATCATTTAGTGGCTGTAATTTTCATGACAGGTTTATTTAAACATACATTTAATAAACAAGACCTCACTAACAGGCTAAGTAGTATATAATGAATATATATAGGCTAATATAATGAATATAACGGCTAATATAGTGCATGTATTCAGTGAAAGAGTTGATTTCTCTAGTGAGCTAACAGCTGTGGACACTGTCATGTGGCATCACGTTTACTCAGAAGTCATTCATTGTTTACAAGCAGTTTTATTGTCTTTCCACGGTTCATATATATATATATATATATATATATATATATATATATATATATATATATATATATATATATATATATATATATATATATATATATATATATATATATATATATATATATATATATATATATATATATATACGGTTGAAACACAGATGGAGCGATTACACGACATATGATAGCCTACATTTCAGTAAGTTGTAATGTATCCTCAACATACCTTAAGATATATTAATTTATGTTTATTCTGTAGGAAGAGATGATCGCATTGACTCACGTGTTGCGCGCTGCTGCTTTAAGTTGAACTGATACGCGTCTATCGTCTAACAAGCCGACTGTTAACGGTTAAAGATTACATTCATAACCGCTTGGTACACGCGTGCACCGTACCGAAAGCCCTGTACCGAAACGTTTTTTTATTTTATTTTTTTTTTATTTTTATTTTTTTTTATAACTTCCTTATTGGGTAATAAGGAAAATTGGGTGAATTATACATTTGTCTTTTTGCTGTGGAATAATTATTTTTATAAAGTATAAATACTAATGTTTGTATTGTTCTTAATATTTCAAGATGAACATTTACTAGATTGAAACAACTTAGGTTTACTTGATTATCCATACATCAAGTTTTGATCATAAAACTAATCAATGAAATATAATCTTACTAAGCCATATTATCGGGGGATATAGAGTGACAACTGATATTTATAAGCATCCTATGTAGTTAGTCGGCTGGACTGTTTTCATATACATATCTCATTGATTTACATTACAAGGTCTCAGAATTTAATTTATTAGGTTTTACAGGGTTCAAATATGAATTTACAGCAATGACATTCTGACATTTTTAAATGTCACTCAAATGTCCAAATACTTTTTGAGGCCATTGTATACCACAAACACATAATTTACTTGAAAATCCACAGTTGCCCACAGGAGGTGCTGTTGTCTTGTTTTATGTGTTCATCTTCTGATCAGTTCTCTTTGTGTGTCCTTGTTTTGTGGTGAGTGAAAGTGCTGTTAAGGGACTCTCACAACTGGAGAGATTAACACTGCCTTATTACAGCCCCCGTAACACACACACACACTTTGGAAGCCTCGTGAGTGCTTTCATTCCTGAGCTGAAGGCTGTTATGTGAAAGCACAATGAGTTTGTCTGCCATTTGGAGGTCATTCAGGCCTCAACGCTACAGATTCCTACATTTTCTTGCCCTACCTCGGGAGTCATACTTGGCTTGCTCTCCGCTGTGACCTGTCTGACAGCAGACAGTTATGAGCATCTAGGATGAGCGTGGATGACCAGTGGCATTTTAGACTGTACTAATGCAGTGTCCGGCCTGGAAGCTGAACGACCGTTCACTAAACTGCAGCACTGCAAATATTCCCAACAGCCCACTGGTCCTGTCAGCCAGAACTCGCTGTACTCTTTAAGGTTAGACTCATGTTGCCAAGGAGATAGAGCACAGCACTGCGTGTGTGCGCGTGTGCGTGTGTGTGTGTGTGTGTGTGGTTCTATGATATCCTTCCTCTGCTCAACCTGTGACTTGCTTGTCAGAGCATCAGTTTGACTCATTCACAGTGGTTACTAAATAAATCTAGAGTTACATTGGCCTTTGCCTCATGATTCTGACGTTTAGTGAAGAAACTGAATTGTGTGTTTGATATGGTAAATAAATAACCTGTTCTCCTAACGTGCTTCATCACAATGCCATATTAACCTTCGGAAACATAAAGATCTAGGTTATCAAATTCGAATCGGAGGTTGTTCTTGTCGCTAACTAAAACTTTACAAATCATAAAAACAATTACGTGTAATAAAATAAAATTACTTAACTTTATTTTATTTCAGCTAGTTGCCAAGGAATTTCTCATTATCTTTAGTTTATCTTGATATGCTAAATTACTGAAATAAAAATTGATAAGAAATGTATACATATTAAAAAATTAATAAAAACACCACAAAATCATTAACTTTAAATGAAAATGGAAAAAATGTAAAAAAATTTAAACTAACTCAAAATATTAATAAAAAAACATAACTGTGTGTGTGTGTGTGTGTGTGTGTGTGTGTGTGTGTGTGTGTGTAAGAGAGTGAGAGTGAGAGAGAGAGAGAGCAAAATGGACATACACAATTGTATTATTAATGTTATTTTAACATATTAAATATATGTATGCACATTTTTCTTTAGATTTTGTTCTTACAAAGAATTGTATTTGACTGTAATGAAAAAAACATAGAGGACAAGAGGCTTGTAAAATTAGGTCCAAAACATTTGTGACCAATTCAAAAAAGCAAGATAACATGAGCAAAAATATACTCTCCTCTTTCATGATTTGTTTAATTTTATTTAATATTGTAGATTTGTTTCTATCTTTTTTTCTCTTTTTTTTGTGCAGGATTTACTTCCTCTTTTTACAAGATTAATAATTTATTGAACAAAATGCCTGAAATGCAAATATACAGCACATGATCTAGTGTAGCATCCTTTAAAGAAATATGGTCTATGCAGATTTAGGCTTTTCTAGGACTCTAGGACTGTTTATTTCTGCATGTAATACCGATCACTGTGTTTTTGGCATTGCAAATCACCACCATCAGTGTAAATGCCCCTTGGCAATGTTCAGTTATCCTGAAGGACATTTCTGTGTGACAACTCTTAGAGAAACTGCTGTGCATGTGTGTTTTTTAAGCTGTTTTAATATAGAAAATGCTTTCTGTATATATGCCCCCAATTCTACCGTATCTCACATTTGAAGATTTCCATATGTAGGGTGAATCTTTTCTCTCCATTTTTCTCTCTCATTGTCTTTCACGCTTATTCTTTTTCTCTGTCTCTTTCTTATTTTCTTTTGTCTTTTGGCTCTTTGCAGAGGAAGAGGTGGAAAATTTCAATGTTTCCAGCTTGCAGGAAGAGGTGTTGCGGAACATCGAGGCTGACAGCTTCTGGTGCATGAGCAAGCTCCTGGACGGGATTCAGGTAAATTGATTCCCTATCTGCCAGCAGTCGGGCCTGATACATTCACTCTCTGTGTGTGTGTGTGTGTGTGTGTGTGTGTGTGTGTGTGTGTGTGTGTGTGTGTGTGTGTGTGTGTGTGTGTGTGTGTGTGTGTGTGTGTGTGTGTGTGAGAGAGAGAGACAGACAGTAGAGCACCGCTGGGAAAGATACGAATGTGTCGTGGCGAGATTCCCCTGCGTGTAGGTGCCCTATCCCGTTTCCTCTCCTTGCCTTTCCTCGCTCGGCCTGTCCAGGAATAAAATCCATGATGAATATTCTCACTCTGCACCACAGGCAGGACGTAACCTCCTTATCCAAAGGGGCTGGTGGTGCTCGAATTGTCATGGGAAAGCAAAGCGACCCCCCGCCCCACATTCACTTTGTCTTGCCTGCCTCGTCTCTAATTGATTTAAGGCCATAAAACACTCGTGTTGTTTACCCAGCAGAGATGGGGACACACGTTGCGGTATGAAGGTAGGTGGTTGCTATCCTCATCCCCATATTTCCACAGTCCTCTCCCGGAAGACAGCAAAAGATTCCCGTGCGGCCTGGTCTGTCACTTTTTTTTCTCCTTGTTGATAAAAGACTCTGTAAATGGGTGTTTCTGCAACTATGGACCCTTTTGGCCTTGTGGACTTATAAATTAAACTCACTTAAAACACAATTTTTACTTAACTGGTTAATTTAATTTGTCTACTAACAGTGTCCGACAGTAGGAGAGGAAGATAATGTGTTGTTTTTGACCTTTTTATGCAACTGTTATTAGAAAATGGTATTTGCACATTTCGGAATAAAATTGCAAACTTGTCTTGCTAATACGAATTCAAAAGGTAGCGAGCTGCATTCATAAACATAGTTTTAAAGCATTATTGGCTTGCTCTCAACATGAAGTTCCAAAAGGCAGGAACTTCAATTATGCTGCCTCCTAATATTTTTGCCTATATACAATTTTTGCCAAATCTGAACATGACTTTGCAGGATTCCTTGAAGAAACCATTTCTAACATGGAAATAAAACAACATGCAAAAAAAATAAAAATAACAATGTCAGAAATGTTTAAATATACATTAAATTTTGTAATTATTGACAACATTTAAATTTTTTTTTAAACAATTTAACCCAAATTTGTGTCATGGTTAACATGATTTCACCAAGTCTGGCCAATATTAAAGGGATAGTTCACCCCCCCCAAAAAATTTTGTAATTAATTACTCATGTCGTTCCAAACCCGTAAGACCTTTGTTAATCTTCAGAATAGAAATTAAGATATTCTTGATGAAATCCGAGAGCTTTCTGACCCACATAGACAGCAACATAATCACCACTTTCAAGGCCCAGAAAGGTAGTAAAAACATTGATAAAATAGTCCAAGTGAATACAGTGGTTCGACAGCTGTTCACTTGAGCACCACGAGGTGTGTGGTGCTGATGCAGGAGCCAACCGTTCTGACGTAGAACCCGGAAGTGCTGCACTGTTTACAACGTGAAGAGAAGAAAATAACAAATGTGCTCTGAGGAATGTTTTTAATGTGCAAATATTTTCTGAAATATTTGTCGAGGTCAAACACAAATAAAAACATCAATACACTGGAATGGCGAATCTCACTTGCAATTCAGAGATCCCTGAAAATGCATTTTTTTGTGTGTTATGTATTAAATGCACTGTAAGCCCTAATGCTCAAAACAATTACAGGGTTACTTCAGCGATTAGCATTAAACTTTGTATCAGTAGAAACCCGTTAGTATATTCAAATTATTGTACTTTCCCCCCTCATGTCCCCCTGAGATGAGAGAATTATGCATTTTATTTCCGAAAAAAAATCCTCAGATGGCGCAAATATCGTCATTTTGCGTCATCAAAGGATTTTTTTGGCCAGAGGCTAGAGGTTACAGCCAGTAGAAGGATCTCACTCACAGAATGTAAATGCGCACAGCCGCTCAGCTCAGGCATTCATAACGGTGCGCTGCGGAGAAAAGTGAGTGTTTCAACTTTTCAATGAATTCCTATGAAGGTTAAGCTTCCATTGGCATGATCTGAAAATGTGCCAGACTGGACACGTGCCGTAAATGACCGCCGCACTTACTTCAGCTCTGCTCAGCTCTTTGCTCTCATGATGAATGAAATCTTGACTCCTGCTGCGTCTGTGACGTGACTTTCGTTCGGCTCACTCACACTTTATTGAAAAGTTCAGTTTATATTTGTAGTGTCTATTCTCTAACTGAACAAAATAATTGTATTACTATGAAAATCAAAACAACGGTGGGGTGGTGTCATGGTGGGCAAGTGATAACCAGTAGCCGTGGCTTTGGGAGTGGCCTTGTGGAGCAGCGAAGCAAGTGCATTCTGGGAGTTGTTGTCTTTCATCCACATGAGACAAAAATAGATTTTCTGTCGTTTCTCAGTCTAGAAGGCACCAAATTCAAAAATAATTTCACATTTCTACTACATAAATGACCCAGTTTAAATACACATTAATCTTCCCAGCACTGAAGTACCCCTTTAATTGATTTGAGTAGGCAAACTCAAATTAAACAAATTAGTTAGATCAAATTAACAAACTAAAGTATTTAGAACTTTCTTTTGAGTTTACAAAACTGACACATTTTAAGTAATCTGAATTGTTTAATTGTTTTGAGTTATGTGAACTTGTTTCTTTTATATTAAACAAACTTAAATGTACCTGAAACTGGGCTGGAATTTCTATTTCCCAGCATGCGTTGCCATGCTACTTGAAAGGCTAAAATTCTAAAATGAAGTGTTATATAATGGATTTGTTGTGCAAGATTAATGTTAAGTAGGAGATTTAGTAGTTTTAATGCTTTGCTATGCCAATTCTGAAGAGTTTCTGTTATATGGGCAGCAATTGCTATGCTAAGCTATGCAAATGTTATCAAAGCATTGTGTTACCAATTAGCATTTGCTGAATTAGCTAGTTATAGCTAGCTAAATTGCTACTACTAAAATATTTAAATTGCGATTACAAGTTAAATCTATGAATTTTCTATTTAAGAGCAATTAAAATGTTCAAATGTGAAAATTTCAAACTCAAATCAAAATTGAAATATGTCAGTTCTGCTTGCTTAAATGTCTTAACTTAAAAAAAAAAAGGATTTAAGTGATTACCTTTTTTTTGCCAGCTTATTCAGGTTTACAGTGTAAATTAAATATTCACACTTTCTGTATAATTGAGCAAAATTATCTGTTTGGAAATCATGCACAGAATTCCATTCACAAATGATATTTACATTGATTTTTCATTTTATTTGCACATCACATGTAATATTTTATCTCAAGCTAAAGTGCCCGCTGTTAAAGAAACACCCAATTAGAGCGATGGATTTGAAGTGCGTAAAGACAAAAATGTACTCTCACGCACACTGGGTTTAGACAATTGTCTCTTCACACATAAAAAGCATTTGTATGCAGCGAATCAACCCTCCTCGCTGGTATTAGATTGAAATGCTCTCCAGGCCCTCCAAAGCTTTTGTGGTATTTTGTCTCTAATTACTGCAGTAATTTGTGTGTACAAAGCAGATTCTCTTAGGTGCTAATGATTTTTCTCCACCCTTTGTTTTCCTTGCACCTTCACACCAGGGCTGCTGATAGCTCTGAACACTTGCTCGCAAGTTGTTAGCGTCGGCAGCGTTGTGCTTCCTGCATGTGCGTGTCAGTGTTTTAGAGTGGTTGTTACCTCGGAGTGTAGTTTTAGCGTGATTTTATAGTCTCAGCCGTGCATAATTGTGTTTGGGTCTCAGGAGAGCACCTGCGTTTAGAAGCATAGGGTAGGAAAAGTTGTTAATTACAAGTATTGTATTTCCCTCCTGTGTTTGACAATAGAGAATTATATCATTGCTATTGTAATGCTTGATTATTTGAGATGGCACTTTGTGGTGTACATTCTGGAGTAACTATAAATGTTTTTTATGCGTCAATCTTTGTTAGAATAATATTCAAAGCTCAATGCAAATACAGCTCTTTGAAAAATGTATTTTGTGCTGCTAACTACAGAAAATGGTTCCTCACAACTTGCATTTACAGTAATGCACATACAGGGCAGGTGAGGCTTTAAAAGAAGAAATATAATTAATATTAATTGTTCTGTGCAAAAGTATGTCTTTTTTGCTCTGTGAAGTTATAAGTTAACTTGGACTTTTAGTATTAGGACTATGGTTCTAGGCTGATAAAGTTCTGGTTCTACAGATATAGTTCCTCTGATTATCCCACTGGTATCATGTTAATATATTGGTTTCACAGACAGGGTTTAGATTAGGCCTAAATTCAATTTGGACATTTACCCCCAGTTTCACAGATGAGGCTTTAGCTAGTCCCAGACTAAAATGCATGTTTGAGCTAGGGTTGTGCGATATCATCGTCCATCGTGAAGGCTGACTGACATCACGATGGAGCGCAACCATCGTGATGCCACGCCCCCCATTGCGAGTCTTGTTGTGAGTGCGACACACACTAATCCTCTTCTATAGTTAAACTAAAAACGTTGCAGGGATTGCTCTGTAAATTATATTGAGAATAGTCTTTGCCAGATATAGCCTACATTTTGAAATAATAAACGAGACTCAAACATCCATTTCATAAGTATGCATGTTTATTTTAGCACTTCCGTCAGTGAAACAACACACCACAGCCTGTAAAACATTTAAACGATTATCAGTAAATAATGGTAACCTAAAGAATATAAGAAAATTAAATATTAGTAAAAAATAAAAAAAAATCTAATTTCCCCTCAAAGATGCGTCATATACCGCTCTGCGCGAGATGAACCACGAGCTGTAGACACCTTCTCAAATATCTTCGTCTTCATGTGTTCTCCTGATGTTGCAAAGCAACACTTGTTCTGAAGAGCGAATTTTATCTTCCACAGGGTCAAGACATTTAAGCTATGTTTGATTATTCACTGCCAGAGAAAACGAAAGTAAAATGGCCTGTGTGTGAAATGCGCCATTCAAATAAACTTGACGCGCCTTACTAAGTCTAATAACAAGCACAAACTGTGTTAAATAAAAGTAAGTAAAAAGGTAGCCTACTCATCCTACAGTGTTGTTCTACTTTCCCACAGTAAAGGACGTGAATGGGTATAATAGACTTATAAACAAATGAAAGGAAGAAACGTTTATAATTCCCTTTGAAAATGGGTGCGATGCGAGTGAAGATTTGAGAAAGAAACGAGGTGTCCATGTGGGATAAAATGGACTAACGTTAGGCCTATTGTTAAAATTCACGGAAGTCGCAAAACAGAATAAAAAAGCTGACAAATCTTAAAATGGGCTCAGCCTACCTCTTCCATTCGGCATGAATCCATTCATGGCTGCGAATTTATTTCCTTTGTAAACAAAGCTTTGTGCTTCACTCGGTATTATTCACGTAAAACAACATTAACATACAAAACACTGGGTTAGTAACGAAATTATAGTTTTGAAGTAGAAAATAGCATTTATGTAAAGAGATTTATTAAAATAAAAAGTTCACTCTTCTTAAGTGGAAGGAAGCTACTTTTTTAATAAATATTTATGTATTTTTTTAATAGTATTTATGTAAAGAGATAGTAAAATACAGATATAGTAAATTATATATTTGTATTAATTAAAAAAACGACGATATCATCGTCCATCACAATGTTTTACTGTCAGCTGGCAATTTAGGAGACATCGCCCAACCCTAGTTTGAGCTGTTTTAACTGAAAGCAACTTGCACTGACAAATGTTAAAATACTATGTCAGTGCCATTGTTTTGTCTCAAGATGCACACAGTAATGTTTTTTTTTGTTTTTTTTTAAAACAAATTTATAAAAACTTCCTAACAAAACTTAGGCCTAATCCTGGCTTAGTCTAAGCCCTGTCTGTGAAACCGGGCCTTTAGTATCTTTTATAAACATGCCTTAGAAAATAAACATCTGCATCTTGAGACAAAACAATATTTTAAGATATGTCAGTGCAATTTGCTTTCAGTTAAGACAGCTCAAACATGCATTTAGTCTGGGACTAGATTTAAGCCAAGTTTTAAGCACACTTGGTCTGTGAAACCATGGGATATTGTTTTATTCTTTTTAGGGTAACACTTTACAATAAGGTTGTATTAGTTAACATTAGTTAATGCTTTAGTTAACATGAACTAACCATGAACAACACCTCTGTTCAGCATTAGTTAATCTTTGTTAACGTTAGTTTGTAGAAATACAGCTGTTCATGGTTTGTTCATGTTAGTTCACAGTGCATTAACTAATGTTAACAAGATTTGAATAATGCATTAGTAAATGTTGAAATTAACATTAACACAAATAAATAAGTGCTGTTCATTATTAGTTAATGTTAACTAATGTAGTTAACTAATGAACCTTATTGTAAAGTGTTACCATTTTTAGTTTTGTGGCTGTCCCCATAGACTTCTATTGTAAGTGTGTAAACTTGTTTTTGAATAGTTATTTATTTTCAACTTGTGTTAAACCCAGAACATTCCTTTAAAATAATGAGTCACGAACAGGATATGAAAATCAGGGCTATTTTGTTCAGCAGAAAGTGCCAGAGTTCATATTCAAACGTAGATTTAAGTTGAAGAGAGGATATTTGGGAGGGTTTTATGTGATCATGCAGCTATGAGCCAGTGGTTGCCCTCCTCTGCAGTCTGTTCTCTTTTAAGTCAAACTAAATGCTTGCTTGAAGGGTTATGACTTATTAATAGGAAGACCTTAAGCCCCTGGAAAAATGACTGCGTTGTTTGTCCCTTGCTAGCTGAGCTGGTTACTGTGTGTACACGTGTGGATCCATTAGGAGCAAATCCATCTGTATTCTCAGCCCTGAAGAGGGGAAATGAGAAATGGGTGTTAAAGCAGGCAGCTCACTGCAGAAGCCATTATCTGTGATGTCCAACCCTCAGGCCAGGACACCACAAAGCAGCTTCTGCCTCAGGACTGTAGGAGTTTGTGTCTATTCGTCTCGTATTGCAAATCAACACGGTCATCCTGAAGGACCACCGCAGTCTGCATTTCTTTTCAAAACAAATCTCTAATCCATGCACAAACCACAGCATTTAAATGCATTAGGTTATATTTTAGACAATAATTCAAATAGTTGTCATTTGCAGCAGTCAGGAAAATGGTGTTTGTGATCAAAAAGAGTCACAAAACATTTTCACAATTTTGTCTGTGAGTTGTCGGTTTAAATCAGACTCGCTCGGTCACTGAATTGTTCAGAGTTGTTAATGAGTTTGTGAGCCTCACTGGCCCGCAAATTATTTTTGGTCATGTCTGATTCATAATAAACTGGGATTTGTTGCTTCTTAATTATTAGTCAAAAGAGTATTGGTCATTGTGTCGCATAATGTTTTAATTCTAACTATTTTGAATTGTATTTTTGAAGTATTTTTTCTGTGTGTGTTGGAGGGAGGGGGCTGGAAGTTATATGAATGGACTGACTGGCATTCAGAAGTTTTAATGGCATTTTCTTTTCGTTCTACCTTAAATGTGTAATGTGTTGTGTTTATAAGAGAAGCACTGCTTTGTGTGAAGGAGAAACCGGGGTAACCACTGTATTTCTGATTTTTCGTAGGCATCACATACAAGTGAATTTGTATTTTCGATTCAGCTCATCTGCTGTTTTTGTTCAGAACAATAATTTTATAATTATTTTCTATTATTTTGAACTGTAAAGAGGTTTGTGTCAAAATTTGTATTTTTTGAACTGTAAAGCTTTTACAGTCGTTTTACAGTTTGCGGTGTTACCGTAGACATTGGTGTTGTTTCAAAACATTGGTGTTGTTTGGTGTTGTACTCTATTGTAATATCAGAATTCTCCAAAAATGACTTCAACTGCTGATTCCAATCATTTTCCTCTTTTAGAAAAATTTAGGGTGTATTCACACTTGGCATGTTTGGTGCGATTAAAGCGAACCACGGTGTGATTGCTCTGTTAGTGCGGTCCATTTGAATAAGTGTGAACGCTAGTGTGCACCAAACAGATGGGTCTCAGTCCGCTTCCAATCATACTCTGGTGTGGTTTGAATGAAATATAACACAACACGGACTAAAGACATGTAAACTAACTAAAAACGGGACATGATGTCACCCGATGCGACCCTAAAAAGGACAGAATGCTCAAGCATACCTGTTTTTTCATGCCATTGTCGTGTTGTTGCCCCATCACAGTTCGATACAGGCATCAGAACTGCGTCAGCAGCAGATCTTTTTTTGTGTGTGTGAGACGGAGGGATTCCTGTTGCTGTTTTGACTCATTTATAAATTTAATAAGCTCTTCACGAGTTCTCAGCTGTTCAAAATACCATCATATGTAGGCTATACACATACAACGAGTGCATTTAGCCCAGCACACAGCGTTTTTTTTTTTTTGATGTTCGGGAAGTTCCGTCGTGAAATATATGCAATAAAAGCCAATCAATCAGTTTGTGAACATATCCCTATGTTAGGTGTTAAAATGCCTATGCGAACACTAAGCAGACCAGGACAATTTTATTTTTATTCTTTCTGACCAAACGAACCATGCTAAGTGTGAATACCCTTAAAGAGTATTAATACCCTTAAAGAGTATTAATGAGTGTGTTTTTTAAAGTTGATCTCACAACCGGTTTCAGTCCTCATCACCTTTTTCGCCAGTCTGGAGATTGCAGGTATTATATATTGATACATTCGACAATTGTGTGCAAATGTCGGAGATGGTGAAACGATGTTGGAAATTTGGAATCCTAACCTTAACACTTGTAAGACGAGGTAAAACAGACCGCATCTCCGGACTACAGCAGACCATAATACTCGCCGTCTCCTAGTGTAGGAAATTAACAAGGACAGCTGATGTGTAAACACACACACTGAGCAGCAGCTGAAGGAGGAAACCTTTGGACTCCAGTCAGTCATGGTGTAGGGAAGGAGACGAGGCCTGTCGGAGAAAGAGTGGATCTGAGACTTCCTGTCAGTAAGAGAACGCAATTTACTCGCCTCTCACGGTGAACGCGGTGGTGTTTAGTGTGTTCTGTAGAGGTTAATAGTCGACACATGACCTTCTGACAGTGGAGCTTTGGGTGCAGTAATGTTTTGGAAACCATTACGCCAATGAAATTTGAAAGATAAACCCAGGTATATACTGTCTGTTCCAAGAAACAGCTTCTTTTTTTTTTATATACCACTGAAAAAAACTATTGAATACCACTGTTTTTTTTTTTAAGTATTGTGATTTATGAATTTGCAGTTATTATTATGATTCTAGCTTGTTATATGTTTGGCAACAGTTCTTCTAACCCTAATTGATGGAGTGTGTAGCTTCTCATTTCTTAAACAACCATGTAAGACACATCATGGCCATATTCCAGGATGACAATGTCAAGATTCATCAGGCTCAAACTGTGAAAGAATGGTTGGGAGGGAGCATGAAGAATCAAGAACTGTCGCCCCCCAAAAATATAACATGTTAGAAACAAAATAATCACTGCAATAATTATCCAATCATAGACTCTTAAGCATTTGACTAAATTCAACAGTTTTGAAGCACATGGAGCAATACGTTTCATATGTGTTTGGACACTCAACCAAGTGGCTGACCAATGACAGATGTGGAGTATTCAAGAAACCTATTTGAAAGCAATCATTATTTTTGTAGTTCCGTTGACGGTGATGCTGGTGGTGCAGAAATGACACACTTCAGCTTTAAAGCCAGTGTGTGACAGACGACAGCAGGACTCAAGGGAAAACGCTGGCAGAGAGACAGCTGTTATAAGATGCGGTGACCGCTCACTTATGCTCCCCTCATATGCTTTCATATAAAGAAACTCAAATCTAAGATCAGCTAACTGTTACCAGATGCTCACTTGGAGGTACTCGTGCAGGTTGGCCGTGTTTCTCTGCTGACACATACTGGCACAATGTCTGTGCTTTGACACTGGAGGCCATATGTTAGAGTACAACTTGTTGGACAGGTTGCTTTGGTCTGGGTCCAGTGTCTGTGTGATTAAAGGCATAATTTATATACCATTTATATGCAACACAAAACTACCACTTCTCCGTAGTTTTATTTGTAGATGTTAAACAGATCTTAGTATACCAGGTGTATTTATAGGCCAACTCTAGAAGTTGTACAATAACCCATATAATATGTGCTTGTCAGATCTTTGTCCTTTTATCTATGGCCAAATCACAGCCTTGCTGATGTTCAGAAAACAGTACATTGGCGTAAAGTGTGATACATTTTCAAAATACACTGACATTGAAATGTTTGGGGTCAATAATGTTTTCGAAAGAAGTCTCTTGTGCTCACCAAAGCGATTGATGAATCGGAACATAGTGTTTACATGAACGCTAAATAAAGTGAGCAGGTTGATGTGCGCATTAAATGTCACAAGCTTCTGATCGAATGTAACCTTTTGCCATGCACACACTGCACGAATATAAAGAGTTTCCTGCTGTTGTCGCATACTAACATCCTCTTTTATTTTCTTCTTTTTTTTAACAAAAAATACCAGACTTAATATTTTTCTATTTCGGGTCCTAATCAGGCTATGACGAGCACATGAACCGTTATGCTGTGCTGCTTATATTTATCAAACTAAAAATGCCCATTCCTGCGCCCAAAACCAGTCGTCTGTGGATGAGAGTCTGAAACAAGGAATGGTGGGATGTTGCCCTGCTCCACTTCACAAACAGAATGACATAACACTCATTTATGATACTTTATTCAACAGGAAGAACAGCTCGTTATTACGCTAATTTCTACATCAATGCACATGCGCAGTGCTCTCCAGTTTCGATTTTCCATCCGATCGAAGTGCTTATATGTCCTCTCGGATTACAAAATACAATCGGATTACAAAAGAAATAAACCACCCATTACAGTCAGAATTAAATTGTAATCAAATCTGGCCAATTCATTCCGACTAACGTGTAAACGCAGCTACTGTTACACGACCAAAAATCATTTTTGTATGCTAATTTGGTTCTCATGAAACCTTAAAGTGATGACTCAATATTGTTGTTGAAAATTTGATGTTAAAAATGCCAGAATTTATTTTGAAGTAGATGTTTTATTTTGTATCCTTGCTGAATTAAAGTTTGAATTACTTAAAAAAACAAACTCTTACTGTACAACAGTTTAAGCTATCATCACTTTTGCAAAATTGATTTCTTTAAAATATTTAATTGTGAATTGTGGGCAAAGAAATTAAGACTGTAGCTTGACTACCCCAAAAACTTGCTGCATCATGAATTATTACTGCGCATCTAAATGTACTAAATTTTCTTGTCGCTCCAAACATGTAAAATGTGCTTTCTTCTGTGAAACAACATGAAAATGTCTGTATTGTCCTTGGAATTAAAGTAAATTGGGACCAGTGTGGTCATTACTTTTTTATGAACAAAAACAGTTGAACCTTTATCCAGAATACCTTGTTTTGTGTTCCACAGAAGAAAGAAAATCATGCTAGTTTGAAGCTTTTGATCTATCGCTTTAATATTGTGAACTATGGAATTATGTGTAGCAAACACAGGCAAGCTGAGTAATACAAAATAGCAGCGCTCCATGTTGCTTTTCAATCAGGTTAACAGACCAGAACTTAAAGTTCTCTAGCCTAACTGGTTTGTAGTATCTTGGCACATTAATATAGAATTCAATTTAAATCCGGTCACAGATGGCCTTTCATGGCTTATTGCTTAATGCCAAGCCCAAAGTAACTACTTACAGTTAACATCAGATAAAGATTTTATAGAATATTCAGTATGATATATAGCAAATAAATACCCTTAAAGGGACAGTTCACCCAAAAAAAATAAAATAAATAACCCATGATTTACCTACCCTCAATCCATCCTAGGTGTAAATGACTTTCAGACGAATTCAATCATAGTTATATTCAAAAAATGTCCTGTTGCCCATGAAGGGCAGCCCAAAATTTGAAGCCCAAAAAAGTGCATCCATCCATTATAAAAGTAATCCACACTGCTCCGGGGTTAATAAAGGCCTTTGGAAGTGAATCGATGGGTGTTTGTAAGAAAAATATCCATGTTTAACGTGTTATAAATAAAATGTCTAGCTTCTGGCAGAAGGCCTTCTGTATGACGTTGGGCGTAGCGTAAGCGTTTTGAACTGCTAGATGGTGGTCCAGTGGGTTAAACCATGGAACTGATACGCAGAAGGTTGCTGGTTCGATCCCAGCGGTCATCACCAGTGTGTCCTTGAGCAAGGCACTTTACTCCATGTTGCTCCAGGGGGATTGTCCCTGTACGGAGGGCACTGTAAGTCGCTTTGGATAAAAGCGTCTGCCAAATGCATAAATGTAAATGAGATGCGTTACACTTTCTTCATAAGTTGAATATGGCCGGAAGCAAGATATTTTACTTTATAAAGTTTTAGATATGGATATTTTTCTTACACAAACCCATCAATTCACTTTAGAAGGCCTTTATTAACCCTCTGGAGCAGAATAGATTACTGCTCTTGCACTTTTTGAGGCTTAAAATTTTGGGCTGCCATTCACTACCATTATAATGCTTGGATTGGCCAGGATTCTTTTTTAAACAACTCAGATTGTATTCGTCTGAAAGAAGAATGTCATATACTCCTAGGATTGCTTGAGGGTGAGTAAATCATGGGGTAATTTTTATTTTTGGGTGAACTATCCCTTTAATGTGTAGTGAAAGTGGAGGTAAGTGATAAGAATATGTAAGAATATGTTTTCCTCTTTGGAAAATCCCTTTGCATGATGGAGATAAGCCAAATAAGAGGCATAAGCCAGATAAGAGGTGGCAGGGCCACAGAAAACTTGAGAGGGGCAGATAGGTGCATGTATATATATACAGGCTTGAGAGCATGATGGAGGCAGATTATTGAGCTCATGCGAACAGCTTTGCTCTGATCTGTTTCACAGTTGTCGCTGCCAATGCCCTGCTTGACTTTGCCCTTTCTTTTTTCTCTGATCAGTGCTTCTCTTTACTAGGCTTCTTGCACCACACTGTTCATCCACCTCTTTAAACCCAATGGTTTCCAGGTGTTCCTATGGGGATTTTTTTAGTAACTACAGCTCGCACATATAAAAAAAATACTCGTAAGACTAAAGCATCAGCCCAAACCTGCCTCATATCAGCCTTCTGTTAAACCCAGATTATTATTATTTGTCTCTTGTATATAAAGCAGTCTAATGCTGTCTCATATGCTGATATGGAGAACTACAGAGTTTTTAGCATGTGCATCAGTTGGTGTGGCCTATTGGAAGATGGTGCAAGTGCTCTATTTACATTTCTTTGTCTCCACCCTGAAAACATTTCACACTTCTGCCCATTTGAGAATCAAGCATCTGCCACCAACCTTTGGTCATGATCATCTTACTTGAATTCTCTTGGCCAAATGAAAGGGTTAGTTCACCCTAAAAAATTAAATGAATTACTCACCCTCATGTCGTTGAAATCGGTTATGAAGTTGCTGTCTATAGGGAGTCCAGAAAGCTCTTGGATTTCATCAAAAATATCTTAGTTTGTGTTTGGAAGATGAACGAATGTCTTACGCATTTGGAACGACATGAGGGTGAGTAATTAATGATAGAAATGTAATTTTTGTGTGAACTAACCCTTTAATCAATACATTTAATCAAAATATAATGTGTCACCGGCCCTCTGTGTTTATTAATGAGTATGAGCACTTTTAACCCAATCACTATGCTGTATTACGCATGAGATTGCGTTACAGCAGAGAATTCCAACTAAATGTGGCGCACGTGCATCAGAGCAGTTTCTGCACGGAATGCGGCAATGAGTTTAACAACTCATGAGTTTAACATCACCATGTGGATCATATAGATCAGATACAGACCGGAGCGAGCGCGTTTCAAGTTTTCATGGGCATATTTCATATACTATAGTGCTCTAAACATGGACCAGCACAGTGTATGCACACTTATTTTATCACATTTTCTTCAAGTAACTATGCCTTTATTCTTTCTGACGTGTGTTGTTTGTTCAGAGACTGTAGTAAATGTAATGAAAATAGTATTAGACATTTAAATGTTCTACCACGGTTCTCCCTCGTTTTGGCAATTTGTTGTTATATAGAGTTATTTTTAAAATGCATCAAGGTGCCCTCAACTCCATGGTCATATTTTCTGTCTGTATAATGAGTGTTTTGTAGGTCTGTGTTTTATTGGTTGTTGTCTTCCCTCTTCCCCCCTCTACACTCCCACTTTTCTACAGCTTTACACACCCATTTTTAGAGACTTTTTGCAAGTCTGAGGTGTGAACAACCAGGATCATCTATTTCAACAGAACATCTATATCATAGAAAACACTGATAATCATCATCTGATCAATAATGAAGGTTTTATAGCTGTTATACAGTTTATAAAAGCTGACTGCTCCTGTAACACAAACAAAGCTTGTTGTTGACGGTCTTGCTCTAGTTCTGGTTGATGTGTATGCGCATATCCGGGAGAAGTGCACATACAAGGAATTCCGCCATTCATGACTTCATGAAGGGCCATACACGAAAATTAACTTTACGAAACTTGTTCGAATCCTGAAGTAGTGTATTTGGCACATAAATACTCTGTCATAATTTCAACTAATTATAATTTTTTTAAATATTTTTTCTTTTATTTTGGCCATGTTAAGCATGACAATCCAACTCTTAAACAGTACAAATAAGTCAGACTGCATTAAATAGAATGCCCCCCCCCCCCCCCCCCCCCCGTTTGTGTGTGTGTGTGTGTGTGTGTGGCTAGTTTATAACTGTAATATCCACTCTATTATGTGTACTTTATCGGGGAGAAGTTAAACAAGTGCAGTAGTCCGTAAATTGTCCCACTCTGTAAGGTTAATACACCACTATTAGACCCCCTACTGGTTCTTCCGTCAGCAGCGGTATAGGAGGGGACTTTGGGGTGTGAGCCAGAGGACCATAAACTAATTAAGGTTGTAGCAAAGTGGAGCCCCTTTAAAATTGTTTATAAACCATTAGGGGGAAACACGTTCTCCCGGGGATCTGCTGCACAATTAGAACCAAGGTCAGAGGAACAGCGGAGGGGGAATGGGGCATGCTCAGAACTGCTGCTGTGGACAGAAAGTGGCATTTACACTGGGGCAAATGCTCGCTTTTATTAATTTCCTAAATAAATAGGTGCCTCACGAGACCCTTTGTCAGTAAAATGCACCTTCAGTGATATTAATGAACCTCATGCTTATTTAGCCTATTTTTCCCTCTCTGGCTTCCCCCTTTCTCTACCTCCTTTTTTTCTCTCTATATGCCTGCTTAAAAGAAAAAGAAATGGAGCCATTTGCAACCCTTTTGCTCATTATGGCTCTTGGGGGTTGGTGTCAAATGCAGGAATGTGTGAATTTGGTTAAAGCAGGAAGAAAAGGGAGTTGTTAATCATTCATTTACTAAAGAGAAGCAAATGTTGTTGCATTTTATCTCAGTTTCCATGATTAAGAGACCCCTTGTTGTATTAAAATCAATGGCATTCAATGTTTCACATAAGCCACAGAGACTGGTGGTAAACAGCCCCTGTTGTATTTACCAGAAATCAGGCCTGTAGGTATTCTATCCATTTTATTATCTCTCTCATCGGTTATTCCCCCCATCCTTGAATGTGGTTAAACAGCCAGGACAAATTAATTGCCAGTGGAGCTTGCGATTTTCTGATAATCAAATAAATATTTGCATGCAATGGTGGCAAAAAAGCAAATGGGGCCTTAGGCCTTAACAATTTGATTTGGCCAATTGCTCCCCTGCTTCATTGGAACAGTTTATTGACTGGAAGTGCAGTGCTACGGGTTGCATCGACACATGCTCTGACAGTTGCCTGCCAGCCTATTCTTCCATCTCTTACACATTTAGCATTGATTAATTCTTGATCTTTGATGCTTATGCCAAGTCAAGTGCCAGCCTTCAACACATGATCTTTGAAGAGTCTACGCTGCATATAAGACCTCTTGCCGGAAATGTGCCCTAGGTTTTTTTTTTGGTGTGAATTTCCGGAGGACCCTAGGGGTTGACAGAGAATACAGATGAAGCGGCCCTCTTTCATCCTTATCAGCTGGGCACCTCTCAGAGCAAAGGGTTTGAGATGTCCTTCACTCTTGCATGCTGAGACCAGTGATGCTACAACATAGCAGCCATACAGCTTCCAATACCATCTCAACAGCGCTCTTGAGACGGTCAGACTTGTCGCCTTAATCTGTTTTGTACTTTTTCACACTCTTTTTCTCTCTCTGTGAAGAACACAGTACTGGGCCAGCGTGTAATTTTACTCGCTTCCTCCTTGGCTGACATGGCCCTGTGCACATTCAGGCTATTTTCTGAACTGTTGTTTAAGCAAGAGGGGGCTATTTTCTCAAAATTTGTTTCAGCACAGAGAGATAATGTGACTCAGAGCAGATACTGCAAATGTGTGCAAGAGAAGCGTTATTTTATTCCACGTGTGTATCAATGTTGCGCGAGTGTTGCAGCAGGGGCCGCTCTTTTGTTTTAGGAGGCTGTGTTATTCTCCTGCCCCCATGCCAATTATATTCAATCAGCCACTCTTGAGGAAGTGGCAGCAGGAAAAGCTTGAGTTTTCTGCTTGGCTGCCACTCTCTCCTGTCCCTCTTTTACTGACAGCCGTATGCCTCCGTCGCAGCTCACTGAGCCCCACAGTCAGATGTCTGATAGTGTAGCCTGTCGCTCATATTCTTGCTGCCACATAACCTCCCTCATTAACTCTCCTCTAAGCATGCACATGTGAACGCACTAAACTGAACCATATCTTTAAAAGGCAAAATCCAACAGCCCCTGGCCACAATAACATGAGTATGATGCACATTGTTCAAATACAGTCTCAAGTGTCTCTTCTTGTCTATCAAGATGATGTAAAGGCTATGCCATGAAATCATGAAATGATCATTCACCTTCACCTTCACCTGATCGTTCCAAATCCATTTTCTCCCCCAACCCCCCCCCCCCCCCCAATGTAATTCAAAGAAACTTTACTCTGCTCTTTTCCATAGTGGCCACATTTGTCAGGATCCAAAAATGAAGTAGTCTCTATGGCTTACTATCTCACATTTGTGATTCCATGCCCATAACTTAGTGTGAGAAACATACTCAAATCCTTTCTGTCAAAGCTCTTAAATATTATCTACATTCCCTTTTCAGATTAAAACTAAGTGCCTTGATGCAATGCACCAGGTTTGACATCAATGCCATTTTTTTTTTACAAAAAATCCATTAGTTCTTGCATGACGTGCACCAGTTCAAATTTGTTTAGTTGAGAATGTGTACAGAATACTTTGAATAGAGCACATGGGACATCTACTTGCATGGTATCATTTTGTATCCATTTTGGAGCTTAATTTATTTAGTTATTTATTTATTTCTTCAGATTGTCCTTTTGTTTTCCACAGGGGAAGGGGGGAACATGGTCTTTGAAGAACACAAGGGCGAAATGAACAATTGCAGACTATTTTTATTTTTCAGTGAACTATTCTTCTAAGACTCTGTGACTGACATAGAAAAGCAGAGTATAGTCGATTGAAAAGAGTGAACTAGGGAAGCATTGAATGCAGACACTGAAAGGTTCAGAAGATATGCTCATGATCCTGGATGTTCATACGCTGCATTTCTGGGTTATTTCTGATCCAGCTTTGCCTGGAAAAGCAGGAGCGATTGTGAGAGGAAAAGAGGGCTGCTTAGACTAATGGAAAGGCATCAGCAGCCACAGAGCGAGTGTAAAAGCCCTTTCCTCTCCATGAATAACACAAAGCTGAGGTCTTATTATGTGCTCGGGTTATCATGGGTCATCATCACAGCTCCAAATCCTTTCAGCAGGCCTGCTGTTTGCATCAAGTGGATCGTTTCACTACTTCTTATCAAATGATTGGCCTTCATCTCTTCAGATTTATTCATCCTATTTACAAAAAAGTCACCACCTTCTTCTGTTGATCTCAGATCACCTTTTTTGTTCAGTCTATGGCTTTATTCTTTTCCACCCAGCGTAGAAATCAGTCCCGTTGCGGGAAGTGTCAAAAGGAGGTTGGTAATCTACTTGAAGGTAAGTGATGGACAGTTTGGAGAGTGCAAAATCACCATCATCATCATCATCATCATCATCATCCAAAAAAAAAAAAAAATAGTTGGGAAGCAATTGTTTTACGGGATCAAAGATGGAGTGAGCAAAAAAAATGAAGCTTCAGCTTGTGCCTACGCCAAAGCTGTAAACAAATCCCTGGAAAAGAGGATACTCTCTAAAGCACCTGCTTGAATCATCAGAACCCTTGCTGTCACAGCATGTTATAGAGGTGCAAGTCAAAACCTTCCTAGTTGTCCTTTTCAATATTTCATGATATTCTAAGCTTGGTTCAGAGCTGGTTAATGATATTGCTGTGGATACTGGATTGTTTACAGCTCCCAGGGTTCAGTGTGTAAGAGCACCTCCACTTCATTAAGGTGCGGGTGCTTTAATAATGCAGACATAATTACAGAGGTCTCTGGGCAGGCTTAATGCATGCTTAAGACTGACCCACTCCTCCTGCCTCAGAGGTAATTGCATTGCATCCATGTGTAGCCAGAACATGACATACAAGGAACAAGAGAAAGATGCATTTGTTTAGCCCCTGCAACTTGTTTAGCTCTTGCCATCCAATGGATTTCTTATCAGATGTTGTCTACAGGGAAATCTCACAGAGTTAAGGCCCCGATATACTTCAAGCCAAATCGAAGAATGAACTGATGTGACGTCATTTAGAACAATATCAGGCCAAAACGAACTTCATTTGGAGTTTGTTTTGGGAGTTTGAAACAGCTTGCCAAAGCTGGTAAACACCTTTTGTGTTTACGAAAAATTTGCATCCAGGAGCGGTGTTACTTGGATTGTATTTCTGCAGTGTCATGCTGGGAAGCTCTGCAAATAACAAAATCTCATTGGAAGCATAAAACATGGAAGAGAGAGAAACTGGGTGTGGAAGTTTTAGAATAAAAAGATAAATTCCACAAATAAAGCCATAAAAAGCATATTGTCTGGTAAATCGTCAAACTATCGTGAAAAATCGTGAAACTACAATGTTCACTCTTCAGCTACCTGTTCTGTTTGTGACATGGCTTGACATAATGCTTCCTGTCCAGTGTAAAGGTTCCTGAATCCTGCCTGATC
Source organism: Romanogobio albipinnatus (assembly GCA_023566225.1). NCBI lineage: Eukaryota > Metazoa > Chordata > Actinopteri > Cypriniformes > Gobionidae > Romanogobio > Romanogobio albipinnatus. The sequence goes on along the minus strand of CM042245.1, from coordinate 31,799,118 downwards.
ACTTTAAATGAGGAGCTGATATATTTTTTTTTCACTTGCTAAACCTTCCAGAAAAATCTCTTGGACAAAGCATTGTCATCAGTACATTGTAAAGTAGTGGAAAAACAACATTAAATTGATAGTCCCGGGTTTGGCTTAGTATCGCAAGAGTTGTATGTGAGAATTGGAGCCAAAACTTTGCCCACGAGATGCCCTTGTAATATGTTCTCAGATCTGACCTGATTGTGACTAGCTCGAATTGTGACTCTCACCCCTTTCCCCACAACAGGGCTGGTTTGCCCTAACTCTCAGGGACTCCTGCAGAGATAGATTAGCCCGGCATGGAGCGTTAATGTTCACTGAGCCACAAGCATCCTCCAGGGTCATTGCTCCAGCTGAAGATTAGGTGTAGACCTGCAAAAGTAGGCCAAGCACGGACTCGGCCGCCGACGCCCCATCTGTTTCAGTGCCACCTCATTGTGCTCCCCCTTTAAAGTCCTGTTTCGAGGTCACGGCGAAGAGGTGGTGGCTGTTTTTAATGGTCGGGATCCAGCTATTCATGTATTCATCTAAGCCACCTCTGGAGCGCCGAGGCTGCACATCTGAGCCTGAAGGACAGCTGAAATTGTTTATCGGTTAATGACTTCTCTCCCCTTGCGGGTGTTTGCCGCCTCAGCTGCTCCCAGGCTACATTAAAGCATCCTGACTCTCTGAAGTCTCATCAAAGATGGAGCCATAGACCTACTCACATATTGCAGAATATCTGTCTGTCCACCTTTGCAAGTTGAAGACTGATTACGAAAATCCTTCTCTTTGTTCAGCCCAGGGTATTTGCACTTGTTGGGGTTGCCAAGGCACAGGGGACCATGATATTTGGCAAGCAATTAGGTGATTGTCCAAAGTGTATAATTAACTCTCCTACAGTCATTACCTCTTGACAAATGTTGGATCCCTCAAAAGAACCACTTGAGGTGGATCCAGTGAAAATTGATTGGATTATAAAGACAGATAATACATATATCAGTGCCATTTAATGCCAAGGAAAAGGCTAGCGGACATTTGAATGTAGCTTCTATACAATTACAAATCTCTTTTGCCACTAAACGTACTTAAGTTTCAAGAGTTTGTATGAAGGTGTCCCCTTTAAGTATGATATAACTCAGACTGCTTGATATGGTGTCACCATTATTGTCACTCAAACTGTCATCTCTCCATTTTTCCAAATTAAGTCATCCATTCTCATGGTCGTTATGGCAGTGATTTTGATGTTAAACTTCATCTAAAAATAAGAGCAGTTTCTGTCTTGCAATGAGTATGAGAGATTAAAAATGTAGTCAGTAAAGGTTGAAAGCAAAAGCGCTAGACTATCCTAAAAACTGTGTTCTTTTTAAAAAAAAATGTAGCTCTACTCTGTCCTACACACACATTTATGTGACCTTCTAAGTTATTAACTTGCTCTGTTGCATGCTGCAACTTTTCCTCACTCAGTTTAGTTTAGGGGGAGTTTTCACAGCAGGTATTTTTGGACCCATTTACGGTTGAGTATCCCTCTCACATACAATGCACACGTGCACACTCAGTCTGTTATTTTCCTTGTACGCATACCTCCTTCACATCAGCAGTTTTATTGCTGTGAATGATGGGTCTTCAGCTTCTCTTGATTATATCCATGGCTGACAATCTCAGCATAGCAAACCACCCAATTTATCATCCCTAAACCACAGCTTGTTTTACGCTGGCTCTTGACAGCTAAACTTGTGCTCAGTTTCTACGAGTTTAGCTAGCCTAAGTTTACTCCAGTGGGAGTGCAAAGGGAATCCCACTGAGGCTTGGGTAGAGATTGAGGTGGGTGGGGGTCTCTTAAATGGCTGTCTGGTCAAGAAAGGTCTTTTAACGTAGGCTGAAATAAATGTGGTAATTAAGCTGCACTGTGGGCCACAGGACCTTGATGAATATTATCACTTAATTATAGGGATCACTATTCCCAGCACGCAGTTGAGCTCTGCCAGCACACAATTTCTTTCCCAGTGTGGATGGGCAGTGGTGCATGTATTTGTACATGCATGTGCATATGTATGGGGTGTTCTCGGTGTATGCTGTGTCCAGTGTGTCAGTGTGTTCCCATGTCTCTACATTGTTGTCCCCCTCTAGCCAGTCCCAAGGTATTATGTAACCATTATGTTTACCATCTAATTTTTACAGTTTTACTATTGTGCATGTTGAATATAGAAATGATACATTTGCCAGTACACCATTCACCCCCCCCCCCCCCCCCCCCAAATCCTGACCATTTTCCATCATGTATTTAAGTGTGCAAATATGTCTACAGTTTTAAGTTGCTCATCTTTCTCTCTTTTCTCTCAAGGACAACTACACCTTTGCCCAGCCTGGTATTCAGAGGAAAGTAAAGGCACTGGAGGAGCTGGTCAGCCGGATTGATGGTGCGTAGCCTCAGTGAAGCATAGTCTACTTGCCTCCATATTCTCCTTTTTTCTGCCTGTGTCCTTTTTCTCTCTCTTTATCTCTCTTTATCTCTCTCTGTCTCTGACTAACCCATATCCCCCCTCCCCACCCCAGTTGCAGTGTCAGCCCCAATCAGTGCACCAGTGCTTTGGCCTTTAGTGGAGAGCGCTCGCTGCTCGGGCCAGGAAAGCAAAAGGCACTGGAGCATAAGCCTTTCTCATTACTTTCTATTAGGTGGCCGTAATCAGAATTCAATGCCCATTTCTCGGAGACAGGAAGCCCTCTCCTCTCCTCCCGCACAAGGCCTCTATCTCCTCAGCCTGCATTAGACCCAATGATTGCTTTAATTTCTGAGAGAAAGACTGCAGTCAGAGCATATTGTTGATGTATTTACCACTCTGGCTTTTTGTCTATGTGGAAAATAGAGAGAGAGACTTTGTGTGTTTCACTCTCATCAGCGTTTATGCTATATATAGAGCTGCTTGTTCTTTCTACCACTTTTGTTTTGATTGCCTGCTCAATTCTATACTTTTGCTCTAACAGAAGCATTCTTGTCTCTTCCAGTTTGATTATTCAGTTATTTTCGGAACCCATCAGAGTAAAATAAGGTTGAAAAGTAACTGATTACAACAGAGTTTTTGCTTTTCTACTAAAGACATTCCTCCTTTTTCCAAACACGAGGACGACTACCTTTAGGCACTGAAAAACAAGGTATACCACCCCCGAAACCTGCTAAAACTAGATGTGTCTCTGGTTTTCATCAGTCTAGCAGTTTTGAATCAGGAATTGTGATGTATTTCATCGAGACAAGCACATTAACATGGTCTAATGAGCCTGGTGATTGAGCATTATCAGTTGAAGTCTTTGTACTCAGGCTTGTTCTTGAGTAACCTTCACATTGTCAGGCTCCAGAGCTTTTCGCCTGTCACATTTATTGTGTTTAGCCACTCTTGATTACAGATAATGTCTTCTATTAGACATTCAAATGGGGTTTGGAAGTGCCTTGCAAAGAAACCAATGAAAGGGAACAATTGATATTTGAGATTCATGCATATGACGCCTGCCTTTATAAAACATTTTTTTTTACAGTTTTTAGCTAAACAATAAGTTCTGCTTTTTGACTAATTGTGTGAGTTGCAGTTAATAATCATGACAGACCTGTGTGTTCTGTGACTATTTTTCGTTAGGGATGTTAATTGTTTTTATTGGAGTCATGGCCTACCATTTAGTGCATATACACCAGGTGTTCAATCATGGACAGTGATTCCACGTGATTGAAACAAGTAAAACAACAATAGAATCAACCATGTACAACTAACTAAAATCAATGGTGTTCATTTAACTTGAATTAATGGTTTTAGTTTAACTTGAATACAGTCAAACCAAAAATGATTTAGACACCAGATATGTATATTGTTTTAGTGGGTGCAGGACACTATAGTTAATTTATGTAAGTGAAGATTTCAAAATAAAGTAAACTGTGACATACATTATTATACCCAAAATTCTTCATACAGTTGGCTACCAAAATTATTCAGACACTTTGACCTGACTATGTTTTGCTTAAGTGTTTTTTACTTAATGCAACCTTTTACATCACAGGCTGAACAAAATTAAGCATTGCTTGGTAATGCCTAAATTGGTATTATCTAATTGTGTACTGATTGGTTGATTGTAATCCATTACATACCTTTCTATCAAATTTATCTGACATTATCAAGCTTAATTTGTTCTGACACAGTTCTTGTCATATTTTATTACCATTTTCTAAACTAGAGTGAATAAACTGTGATTATGTGAGAAATGTTGTCTGAATACATTTTGGTTTGACTATGGTTTTCATTAAAATGTAATTATTAAAAAAATCATACAATTAATGTTTCTTGTTGATTTAGATAACAACAAACCAAATGTAACTTTTGTGTACACATGTGATGTCCGGTGTTGGCGGTCCAGAGGTGATAGTGGTTTCATCCAGAGTACTGCCATAGTGGTTGCTTTATTATTAAAGCAATTTTAATTCTTGTTAGCAGGTCCTCAACCCAAGCTCAATTTTAAAACTTCAACACTATGGTAACCCCCCAAACCACTAACATAACAGAAACTTTTAAATACCAACATAATAGAACATTAAATATTAACAAGTCTCTCCATTTTCTCATCTTGCTAAAAAATTATTTAACATTTACTCTCTCAATTCATCCCAGTGCAAAGCATGATGGCAAGTGAAAGTCCTGTTTGATTGGGTTACTTGATTGAAACATGTTATTTCAAAATGAAAACATGAAGTGAAGTCAAAGTCAATTTAACACAAAATCGCATTTGAACCAGAAACCTGATACAATGGTGTTAAATCAAAAACAGCATCAAAAATCTTTTTTTTTAAGTTATGATGTGATATTTCATCAACAAGCTATTTGTCTGTCCACGTGGCTCCTTGATCACAAAATGAATCCCAATCTTTGTGTTCCCTTGTTTGTTGACATAAGTGGTTTCACATTCTGAATGTTCTTTTTTCTTTAGTTATTTTCAAGATCTGAGTTAAATTATCCATTGTTGCTTTCATTATGGCTTTTAAAGTTATACACATTGATACACAGTCAAATTAAACCATTTTAATATTATACACAAAACAGTCTGTAGCTGAGCTGACAGCCATAATGCCGTAGAAATGGAAACCATTCCAAAAATAGAATACCCCATCACTGTCGCAGATAGTTCGGACAGAATCTCTGGTTAACATAGAAAAGATACCTTTTATTGTATATCATGGCTTCACGTCTGGTTAGGACACAGTGTGCGATGCGCTATGGTTGATGCTTTGGCTTCGTTTGAAATGCATTTTCAATGATGGAGCAAAAATAGGTAATGTAACTGGCAGTATTTTCTAAAATGTAAATTACAGAATATTGACTTCTGGTTTATTAAGATGTTGGATAAAAGTTGTGCTGTTGGTCTAAATATCAGCACTCTTGCTCATGTGATATTGCTTAAATAATTGCCATTTTTTGTTTCTTGCCCAAACAGCTGCTCAAACAGAAGTGAGCTTTTTGCGAGTGAAGTTTAGATGCCAAACACCTCTTTCACATTTCCCATTACTCCTTCATTTTAGTTAATCTACTCTGATCAAACCTAATTTGATCGAGTCAATTGGGTGGGGATTTCTTGTCCACATCAGATAATCACTTCTCTTGATTTAGTCCTATGGGTCAGTGTGCTGTGTTCACAGCATAAATCATTCGGTTCGACTCGGTAGGACAAGACGCAAATAGCAATAGTATGTTTTAATTCTTGCCACCTGGGCCAACAGGGACAACATGCCAAGAAAATAGGGTCACAACAGAAAAGCTATCAGTTTCTCACCGCTTTCCAAAGGGGATACGCTGAGGGAAAGTTTTGTTGTGTTGTTTCCCTTATGAGAAACAACAAGTCCTTAGCATTTCAGTTGGAAGTTTATGCAACAAGGTCAAAGTGCACATATCCTTGCATCTTTAATGTACGACGGCTCTCTCTTACCAGCATCCCTTCATCTTGTCCTCTGAACAGCCCTTACTCAGTTTGGGTTGCAGTTTCCATATATACAAGACGTGCCAGAGAGGGAGGGTGTAATTGCTGTTCGCCAGAGAGTTGGGTTTCTGCCATGCTCATCTTCATCAGGCTGCCTGGATTACTGTCGCATTATTTCCAAATTTCCCCCTTGTAAGGACGGCACATGTCGACCTTAATCAGGCTGCTCTTAGATCTGGCACTGTCGTGGTGTTTTACATCATATTCTCCCCTGTAATAAAGTTGGGGATGTAAATCAATCAGGCGAACCCTTTTTGCACTCTTTTCTTTGCCACTACGCTGAGGCACGTAGCATGCTTGGTCACTCTCCTGTCCCGAACAGAGGTTACGGTACCTCTTCCAGCACTAATGAGGCTGGGGGTTTAGAACATGCGGCTGCTGGGAAGGTCTGAGCCCAGACCTGCGGTGTAGTGATCAGGGTACGTAGCACTTCAGACTCTTGATGCTCCGACACCTTTGTTCACGGGACATGTTCGTTCTGCCTCCGTCGCCATATGGCTCCACTCAGTCAGGGTAGAGCTAGGGCATGTTTGTCAGGGCCCACAGCGGCCCACCGACATGACAGGCATTCCCTGCAGAAAGCTGCCCCGTAACATCAAGAGAGAGAGGCCGAAGGTCGTCTGACCTCGCAGCTGTGAGCTGTCCATCCCTTCTCGCTTACATCGGCTCAGTGCGTTCATGCACACCCAGATGTTCGGATACAGATGCACCGCTCAGGTGCTAAGGTCACGCCTACAAAACACCTGCTTTTTTGTTATGGAAGCAGCGCCTTTGAGAGTCGCTGGTGGGAATAATGGCAGTAATGAATGCACAGATGAAAAGTTGCATCATGTAGCTGTTTAGAGTTTAGAAATACATTAGAAAGTCATCAGACTTGTCTAATTCCATAGACAAAGTGACTAGAACTATGGAAGTGACTATTTGATTCTTTTGAAAGAGTTTCTTGATATGCTTTGCCCCTTATTTGCCCCATATTTAGTTTCAACTTGGTTGATAAAGTTGTTGCATAATTGAGGGTTTTTCAGGTGTAGCGCCCCCTATGAGCAGTATATGGCACAACTTGCAGAGCTTTGCCAAAATGTAATGTTGTCTATATATAGTCTTTTCCCGGAAAATTACAATATTCCAATTTTGTTTGCGATTTAATGTATTTTCCACATAAAGTAAATTTGAATTAAAAAAAACTGGACTGTGAAATTAAAGAGTACTTTGCTGTTTTAGCTATAATGAGCATCCTTTTTTTATATAAATAAAGTTAGGGCAACAGAACATTTCTGGTGTTTGTTCATACAAATTTCACTGCCACAGTGTCAGCTTGTTGCGGATGGTTGCCAGGGCATTTATTGATTGTTACTTACTAGCCCAAGTCAAAAAAAACCTAAGTTTATGATATTCTGACCACTAAATATGGATCTGTTCCATCCATTCTAGTCCTCCCTTCAACAAACCACCTAACTGGATGACTTTCCAGCATCATCATTGATTATGTAATTCTAACATTTCATGAACTGGCATTATATATGGAGTAAGGCTTGAGAAAATGGTAGTTACTTTGCTCACAGACTTCTGTGAAAGTGCTATTGAGTTTGACTGAAATAACACAATGAATGTCAGCGCTATAGAAAGACCTTTATTTTATTGTCATGGAAACGTCACTTGTGGACGTTTTTGCACTGTGCCTTGCTGTCAGGTAGGCTAAAGAGCAAGGAAGCCATTCCTTTCCACTGAGAACAACACTGCGTATTGAAAACCAGACATTATAACACCAGTGTGTCTGATGTGTGTGAGGTCTTTTTGTGTCCTTTGGCTGTATGACGTGCATGCAGATGTACTTTTATGCGTAACCCCATGCATTTTGTCATGGTTCGTTTTTGTCAAACCTTTGCCTGTAGTGCAATGTTGAATTTTTACAATGAAGACCTCTTTATTTCTCACTGCATTTTGAACTTTGTTCACTGTCTCTTGCTCTAAGTTAGAAAATAAAATCTCTGGTTCTCTGAAGTCATTGTGACAGATCAAGCTTTCAAAGAGCTACATTGATTTCTTTTACATTTCCGTCTCCACCAGGCCCTAAGCGGCCTGCCAATTTCCTCACCGTAGAGCGATCCTAGGCTTTAATTATCTGCCTCCTTTTCAAAAGAGCCGCAAGCACTTTTTATAGGATTTTTTAACACCATAACCACCTTCAAGATATGGCCATTTCCAGTTCCTGTTCTCATAATTGCATGCTGTGGTGAAACACCTTTTTTAAACTTTCACCCACAGCTCTAACCATCATAATGATTACCAAAGAAATGCCTGCGGGTTTGGATTAATACAGTACATTATTAGATATTATAATTATTAGTAGTGCATTATGTTTAAACCTTTATATAAATATTCTGAGACTAATTCACTTCCAAATATATATATTTTTTTAAATATGTTTTTTTAATTCATGCATTATTGGCAAAAGTTTTGGGATGCCTGCCTTTGCATGCACATGAACTTTAATGACATCCCATTCATAATCCGTAGGGTTTGATATGGAGTTGGCCCACCCTTTGCAGCTATAACAGCTTCAACTCTTCTGGGAAGGCTTTGAACTTTCTTCTTGAAGCGCATTTGTGAGGTCAGGCACTGATGTTGGACGAGAAGGCCTGGCTCACAGTCTCCACTCTAATTCATCCCAAAAGTGTTCTACCGGGGTTGAGGTGCAGGACAGTCAAGTTCCTCTACACCAAACTCACTAATCTATGTCTTTATGGACCTTGCTTTGTGCACTGGTGCACAGTCATGTTGAAACATGAAGAGCCCACAAACTGTTCCCACAAAGTTAGGAGCATGAAATTGTCCAAAATGTAGTGGTATGCTGAAGCATTAAAGGATTAGTTCACTTCAAAATGAAAATGTCTTGATATTTTACTCACCCCCGTCTCATCCAAGGTGTTTGTGTCTTTCTTTCTTTAGTCGAAAAGAAATGTAAGGTTTTTTTTAAGGAAAACATTTCAGGATTTTTCTCCATATGATGGACTTTGATGGCAACTAACAGTTTGAAGGTCCAAATCAATGCAGTTTCAAGGGCTTCGGATGGCTCTGCATGATGATGGAATAGGGTCTTATCTAGCAAAACCATCGGTTATTAAAAAAAATGTTTTAAGCAGAAGTACTGCCACAAGTGAACATGCTAATACTAATACAAATGCCCTTTACCAAAACAAAAATCCATCTCCAAATTCAAAATCGTCCGATATTGTTGTTTTACCTTTTTTGCTAAAGGGTGTTTGTATTAGTTTTCGCATTTTGTATTAGTATGTGCTTTGTAAACTTGGGGGCGGTACGTCTGCCTACATCTAGCGTAACCTTTACAATGTGATTATGTAATCTGTGGCACGCTGCAGAAGATGAGCAATTTAGGTTATAAAGTATATACTTATTTTTTTTTTTTTTTTTTTTTTGAAAATGAGTTCAATTATATGGAGAAAAATCCTGGATTTGTTTCCTTAAAAAAAAAAAAAAAATTCAAATGAAGAAAGAAATACATGAACATCTTGGATGAGATGGGGGTGAGTAAATGATCAGGATTTGTTTTTTTTTTTGGAGTGAACTAATCCTTTAAGAGTTCCTTTTACTGGAACTAAGGGGCCAAGCCCAATCCCTGAAAAACAACTGCACACAATAATCCCCCCTCCCTCAAACTTTACACTTGGCGCAGTGCAGTCAGGTAAGTACCATTCTCCTGGCAGCTGGCAAACCCAGACTCGTCCATCGGCTTGCCAGACTGAGAAGCATGATTCGTCACTCCAAAGGTCACATCTCCACTGCTCTAGCGTCCAGTGGCGGCGTGCTTTACACCACTGCATCTGACGCTTTGCATTGCACTTGGTGATGTAAGGCTTGGATGCAGCTGCTCGGCCATGAAGCGCTCTACTGTTCTTGAGCTAATCTGAAGGCCACACGAAGGCCTTCAGCTATCGGAGGTCTGTAGCTATTGACTCTGCAGAAAGTTGGTGACTTCTGTGCGCCTCAGCATGCACTGTCCCCGCTCTGTGATTTTATGTGAGTTGCTGTTGTTCCCAATTGCTTCCACTTTGTTATAATACCACTAACAGTTGACCGTGGAATATTTAGTAGTGAGGAAATTTGGACATCATTTATGGATTTTGCAACATCGCCACTGTTATTGATCTGAAGTGAATCAACATTGAACTTACTCAAAGTGAATAATGATTGTTCTGTAGAGCAGCGTATAGATTAATTAAACTCATTTCATAACTGATGAACTTTACAATTAATCAACACTGACACTACTGACACTGGCACTATTTTTAGTGCTGGTTTAAAGCAAATTTTTAATTTGTCTCATATTTGATGAAGTTTACATCATTGATCATGTTGTTTGTTGCTGTGAAACTGCTTTGAAATGCTATATAAGTACTATATAAATAAAGATGACTTGACTTGACAGTCGGATGGTATCTTGGCAGAATAAGTTTCATTGTGGGCTTTATTCCAATGTGTTACTGACTCAAGCATTAGTTTTGTGAGCAATGACCTTGCCCAACATCCTGATCAGCTGAAGTTTCATTGTTCTGTAACTGCACTTTCATTTTTCAATGTCTTTAAACTGGCTTGGAAATAAGAATATTCTCACAATTTAATTTAATACACCGATCAGACTGCTAGATAAATGAGGACAGGGAATAGGCAGGAAGTTGCCTTATATGGAGAAGACAAAAAGTGCACATGGAAAGAGAAGAGCAAAAATGTATATTTCCATTACTCTTTGAGGGTGACTTAACTTACGCATATCTTTCCCATATGTTATGATAGGTTTGATTGAGTCTGATCACTGTGGTCAAAGACAATCTTGATCTAGATAAACTAGATTAGCCATGATGCTGGAGCTGGCCTAACCATATGTTGTTTAATTTCCCATGTCCTTTTAATATAAGGTTTTGGGATTCATTGTCTGAGAGTTTGCTTTCTTTTGCAAGTCGCACAATTTGAGGAGTTAGTCACGTCCCCAAGACAAGTATGAATAAAGTGTGAAATCTTGATTTGTGGCCTCTTTTCATTAAGCAACCACCTAACAACCATCCAGAACACCCTATAGCAACACCCTACCAAACCACACAGAATATTTATACACTACTGATCAAAAGTCTGGAATAAGTTACTTTTTTATGTTTTTGAAAGAAGTTTCTTAAGCACACCAAGGCTGCATTTATTAGATCACAAATACAGTACAACTATAATATTTTGAAATGGAATTACAAGATAAAATAACTATTTTCTGTTTTAATAAAAAAAATCTTAAAGTCTTCAGTGTCACATGATCTTTCAGAAATCATTCTAATATGCAGATTTGGTGCTCAAGTATTTCTTATTATTATCAATGTTGAAAACCGTTTTGCTGCTTGATGTTTTTGTGGAAACCATTAGGGCTGTGCGATATTGAAGAAAAATGCGATATGCAATATCCTTGTTAAATAATGCGATATTCAATATGCGATACGATATTACTTTAAGTGTGTAAAATCTATTTCTTTCCCCAACTGATATCTTTACATGAATACTCGTCAAGACATAACTGTGTGTTTATTTGACAGTTCGAGTGCGTAACAAGACATGAAAAACAACTTGTTTTGGTGTGTCAGACAGCAGACAGCACGAGACTGCAAGGAGTTGTTTTTCGCAAGTTATTGCATTTAATAACTCTTTTTAAGTCACATAAGTAACAGTCATGTGCTCAGTCTATTCTCTGCTATATGCATCAACCTAAAACGTACACTTTTCACAATGTTGAAGTAGCCTATTAAAATCATTCAGATATTGCTTGCCCTTGCGATATGCATATTGTGATATGTACATTTGCGATATTTCGATAATTTCGATATATTGCGCAGCCCTAGAAACCATGATACATTACTGTTCAAATGTTTAGGTAAGATTTTTATTTTTTTTTTAAAAGAAAGAAAGAAATTAATACTTTTATACAGTAAGGATGCATTAAAATGATCAACAGTAAATGCATGTATAATGTTATAAAAGATTTCTGTTCAGTAACAAATGTTTCTTGAGCCCTAAATCAGCATATTAGAATGATTTTGAAAGAATCATGTGACACTGAAGACTGGAGGTATGATCATCACATGCATCACTGGAATAAAAAAAAAAAAAATATATATATATATATATATATATATAAATATACAGTGAGGAAAATAAGTATTTGAACACCCTGCTAATCTCCTTTCTTTCTCTCTTTCTTGCTTCATGTCTCGTTCACACTCAACTCTCATTAGGAAACCAAACACACTATTGTCACCGTATGCTTTCACTTCGTTCGAGGGCTTGTAGTAATTAGCAGTCATATTAGACGATAGCCCATAAGAGTTGTTTAACGCTAAAACAATTCTGTTCGTCAGAAGCGCCCCAGAACGTGAACACTGTTTCCTCTTATCTCGTCTGTTTTGTATGAATACATTGAGGTTCATCAGCATGCAAATTGCTCAAGGTGAATTTATTTATGTAAATGAGGACACAATGTGGGCTTTTTCCACACAAATCATATAAGGTTATAAAGCTCACATTAACATTTCAGGTGAAGCAGTACAGAGACTCCTTAGAAAATGATGAGGGGAAAAAAAATGCTGAACCTGAATGACACCTGATGTCACTTTTCTTTTGTGGGTTTTTCTTTACAAACGTGGCTTTGAACATCAAATTTTCTCTTCTGACCCCAACAGAAAAACGTCAGCTGGTATAAAACAACGCTCTTTGACTTATTTTTGTTGTCATTTCTCAGTTTGGATGTCTTAAAAGGGATAGTTCACCCAAAAATGAAAATTCTATCATCGTTCCAAGCCTGTATGACTTTCTTTCTTCTATGGAACATAAAAGAAAATATTTTGAAGAATAAAACCATTTTGGTGACCATTGACTTCCATTATAGGGACGAAGCAACACTGACATGTTTCTCAAAATATCTGCTTTTATGTTCCACAGAAGAAAGCAAGTCATACAGGTTTTGAAGCATGAGAAGGTGAGAAATAACAGCACAGTTTTCATTTTTGGTTGAACTATCACTTTTATTCCTTTGATTTCTCTTGGCAGTTTCTTCCACTGCTGAACATGAAAGTATCTTCCGCTGTAAATAAAATTGCCCAATTCATATTTGTTGCTGAAATCTTTTTTTCTTGCTCTCTCAACTTTCAAATATGGTCCAGCAGACCTACCCTGGCTTGTCCTTTTTAAATAAGCAACAAAAAAAATGATGCTATGCTAAGTAACATTCAGTGTCTAATTGCATGTCAATTAATTATGAAGGCAAGAAGTCAAAATAGAGGTGAAAATCTATTTTACTTTTTAAAATAAATGGAATTTAATGTGTTATTTTAATTCATTAATTTTATAAATTATATTAATATTAAATGTAAATATCACATTTAAATTATTATAAATTACTACATGATTATATTATATGATGTGTATATATTATAAATTAAATATTTAACAAAGGTGATTGATATTTTATTGAGGCCAGGCCCCATTTTTTTTTATATCGTCTTTGTCCTCTTGAGGTTAAGGCAAACATTGAGTTAGATTGATGCAACAATTGCATGAATTCCAATACCACATTTATGTCACATCACAAAAAAATCTAATGCGTATCCAACTTTTTTTCACATATAAGTGGACCAGAACAGAATTGAATATAGACCTTGATTTCTGCTGATCACACTGTAATCCGAAAACCAGATCAAAGAAAGAAAGAAAAAGTTGTGCTGCCTTGGTCCCTGATAAATGTGTGCATTATATGTGCCTGTTTTCCATTTACTTTGCATGAATCAACCCTTTGACTGAGGATGTGGATGTGAAATAATGTCAGATTAAAAGCAGTCCACATGAAACTCCAAACACTGGTCTTATTAGACTTGAGGCACTTGACTTATAGCTTATGAACAAGCACAAGAAGTAGTTTTCTGCCATGATGATAAATGTTATCTGTACAATCTTGACAGTGCAATGACAGTGGCTACTGTCAACTGTCTCCAGATCGGTGTTCAAATTCATTGTGCATTCAAAGTGAAACAGTGAATAAATAATCCATGTACGCATACATATTCAGAGAATTTAACCATTAATGTGTGAAAAAGTGACCTGGTCCGAAGTTAAGGGATATTTGGCACAAAAAAAAGGGTGGTCACTAGCAATTATTTTGGTAATCAAGTAATAGGTTGATTACTTTGACTATTAATCAAGTAATCTTTTTTTTTTTTTTTTTTTTTGGTGGTGGTGGTGGTAATAAAAATAGACCTAAGTGAACAATACATTAAAATGCATATATGATAATGATAACAAATGATTATAATTGGTTCAAATAAAGTATGAAAAGCAAGTAGTCATATGGTTTTATTGAACAACACTTAAAATGCTATAAAACAATAATCAACTTATGTGCATTATGTATTATAACGAATGCCTGCACCATTGGCCTGGTGATTGTTGTTGTTGTTACAATTTACAGCTCAAAATCTTAAAATGTTATTAAAATGTCCAACTCATCTTTAATATGTGGCCACTTCTTATGATAGAAATGCTACAGCCACTGTGATTTCTAGTTCGACCTTATTTACTTTGTTAGCTAACATTACTGGTCTTATGGTTCAAACTCATTAAAGGGATAGTTCACCGGGGGGGGGGGGGGGGGGGGGGAGAAAATTCTGTCATCATTAACTCACACTTTAAACATGTATAACTTAATTTCTTTTGCAGAACATAAACAGATATTTTGAAGTTCTAGGAGAGTAAATGATGGCTGAATGTTCAATCTTTGGTCGGACAAAGAGGCAGATGTGATTGGTCAGATCGCCTGTCAATAAAACTTGCGGCGAAGGGTGAATTGCAGTAAATGCATTCATGCCATACCTGAGGTGCAATAAATTATCTGTAAATATATATTACCACCAATTCAAATGCAGCTTCAGAAAAAAAAAAAAAAAAAACATGGCTGTTGTAGCCTAAAAGTTAAGCTGTAATAAATTTGATGTTATCTTTTGTGGGTAATTTTTCAGGCAAATTTGATGTGTGATTAATTTGTGATTAATTAGATTAATTATTTGGCACATCATGTAATTAAGTAGAGTAAAATTTTTAATCGCTTGACAGCCCTAATTTATATCAGTTAACATTTATTTCAAGTAATGAAAATGATTTTTACATCATAGTTTTAGTTTTAATTTTAATATCCCTGTTCTGCCTGTATGGTTCATGTACAGAGACAGCTGCTCGCCGCTGAAGGTGGGTGCTATAGACCCCCTCTTTCTCTTAGTGTCTGAGCAGGTTTTGGCTGGAAATGCAGCGAGGGCGAGAAAAAGGGTCAGTGCAGATGTAATTATGGGATAGATGGGCGGGGGCAGAAGTCGAGCAGAAGTCCATTGCTCAGCAGAATCGTGGCAAACAGCTCACTTGTCTTTCTGTGAACTCTGACCTCTGCCTGTCCCCCATCCCCCTCAGAACCTGCTTGTGTTTTGCTGCATTGAAGGTGGAAAGAGCATGCAAGAAAATGCTGAAAATCCTTATTCTGCTAATAAAGCTGCAAGGCTTATTCTAACATAGTTTACTTTTTTTTTGTATAGGATTTAGACTTCCTGAAATTACCCCCCATAGTTTTAGGGTTGGAATGTGATAATTTTCAATTTATGGTTTTTGGCATAGTTATTTTTATAATTTATTAATTTGTGTCTGTGTGTGTGTGTGGTTCAAGTAAACCCTATGTTATCAGGACAAAATGTCCCCACCAGTGTTAATTTTGACAGCAAATTTTGATTTTGTTTTAGTCATAGTCTTTTGACTAAAATGCCATTTATTTTTAGTCATATTTTAGTCACCTGAATTGTTTTTAGTTTTAGTCTCGTTTTAGTCGACTAAAATCGAATGAGTTTAGTTAAATTGTAATGCATTAATTGAGCATTTAAGCATTACATAACCGACTGTTACTGTCAAAATGACATTTTGACATGATTGTGTTTTTGTATGTTCAAGTGCAAAAATACAGGAAAGAGAGCTCAAATCACTTTTTTTGTTTGTTTTTAAAAAACGTCCATATAGTTTTAATAATGTTGTATTTCTGTTTTAGTTAGTATATCAGGTTAAGCTAAAGTTTCAAATAAGTTTTATTTTTATTTCAGCTAACATTTATTTAATTTCAAGTAATGAATATTTATAATGGTTTTAGTTAACTTGACTCTTATTTTGAAATGTCTGCGCCTTACTATTGCTGCTCATTCAAGTTCAGATGAGGGAGATAAAATATGCATTGTTACAACCGTCTAAAACATATTACTATATAAACATCGTAAAGTAAATATTGTCATTATTCCTCAGCATTAGTTCATAAACAATTACCTAGCATAAATGTGCGCTATTCATTGATTGCAACCTGCTCTGAAGCGCTGGTGCGTGAGCCTGTAGAATGTGTGAAAGCGCCGTGTTTTCCCATCAGATCAGCACGTTACAATTCAAATGTGTACATCTATTACACAGGAAATCAGTACTGACAGGATCTCTTCCATAATTGTCCCTCCCTATGCATTATTGACACCATGAATACATAGACTCTCAAAATAAACTTAGAACTTGGAATATGATGTTAAAATAGGAGTTTTCTTTTATTTTTTGTTTTCTTTATCTTGGATGTCTTTATCTGTCACTGACCCTTTAATTAGGTTAAAAATATGATTTTGATTTGCAATGCTAATAAGCAAAATTGATGTGTTTGTTTCATCAGTCTATCGCTTCCGTTTCTTGGCAGTGAGATGTATTCAGCGTTAATAAGTATAAGTTGTTTATTCAGGAGAGTTGGATGTGAGAATGACACTGTCAAGGCAAGTGTGAAGTTTGACAAGCTGATCTTCGACATGGGTGTGTGTGCGCGAGCTTTGCAGCTAGGGCTTGATATATACTGTATATGCAACCACAATTCGAGTAAAGTTGGGTCATTTTGTAAAATGCAATAAAATCAAGAATCTGATTTGTCAATACTCTTGAACCTTTATTTACCTAACTATTTTCCAGTGTTTTCTCTGGGCAAATTAAGTGTATTTTGTAAATATAAACACATTTTGGTTTTGATGGCTGCTACACACTCCAAAAAATTGAAACGGAGGCAAAATAATAGTGAAAAGGTTATAGAATATCCAAGTTAACCTCTTTTGAATAAGCAATAAGCGAAGATGGGCCATGGTTCATCATTTTGTGCCAAACATCAGGAGAGAATTGTCAAAAAATTACATTTCTCAATGCAAGATTGTCCGTGTAGGGCAAGGCAGGAGCCCTTTGTTGAATGTGTGTGCACTTCGAGACTTTAGATGGCTTTGCATGAGGAATCAAAATGCCACTGTGTTAAAAATAGCTACATGGGCTCAGGAGCACTTTGGAAAACCTTTGTCACTTAAAACAGTTTGCCGCTGTATCAAGAAATGCAACTTGAATCTCTCGTACGCAAGGAGAAAGTGATACATAAGTTCTGTTCAGAGATGGCACTGATTTCTCTAGGCACAAGCTCATCTCAGATGGTCCAAATGACTGCGATCGGATGAGTCCACATTTCAGATGAAAGATGAAAGGGATCCCGACTTCCATCAACGACAGATACAAAAGCAAACGTATCTCATGGTGTGGGGGTGCATCAGTGCTAATGGAATGGGTGACTTGCATATGTGTGAAGGTACCATTGACGTGGAGGTGTGTATTGGAATTGTACAGAGACATACATCGTCATCAAGATGACTTCTTTCCTCTGAAGCGAGACAATGCCTCACATCATTCTACATGTGCTACATCAGAGTGGTTTCATAGACACTCTACACTGTTGAAGGGATGTACTTGACTGGCCTGCCTGCAGTCCAGATCTGTCTGTTATTGAATATGTATGGCCCATCATAAAAAGGAGAACCATCACAATTGGTAAAACTAAAGAATATAGTTCTGATGTGCAGCAAAGGATTGAAAGTGGCTGTTAGAATATAGCCGTTATTGAAAATTTTATTTCCCACCATCAGGGCAATAATTAAGAAGTTCCAATCAACTAAAGATGTTACAAATCTGCCCGGAAGAGGACAAGTGTCTATTGTCTTAATGCACAGCAAGGAGGAAAGTTTACGTGGACTCTTTACAGATCACAACTGGAGAATTACAGAAATCAGAGGGTCTAAAAGTATCAACCAGCACCTACAAGTTGTGTGGGAAGGATTCAAGAAAAATGCTCTGCTTTCACTCCAGCATATTCAATTGCCATACTCTCTACTGTAACTTCAAATGGAACTGAGTTCTATGGTCAGATGAAACTAAAAAAAGAACATTTTGGCAGCAAACCCACAAGCTGTGTATGTTTTACACAGGGATAAAAAAGTACCCAATGCCTACAGTTATTGCTATTTCTTAATGTTGTGGGTCTTTTTTGCTGGATGTCCTGACATCTTGTTCAGATTAGGGATGCGCCAATCCAATACCCAGTATAGGGTATCAGCTCCGATTCCGCCATTATTTGCCGGATCGGGTAACGGTCAGACAGGACTGATCCAAATCCGATACTGTGCGTATACTATTCTGTGTTATTGTTAAGCCCCAGTGTCCCACAAAAGGCACAAAAACATTATAAAGCATCATCAACTCTTTGGTTACGACAGTCAACATGATGAAACTCTCTCCAAAATGATTCAATGTTCCTGTTATTATACTTGATCTGGAGATAACGGTTTATGCTTTTGCATAAAAAGACTTTATCTGGCTTGAGTTTATTGTTGTTTCTAAACCGTGTTACTTTCTACCGGTGTCTGTTAGATCACAACACTGGACTAGAGATTGTATTGCGCGGTAACTGAAAAACTGAAAACTGTTAAAATAAAAGGCTCAATAAAATATTGCATAGATAGATAGACGCATCGATATAGCTTCCCTTTGTGTTTTGAACTTTTCAGTGCGGTCGGAGCGTTGCGCGCTGTGACTCAAACGCATCATCCTGCGCACGGGATGTGCATACCCGCTTTGTGCCGCTCTGTATTGTATAATTCTTTTGCACAATGAAAGATTATTAATAGCCTTTCTTGTTTTGCCCCATCTATAATATGTTGCTGCATTATTAAAAAGCTGTGCTATACATTTAAAATAAATGTATTTTAATTTCTTCGTATATATATGCCCTATTTATATACATATATTTGTTTTGCATTAATGTATTTTACAACAATGTGTAACATTTTACCAGATTTAGTGCTACACTTATTCACTTGTATTTGTTCCCCACTAAATGTTTAGATTTTATACAATTATTGTGCACTAATGATTTTTCTAGAGTGACTTTTGCTGCTGAAGTATCCACTAATCTAGGTTATCCACCTTCTAGTTTTTTAGTAGTATTTTTATCATACATTGTGGTTTTATATATTTTTTTAATTTGTTGTTTTTCTTTATAATGAAGTTGTCTGTATTTAGTAGATTGTGTTTAACGCACAAAAGAGTGATTTTCAGTTCAACACTGAGGTATAGAAATTCTACATTGAGGTTTTAAACAAAAATGTGCTGGTATCGGATCAGTATCGGCCTATACTCAGAAATTTTGGTATCAGATTGGTTCTGAAAAATGGTATTGGTGCCTCCCTAGTTCAGATACATGACATCATGGTAGGGATGAAACGATTACCGGTTTCACGATAAACCACAATAAAATTTAGTGATGGTTAGTAATATCGTTTAAAATGTAATTATCATTAAAACTGCTTGTGATTATCACGATTTTCGCTGTATTCTTCGACCAGTCAGTGTCAGCAATAGGGGAAAACACTTCAAATCTGTGAACGCAAGGCAAGTGGACTTTGTCGTCACCGAAACTACGTCTGGCAAATAATTACGTGAAGCGAACAAACAAATTCAGACAAGACTATGGTGACATTTAAGGGATAATCAGGGCTTGACATTAACAACCGCCATTTCTATTGAGTTTATGAATGCAATGTTTCATAATCAGAGGCCGTTTTTGGAATATGAGTTTTGTTCAGAGCGCGCCGCTCTCACTCACTGAAATCTGCACTCAAAACATGCGATGTATGCAGGAGATTCATTCATCATACAGTAGTTGACTGTTTCTGTTCCATTTCAGCAGCTAAAATAGTTTGATATGCATTATTTCACTAGGATACTGTTTGGCTCTTACACAAAATATGCTAGATGTAAATGCATCATTGCTGAACACTGATGAGAATATTGCTTGAGAATATATTTACAGAGATAATATTAGAGATTATATTTACACCAAATTATTATTATTTATGCGTTGCTATTGACGACGGCCATTATAAGGAAGTAAATCCCACAGAATAGAATCTAGCTTTAAAAAGTGCATAGAGCTGCTTTATTTATTTGTTGTTTGTTGATTTTCAAATCTAAAACTTGTTGAAATGTTTTAAGTGCGTGAATCTGTTCTTTTTGAACACTTTCATCTCATTTGAACAAAACCGTGATAATATTGATAACCGTGATTATTTGGGTCACTATAATCGTGATGTGAAATTTCCATACCGTTTCATCCCTACATCATGGATTCTATCAAATACCAACAGATGATAAATCAAAACCTGACTGCCTCTGCCAGAAATCATATATTGGGCCGTGGTTGGATCTTCCATCAGGACAATGATCCAATACAAACATCAAAATCAACACAAAAATGGGTCACTGAGCACAAAACTAAGGTTCTGCCATGGCCATCCCAGTCCCCTGACCTGAATCCTATAGAAAATGAGTGGGGTGAACTGAAGAGGGAGAGTGCATAAACATGGACCCTGGGTATCTGAAGGATCTGGAGAGATTCCGTAAGGAGGAATGGTCTGTGATCCCAACCCTTCTTTCACAGTCTGAGCCTGTTGAATCTCGACATTGTCATCCTGGAATATGGCCATGATGTGTCTTCTTACATGGTTGTTTAAGAAATGAGAAGCTACACACTCCATCAATTATGGTTAGAAGAACTGTTGCCAAAGATATAATTATATATTGTGGATATTCAGTATATCACCCACAATCCTCAACCACAACCTGTCATACATGTGATGGCCAAAGATTGCCTTTTTTGTCAGTAGGCGAATGAAGATGCCTATATTTCTGCAGGGACACGCAGTCATGCATGTTACACACTCTACCCATCAGTAGCACGTCCGTGTTGATTAAAGAGACACCCATAAATAAAGCTGCCGTTTCTCTTCAAACATAACACGCTCAGACATTGGGCTGACAGCTGAGTAATTACCTCATGCTTACATGACAGCGTCGAGCACATGATGGCATGGACGGAGAAATTCTTTATGGCTTTATTGGGGTGTTATGTCTTACGCCCGGCAGGCTGTCATCCATGAGCTGTGTCTACTGTCCGTGAGCAGGAAGAGAATAAGTGTTATTGTTGTGTCCACCGAGCATCTGTCATTTATTGTTTGGTCTCAATTTTACCAAAGAGATTATAATGATGCTTTAATTGTTTGTGATAGATGAATAGGGTGATGAATGTCAGGGTGGTGATTTATTGTGCTGTTTTTGTCCTGAACAGAGATGGTACATCGCCACATGCAGCAGTATGAGGTGGAGTATTTGCAGTTTGCCTTCCGCTGGATGAACAACCTGCTTATGAGAGAACTTCCTCTACGCTGCACCATTCGCCTGTGGGACACTTATCAGGTAAAAGAGAACCTCAACACTCATTATGCGATCAATTACATAATAGTTATGCTGCTTTTTCAAATGAAAATTGTCATAATTTACTCACATCTCACAGCTCTAGCTTTATATGTCAAAATTGCAACTTGCAACACAGGGTACGTTTACATGCACACTCATACTGATCGCTGATCGCTCCCAAAAATCAGCTTTTTGGAATAAAACCCCGGTTTGCATGTAAACAAAAATATTGAATGTTTGATGACTAAATAAGTGCAATTCATCTTTATTCTACAAGGTGGAAACGTGATACACAAAGATGAATTGACATTTCACTCATAGCTACCGCATGCAGAAAACAAAATAATAGGAAGTATCATCTGCAAAACTTGAAATGGCTCAGCTATTTACTGCAGAGCAAGTACTGAACGCAATCAAATATTAGTATCACTGTCACTTGATGGATCTGGTGAAGAAGCTCTCAGCGATCAAAACATTGAATTTTGAAGATGTTGAAAAAGATAGTTTTGAGAATATGTTTGAGATTGTGAATATGATCCAGATGCTGAATGTACTGGGAAATGAGCTCTGACGAGGACAGTGATTGATGGTATAAAACATCTGCTCAAACTGAACCCTTCCAAGCATCCAAATTTTATTTTATTCCTCTGTAATTGTTACTCTAATATCAGTAGACTTTTATATTATCGCAACAGTTACAGATCCATCCATGTTAGATATAGAGCCGGGTCGCTAAAGACCCGAATATGTATTAATGATTGGCGAGACATTCATGCCTTTAAGGGTTAATAAAGTAGGTTATTTCCCGTTACTGACATCAAAATGTAATCATTTGTTTTTCTGATTCTGAGTATTCCATTTGTTATGTCAGTTGTCAGGGCTCCAGACTAACTTTTTTCACTAGGAGCACTGTAGCCCCTTAATGAGAATGTTTAGGAGCACAAGCAGAACCTTAGCCTCAACCTGCAACGCAGTTATTCACATTTCCCCGATTTTGACTTTATTGTTAACAAATGCCAGCCCATTCGGAAAAAAGGGTTCTTTCAAACTCCTGAAGCGTTTCCAGATAAGTGTGCCATAAGCATCAGACGTTCAACCAATAGCCCGTGGGCATGATGTCTGATGCTGCGTTCACACCGAACGCGGATAGAGCGTCAAAATCGCGTCTACCACGTCTAGTTGGACGCTTGGACATTTTGAATCCATTCGCGCATCCACAGCGAATTGGACAGCATATAAATTGAGCGTTTAAAGCGAAATAGACGCACGTTCAAGGTGCTCCAGGAGAAATATATCATTAAACACCACTCTGCCTCTTTTCATTTTCATTAAATATATATATTAAACATGAATAGCCACACAAATGTGGTCCAGGCAGCTGCTACATTATCTTCACTGCATGTATATTTAAATATCCTTAAAAAATAAAGTTATGAAACTTCTTTTTGCCCTCAGTCAAAACGATTTGGCAGACAACAAATTATAGATTCATGACACCAAACATTGGCCGTTAGATCCACACAAGACGAACCACCACAGGACATCAGAGCCAGCGGCAAACGTCAGAAGGACTGGCCGAGGAAAGGCTGCTCTCGCCGGGGTTAATGAGCGCTGAGCGCCTGGTGATCGCCTGGATCTCACAACTCCAAAAACGCAAGATTATATATATATATATTATTATATATATTTTTAAATAGGAGCTCTCTTTATAAATAAACCACAGATTTGAACTTTAAACAACTACATTCTCACCTGAAAAAGTCTTAAAACCACATTTTGTGACACAATAGTAGTATTTTTAAATATGCAGGGTTTCTCATCACGTCACTTTACCACGTGATAGCAGCAAGCAGGCTGCTGATTGGTTAATGCGGCGTGAATTGACGACAAAGTAAAAAAAAAATTACTCGGGCGTCAGGCGTGAATTCGCTTCAAACGCGTGAATGCATAAAAAGCACCACTCGTGCGTATCACGCAAGACGCTCAATTCGCGTCCAATCGCATCCATCGCGCCGTGCCAAACATGTCTATCGCGCTGCAGGACCTCCAGATGCGCACCTTTCCATTGACTTAACATTGAAATCACTCGCTCCTGATGTTTAGGTTCAGTAATTTCCCTTTGATGGCAATGAAAAGGTTATAAGTCGGTTATTGAAATGCCTTATTTTCAAAAATGTAACTTTTCACAGTTGTGTTTACTTGCTAGTTGCTTCTCACGCTCCTGATGCTCTATTCACGTTTGGTGTGAACGCAACATGAGGCTGAGACTACAGATGCAATGACAGGATTTCATGAGAAGCAACTAGCAAGTAAACACAACTGTATTCCTTGTGCTTCTGTAAAACTCTGACAGAAATGGACGTGGCAGCCACTTACATCACATCTCCACCTACTGTGCGGATCAGTTTCTTTGTTACATTTTGAATTTTGCTTTTATCATTTGCAATGTTTTCAGTTATGTCTTTAGTGATTTTGCAACTGTTTACTAAGTCTTGTTGTCCAAAGAGGTGGACTTAGAGGTTTTTGCAACAACAACAAAAAACACACACAGCTGGTTTTCCAGCAAAATAATGAATTTGAATGAATTTACTAAAGTGTCATTTTTGAAAATAAGGCATTTCAATAACCGACTTATAACCTTTTCATTGTCATCAAAGGGAAATTACTGAACCTAAACATAGGATAAAAAATGCTAATTTAAAATAAAACATGTTATAAAACACTTAGAGGTTTTTGAATCAGATCTCTTCATATTTAGTCTTATATAAGACGCAAATGCACTCTTATAATGATATATCACAATCACCATGACAGCAAGAGAATCTTTGACAGTCAGAAATAAAGACAATGTTTAATACATCCACCATATTACATATCATTACTGAAATCAACCATGAAAATGTATCCGCTTCTATATATAATCTGACATTTTTGAAGGCAGTCGCTTCACATTTAGGTTTTCCTAGGTGTAGGTGGCTAGATTTTTTAGCACCAAGCCATGAAAAGACCTAGAGCGGAAGAGAGAAAGAATCTTTAGCACAGCCAGGAACTTTGTCAGGTGTTACTGACATCTAACCCAACACTTTCACGCTGCCATTTCTGAGTGAATGCAATGGTCCTGGCATTTCCGTTCACTCAGCTCAAAATAGTCTGAAAATTATGCTTAATTCTTACTTTGAAAGAGTTTCAAATTACTTTCTAGGTAATTGTGATAAGCCATTATAAGAATGTATTTGTCTCCTGTTGCATAACCTATGCTTCATGTACACAAGAGACGCCTACTGTATTTAATGTGAGTTTCTTTCCATCACTACAGCACAGAGGAAATGCTTTCAACAGCTGAATGTCCCTTTATTCTACTTGACTGATTTGGATTTTACACAGATTGTAATCATTTCCAATAGACAGTTCACATGGTTTGTTTGCCTAGCTTTTACTCACTGGGGACGTGTCATTGGATTCTTTCCGACAACACCAGCCTCGTCATTAATGCATGTTGATGTGTACGTTAGCGTGGAGGGCGCCACAAAAACACTCTTGTTAGGCCAGTCACAAGTCAATAAGACTAGGATATTGCTTAACATGCACTATTGATTGTTTATTCCAATAGAGAAAGGCTGGTAAGTTGCAGAGGAAATATGGTACATTAAAATGGGTTTTTTTTAAGAAGTTTAACTTCCATTGATGGCTTATTTTCTTTGGTGAAGGTCTCAGTTTTGGTCTGGTTATGATTGCTGGCACCCTGAGTTGCTTTCCAATATTGATTTTGCCAGCAGAGCAAACAGTGAAAGCAAGGGCAAGAGGAGATGACTGTGGCAGGATTTGCAGCAGCAACCCATGATTATTTTAGCACTTTATTGATGTTTGAGGACACTTTTACAAATTTTTTTTCACAACAGTTTTCCACTGAGGTGAGAGCCGAACAGTGATGTAGCCGAGTGACTACATAACATAAAAATAAACATACCACACTGTCTTTGTTTACAACTATTACTCAGAATTTTGAGAATATAATGCATTGCTCAAAGTAATAGAATGGACAGTATCTATGGTATCATCCAAATTTGCGCATTTAACTTCTGCTCAGAATTTGAATATTGCATAAAGCATTCGCAAATAAAGAAACATTTTCTATAGAAGTCTTCAAGAGAACAAAGTTGTCTCTTCCTGGGAAATTGGCACAAAATATCTGTAATAAAAATATAAGTTGCTGCAATCAGGGAAGCCAGTGTGGCTCTTGTTCTGTATATCATAAAATACGTTGTCATATTGAGTGAGACAGTTTCGTGGAGGTAATTGTACCCAACCATTTAGATGAGGACGTTGGAGTTTTCCCTCCTTTGCTCTTTGATTTTAATTGCTAAAATGTGCAATGCGTTCATAACGGTGCAGAGCAGTGCAAGTGTTTTCAATTAATTCCTATGAAAGTTGAGCTTCCGTAGGAATGAACACTGTGTAATAACGTTAACACAGACTATCGCAGCAAGCCTGATAGACAGACATTGTTTTCAGGCATTTCAGAATGACCAAACAAACATTTCAGATGCTGTGCAATGAAATTGGTCCACTGGTTAGTCCAGTAATCCAATCACATCCTCTTTTGAGTCACAAGAATTGGTTTTGTTTTGTTGTTGTTTTTTACATTGTAGTTAGTTTCTTATCAGATAAAAAGAAATATATAGTTTAAAACAAATGTGCTACTTTGTATGTTTCATATGGTTTTAGTTTCATAACAATTTCAAGAAAAGTGTATATTGAATCCCTCTAAAATGTATGGGATGATTTTAGACTCAAAATGATTAATAAATGCACACACAATTATCCATGAACTTTATAAATGTTGCAGACATGTTTTACTATCCACAAACAAATGCCTTTTAACTTGTGTGTGCAAAATACAGAATTGCATGAATGTGCAGCGATTTGTACAAATAGAGACAGTTGTGAATACAAAACTTCGATTTTGTATTAATGTACACCAGAATTTGTTCGTGCAACGAGTAAGATGTGCATTTGTGGATCAGGTGCGCATGCGGAATGCCATGCACTCATTGACTCGTTTGTGAGTCGATCGTATCTGATTCATTTGGATTTTGAGACTTTCATTTCGCCGATTTGGCCTTGCACGATCCACACACACAGCTGTCGAAGAAAACCTGCTGCCACTAGATGGAAGTATTCTGCCAAAACAGACACCGGCACCGTGAGTGTTATTCTGCCTATAAGACGTTTTATGTGTCCTCGCTTAACAGTAGCCTAGGCTAACGTTAAAAAGGTATTAATAACACATAGGCTACTTTGTATAGGCAAGCAGATTAAATCAGGTTATGAACACAACATTGTTCATCATAACATTTTTCTCCTATAGAAAACCATTATAAAATGCTTAATATAATAATTTTATTTCAGACCTAAGGGAATAAGTGTCTGGAATTACTGTAGGGATGGCTATAGCCCATTCAACATTGCAAATATGGATTCAAAGCTCCAGTGTACCAGCAGGTAAATCGTCTTTATAGAATATTTAGCTGACAGTTTGTCACATTTTAACTCCTGTAAACTATGTTTCCCTTTATAATCAATTGTCTGAGTTTGTAGCCTTCTATTTTCTGTTTGTTTTGATAAATAAAATAATTCATTATTGATCAATAAATATAAAAATATCTTAAAGCTACACTGTGATATTTTCCCCCATCTAGCGGTGAAAAGGTATATGACCATCCAGTAAATATTAGTTTCTGTTCCTCTCAATTCCGATTTCGTTTTAACTCCTACGGTGGCCGATTAGTCCATTAGTCCAACTCGTCCATTAGTTTTCCTTCAAGTGATGAGGTTACTTTAGAAAACTATTATAATTTGCAGTTATTTAATTTGTCAGTTAACATGTAGGTTATGACATCTATGTAAAATGAATGTAAAATGAATAATAGTTTTACGTTTTCGTAATTTATTTACCATTTCATTGCTAACATCAGCTATCAGGTTCCCAGACGAATGCAAGCTAATCTTAGTAAAGTAACTTTTATCAGTGCTATCGTTATTCTGTATATTGTACGACATCACTAGCGTAAGGCAAAGTTTACATTGTAGGCTATATCATTTACTCCGTGAGCAGAGATCAGTTGATGTGACGGAGGTGCGAGCCATCGAGTGTTAAAACGTGAAAGGCGAAGCTTAAATTTACGGGTATGTCCCTCTTTGGCTAATGTACTTTCAAGATGGAGGGGCAACATGGCGACCCCCATTCGAACCCCTTACCCGTATGTATTTTCAATGGCATATTATAAACTTACGAGAATACTTCATTACTTGAAAGAAGTAAATATACATTAATGAGCACATATATTTTTGAAAGAACTAAGTGTTTTTAGCTAAGAATAAACTAAAAAAGCTACACAGTGTAGCTTTAATATAAAATATATTTTAAAAGTACAAACTTTTTTTAAAAGTAAAGATTCTGAATGCATTGAATGAGATCCCATAATAATTTATTAAAGCTTTACAGTAGTAACAAATAAATATATTTGTATTATATGATATGATTATCATATTTTCAAATCTGATGGATTCATTATAAATATGATGATTATCTCTAAGGTGGACACCCAACTTGATATATGATTTTTACCATCTGAATCTAACCATGTCATGTCAACAAATGTAAAAGTAATCCGCTGTTTATTATCTGTTTATATGTTAATTATTGTGCCTTTTACCCCAAATACCATATTTTTACATAATCTTCCATTACTGAAAAACTGTTGCTTTATTTACTTTGAACAAAATTGAAAACATTAACAAGACCTTTGCCTCAAAATACATTCAATGATTTTAACGACTCTCATTTGCTACATAAATCTACGACATTGTAAAAAACATTAAATACGAGATCAAATTAGCGCATTAATCAACTTTTTTTGGAAGTAGTTATAACAACATAAATTGAATTAGCACTAAAGCCTAATAATTTTATTTGCAATATGATTTTAAGTCAAGTCAAGTCAACTTTATTTATATAGCGCTTTTAACAATGCAGATTGTTTCAAAGCAGCTTTACAGTGTTAAACAGGAAAAAAAATGCAGCATAATTTTATTCAGCCGTCTAGCCATTCTGGAGAAAACGGTTATGTCATCAGTTCATTTCAATTATCATACAGTGACAGTGTGAGCTTTAGATCAGTAATTAGATCAGTAATTTAGTTTATATGGTTAATTTAGTTTAATAATTAGATTTATTTGGAACTGAGCACACCAAGCCAGAGGCAACAGTGGCAAGGAAACCAAAACCCCATCAGGTGACCTAATGGAGAAAAATAAACCTTGGGAGAAACCAGGCTCAGTCGGGGTGCCAGTTCTCCTCTGGCCAATTAACAAACAGCGTATGATTATTATTCTGGAAACTTTACAGGTCAGAGGTCATAATAGATCTGAATATTCGAATGATCGGAGGCAACACGCTGGAGACGGGTTTATTGAGGATGACGTATCGATTTAAGTATTATTAAATTGTAATATTCGAACAATCGGAATCATCACGCCGGAGACGGGTTTATTGAGGATACCGTGTCGACGATGCAATTTCAGGGGAGTCTAATTGACACGGTCTCTGCGGACACTTCAGGGTTGTGTGTTGGTCTTCTCTAAGCGCAGGTCCACCATCTGATCTGGATACGGCCCGGATCCGGCTGACTGCAGTAAACCTTGGGATAAAACAGAGAGACTATCATTAGCATAGATGCCATTCTTCTGATGATGTAACGAGTACATCAGGTGTTATGGGAAGTGTTCCCGGTTCCGGCTGACCTAGTTAATGCAGCCTAACAATCAATTAATTGAAAAAGTGTTTTATGTGTATGCCACAGTAAAGAGATGTGTTTTTAGTCTAGATTTAAACTGACAGAGTGTATCTGCTTCCCGAACAGTGCTAGGAAGACTGTTCCAGAGTTTAGGAGCTAAATAGGAAAAGGATCGTCCGCCTACAGTTGATTTCGATATTATCTTTATTATCAACTGGCCAGAATTTAGAGATCGCAGTAGACGTGATGGAGTATAATATGTTAAGAGCTCGCTCAAGTATTGGGGAGCTAAACCATTTAGTGCTTTGTAAGTAATAAGCAAGATTTTAAAATGTATGCAATGTTTAATAGGCAGCCAGTGCAGTGTTGACAGAACTGGGCTAATATGGTAATACTTCCTGGTTCTAGTAAGTACTCGAGCTGCTGCGTTTTGGACCAGCTGGAGTTTATTTATTAAGCGAGCAGGGCAACCACCCAATAGAGCATTACAATAATCTAGCCTTGAGGTCATGAATGCATGAACTAACTGTTCAGAATCTTGCATTGAGAGCATGTGCCGTAATTTAGATATATTTTTAAGATGGTAGAATGCAGTTTTACAGATTCTAGAAACGTGGCTTTCAAACAAATGATTGGTATCAAAGAGCACACCCAGGTTCCTCACTGACGACAAGGACTTGACAGAGCAGCCATCAAGTGTTAGACAGTATTCTAGGTTACTACTTGTGGAGCTTTTTTGTCCAATAATTAAAAATTCTGGAAATTACCGGTCATCCAATGTTTTATATCAGCTATGCATTCCGTTAATCTTGTGAATTGGTAAGTTTCTTCAGGGTCAAGCATACATGTTGTTGATTTTGATGATTTAACGAGTTTAGGCAATTCTTCTTCTCCTATAGCAGTGAATGAGTGTAATTTTTCCTCAGTGACACTACAATGCTCTGTCTGTTGGACTATTTTCTTTAATCTTCTTTAAGCGCAGGGGAGCAATTGTGTCTAAAGTACTGGAAAAGAGAGAGTCAATAGTTTCTGTTGCAACATTGAGTTCTTCTAAGCTATCTGAGATGCTGAGGAGATGATACTGATGAGGAAGAGTATTTAAAAAGCAATCTTTAGTGACAGCAGTGATTGTCCTGCCATTTTTGAAGTGAGGGGGCGGCTTTGCAACTTTAGCTAAATTAAGTATACATGATAGTAGGTAATGATCTGAGATGTCATCACTCTGCTGCAGAATTTCAATGGTATCAACATTTATTCCATGTGACAATATTAGGTCTAAAGTATGTTTATGGCGATGAGTGGGTCCTGACACGTGTTGCCTAACTCCAATAGAGTTTAGTATGTTTTTAAATGCTAATCCCAATACGTCTTTTTCGTTGTCTACATGGATATTAAAATCACCAACAATTAGTACTTTATCTACGGCCAGTACTAACTCTTAAGAAAATCAGCAAATTCTTTGATAAAGTCTGTATTATGCCCTGGTGACCTGTATACAGTAGCTAACACCAATGTTAAACGGGTTTTATCATGTACACTACATAACATTACATAAAGCACCAAAACTTCGAAGGAATTGTATTTGAAAGTGAAGTGACGTGTGGCCAAGTATGGTGCCCCATACTTGGAATTTGTGCTCTGCATTTAACCCATCCAAGTGCACACACAGTAGTGAACACACAGCGGTGGGCAGCCATATTTCTGTGGCGCCCGGGGAGCAGTTGGGGGTTCGGTGCCTTGCTCAAGGGTCTCACCTCAGTCATGGTATTGAGGGTGGAGGAGGGCGCTGGTTATTCACTCCCCCCACCGACAATTCCTACCGGACCTGAGACTCGAACCCGCAACCTTCCGGTTACAAGTCCGACTCTCTAACCACGACTTGCCCCTATATTTGAAACTAGACTTTGAGTAATACTGAAGATATTATTATAAATTACAGCAACCCCTCCCCCTTTACCTTTCAGACGCGGCTCATGTTTATAACCATAATCTCGGGGGGTGGACTCATTTAAAGTAATGTAGTCATCAGGTTTTAGCCAGCTTTCTGTCAAACACAGCACATTTAGAATATTATCTATAATAATATCATTAACAATAAGCACTTTTTGGGAAAGGGATCGAATATTCAGCAACCCAAGCTTTATCAATTGTTCATCTGTGTTATATCTGTTGTTTATTTGTTGGACAGCAATTCAATTTTTACTGTTGAATGGTTTTGATGTTTTTTTGTATTTACTAATTCGGGGAACAGACACAGTCTCTATATGATAATATCTAGGTGAAAGAGTCTCTATGTGCTGGGATTTTTAAAAGGTTTGTTATTCAATCTTTACATTAAGATATACTCAAACCCCTTATAGCGCCCCTTTTTTGGTTTGGGCCACTGCCCTTCAAAATGACTGTCCACGGCCCTGTCGTCTGGTCCATCTACTGAATTATTTATAATTTATTTTTTGCCAGCCCAAATCTACTTTGGTGGAAATGCATAAAATGGTGCGAGATTGGGCTTTGGATCTGTGTTGGTGTAACAGGGCAGCATGAGTAGGCAAAAGCAAGAGAGAACTGACTGCTGGGGCAGGTCTTGATTTATCCAAACCTCCTCTTTCGGAAGCGTTGGCAGTTGATGCAAAAGTTTTTCAGGTTTTTAGCTCTCACTTAAAACCTTTGGATGACTTTCCTATATATTCAAACTGAGGGGGTCGATCAGTGTTATTCAAAGAGAAGTGAACCAAGCTCATCTGTCTTTGAAATGAAAGGTGATGTGTGCCCTTCTGAAGACTTCAAAATGTGACATTTCCAATGCGTAAACTGTGTGCATTGACCTGATAGTGCTATTGTGGTCATGGCGTCGTAGCCTACTGTTACTTCGGCCAAAATCCTTTCTCACGCTTCCATCAAATCACTGGGCCATTTCACTCATGTTTGGCCAGAAGCTATGAAAGCTGTGCTGTCAGGGCCGTGAGCTTGCTTGAAAGTGCTCGCTCAGAGAGAAGTGAACCCAGCTCAGTCGTCTTTGAACTCAGAGAGGCCGTGGATGGAGGACTTCAGGAAGTTATGTTTTGTGTAGTGAATTGACTTCAGACGGAGGGTACTCATGGAAACTTTCTGAGCTTGTTAAAAAAGTTCTTGTCAAAGTAAAATTTAAAGGTGATATATGTAGTTGAAATAAAAGTACTTTCATCTACAAGTTTATTGCACATAAGCCATTGGTTCATGAAGTTCATGAAAAAATGCAAACAATAGGAATGCACAATATCTCAAAAGGAAAATACACTTTTGATGCTGTACATTAAAATGTTGTATTTAGAGCCTGACCAATATGGGTTTTGGTGGCGGGGGCGATACCGATATTAGGGAGTAAAACAAATCTGATATTGATCATGTGCCAATATTCTTTAGTGTATATTGTAGTACAGTACCAGTCAAAAGTTTGGACACACTTTCCCATTGGTGTGTCCAAACTTTTGACACTGGTACTGTATATATAATACAGTATATACATTGTACATAAATACAACAGAACAAGCATACAAATGAAAAACAGTTCTTTTCAGGTTTTTCATGTAGGTCTGAACTAGATTTTCAGGTAGGCTACAGAAAAAGTAATCAAATGTAAAATATTCCTTCAGAGTCTTCACTGTATAAATATAGATGATCCCATTAAAGTTATTCAGTCAAGAGCAGTGAATGATTTTTCTTTTGTTATCTCGTCTATTATGAGAAAACGCTTCCCTACCATTGACGAGATTTTCCGGCTTTCCATGTTTTCACTGTTATACGGTAGGGCGTCGTAGCCCACTGTTAACTTGGCCAAAATCCTTTCTCACGCTTCCATCAAATCACTGGGCCATTTCACTCATGTTTGGCCAGAAGCTATGAAATCTGTGCTGTCAGGGCCGTGAGCTTGCTTGAAAGTGCTTGCTCAGAGAGAAGTGAACCCAGCTCAGTCGTTTTTGAACTCAGAGAGGGCCGTTGATGGAGGACTTCAGGAAGTTGTGTTTTGTGTAGTGAATTGACTTCAGATGGAGGGTTCTCATGGACACTTTTGTAAACAATAGGAATGCACAATATCTCAAAAGGAAAATCCACTTTTGATGCTGTACATTAAAATGTTGTATTTAGAGCCTGACCAATATGGGTTTTTTGGGGGGTAGGGGGGCACTATTACGCATTTCCTAAACAAGTGCAGAATCTCCTGATCAAAACAGAGGTGAAGAAGAAGCAGAAATGAGCAATCTCATATAATCATATGCATATTTAAAATAACGCGATCATCAACATTAAATGGCGTGTAAATCAAAACTGCCTAATGTTATTGAATTAAATATCGATCCAGGACGAGCTATAGGACTGTGAAGCTTTTGGGGTGTTGATGGACTCATCTACCCCATCTGGATGTAGTCTTTGACAAAAACACGATTTTTTTAGCTTTTTTATCAAAATGTTGCTTGTCGTCATGAAACCTTTCCCCCTTTTCAAGTGTTGATTAAAAAAAAGTTATGTTCTTTCTTTTGATATATTGCATGTTCAGATATTCTGTGGACCATGAAACTTGTGAAAATACCCTAAACGCTTGTGATGATTGGCAAATTTCGTGTTTACATTCACTGACGACATAACCGACTATGTTTACGATGATACTCGACAAGACATCATATTTGTGTGAATCGTGTTCATATCTGTGGCATATATGCCGATATATCTGTGCCAGGCTCATATCGGCCGATAAAATCGGCAGACCAATAAATCGTCCAGGCTCTAGTTGTATTTCTTAAATGATCTTGTGGCATTTACGATGATTTAATTTTAGTTTTAAGAGGGGTTTTTTTTCTATTTATTTAGACAAAATAGAATTTGGTCATTTATCGGTTATCAGACATGATCTTGAATGATCTTATCACCATTATTTTAACATTTGTCCATCCATAGTAAATACTGTGCCTCTGTGGTGATTAATAACATTGCTGTGGTTATTGGAGTCATTTGGCATCATCCATTGGGGGCAGGACTCCTGAGAAATGGACGATGGGGATAGGGATACAGGATAGTTGATAGACAGGATAGTTGAAATGTGTTGGGAAACCTGTTTGGAAATTGGCCTTATTCATTAAAACATTCAGAACCAATTTGTCGTTTGTAAAAACCATTCTGAGGTAAATTGTTGCATTATACATGAAGGGATAAATGTATAATTCCTCTCTAGTTTCTCAATTTACTCAAATTCATTCTTATATTTCATGAACATTTTTTCTTTTTCCTTTTTTTTAACTTTGCTATTCCTTTTGATGCTGCTACTGGTTAAAATTACCTCTCTGAAATAATGTGTCCAACAATTCTAAAGCAGTGTAACTGATACACTTTCTTCATACTTCGTTTTAAATATTCAGTAAAATCATATTTTATTGAACACTTTAATGCTCTTTTCTGCTCAAGCGAAGTTTCAGAGATTGGAAATTTAAAGTTATTCTTATTCTCTGTTTTGCCAAGTGCTCGATTTTGGACCCTAGTGTGAATTCCTCAACAGAGGCCAGGAATAGAATGTAATTCATCCCATGCATTTTTAATGCATAACCAAATAGTCTGAAAATGACTGCTCGAACTCTCTGCCTCTCTCGCCGACTCTGACAATCTGTGTCATACTAACTCACCTTAAAGATCTTGATGGCCTGAATTAGCCAAGTCTGAATGATGAATATTTCATGGGCTTTTGAAAACAGAAAGAGTACCTTCCCTTGTATCTCTCAGGGAGATGGTTTCTGTGCCATTCACTGTGCATTGTGAGTTTTTCTTGATCTGTGCTGCTTGTCATCACACTTCTGCTTTACACGCTGACTCATGTTCTTCAGAGCATTTTTTATTCTTCTCTTACCCTCCACAACTCCCTAAGAAAACCTCTACACAGTAAACAAAAATCCTCTGTAGTGCAGTGAGCAGTGCATCAAAGCTCATGGTCTCTGCAACTGCCCAGTTTCCGCTCAATCGACCGCCAACCGCATGTAAAACTTTAGATAATGCTCTGAGTTATTGGTTCATTCTTTGTGGCATATTATAAACCTTTTGAGTATGTTGTATATCATTTTTTTTGGGAATTGTACAGTAATTATCTTTGAATGCGTGGGCGTTAGACTACATGAATGGGGGGGGCGTGGAAAGATTATAACTCAAAAATTGCTTGTAAATTTCAAAAATAATTGCAAAAAAACGCAATATATTTTAAAATATACTCCAATAATCTTTGTAGAAATTATTTTTCAAAGTTGTAAATAAAACAGTGTACACTACATTGTGCATATAAAATCTCAAAAACTCTGGTTTCCCAATTATGTCTCCTTTGAGTATGTAATAAACAACTTTTGTTTATAAAACTACTAAGGCACACAGTAAGCTTTTTCAGAATGCACAACATTATTCACAGGCAGAGAACATTTCCGATTGGCTAAAAAAAGAAGTGTGGGCCGCTCCCCTGACTCTTCCTGCTGTTTACAGAGCCTAGGGCTGTCACAGAGACAGGTATGATTTCTCAGGACACCTATTTTAGTGATATCTGTCTGGTTGGAGGGAAAATTTTCCAAAATAGCTTACAGCACCTTTAATTTAACTAATTTAGAGCACTTATCTTTGCATAAAGTTCAAGAGAGGCTTCTGGTTTCTTGCCAGATTTCACATTTTATGAGATTCCCTGGCCATACCTCAAAACCTAGTAACCTGTCTCGTTAGACAGCAAATTTGGGAAATAATAGTGATTTTCTCAAATTCTAGGGAACATTGCATGCAACCATTTATAGATAGGGCAATCCCAGATTGAGCTGTTCCAAGTTCAGATAAAAATTGTTTATCCAAGATGCCAGACAGAGCCAAGGAAAAACATTTTATAATATATTATAATATAATATAATATGAATATACCAAATCCATACCAAACATCTCCGTAGACTTGGCAAAACACTTTTTTACACAGTTTTACTAATGCACTGATACTGTCTCTTCACTGAAGCAGAGATGTATTATTTGCAATGGCGGTATCATGCGCAGTGCTTGAGGTATCCTCCCCTCAGTCCAATTACACTTTCAGTATGTCTTAGTCTACTTGAACCTGAAAACAGTAATAGTCCCTCTGTGGTCCTTTGATGCACTGAATGTGTATCACAGCCATCTGCTATATATGTGTATGTTTATAGCTGAGGCTTACAAAAGCTATTTTGCTCCTTGACGTCCTTGCTACAATTACCCTTGTCTTCGATATATTATTCCTTAGTGTGGGTCTAAACATTTTCATAACACTAACACATACCTCTATGAGTGTTTTGATTTCCTGGTTAAACTCCCTCGAGTGAATCCTAAGGCAACCCCACACTTCCACCAGTATGTATACGTGCTGATTTAACATATGAAACCTTGCTCTGTCATGATGCAGCTTGTTACCCAGCAGGTGGTTTTGTAGTTTCCTTCCCTCCAAATGCATCAATAGCGTGGCCTTCAATTATTGAGCTACCGCACACAACTATAAGTGAACAGGGATGATTTGTGACCCATCACAGTCAATAGAAGTCAGTGGACTAAAGAATAAATGTGTGTGCGTCTGTCTACATTGCCCACAGCAAGGTCTTATGCTCTTTACTGTATGACCACATCACATGCTCAGTACTCCGGTGCGTTTGTTGGGTTTCTCAGCAGGGAGACTTATTAGAAGCCCAAGGCAAGCAAGGAGTCTCTTTTAATGTTGTGTGCTCACACCTCTAACTGCACTTCACACATCTAGGCGTCGAGTTTGGCGAGATGCCCCCCAGGATGAGCGTTTGATATCGCTGACAGACCTCTCATAACCTGTTACGTGGTCTTCCTTTAGGGGGAGCTCTGGGATTTTTCTCTGGGATTCATCTTCTTGGTCTACATTCTCAGTTCTGTTCAAGCCCCAGCTAATCCGTCAGAGGGCTGTTTGGAGAAAAAAAAAGAAAAAAAAAAAGGAGTTATGTGCAGTTAAGTATGAAGCGTGATAGCGTCTGTGCTAAAGAGTACGGTGTCCCTGGCTCCCCCGGTTTGTGATTGAGCCGAGACTTACGATATTGCACTGCCTAGTGTGAACTTCTCTATGCTATAGAGCCAGGGGGACACAGAGGTTTGTTGGCGTGCCGCGAATTAGCAGATTCAGCTCAAACACACGCAATGGTTGATGCGTTCCTGCTGTTCGAGGATGCTTGTTAGCCCTGTACAGTTTAACAAAACTCCCCCAGCTCAAGCCTTTTGCCTCCGTAATGAGCTAGAAGATTGCTTCTGCTAGGACAGGCTCATCTGCAGTATATCCCAAAGGAAAGAAACACTAGCTTTAGCCAATTCCAACTACCCTCTTCTGCATATTCCTAAAGGCTTGAATACCAATGAAGTCTTCCCTTATCTAGAATTCACATCTAGCAAGGACTTTCCTTTCACATGCTGTCTGGCCTGTTTCACATGTTCGGCCTTGCATGGGTGTATTGTATACATCTGTGAACCAGGCAGTAGTTCCATTTTTCTTTTTCCTCATCTGTGCCAAATCCTGATCTAAAACCTCACCATAAGGCACATTGGACAGAATCTTCCCAACAGGGATTTGAACCAGCGACCTGAATCTCTTTACCTGTCCCGTGGGGTTCCCCTAATGATTGCCCTATGTTTTCTGACACAGAAAAGGCAGTACCCAGAAGGCAAGGTCCAGGTCACTGGCACAGCCCCTTGAACATCAATATTTCATCACTTCTTACTTTAAATCTCCACTGCTAGCTCCTTCGTAGAGCAACAGTGCCCTGCACTCAATCATTTATGATAAAAATGTTAGCAAAAGTCAACCCTGCTGCTCCCCTCTTGAGCTGAATCTGACTTCAGTGAAAGGCTGTGGACAAAATTCACTCTATAATCGAATGGGACTTATTGGCTCTTAGACAAAATATTACTTTCAGATAAATTTCTATTCCTATATTCCTAATTCCTTTAGGATTATTTCTCACTAAAACCAAAAATCGGTCATCATTTACTCAATTAATTTAGAAGTTGGAACACAAAAGGAGAACTTTACATAGTTGTAGCATATGTTCTTTTTTTTATTACAGCATTACCATGAATGCTTTTAAGCTTCAAAAAGGACCGTAAAAAAACATTAAAGTATCCTAAAAGTGGTTCATATGACTTGTGTGCTATATTCATCAAAGCATCTCATGTTTTCAGAAGACTTAATCGTATGACACTTTAATATTACTTTTATGGTTCTTTGGCACCCTTTTTGAAGTTGGAAACCCTCAGTTCCCGTGGGGACTAGTTGCATGAAAAAATATTAAACCTATGGTCAGATAAAGTTCTTTGTCTGTGTTCACTCTCTTTTTTGCCCTCTCTGTAATTCAAAGTATATTGCTCTCTCTTCCTGGCTATGGAAAGCCCTGTCATCTTAGGTTTCCCA
The DNA here is from genome assembly GCA_023566225.1 of Romanogobio albipinnatus. Classification (NCBI taxonomy): domain Eukaryota; kingdom Metazoa; phylum Chordata; class Actinopteri; order Cypriniformes; family Gobionidae; genus Romanogobio; species Romanogobio albipinnatus. The sequence continues at coordinate 31,760,175 of CM042245.1, read as the reverse complement.
TTTTTGTTGTCAAAAGTCAAGTTAAAAATAGTTCAAACTTTTTGGGTCCTTGTGGACTGGTTCACCCGACAGCAAATGCCAGAACTCTGTAACTGAAATTGGAAGGACAATTTTGGTTGATGAAAAGTAAAGAGCCAAGAACTGCATTGGTCTGCTGGAGGGGGAAAAAAAAAATGCTGCCGGTTCTCTTGAGCTGAGCTGCGCCAGAGCATCTCGCGCCACAGCGCCAAACCGGTTATTTGTGTTTTTGAATTCTGTAATAAAATGGATGTAATTTTACATCTGAGACTGTTTCATATCAATAGTAATAAAGTGCAAAGATTATTGTGATTTATTGGATGGGAGGAGCGCTACAATGCGCGGGGACCTATATTAAGACCTACCTTTTATAATGTTACACATCAGATGTTTTTCCCCAACAGTTAACCAAACATTAATTTAAGACATGACAGATAATGTTTGTGTGAATACTCGCCAATACAGATATTTTGTTTATATTCTGTAATTCTGTGCATTCTGGAGAAAACGGTGATGTCATCAGTTCATTTCAATTATCATACAGTGACAGTGTGGGCTTTAGATCAGTAATTAGATCAGTAATTTAGTTTATATGGTTAATTTAGTTTAATAATTAGATTTATTTGGATATTTAGTTGAAAAATGTAGAAAAATTTAGTGTCCCCAACTGAGCACGCCAAGCCAGAGGCAACAATGGCAAGGAAACCAAAACCCCATGTGGCAAGGAAATCAAATCCCTGCGTGCACACTTTGGATCTATTAGTCAGTGCAGGTAAGATCATTTTGCTTTCATCAGCATAAGTTTGAAAATCTCATGTCGTTGGGTCAGACTCATGCCATCAGAAATTTACTATGAATGTACACAAAGTTGGAATGCTACACTTTATAACGATAGGCCTACCAAACTTGTGCTGAGGGGAAGCACCAGTCGTTGAGAAGCGAGCAGAGAAAAACAGCATTTTTCATGAACAAAGAAAAGGTGCTTCTCAAGTTGTCACCTCTATTTATATAGTGATTTTTACAATACAGATTGTTTCAAAGCAGCTTTACAGTGATAACAGGAAAATGCAGAAAAAATGCAACAAAATTTGTTTCGGCTCTTCAGCCGCTCTCGAGAAAACAGTGATGTCATCGTCCATCTCAGTTCAATTCTCATACAATAGTGTCAATGCAGGCAGATCAATAATATTGTTGCATATTTAGTGTACCCAACTAAGCAAGCCAAAAGCCAAAGGCGACAGTGGCAAGGAACCAAAGCTCCATCAGATGACAGAATGGAGAAAAAAAACCTTGGGAGAAACCAGGCTCAGTCAGGGGGCCAGTTCTCCTCTGGCCAACGTACGTTTTCGGACCATTGGGGTGGCTAGATGAGGGCTTAATGAACTAATTTTTAGTTAATTATGCCAACGCATGTTTTTTTTAACCAAAATACATTTTCTCTCAGAAAACGTACAAATAAAGATACTTTTAGATGTTTAATTGCTATTTGGAGCATTGGGATCGCTAGATGAGGGCTTAATGAACACATTTTTGTGAAAACCTCTAATTCGACCAAAAGTGACATTTTTCACTTGTTTTGCCTGTAGCTCGTAATTAGCCAGTGCACATTCTGACTCATTTTGCCAGCATGGGTCACATATTATTGTACATTAATAACGGCTGTATTTACACAATCAACTACAACAGGATAATACAACATTATAAACAGCTACCCAAAGGTGGCAATATTTTGAAAGGGGCTTGAATCTGACATGACACTGGTGAAGACATGGGCATTTATACACTCATTCACAGTTTTGCAACCTTTTCCTCCATCACATATACTGCAGTTGCTGTCGGAAATATTGCACTCATCCATTCTTAAACTTGCACTCTTAGATCAACACCGGGTCATGACTTGTCATAAGTGTCATGTTTGTTGCTATTTGATGTTCCACTGAAAGATACACACATCCTCCCAAATTATGGAGGTTCCCTTTGACATTTGACTGCACACATGCTCCCAGACAGTGGGTGATATTTTTTTTCCCCCACTGACAGCAGGAGTCTCACATCTCGCAGGTAGAGAGAGGTTTAATAAAGTAATAAAGCACAGTAGCAGAGAGCGTGTCACAGCTTGATACCCTTAGACGGTCATCTTCCCTGCTGCTCTTATTAAGGCCGGTAGGTTACACCAATAGGCAATCATCACCCTGAACATAACTCAGAGCGACCCACTCCATTTCATCTGTGCGCTCTCTCTCTTTTCTTGCTTGAGGCTGAAGGATGGGTAGATATGAATGTTGTGAACTGTTCGATGTCAGATCTACTCCATCTCAACAGACTTGTTGGGAAATCTAGGGTGTGTTCGTGTGAGGAGCGCACTTAATGTTAGAATTGTAAATAACTGACTCTCTAAGGATCTTGAAGATGGAAGTATAAACTGACCTCAGGCATTTTGCTAACCAATGATCTCCAATGCTTGCCATCATACAACTGCCATAGTGCTCTGACTGCTGCATTGGTGTTTATCATGACAGTGTACCTCAGATCTGTGCCCCAGAAGATTTTATGTTATGGCTGTAAGCTTACACTTGTATTTACATGAAAATCCGTCAAGACATTACGAGAATCTGCTTTGAATGAATACCGTTGTGAGTAGGCTTGTCAAGAGAGGTTTAGAAGGATTTGCTCCCATAATGTAATTAATGGTGCTTGCTAAGGATTTGAACAACCCCTAACAACTCATCCCGCATGTGCTACAGACATTAGTGATACCTCAAATCATGGAGCTTGTTTATAAGAGGTTTTTCTACCCGATCAGACTCTCGGGCTAGAAAATGGCCGAACAAATTCCATAGACAAATTCCATAGAAGGAGAGACTTAAAAATATCTAGAGAAAAAAATCTTGAAGGTGGTCACCCAGAACAGAGTAGAAAACACATAACAGTGGCCTGGTAGTTATCCATCTCATCAATTTAATTACTTCTGAAAATGTTAAACAAAAGCCCTGTTTCCACCGGAATTACCCTGAACATTTTGTCCCAGGAACTTTTTTCCCCAAGACCTGTTGCTGTCTGTGTTTCCATCGCGGTCTAAAGTACCATGAAGATTAGTCCGGTGATGTAGGACCTCACGCAACTTTCCAGTTTCCACTGGATTTTGACCTCCATATATAAGCTTAGTAAAGCCTGAACCTTGTTGTCAGTTTATTGGTCGTATTTTTTAAACTTTAATGTTGATTCGATAGGAAACGACTCTTACTGCACGCACCACAACAGACTTTTAGGTTGAAATAAAATTATGCGTGGAGTCAGCCAATCAAAATGCTGCATGAACTCAACCAATCAAGCATGTTCAGCGCCCAAGTCCCACCCCCGAAAGTTCCTGAACTTTGAAAAAGTAGAGCAGGGACATTTTGAGGGAAAACTCTTTAACCATAACTTCATTTAGACCAGGGATGGGCAAACCTGGTCCTGGAGGGCCACTGCCCTGCAGAGTTTAGCTCCAACCCTGATGAAACTCACCTGCCTGTAGCTTTGTAGTAATCCTGAAGGCATTGATTAGCTGGTTCAGGTGTGTTTGATTAGGGCTGGAACTAAACTCTGCAGAGCAGTGGCCCTCCAGGACCGAGTTTGCCCATCCTTGATTTAGACCCTGGTTCCTACGGTCGAAACACACCAAGTACCACCCCAAAGTCCCTAGTTCCTTGGGAAAGTTCCTGCATTAGATACGCAGCTAAATATAGATAGATAGATAGATGGAACTAAACCGCTAGTAGGTGGCGGCAAGTGACCGTCTTAATGAGTGACTCTGGTGTGGGTTACGCAGCGGACTTCTTCCCGGCAGTCAAAGCGGCATGCGGACTCAGAGGAAGACCTTTAGGGTTTAGGGTGCCATTTGGGACAGGGCCTTTGACTTAACCAATTTGTTCAAAACACTGAATTATTCTGTAATGAAACACGACTGAAGTGTTGCTGTGAGTTGTGCTATGGTTCTGCTGTGATCTTTGTTTGGAACTGTTTTCACTGCTGAAATATTAATATTGTGAAATATTCTCACAATTTAAAAGAACATGGACAACAAATAACTAAAACAGTAAGGATTAATTTATTTCAGAAGGTCTTTCAAAAGTTTTCACAAGGACAATTTTCACTTTCTTTAATATATCTTTAATATATGAAACGTTTACATTTAACGTCATACTTTCTCGTCAACTAATATTGTATCCATTAACTAAAACTGGATTTCACTCTGAGTAGAATTGACTAATAACAATTATGGTCAAATTCCCATTTTGACTAAGAATGTCATAATGAGGCAAAAGTCACTAGCCACTACAAAGCAACTCTTTGATTACACTAGCGTTATGTGCTTAGTTCAAACAGTCTTTCCACATTTGAAAAGCCAAGGACCATTCACATTGCATTATGTGTGAAGGGTAAAGATGATTTGATATGTGCGTTTATGCGTATGTGGATATTTTAATATAATTTCTCAGCTGTGTCCTTACATGTTGGTACACAAACGTAGGCTACGTGTGTTGAGTTTGTCCTCGTTTCAAACTTATCCCACCTGAAGTGTGTCACCAGGTCTTGCGTCAGAATGTTCCAGAATGGACCACTGTGTCTATTCCCCCACTGGCCCCATTAATTAAGACCCATCATCAACCGTTGGCCCCCGAGGGAGAGACAGACAAAATAATTAAAATGATCAATGAAGAGAAACTACAGCCCATCTAAAGGTGAACCCAGCCTTCACTCCCAGATTAAACTAGACCACAGGCTTTGAAAAACACACTAAAAATGCATACGCCTTCTCAGAACCCATAGCAGCTTTTCTTTGAGACAATGATTACATTTGGACATAAGTAGTACCTTCTACTCAAGCACAAATTACATTTTGCATCGTAGAGGAATAGTTCACCTAAAAATGTAATATCATCACATTCACCTTTATTTTATCACAACCCATATATATTCCTCTGTGGAACACAAACGAGGAATTTAACCAAGCGCTCTCTTCCATACAATGAACATAGATGGTTAACAGGGACTGTTAAGCTGCAAAAATACTATAAGATAAGTTTTATGTGAGGATCCAACCCAATTTTATCACGTTATTTGCGTTATATATCTCACAGCAACATTCAGCCGTGTTTCATTTACTGAATGATTCAGCATTTCTAATGAATTGGTTGAGTGAGAGATTCAATGACTGAGAATGAAAATGCGCACGATTTTGCTTGTAAAGGCACAGCTTTAGATTTGACATCAGTGACACAAAATGGCATTAGTTCTCGCGTTTCATAACTGAATACAATCCACTAAGTTTGAATATGTGAAAGCGCAAATTATATTTGTGCAGTGTTGTTATTAACTAAAACTAATATTTAAAAAAATAATTTTAGTTGAAGCTTTAATCCGTAACTACTTTTTAGTTAAAAATTATCAAAAATCGATCATTGAGCAAGTACATAACCAATCAGTGTTCAAAACTATCTCGTTACCTTATTTCTAATATATATATTACTCTTTGCCCGATTCACAATGGTAAGCTTGTAATCATGTTTTCTAATTTGAGTGGTGAGGTAGGTTTCCGTGGGAAATACGAGTTTGCCACCATTCGTCTTTGTCGTCATAACGTCAAGTCCGTATACATAAAGAAGGAGTCCCGGCTAGTAGGCTATATCGCGTGTATGGATGCTCCAGGTGGCAGTTATCATTTATACATGTAGTCATGCAATGTTGATGCTGTTAACATTTTGAGTACAAAGTATAACAATAATAATAATACTTTACATGGTTTGACGTGATCTGAGCTGACTTTGTGGTCGTTAAATTTAATCACCATTGGTAGTGTGATTTATAGCAAAACTTTTTTTTTTTTTTTGGTCAGAGCAAAAGTGGCAGACATATTACCTAATTGTTTAGATTACATTTTCCAATGAAACTTCATATTTTGAACATACTTCCAAGACGTAGTAACTGTAAATCCAATGTACAGTGAAGATCCACACTGGTGTGTGACAACCCACACATACACCTCAAAACATTAGATTAATCCGCACTGAGGAGCTGTGCCAATGTCATTTCGGGAACAAGAAGTCATTCAGACATTTGCAACAGTTATTTTTTTTTACACAAAGGTTGGTTTTACTTGGTCAATCTGTTTTGCAGTTCCTGACTCGATGTTCACAGGCTTGCGATGCTTTTGGACGTATTTTGGGGAAAGAAATGTCTCAAAAGTGTAAGCGCAGAAAAATGGATGTAAGAAGAAAACAGATCATATTTATTTTGCGTTAGCATGAAGCTGCAGTTTCAATATACATGAATTACACTTACAAATAACAGTAAAATGCTGCAAATATTTTTTTTCTTACACTTGAAAGGCGAAAACAATAAATAAAATATAAATATTAGATAACTGCAACTTAAGCTGAAATGAAAAGAAACTAGCTGCAATAAAATAAGTTTAACTAAAACTGGAATCAAATAAATTAAAGCAAAATAGAAATATAAAAACTTTATATTTTCAGGGAATAACAGTTTACATTTAATTATTTTCCACATAAGACTACAAAGCTTCATATGGACAAATTATATGGAGCTTTCACAGCCTCTGGTCACCTTCTAGGTCATTGTACGGAAAAGAGCAGCTGGACTTTCTGCTGAACAACAATTTTGTGATCCATGGGAAAATGAATGTCATTAGGTTTTGAACAACTGTAGGAAAGTGATATAGGTTGAGGATTAGTAAATAATGACTATACATTTAAAATGCTCAAAAGAAAAATGGCATCTTAACACTAATACACTATAAGTACAAAATAAGTATTTGAACACCCTGCTATTTTGCAAGTTCTCCCACTTAGAAATCATGGAGGGGTCTGATATTGTCATCGTAGGTGCATGTCCACTGTGAGAGACATAATCAAAAAAAAAAAAAAATCCAGAAATCACAATGTATGATTTTTTAACTATTTATTTGTATGATACAGCTGCAAATAAGTATTTGAACACCTGTCTGTCAGCTAGAATTCTGACCCTCAAAGACCTGTTAGTCTGCCTTTAAAATGTCCACCTCCACTCCATTTATTATCCTAAACTAGATGCACCTGTTTGAGGTCGTTAGCTGCATAAATACACCTGTCCACCCCATACAATCAGTAAGGATCCAACTACTAACATGGCCAAGACCAAAGAGCTGTCCAAAGACACTAGAGACAAAATTGTACACCTCCACAAGGCTGGAAAGGGCTACGGGGAAATTGCCAAGCAGCTTGGTGAAAAAAGGTCCACTGTTAGAGCAATCATTTGAAAATGGAAGAAGCTAAACATGACTGTCAATCTCCCTCGGACTGGGGCTCCATGCAAGATCTCACCTCGTGGGGTCTCAATGATCCTAAGAAAGGTGAGAAATCAGCCCAAAACTACACGGGAGGAGCTGGTCAATGACCTGAAAAGAGCTGGGACCACCGTTTCCAAGGTTACTGTTGGTAATACACTAAGACGTCATGGTTTGAAATCGTGCATGGCACGGAAGGTTCCCCTGCTTAAACCAGCACATGTCAAGGCCTGTCTTAAGTTTGCCAATGACCATTTGGATGATCCAGAGGAGTCATGGGAGAAAGTCATGTGGTCAGATGAGACCAAAATAGAACTTTTTGGTCATAATTCCACTAAACGAACGTTTGGAGGAAGAAGAATGATGAGTACCATCCCAAGAACACCATCCCTACTGTGAAGCATGGGGGTGGTAGCATCATGCTTTGGGGGTGATTTTCAGCACATGGGACAGGGCGACTGCACTGTATTAAGGAGAGGATGACCGGGGCCATGTATTCCGTTTTTTTGGGGGGGAACAATCTCCTTCTCTCAGTTAGAGCATTGAAGATGGGTCGAGGCTGGGTCTTCCAACATGACAATGACCCGAAGCACACAGCCAGGATAACCAAGGAGTAGCTCTGTAAGAAGCATATCAAGGTTCTAGCGTGGCCTAGCCAGTCTCCAGACCTAAACCCAACTGATCTAGAGAAGATCTGTGTGGAGGAGTGGGCCAAAATCCTTCCTGCAGTGTGTGCAAACCTGGTGATAAAAAACTACAGGAAACCTTAGTTTGACCTCTGTAATTGCAAAAAAAAGGCTACTGTACCAAATATTAACATTGATTTTCTCAGGTGTTCAAATACTTATTTTCAGCTGTATCATACAAATAAATAGTTAAAAAAATCATACATTGTGTTTTCTGGATTTTTTTTTTTTTTTTAATTATGTCTCTCACAGTGGACATGCACCTACGATGACACCTACATGATTTCTAAGTGGGAGAACTTGCAAAATAGCAGGGTGTTCAAATACTATTATATACTATTATATTATATATTAATATTTTCCTCACTGTATATATTTATTTATTTATTTATTTATTTATTTATTTAAACTGCCGTCTCCAGGGATTAAGTCTTTTAACAAAAACAAATTAGCGGTGCATGTCATCAACAGCGTTATAAATATGTGGAAGAAAACCAGAGCTCTGCATTATAGACACGGAAGTTCAACCCACACAGCTGAACATATGCAGATGCCCTTGCAGCTTGGCCTTGTCTATTGAGTGTCTAATTAAGTGCATTTCACGCTTGTGTGGTCACTTTGACGAGGAGGTGACTGAGAATGACTGCGGGGTAATTGGACTGGATGTAACGTGCGCAGTCTCGAAACCACCTTTGCGCTGTTTGTGTGTGAGTGCTCTAACACAATGTACAGTTGGGAAGATTTTCATTGCCCGCATTTACCCTTGAAGGGGAGACCTGTCCTTCCTGTTTATTGCTGGAAGAAATGCATCCATTGATTTTCATTAGGACCCTCTGTCCGTGTCTGGCATTGCAGATAATCTTCCCTCCTCTGCGTGTGGAGCTCATTGCACCTCCAGCTGGAGCTGTTACGCCACATGGGCTCCTCAGGTGGCATCTCACGTTAGACAGACTTTTGGCTAACGGCAACATCCAGGCATGTAGAGGAAGACAGTCTAACTGATATGTCAAGCAGCCATCCACAGTTTGTTTTCTTATTTAGTGGTGGGTACATCTGAAATGGGACAACAAAGAGTTGTTTGTGTCCTAAATTGTAGACCGTGTCCTACCCACTTTGTAAAAAACAGCAGCGATGTTTCCCAGAACTTTACTGTAAAAAAATAAATAAAACAAAAATGGTACCAACATTTAAGGTTTTATGGATTTTACTTTCTTTTTTTTATTTTATTTTTTTTTTTTTTTATGGTAATATACTGCAAAATGTTGAAGAGAAGAGAAAGTCACATGTAGAATCAAAGCTCATCAAAAGCAGCTTTACCACAAGCTGAGGTAAATACTGTTATATCGAAGGTAAACTGTGTAATACATATATAAAACACCATCATGGCAACACAAATGACACTAAAATAATGCAATAAGCATTAATTTAACAAGATAAGTTGTGACATCAAACCCTAATGTACATGACTAATACAGTTCCATCAAATGTGAATTGTCACAGGGAATGTCAATTCTTCGTTTTTCCACTGTAAATTATAGGATGACTTGTTCTTTTTAATTTCCAAAAAGCTAAAAAATTAACATAATTTATAAAATGTTCTGTTAGATTATAGTTTTTTTCACGTTATATAATAAGGAAACTTACTGTTAACCAATAAACAGGCTTTACAGTAGCATTTTTAAATCTTTATGATAAATTTTACACGTGATAAAGTGACGAGTGTTAAGAAAAAAAACAACAACTCAGTTTTCTTGTCAACTGTGTCTATAGTCACTGTTTTCTCTGTTTTAGTTTATGTGGCTCCACACTGTGTAATTCCGCCCACTGTGAAACCTCATTGGTCCAATTTCAACATCAATTATGTTCTGATTGGCTGTGGCTGTTGCATCGGTTTTCCTTTCAAGTGTTGACAGATGACTTACTGTCATACGCTCCTGCTTTGACCACAGCTCTTTTCTATGACGATATGTTCATATTCAGATGAAGGATAGATTGATTCATCAGGGTTATCACAGTACAAGGTGTTTGAGAAGGATAATGTGCACCATTCCGTGTCCCATTCAGCAGACACAAGGCCTTGTTAAAAGGGGTTACTGTTATTATACCCACTAGCCTTTCACACAAAGGCTCATCTTGTTTCAGCCTGCCCTTTAATTTCTTTTTTTTTTTTTTTCTCCTGCACCGTCAGAAAATGTGTCAAGAAACCTAAATGAGGATATTAAATAAGTGGTGAGAAAAATAAAAATGCGAAACATGAAAGGTCAAACTAAATAAAGGATGTTTTCTCAAACTCTCTTTAATAATGAAAATTGTCATATATTCAGATTCACTGGCTTCCTTCTATTTTCCTAAAGAGGTCTTATTGCACAATTTTAAAGCACTTCATCAATTTCCCCTGATGTCCACTTTTAATATTAATAAAGGTTCCTTGCACCAAAAAAAGATTTTTAATTAAATTGGTTTTCATGACCATTTTCTGTTTTTGCTACCATACCTCTAAGACTTCTATATGTAAATGACCTCTGCTCTGATTGGGTGACCTCTGTTTACTAGCATAGTTCACAGTGTTGAACATCAGGGTACGTACCTCATTCTGTTTCTGACCTTTTGACAACAGGACAAATGAATTTGGAACATTCACTTTGATGAATCCAGTGTATTGGCACAGTTACTATGTTATTGGCATAGTGATAGACTGTGACAAACCATTGTAAAGGCCTAATGGAAATATTTTATTCGCAATAAGCAAATAGCCATAATGGGGGGGATCATTAGTATTAGAGATGTGCAAAACAATTTTTTTTCAGTATTAATCAGCCATTTAATTGGTATCAAGGAGTTAAATGATTAGTTCACTTCAAAATGAACATTTCCTGATATTTTACTCATCCAAGATGGATGTTCATGTCTTTCTTTCTTCAGTCGAAAAGAAAATACGTTTTTTGTGGAAAACATTCCAGGATTTTTCTCTCCACCATTGACTTCCATTGCAACCAAAATGTTGAAGCTCCAAATCAATGCAGTTTCGAAGGGCTTCAGAGGCTCTGCGCGATCCCAGACGAGGAATAGGGTCTTTTTAAAAAATAAATAAAAATGTATATACTTTTGAACCTAAATTGCTCATCTTGCGCTGCTCTGCACTCACCAATGATTGCGCAAACTCGTTGAAAACGTCACGCTTGACGTAGGCGGAAGCCTACTATTTACAAAGTGCTTGTGTGAAGACTAATACAAATGAAAAAAAAAAAAAAAAGGTAAAACAACAATGTTGGATGATTTTAAATTTGACGATGGAGTGTTTTTTGGTAAAGGGCATTTGTATTAGTCCTCGCACGTTCGCTTGGGGCGGTACTTTCGCCTATGTCTAGTGTGACGTTTCTGACGTGATTGCGCAATCACTGGTGAGCACAGAGCAGAGCAGCGCAAGATGCATATGTATAATACAATCATCAACATTAAGCATATAAATCAAAACTGCCTAATGTTACTGAATAAATGTCGACCCAGGATGAACTATAGGACTGTGAAAGCTTTGGGGTTGTTGATGGACTACAATCATCATTTTGAATCCGAACAGGATGTAGTCTTTGACAAAAACATGATTTTATCAGCATTTTGCTCAACATGTTGGTTTTTTTCATGAAACTTACCCACATTCAAGTGCTGATAAAAAAGGAATGCATGAAGCTAGAATACTTTTTGTTTTTTAAAGCAGAGGGTCTGTTCTTTCTTTTGGTCTATTGCATGTTCAGATATTCATACAATGAAATATTCTGGGGGCCATTAAAGTTTTGTGGCTGACTTTTTTCAAAATTCTGGCAGGGAAAGAGTAAATAGCTATAATATTATCACAATAATACTAAAATAATAACACTCTTTAACAAAAATTACAAATGAAAGCACACGCACTATAGAAAAAAATAAAATGAAATTACCTCATTGTCTGTCCTCCAGTTGGTTGTTTATCACAGGGATTCCCAAAGCTTATTGTCAACTGAACCCCTTTGACCTAAAATATTTACTTGAAGTACCCCTGAGATTTTAAGTTAATATTGAAATAAATGAACAACACATTTGTTCACAGTTGTCTGTCCTTATGATTTAATCCATATGATTAAATAAACTTGATCAACTTCTGCAGTTCACTCACAAACCTCCAGGTGGTTAGGTTATTACTGGTAACATTAATTTATTTGGTGTGCCGTTAATAGCAATGTATTTTATTTTTTATTTTTTTACTGAATCAAGCTGTGGTAAATGTGGGTGATCATATGTTAATGCGCTTCTAATTGTGATGTCATGATGCAAATAGATATGCCCCCTTCAATTGTGACTTGTTCACTGTCATCTTTGTGTTCATAGGCGGAGCCTGAAGGATTCTCTCATTTCCATTTGTACGTTTGTGCTGCATTCCTGGTGCGATGGAGGAAAGAGATACTAGATGAAAAAGATTTCCAGGTAAGATAGTTATTGTGTCGTTTCGTGCGGTCCCTGAGCCGCAGTGTGTGTTGTCCTTGCGTGAGCCCCATCCTCCCTCATTAACTCGCAGGGTCGAGGGGTCAGTGCGCCTGCATTAGTGTGATGACAACAGCAGCTGCTGTAAGGTGACATTGTACCGTCCCTTTGAGACTCTTCTATTTCCTGTCCCCTCACACACTCACTCACTCGTTCCATGCGATTGAGAGGTAAAGGGTTTTGGAGGCTTGGAGAGGGCAGATGTGTCACCAGAAGTACAATAGGAGTTTGCTTATATAATCAGAACTCCCACTTCTGTTACTGTATTCTTTTGTCTTGTTTTCCCTCATCCTGTCACTCACTCAACCTTCACAGCTCAATGCCTTTTATAGTACTTTGCACAATACACATTGTTTATCAGTTTAGAACTGGTTGATAATATAGCTAACATTTTGTGGTGATACAAGCATTCAAACAGTTGACATATGCTATAAAGTATGTATCACCCTAATTGAGTATACTGTCTTTATGTGGATAAAGTTGGATATAATATACAGCTCTGGAAAACATTGAGACCTCTTGACATTGATTTCTCTGGAATTTTTTCCAGAGCTGTATTTCCAACTTTGCATATAGAGCTGTGCAATAATACAGTTTACATTTTTTACGACGATTCAAACAATAACAAATTTGCTATTTACATTATATATCACCTTACTTCATTATACTGTATATATACAGGTAGAGTAGGATGGACTATATATCCAATATTAATATATTGATGGGAGATAATATAGTAAAACATTTTCTACATAAAACAACCATATCATTAATATATTGCTTTACACGTGTGCACTCTATGTATCTGGGTAAGGATAAATATACTTATAATAGTTGTACAATTCATTATTAAGTATTGTTATCAGTCAGCATGAAGTTTTATTTTCTTTTTTTTACCAGGAATATCATAACAAATAAAAAAGTGTCTTTGCAATAAAAGTGGTATAAACGTGTATTATCCATGGGCGTGAATTTCATTTAACAATTGGGGGGACAGTAAACTAAAAATATCTCAAAGGCGATTTTTGAAGGGGGGACAAATAATACAGCCAAAATTGTACTTTTTGGTCCACTTAAACATTTTCTTAAGTGCGTTTTTCTATTATCTGTCATTATTATCTGGCCAACAACACAAAGCAATAGTTGTTTAAATATCATAGGTTCACAACACGGTAATATCGTTTTTAAATTATCTTGCTTCTTCCACATAGCATTGAGCAAAACCCAACACGGTAGATCTACTATATTAGCCTAATGTCAGTTCACACATTGACTTATCGCCGTGTTAGTTGTAGTGGGTGACTTACAATAAGCTACTAAACAATAATCGGTAAAAATATTGGACTTTTTTTGTCATTGCTAATTTATTAATAACTCAGCATTGTCTGTATTAAAGAGAAAATAATTGCGTCATCCCATGTTTAAAGTAAATAAAATAGCCATAACAGACTACTTACTGGAGTTCCACAACTACTGAACTTTGTACTCTCCCACCAGACTTGTAGGTGAGGTGCATGATGGACCAAACCACTGTGAGACCAGAGAGGGGGCACTCCAAATGTTTCTAAACTTAAAATGCATTATTTGCCCCGTTTGTGTTTTTGTTTTACTACTTACACAATTATTTTAAATATACAGTATATCAATATATTATTTACAATACACAATTTGGTTTTTAATTATATTTTAATGGGGGACAACCCTCAGATAGTGGGGGTCCTGAACCCCCCAACCCCCACACGATTTAAGTCTATGGTATTAACTCAGAACAAAACATTATTTTTTCTAGTTGACGATACTGCACAACTTACCCATCATTAAATCAGACGTATCAGACGTATGTCACATCAGACGTATGTCATATCAAGACATGGGGCCGTAAGACATGCACATTTGTTAGCTTCATTTCACCGCAGATTCTTTTGTAAACAAGACTGGATTTGCAGAAATATGTAAAACTGTTATCCAGTCATAGCAGTGTGTTTACTTCCAAGTCTACAATGCCGCCCATAAAAACTGAGCGTTTCAGGAGCTAGGCTCAAAACCAGGGTAGAAAATAGCCTATTACTTATTCATAATAATTTTTTTTGAATGTCAAAAACATGCACACGTCATAAGTTGACCTCAGACAACAGTATAAAAAAAATTAAAAAGCCAGTTCATGACCCCTTTAAATGAAGTGGTTGATTCTCAAACTTTACAAACTTGCCAACAGTTATGGAACACCCACTTCCACCAATGAATCAGTTCCTTATCAATTACCTAATAATCAAGCCCATCCTACATCATGTATCATTTGCATCATGTTACAAAATAAAATGGGTCTGAACAGCATTCACAATCCAGAAATCCAAATGAATCAAAATACTACTTTTTTTCTTTATAAATCTTTTCCTAAAAAAAACTTGCATCTCTGTGGGGTGAATAGACTGCTCAGTGTGTGTATGTGTGTTGTTGAATATGCAGGGAGTCAGTGGTGTGTATCAGCAGTGTGTTGTGGGGCGGTTGATTTATTGTGTTTACAGTGCCCAGTGATTCAGAATTATCCCCTGCACCAGCTCTGCAGCACACGGCTGCTGTTTGGCATTCAGACAACAGCCCCGGGCCTCCGTCTTTACCCGCCTGTGCCATGTGTCAGCAGAGAGATTATTTCTCCTATTCTGTCTCCTTATCCTTTTGTTTCACTGTATATTCCTATTCCTTTTTGCTGGTTTGTTTTTACAAACATGACCATTGATGAGTGATGGCCTATCGTGCCCTGCAAGACTGTCCTGACATAGACCAGTTAGAGGTATAGTGGTGTTATGGGAGATCTGTGGCAAAGAAGTTGACTTTGTAGCGCCCTAACCTATGGTTTCACCTCCTTTAAGGCAATCTGCTCAGGTCAAGCTGTCCTATACAAACAGTTCCCCTGCAATTCCTTGCTGATTCTTCCTTTTTGTGTTCTAGCAAGTGTTCCTTAAAATAATTGGCTAGCTATTTCCCAGACTAGTGAGTTGCCTTTCTGTCTACATAGGCAGATACCTTGTGAGGAAATAAAACAAAATCTTACAAGTAACTGATTTAGAAAGCTTTCCATGCGCTACTCATGGCACATGGGTGATTGCGGTTAGCATGTTGCTGAGCTAGTCTATTAAGAATAAAAATAGTGATGCCTCAATTTCAGCAATTGGAAATATTTCTCCGGGGGAAAAAAGTCACCAATGTGGCATTCATCAATCACCCATTTTCAGTTCCAGCTGCAATCAGCTTTTAGAGAGCTGAAATCATAGACCGAAACAGCGATGATTAATTAGTGCTTAATGGCATGTCTTGGCGGTGTCAACGTCTATTTCATACACACAACGTGGATAAATTAAAAGTAAACATGTCAGCTGTTTGGATACTATGTCTGAGTTGACAATATCAATTTCTGGACTTTAAACAATCTTCATTGTGATGTTTATTTTGATGAACAAATATTGATTTTAGTTTTTAATCCCAAAATCAATCTTTCAGCCTATGCGTTTTCTTTATATGCATGGATAAAACTTCACAAATCATTGTTTGTAGCCCATCTAAAAATTGCAATACAATGTGTTTTTACATAAAACAAACAGTCAATTTGATCACAAATTTCAAAGTTGTTTGACACTCTTTAATGTGGCGTGATTCCTGTAGATGCCATAGCTCATTAGTTAGCTAGAAAAAATACTCTGGAGAGGAGAAATTTGTTAGTGATATATTTGTCATTTAATGTAAATCTGTCATGAAAGTTTTATATTACAGCCATTGTTTATATTTCAACAATGAATTGCAGTTGAAACATAATTATAGATACAGTATAAAAACTGCCTTTTGTGCCATTTTTGTTTTATTTGAGTGTTTTGATGATGAAATTTGATTAGTTATTTGATTATTAAATAATGTAAATTTTCAATTTTGAAACTTCACTTTCAGTGTAATAATAATTGGTGAAGCAATTATATATAGTACACACACTGGGTAAAATAATGTGTATTTATCAGCAAATCTCTCAACTTGTCCAACATCATGAATGGCTTTTTTCCATTGAGCTTGTTCATGGCTCGACAAGAAGGATTGCCTGAACTTGAAGAAAGTGTCACCTGCCCAATCAGACCAGTGCCGCATTGTTTTCAAAAGTTTATCATTTTCACATTTTTAAGTCTTGCCAATTTAAACATTCCAGTGATTTTAAACCATTTAAAGGTAGGGTAGGATTTGGTTTGGTTACACCATTTGATTTGTTCTCAATATGTTAATGTTAAGAGAAATATGTTAATAGTACCAGCATACAGGGAGTGCAGAATTATTAGGCAAGTTGTATTTTTGAGGATTAATTTTACAACCTTAATAATTAAACAACAACCATGTTGTCAGTGAACACAAAAAACTCATTAATATCAAAGCTGAATATTTTTGGAAGTGGTTTTTAGTTTTAGCTATTTTAGTGGGATATCTGTGTGTGCAGGTGACTATTACTGTGCATAATTATTAGGCAACTTAACAAAAAACAAATTTATACCCATTTCAATTATTTATTTTTACCAGTGAAACCAATATAACATCTCAACATTCACAAATATACATTTCTGACATTCAAAAACCAAACAAAAACAAATCAGTGACCAATATAGCCACCTTTCTTTGCAAGGACACTCAAAAGCCTGCCATCCATGGATTCTGTCAGTGTTTTGATCTGTTCACCATCAACATTGCGTGCAGCAGCAACCACAGCCTCCCAGACACTGTTCAGAGAGGTGTACTGTTTTCCCTCCTTGTAAATCGCACATTTGATGATGGACCACAGGTTCTCAATGGGGTTCAGATCAGGTGAACAAGGAGGCCATATCATTAGATTTTCTTCTTTTATACCCTTTCTTGCCAGCCACGCTGTGGAGTACTTGGACGCGTGTGATGGAGCATTGTCCTGCATGAAAATCATGTTTTTCTTGAAGGATGCAGACTTCTTCCTGTACCACTGCTTGAAGAAGGTGTCTTCCAGAAACTGGCAGTAGGACTGGGAGTTGAGCTTGACTCCATCCTCAACCCGAAAAGGCCCCACAAGCTCATCTTTGATGATACCAGCCCAAACCAGTACTCCACCTCCACCTTGCTGGCGTCTGAGTCGGACTGGAGCTCTCTGCCCTTTACCAATCCAGCCACGGGCCCATCCATCTGGCCCATCAAGACTCACTCTCATTTCATCAGTCCATAAAACCTTAGAAAAATCAGTCTTGAGATATTTCTTGGCCCAGTCTTGATGTTTCAGCTTGTGTGTCTTGTTCAGTGGTGGTCGACTTTCTGCCTTTCTTACCTTGGCCATGTCTCTGAGTATTGCACACCTTGTGCTTTTGGGCACTCCAGTGATGTTGCAGCTCTGAAATATGGCCAAACTGGTGGCATCTTGGCAGCTGCACGCTTGACTTTTCTCAGTTCACGGGCAGTTATTTTGCGCCTTGGTTTTTCCACACGCTTCTTGCGACCCTGTTGACTATTTTGAATGAAACGCTTGATTGTTCGATGATCACGCTTCAGAAGCTTGGCTATTTTAAGACTGCTGCATCCCTCTGCAATATATCTCACTATTTTTGACTTTTCTGAGCCTGTCAAGTCCTTCTTTTGACCCATTTTGCCAAAGGAAAGGAAGTTGCCTAATAATTATGCACACCTGATATAGGGTGTTGATGTCATTAGACCACACCCCTTCTCATTACAGAGATGCACATCACCTAATATGCTTAATTGGTAGTAGGCTTTCCAGCCTATACAGCTTGGAGTAAGACAACATGCATAACGAGGATGATGTGGTCAAAATACTCATTTGCCTAATAATTCTGCACTCCCTGTAAAAACGCCTTTAACACGCATTAATTAAAGATTCATATACGTAATGCAGTGACATATAATCGAGACAATTGTTTTTGAAGACTCTCTGAAAACTCTTCCACAGTAGGTTAAGTTTGAAAATGTCTTTGAATCTTCTTATGAAGATCATTTTGATTCAGCAGGAGATTTAGATTGAATGAAAGACCTGATGTGAAGAATTAAATAAGTCTCCATTCAGACAAGAGTGAGTTATAATTTTATCCCAGCATATCAAACTTTGAAAATTAGACTTGTCTTTTGGGACTCAGGTCTTTCATAGCAGTAGATTGCAGGGAGGGATTGCAGTATGCGTCTTAAAGATGGCCCCTGGCTTCTTCTTTCTCTCTTTCTCTCACTCAATTTAGCCCTTCATATCATATCTTTTGGATATGTTTTATTTTGGAATTTGTTCTCATTAGGACTGGCCTCCAACAAATACATAAAGCCCCATCTTTCCTCATAAGCTGTAGGCCTACACATGCAGTTCTTGAGAATAATGCTTACTGGAGAGAGATGGATTGCTGGGCGGATGTTTTTGTTTTTTGTTTTTTTGTGATTTTTCAAATATATCTTCCAGACAGCGAGACTGTATAGAATGGATTTCAAGATAGATTGAGTGTTGGTTTCTAATGAAGCTTTAATGAGCGTAACAGTTAATGGCTCTTGAAAATGAGGAAATCAGAAATTGTATAAATCCTTAATTAAGCACAATCCAAAATAAATTGTAGCTGTCGTTAAATAATGCTCATTGTTCACCCAACAATGAAAATTGTCTGTGACTTACTTTCTTGTATGGAACACAAAAGGAGATGTTTACTGTGATTCATAATCTTCAGAGGCTTCAACACTTATTTGTACTCCACAGAAGTGTTTCAGTCAATCATACAAGTTTGAAATGAAATAAGGGGGAGTAAATAATGACCAAAATTGACATAACCGTATAAATAACGTAGATACCCATGCAGGTTTATTAACGTGTCAGAAGAGTAGGTGTGTCTTGTGTTTCACTGTGACTTTTGTCTGACCCCCTGGTATTTCTAGGCGTTCGTAATGGCTTCTATTCTTGGCAGGAGGGCAATTAATGAGTATTGAAGCAGGGGGAAAATCTTTACTGGGACAGAATAAAGGTTAAAAGGACTATACCACCACGACCTCATGAAAACCTGTATAAACCAATCTGATCCGCTTTTACCCTTTTTTCACTCCTCATGAAATATTGTTGTCTCACCTATAGGTAGTGTTGGGAAACAGGAACCGGTCTTATTGAGAAATGGTACAGGTTTTGAATAAAATATATGTTGTCATATCAAACAACACATCTATTGGATATGTGTGTTCAACTTTCAAGCATGTTTCTTACTATTAGAAATCTGCTAAAACGTATTATTTTGTGGTATATAAGTTCTATTTCGCACACAAATCCTTTGCGGAGCTAAATACATAATACAGGTTTAGAAAATTGAATACAACAAATAGCAGCTGCAGGGTATTATAAATGTGAATTCATGTTTTGTTTTGTTTTTTTAACAAACTCTATTCAATTTAACATTTTTGAGGAAATTGTCTTGTTTCAAAACAGGGTTGTTAGGGAAGTGAATGCAATAAAAAAAGTGTTAAGGAACTGGATTGTTTTAAAGTAAAACCATAAAAGGTAAGGATTAAGGAGATCTATAATACCTGGAGAAAGCTATATTTGCATTCCCAAAAATCTCAAGGGCAGTTACTTAGCTGGCGTATGCCTCCCTGGAAGTATATCTTTGCTTATGGACACTTAGACCTGGGTTTCTTTAATTCAGCCACCTAAGCAGTAAATGTCAATGACGCTGTGATTGAGCAGCTGACGATGAAGCTCCTCAATGGATCTGTGAACGTCAAATATACACTCACCTAAAGGATTATTAGGAACACCATACTAATACTGTGTTTGACCCCCTTTCGCCTTCAGAACTGCCTTAATTCTACGTGGCATTGATTCAACAAGGTGCTGAAAGCATTCTTTAGAAATGTTGGCCCATATTGATAGGATAGCATCTTGCAGTTGATGGAGATTTGTGGGATGCACATCCAGGGCACGAAGCTCCCGTTCCACCACATCCCAAAAATGCTCTATTGGGTTGAGATCTGGTGACTGTGGGGGCCATTTTAGTACAGTGAACTCACTGTCATGTTTAAGAAACCAATTTGAAATGATTCAAGCTTTGTGATATGGTGCATTATCCTGCTGGAAGAGTACATGGTGGTCATAAAAGGATGGACATGATCAGAAACAATGCTCAGGTAGGCCGTGGCATTTAAACGATGCCCAATTGGCACTAAGGGGCCTAAAGTGTGCCAAGAAAACAGCCCCCACAACATTACACCACCACCACCAGCCTGCACAGTGGTAACAAAGCATGATGGATCCATGTTCTCAATCTGTTTACGCCAAATTCTGACTCTACCATCTGAATGTCTCAACAGAAATCGAGACTCATCAGACCAGGCAACATTTTTCCAGTCTTCAACTGTCCAATTTTGGTGAGCTCGTGCAAATTGTAGCCTCTTTTTCCTATTTGTAGTGGAGATGGTACCCGGTGGGGTCTTCTGCTGTTGTAGCCCATCCGCCTCAAGGTTGTGCGTGTTGTGGCTTCACAAATGCTTTGCTGCATACCTCGGTTGTAACGAGTGGTTATTTCAGTCAAAGTTGCTCTTCTATCAGCTTGAATCAGTCGGCCTATTCTCCTCTGACCACTAGCAACAACAAGGCATTTTCGCCCACAGGACTGCCGCATACTGGATGTTTTCCCTTTTCACACCATTCTTTGTAAACCCTAGAAATGGTTGTGTGTGAAAATCCCAGTAACTGAGCAGATTGTGAAATACCGGCCCGTCTGGCACCAACAACCATGCCACGCTCAAAATTGCTTAAATCACCTTTCTTTCCCATTCTGACATTCAGTTTGGAGTTCAGGAGATTGTCTTGACCAGGACCACACCCCTAAATGCATTGAAGCAACTGCCATGTGATTGGTTGATTAGATAATTGCATTAATGAGAAATTGAACAGGTGTTCCTAATAATCCTTTAGGTGAGTGTGCAAGACCATTTTATACGAAGCCATCAAATAAATTAGTCACTGGTAAAACATCTACTTTAATACAATGAAATATTTAAAATTTGTTGCTGTAACAAAATGCATTTTATCAAAATGCACACTATGGAGAAAGGACCATACTAACTAGCCAAACCATCACCCTTTGTTTTATTGTGTCCTCCATTAGTATCAATGTTTGCTGCATCATTTCAAGAGCAACTCTGCGCTCAAGGAGACAATTCTTTTAGAAGGCAAAAAATAAACAATGAAAGAAAATAAATTGGACACTAGTGTTTAGATGAGAAGCTCTAATGCTTGGGTAAGTGAGTGTGGAGGCATAATGGCTGCTGCTATCTGTGCTCTAAGCTCCTCGTATTCACTCCACTGTACTGATGATACTAATGACTTTTTTTTTTTTTGGTACTGAAAACCACAGTGACGCTGGTAAAGATCTGAATTAAAGAAAGAGGGCAAGGCCATGTACAGTTGAACATTGGCTATGAGCTGCCTGCGTCTTCCCTGCAGAGTGCCGCGGCAGGTTACAGACAGCCAAATGTCAACCCCTGATGCCATTTAGTAAGGGCAATATGCAGCAAATGAGCTCTCATTAGGGGTTTGTTTATCACGTAATGAGTAAGCCTTTGGTGCAGCTAACGGCCCGAGAACCTCTTTCCTCTTTTGTCTGTGATTACCAATTTACTCTTTATCGATGGGATTTGGTTTCGCTTTTTGGAGCCCCGTTGTCTCAAATGCCTTCTAGAATACCAAAATATAGGCTTTTTTTTTTTTTTATTCCTAAGTAACATAAATATTTCAACATTCCCTGTTCAAAAGACAATGACCATTTCACATAGAAATCATTGTTTTCCTCCCAAAACACGTTCCAAACGCATAATTACACTGCACCTTACAATACCTCATCCCAGAATGCAAGATAGTGGCCAAGAGAACAGAACAAAACAGAATAGCAGAATCCAGTCATAAAAATAGAATTGACTATATAAGCAGAATGTCAAGGAAATTTTGCAAAATTTGAAAAGCAGGCCTGTATACTTAATTAAACATGAGGATGCTCTACATTAACTTTTCCATTTCAATTGATAAAAACTATTGTCATAAATGCACAGAAACTCAAAGGTCTTCACTACAACCCACCAAAATTATACCCACAAAAGAAATTATGACCAAAATATATTTTTATTGTATAGTATAATGTGCTTCTCAAAGTAATAATAATAATAATAATAATAATAATAGTTTATAAAAAAAAAATGTAAGGATTACTACACAATATCACACCATTTCCGATCCATAATCTCATTTAAACTTTAAACCTCTGAAGTGCAGCACTTTGATTGACAAAAATGAAAGGAATTGTTCAATTTTCATATGATTTAAGTTTTAAAAGATGAATTCAACTTTTAATGTGTATTTGTTTTATGCAATCATTTCATTACCACTGTTTTTGATGAATACATTTGTATTAAATCATTAAAACACAGAATCCATAAAAATTAAAATGTCAGAAAATATATAGAGTGAATTCAGGTTGATAGGGACACTTTTTTTTCACGATGGAAAAAATCCATCCAAATCAACCTGAATTCACCATACAGTATATTTCATACGGCACTAGTATTATTTTATTACTATTTATTATTACTATAGTACTATTTGATTGGGTTTCAATTTAAAAAAAAATTTGGATTGGAATTAATTGTTCAAACTCTATTGAAAGCAATAGTAAATTGACACAAAAGTCAGGCTACATGGGACAATGGCTCTTTTTAAATCCCTGAGATTATTTTTTTTTCACTTTGCTTGCCGCAAAGCATTATGGGATTACCTTCTCCACAATGAATATGTGTGATTCAACCTTATATTTTAGCCAAAGGAATGTTTTGGAACAGCTTTTGCAATGAGGATTATGCCTCAAATGTTGTTTAGTTAGGTAGCTCACAGGGTTTTGGTAAAAAGCTTGGCTCTTCTTCCAGTGGGAGCTGGACTTTGTATCCACATCAGTTATCCTAACCTATTTTCACTCATGCTTCCTGTTTTCAGGACATAGACAGTCATAACCTACACTGCATTCAACTCTAAATAAACACACTCATCACATGAGCTTACTCTATTGCTATTAAGTTTTGCAGTCTCACTCGCACATCTCAAAGCTAACATGACAGTTCATAGAGTTCTCTCCAACCACTGAGATGCAGTCGGGTGTGAGCTCTGATAACGCGTTTATGCGTGGATGGAAGGAGGAATCGGAGAAATCAATCTTCCACTTTGGAGTTTTAATGGGTTGATTTAAATGGAGTTTACGGCAGAACGGGAGCTAGTTGAATCACAAAGCAGCGTCTTAATATGTGTGTGCGCACGCCAGCTATCTTTGGAAGAGTGTTGACTGCACAAGTACCCGTCAAAGCCTTAGTGCAAGACCCCAGGGCAGACCGCTGCTATCTCTACAACACATGAAGCGGAAAACATGGAGTTATGTGCAATTATTATGTCCACCATACTCCAAATGTGAGGCTTAATTAAAAGGGGTCTATATATTACGCTGTCCATGAAATAAGCTTGTTCCCTCTATATGATGAACACCTTCATACTGGCTTCATTAGTTGTGCATATTAATGGCCTGTAATCTGCACTAGCTGGACATGATCCTTTGGTTATTTCTGTGCTTTATTCACACCTAATTTAAAATGGCATCAAGCTCGTTGGTCAATCTGTTCTATGTACTAATAATGTAATAATGAGGATTCAAACTTTTATAATGCCACAGACACCCAATATGATGAATATAAATATGAATATGATCCAAAGAAAATTTAATTCTGTCATCATTTACCCTGATATTGCTGTCATTTAATTTCCACTGAGATATTTCTCAAAATATCTTTTTATGTTCCACAGCATGAGTGTAAGTAAATGATAACAGAATTTTTCAGTTTTGGGTGAACTGTCCTTTCAAGAATCATAGATGTATAAATGATTTTCTGAAACAAATATTGTCCCTTTTTCACATAATTATATATGGATTTGTTCTTATATCTTAGGGTTAAACCATAAAAGTGTTAAAAGGGTCCTATTATGCCCTTTTTAATATGTCTTGATTTTGTTTTTGGGGTGTACTAGAATATGCTTTCATGCTTGATTGTCACAGTTTAGCGCATGTTCTAGAAATGTCCCGTCCCTTACAATAACAGTGAGCTCAGTTCACCCAAAAATGAAAATTAGCCCATGATTTACTCGCCCTCGAGTCATCCTAGGTGTATATGACATTCTTCTTTCAGATGAATAAAATATATATTAGTTAGTTATATTAAAAAAGTCCTGGCTAATCCAAGCTTTATAATGGCATTGACTTGATGAGTCGTTTTTGAAGTCCATAAAAGTGCATCTCTTCATCATAAAAGTGCTCCACACGGCTCCGGGGGGTTAATAAAGGCCTTCTGAAGTGAAGTGGCGCATTTGTGTAAGAAAAATATCCGTATTTATAATTTTATAGACTAAAATAGCTAACTTCCGGCAGTCAGCAGTAAGCGAGTCAACTTGCGCTAAAAGAGTAACCCCTGACGCTACATTTTGTTTTGCTCTATCCTCTGCGCTTCTGCGTTTGTCAATACGCATGCATCAAGGGTTACTCTTTCGCCGTAAATCGATGCGTACGGTAATGTGCCGGAAGTTAGCTATTTTAGTCTATATAAGTTTTAAATATGGATATGTTTCTTACACAAATGCATTGCTTCACTTCAGAAGGCCTTTATTAACCTTAGATGGATAGATGCACTTCAAAAACGACCCATTAAGTCAATGCCATTATAATGCTTGGATTAGCCAGGACTTTTTTTTTAATATAACTCCGATTTTATCTGTCTGAAAGAAACTAACCCTTTAAGGATGGTCAATTTCAAACTAGTTCAAGCCTAATTCAGTCCAGAACAGATTTCATGCACGGACTTTGCAAGTACGGATTCCACAGGACGTTTCAGAGTGGTATGTTTGTTTTGTTTTGGGTTTGTTTTTTTTGTGTGTAATTTTCTTAGATTATCCACCATTTAATTGTGGTCGGAATGTGTCGGAAAACTATGGTTAATTTTCCTAAGAGGCGGTGAACAGTCTTACAAAAGCAAGAGCTTACAAAAGCTACAGTAAACACTGTATACATGTCAATTCTGTAATGTTAGTTAGCAGGCTAGCAAAGGCAAAGTTTTGCCCTTTGTTTACATTGTAGCAAAAACATAAAACATAACTTATAATTGCCTATGTTGCCTTTTGGCTTGCTTAGCTAGGGACAGTAAATATTCAACTATATCACTGATATGCCCGCATTGACACTACATGATTACTGAACTGAGCTGGATGACATCACTGTTTTCTCCAGAGTGGTTGTACAGCTGAATCAATTTCTGTTGCATTTTTTTTCTGTTATCACTGTAAAGCTACTTTTAAACAATCTGCATTGTATAAAGCGCGATATAAATAAAGGTGATTTGACTTGAATTGGAACTGTTAATAGAAAACATAACTACAAATATTAAGACATATAAGTTGTGATCCACAAACAACAGATTGTCCCGACAAAGTGGGAACTGCTCCATTCCAGGAGAAGCTTCTGTGCGTACCCTGCATTGTTCTAACTAAGGTTCTGGAAGCTGTTCTCCGTAAAATGTGCAGCACATAGAGAAATGTTGGGGTTATAATGTTCAGGAAAAGTGTTAAATAAATAAATTCATAAAATACATTTTAACCTTGTCAGCCTTTGGAAGATCAAACAAATGAGTTTTAGTAATGTAGTGAACTCTTTGACATAGCGACAACACTTCTCTAATGCAGCTCAATCAGGCCTCGCCCACTTATTTGCGTATTCCATGGGCGGGGATTATTTAAATGAGTAACATTGTGACTTCATAAAACCCAGAAAAAAACACGCTGTAGTCCAAATTAATCGTTTGTTGTAGTTCTTGGAAAGTGGATTCTGTTAAAGTGGACTTTGAGTTTTGTAACCTTGCAGATCCTTTTTATGCTCAAACAGCAACATTACAAACTAACTAAAGTTGAAAATAGCTGATTAATAACATTTACAAATATCTTGTGACATGTCAGAATGAAACGGTAATACATTTGTCTACTTTTATACACTAACAGTGCCCTGGCAACCACCCAGAACAACTTGTAACCACATAGCAACACACTTAAAAGAATGCCTTAACAACCACATTGCAACACCCTGGCAACCATCCAAAACACCCTAATATATTGCCGGTGAGTTTGGCATGGACAAGCGCCATGGTTCCTCAGAAAATGAAAAAAAAATCTAGTTCTCTATGCAGCAAATATACTATCATTTGGATATATTCAATAACGAATGGAACAAATGCAAAGAACATTTCACCTTTGCTCCCCTCTTGTCTTTCGAAAATGACTGAATAAATAAAAGTAAAAGAAATGGCAAAGAACTCAGAGGGGAAGCTGGGTGGTTCACGCTTGTTATGTTCATTATGCTGCTAAATTAAAAAGCAGCAACTATCAGCTCCTAATGTTTAGTCTCGTTCCACCTCAGGTGGTTCAAACAGCCGAAACTAAATGGATTCGCTGTCTATGTGAATAACTGTGAGCAGACAAACTCTTAATTTGTTGTGCGGGCTCTTAGGGGCGTGTGGCTGATTGGCTTACCGTTCGAACCTCTGAGCTAATACAGCTTTAAACTCGTGTTCTCAAGTGTGTACATCACTGAGATTCTTCATTCCATCAAGTGCCAGTGTGACAGAACACTACATGTTTTCCCATTGTGCCAAGTTAGTTTTAGTAAACTACAATGATATTGTTTGTGTAATGCAAGCCAAGTACCAGTTACATATACAAGTTTTTGTATGTTATTAGAGGCTGTTTTTGGTACTGTACCTTTAAAGGGTTAGTTCACCCAAAAATGAAAATTCTGTCATTAATTACTCACCCTCATGTCGTTCGACACCCGTAAGACATTCGTTCATCTTCGGAACACAAATGAAGATATTTTTGTTTAAAGCTGATGCTGAGAAAGGCTTGAGGTAGGCCTCCATAGGGATTCAGTTCATTTACACTCACAAGACCCATAAAAGGCACTAAAAACGTAGTTACAAAGTCCATCTCACTACAGTGGCTCTACAATAATTATACGAAGCGACGACAATAGTTTTTGTGCAATTTTCTTTTTTTTAAATAACGACTTTATTCCACAAGTTCGTGTCTTCCTTGTTGACATCAGCCGTGAGCTCACGAAGCACCAAGACGCATACGCGAGAATATGACGCAGAACCGGCTTTAGGTTTCTATGGCCGGTTCTGCGTCATATTCTCGCGCATGCGTCTTGGTGCTTCGTGAGCTCACGGCAGATGTCAACAAGGAAGACACGAACTTGTGGAATAAAGTCGGTTTTTTTTTATTTTTAATTTGCACAAAAACTATTGTCGTCGCTTCGTATAATTATTGTAGAGCCACTGTAGTGAGATGGACTTTGTAACTACGTTTTTAGTGCCTTTTTAAGGGTCGTGTGAGTGAGAATGTACGGAATGTCAATGGAGGCCTACCTCAAGCCTTTCTCAGCATCAGCTTTAAACAAAAATATCTTCATTTGTGTTCCGAAGATGAACGAATGTCTTACGGGTGTCGAACGACATGAGGGTGAGTAATTAATGACAGAATTTTCATTTTTGGGTGAACTAACCCTTTAAGGGGGAAATATCTGCACCACTTCCATTGGTAAATGGAATGGCAAAAACAATGACTAAAAGTTCATGCACAGTATGTGGTCTGTGTGAAAGCAAATCTTTCTCACCTGCAATCTCGCATAAGTGCCCAGGACCGGGCGAAGTGATTACGCAAGATGGATGAATGACCAAATAAAAATTATGATATATCTGAGTCAGCGCTTGCATGAGTATACCGAAATATGTTCTATTTCTAGGCTTATTGCCCTTGAATGGTCAAATACACACATATAGAACTTAAACTTAAAGCACTGTTCGTATTTGTATCTTTTATGTTGTATTTATTTGTCTGATTTTCATTTGTTTATAAGTTCATATTTTATTACTGACTGTTCACTTGATTAATTCATTACTTGAGAACTTTTTACTCACAGTATCTCACAAAAGTGAGTACACCCCTCACATTTCAGCAACCATTTTAGTATATCTTCTCCATGGGCAATACTATAGAAAGGAAACTTGGATGTATTTTTGAGTAGTCAATGTGGATCAAACTACAGCCATTATTGTCAAAGTAGGTGGCAACAAAAGTGAGTACACCCTAAGCAATAACGGTGGTATGTCGTTTAACCCTTATGTTATGTTGGGGACGTTTTTGTCCACTATGGGGTGCTTTTGAGTCTTAATTTGGCCACAAATTTCTCTGTTTCAGCAAATGGAATTATTTGTGGTGACAAATAACACATATTTTGGGAAAATACTTTGAACATTTTCAAAACTCAACAATACACTGTGGGCAAATTCACTACCCTTTCGTTATGTTCGGGATGAAAAAAAAAATAGACCCATGAGTGCTGCCATCATTGCTTTAGTGGTTGCAGAAGTGGAAGGTCCCCTTGTCAGTGCTCAGACCATATGCTGCACACTGCAACAAGACGGTTTGCATGTCGACCCAGAAGGAAGCCTCTTCTGAAGCTGGCTCACAAGAAACCCTGCAAACAGTTTGCTGAAGACAACCTGTCCAAGAGCGTGAATTACTGGAACCATGTCCTGTGGTCTGACGAGACTAAGATAAACTTGTTTGGCTCAGATGGTGTCCTGGTGAGGGGTACCAAGAAAATTGCCAACAGTCAAGCATGGTGGTGGTAGCATCATGGTCTGGGCTGCATGAGTGTTTTCCAAAATAATAACGACCCCAAACACACCGCCAAGATGACAACCGCCTTGCCGAGGAAGCTGAAGATGAAGGTGATGGAGTGGCCAATTGTGTCTCCAGACCTGATCCCTATTGAGCACCTGTGGGGCGTCCTCAAGCGGAAGGTGGAGAAGCACCATGTGTCTAACATTCAGCAGCTCCGTGATGTCATTATGTGGAAGAGGATCCCAGCAACAACCTGTGCAGCTCTGGTGAATTCCATGCCCAGGATGAATAAGGCCGTGCTAGATAACAATGGTGCTCACACAAAATATTGAAACTTTGGACACAGTCTTGACATGTTCACTTAGAGTGACTCAGTTTTGTTGCCAATTATTTAGACGATAAACAGTAAATCTATACTACTATACAAGCTGCACATTGACTACTCAATATAAAAATATATCCAAGTTTCATTTCTATAGCATTGTCCCTTGAGAAGATTTAATAAAATGGTTGCAGAAATGTGAGGGGGTTAATCATGTTTGTGAGATACTGTATATTAGGCAATTGCCTATTGCTGTGGTTTACTTATAAGATTTGATCACTGATTTATTTAAATAAATAAATAAATAAATAAATATAAGATCATGTCATTAAAGCCAGATAGCACACCACTGAACTAGCCTTTTTTTGGTAAGATACCAAAATAAACAAGATTTCTGCATTTTCTTTGTACTATTGTCCAAAAAAACATTGTGAAATCCTAGTGAGACTGTATAAGACTTATATTTATGCATTTCTTCGTATGATTGACTGACCTCTCAAATTGTGCGTGTGCAGAATGAGGTGTTATATTACAAGCAGGTATTAAATTGCATGGACGTCAAAACAATTGATTGAGTGTGGGTGGTTGCATAGGCTAAACTGATTATATTCTGTATATCAAATAAAAACTTATAAAGCATAATTTTACATATAAATTCACCAGCATGATAACAAAATTTCAGTAACCAAAACCAATGATATATCAGGCAGAGCATGCATTTTCAGAAAACACATTCGAAGCAACCATAGCAACAGTAGGCTATTTCGTCTCAATATGTGTAAAATAAAAGTTTAAGATTATAATTGTATTACCTATTACATGTATATCACAAAAAAATATATTTGAATAAAGAATCTTTAAGATCAAATTTGCTTTGGGCAAGTTTTGAATCCCATTAAAATTATTTTGAAATAGACACAAGAACCAATGTAATTTGCTATTAGGGACTTCATACCTGGAATAACTCCTCTTAATGCGCAAAGTTTGTATATGGGCAAACTCCTCATTATCTCTTTCTGGATAATGGGACAGTTTCTAAACACAAAATATGTGCTTGTATGTAAATGTGGGCAGTCATATCGTAGGCAGTTGTGGGGTTTTGCTGGTTAGTTTAAAGAGCAAGAAAAATCCTACTTTCCACATAGTCCGTCTGCTGCTTTATCTCGGCAGTGCAAATGTCAAACACTTTTTCAATTAACTTCCCATTTTACATGCATATTGGATATAAACAGTTCACAGCAAGCTGTAATTGAGTGCGAATCACTATCTAATTGTTTGCGGATCGAAAGTTTAATTTTGTTAATTTTGCCTGGTTTGACTTGAAATTAATTCAAAGTGACGACTGTCATATTTTGTTCCCTCTTGGGGGCCTCAGCAAATTCATTATTAGTTTTTTTGTGTTGTAGAGTGTAAGATTACACTTAGTCAGAGGTGAATTTGCATCCAATTTTTAAAGAAAAAACATCTCTGGAGATTTATAGTAGTGCAGATATTTTCCTTGCCATCTTGTTACTGAGTTATAGTGTTGACTCTATTAGGACGGTTGCATTGAAGGATTAGGTGAAATGAACTCTTCCTGATTAATCGAAAACCTAGCACATTCATCAGATAACTTGTAATTTTGTCCACACTAGAGCTTCTGGAGGAGACCCGCCGGTAATGATTAATCGCATACGTGCAGGTCCCGAATCAAGAGCAACCCTCCTGCCTGTAAATGTGCTTTAATACAGTTTAATGATAGAGTGTCACTGTTGTCGCAGGAAGCTCGCTCAACGAGAGGCAGGGACAATTTATCCGAAAAGAGACATGGAAAAGCATGGAGGGCTTAATATCCTGGAAGTAATTACAGCTCTGCTCCTTCCCCGTGCACCCAAATGCCGAGACTCAACCTATCGCTTCTCCATCTCGCAGAAGCCTTGATAAACAAAACTGTTTGTAAAGTTCCTCACAATCAATCACCACCTCTCTACCGGTTAGTCTCACGAGTGTTTAAAACACAGGGATCAAACACTCAGGATCTGCAGAGCTGCGACTTTGCCGTTTGATGGAGTGACTGTGCTGCTGTTCTTGAGCTCCAGATCGATTCTTACAAATTCAGGAGGGCTCAGCGAGAAGATGAGGGGCTAAAAGTCTCCGTTCTGCATAATCCTTGGTGGCAAACATTCCTTCACCAGCGTTGTGAATATAGTAATCAGTCTCTGTTATGCTAAATTTGTTTGCCAACAGCAGACATTGGCGAGGTGTCGTCATGGCACTGGTTTGTCCAAATGTCTGCATCAAAATGCACACAATTGGGGCTCTGTCTATGATTATCTGTTTGGCTTGAATGCTGTTAGGTTAAAGAACAATCATACGAGATAATGTCAGTTAGCAAACACAATTCAATCACCACCAAAGATAAGACACAACAGAATAGAACAATCAAAATGCCTCGGAGAGCGTCAAGATAAATGTCTCTTTTGAAGAAAAGTCAAAGTTATTATCTTAGGTTGTGTTTGTTTGCTTTTCTGCATTTATTCACCTTGCCAATTTAACTGGGCTTTTAGCCATGTTTTGTGCATAATTAGGCCAACCTTTAAAACGAGCATACGCCATACGTTTGTCGCTTTTGGTGCTGTACACAGTATTTATTATTGATGTCCAGTTGCACAGCGTGACTTGATTAAAGTCTGTCCCAGTTTATTGCTGTCAAACCACAGTGTAATATATGCATATGACACAACTTGGGAATGGTGTCATAGACAGTGTTGATGTTAGCTTTGCAGTGGAAGAGCTTGGCTAGTAATGGAAAGGGACGATTCGTGAGTTACTAGGATCTGCCATTATCACCAAGCCCCTGAGCAATGCACTTAACCCCAGGGTACTCCAGAGGGACTGTTCCTGTTGGAAATGCAATACAAGTCACTTTAGATGAGGCTGCATCTGCTGCATGTCTAACTAACTAGCCATCAGTTTATTTCAAAATAAATATTCTGTTCCATTTTGGGTGATTCTCAAATGCTATGCAGATAGTTTTGCAATGTAACGGCACCATGCCAGATTCTTAATGCATGTGGCAAACATATTGACAGTATAGATTTTATGAACACTCTTCATACATCTAAAAACATCCTCAGGGAAAACTTATCTTCAAGTCAAAATGATTAATATGCTTGATTCATCATTCCATAGAAATTAAACTTACCTCATCAGCTTTTTTTTGTGCAGGTTCTCAGTAAACATGCTATTTTCTTTCTTTCTTTCACAGATTAATTTATTGGGCATATACACCGATCAGACATAACATTATGATCACATTCCTAATATTGTGTTAGTCCAACTTTTGCTGCCAAAACAGCCCTTACCCGTCGAGGCATGGACTCCACTAGACCCCTGAAGGTGTGCTGTGGTATCTGACACCAAGATGTTAGCAGCAAATCCTTTAAGTTCTGTAAGTTGTGAGGTGGGGCCTCCATGATTCGGACTTGTTTGTTCAGCACATCCCACAGATTGGATGCTCGATTGGATTAAGATCTGAGGAATTTGGAGGCCAAGTCAACACCTCAAACTTGTTGTGCTCCTCAAACCATTCCTGAACCATTTTTG
This sequence comes from Romanogobio albipinnatus, assembly GCA_023566225.1. Taxonomy (NCBI): domain Eukaryota; kingdom Metazoa; phylum Chordata; class Actinopteri; order Cypriniformes; family Gobionidae; genus Romanogobio; species Romanogobio albipinnatus. Next base: position 31,726,948 of record CM042245.1, on the reverse strand, counting down.
CTTTGTGGCAGGGCGCATTATCCTGCTAAAAAAGGCCACAGCCACCAGGGAATACCCTTTCCATGGTCTGCAACAATGCTTAGGTAGGTGGTATGTGTCAAAGTAACATCCACATGGATGGCAGGACCCAAGGTTTCCCAGCAGAAAATTGCCCAATGCATCACACTGCTTCCGCCAGCTTGCCTTCTTCCCATAGTGCATACTGGTGCCATGTGTTCCCCAGGTAAGCGTTGCACACACACCCGGCCATCCACATGATGTAAAAGAAAACATGATTCATCAGACCAGGCCACCTTCTTTCATTGCTCCGTGGTCCAGTTCTGATGCTCGTGTGCCCACAGTTGGCGCTTTCGGCGGTGGACAGGGTGACCCATGATTGGTCTGTGCAGCCCCATACGCAACAAACTGTGATGCTGTGTGACACAGTGTATTCTGACACCTTTCTATCAGAACCAGCATTAGCTTCTTGAGAAATTTGAGCTACAGTAGCTTGTCTGTTTGATTGGACCACACAAGCCAGCCTTCGCTCCCCATGTGCATCAATTAGACTTGGCTGCCCATGACCCTGTCGCTGGTTCACCACTGTTCCTTCCTTGGACCACTTTTAATAGATACTGACCAATGCAGACTGGGAACACCCCACAAGAGCTGCAGTTTTGAAGATGCTCTCACCCAGTCGTCTAGCCATAACAATTTAGCCCTTGTCAAAATCTCTCAAATCCTTACGCTTGTCCATTTTTCATGCTTCTAACACATCAACTTTGAGGACAAAATGTTCACTTGCTTCCTAATATATCCCACCCAGAGCCATAGAAAAAAAGAGTTGCGACATGCTTTGATCTCACCACCACTTAGTCACGTGGTTCATGGAGCTCTCAATAGTTCCAAACAACTCAGCGCTGTCAATCTGTTTGAATAGGATTAAGCAGGATAGACAGCAGTTTCACTATATTTGCAGCAATTTCTGGTAAATATTAACACAATATGTGCATCTACTTCAACTAGGCTTTACAGTAGCATTTTATTCTGGGGAGAGATAAAGAAGAGATAACGTTAATGTTTTTTTGAGTGATCTGGTTATTTGGGTCATGTAAGTGCATGATTTTACAGCATTGAGTTTTGTAGCCTATCACGGGCAGTTCTGTTGAAAATAATGACCGGTCATATGTTTAATTTACCAGGAATGAGAATCCATATCAATTAAAACAAGTTTTATATAGTCTCAAAACGCTGAATGAATTTTAGTGCAAGTTTACGTTTTACACGAATCTTCCCATTATCTACAAATCCTCTCATCATAACAAACAAAGCACAGAGACGATTTAAATAAAGATTTAGTGTGAAGTTTAGTCAGAAGTTTTTGTTTTTCATGAGACTGTTATTTTCCCTACAATTAGCATATATATTTAACACTTCAGTACAAATAAAGTAACAAAAATAGATATTTCAATGTATATTAGATAATGGATATAATGTGTATATATAATAGTGATTTGATGATCTATAAAAATAATTTTACAAAAAAAGGGAAAAATGGCTAATGAGCCAATAAGTGTTAGTCTTCCGCCATCTACTGGTTAATGGTAATTTATTTTATAATTCAAATGTTGTTAACGTCCAAATTTTATTTTATGATAGAAAAGAATTGAGCCCAAGAAAGTAACACTTTAAATAGTGTTTAAAAAAAAAACAGTGCAACCAATTTAACTCAGCTCTTTTTATCCAGGCTTTATTCATATTCATTATTCATAGACGTTATACGTTATTCCATGAATGGGCTGACTTCATAGAAATGCATTCGACAGAAAGATCTCAGAGAGACTAAAAACTGTTGAAATACGGCCGATAGCATCTGGATATAGTAGCTGTTGCAGTGCTGCTCACGTTATCTAACTGCAGTTAGAGTCTAGCTATCTATTATATAACAATAAACATTAACTATAATGTGCTTCATAAAATACCACTTCTATTAATTTTCCTGAGAGGTCAACTAATGCCATAAAATCTCAAAATATGCAGTAATTGCATCAATTTGCCAGCACGTGTGCTTGAGATTCACTGAAATTAATGGGGTTCAATGCTGGAACTATTGGTTGTTTGGAACTATTGGTGGCTCCATGAGACGCTTTACTTCCGCATTCCGCAGTTCCTATGGAAGTCTATGGGAGTGTCCTAACTCTGTTTTTCAACGGCTCTGATCCCACCCAATAAAAGGTGCCGTGATGAAGATATAATCAGTTATTCACTTCACCTGTCATAATGTTATGCCTTATCTGTGTAGGAACGTGAGTATATTGTGCAGCCCAACGTTTAGTGTTTTAACTTGAATGCCATGTTGCATTCATAAATGTATCACATCATGGAGGAAAAAATGTGCTGTGAATGTCATTTCATATTGACTGTAATAATGGCTATTGGCAACCTTGTTATTGTGTCCCATAACTAATAGTTTGCCATCCGTCTACATGCTCCAGAGACAAAGTCCCTAAATGCAACAAAAATTAACAGTCCTGCATCAATTATGTTAGCTGGATGTGTAGATCATTAGATACTTCATTTATATCCAATTATTCGGCTTGGCTCATTACAAGTGATTAGTGTCCTAATCTAGTTATTTGTCGAAAACTAGGCTTTGCTGACCGTCTTGATTGGCTATTGCACAGATGGTTTTGTTTTAATTATAGATGACAACTGCTTTGCATACACATCAGTGATTTAGTAAGGTATGAACTATATATATTTTTTATTTGTCAATCTTTATGACATCTTTAGACAGGTCTGTTTCTCAAAAATACATTTGTTTAGTGTTCAGATACTCCACAGTTAAAAGGTAGATTACTCTTCAAAGACAAAAACTCTTGGACTAACACCTACACAATCTTATAATGATCTTCAGGGATATAATTCACCATCAAAGTTTTATAGACTCTCACTCTTCTTCATTAAACAGTCTACTTGAATTCAAGGAGAACATGGGTACTTCACAAACATGATTGGAGACAGATCCTATCCTATGAAGGGTCTTTTGACATTTAGCGAAATATTTAATCTGCCATTACTTGTTAGAGTGCAATATATACTGCATTGTGGAGGTTGTGTAAGGAAATGTTCAGACTGTGACAGCTCCAAAACTCTTAAAATACATTTGTGAATGTGGGTGTGTTACTTTAACCCTCTCGAGTCAGCCGTCGCACCGGCATGATTGGCTTGCTTTTTTTCTTATCAGTGCCAAAGAGACTCAAATAACTCTCATTTTTTATCATTCAGGCAAGAGTTATACATTATTATAATCTGTTAAATTTCTTTTTTTTTTTGTGTACAGTCACAATAAAAACAATGTTTTGCTTTTTGCTAAATAAAGAAAACAAACATGATGCGCGATCTGCAGCCTCTCTGTCAAAGACGTTCAGATATTCTTCAGAAAAGGAACTCTAGCTTAGTGAATACTTGTCTCAAACATGAGACATATGTCTAAAGAAATGTTGAAATGTCAGGTTTTAAACAATATAAACCGAATCGAAAAAAAATATTCTGTGTTTATGTAATCTGTTCGAAAAGAGAGTGATTTCAGTCACCCGTGAGCCACTTCATTATCACGCCCACGGATCGCACGCTCGTTCAGATTCAAATACTGACGATCCAGAGTCGACGCCCACACATCAACTCCATAGACTGTAAAAACTCATACAAACATCTAGTGAAGCGCTGTAACGTTACTTCAGTTACAGACTAATGTTTTTTTTTTAAATTTAATATCAAACTTATCGATCTCGAGTTTTGTTTTGTAGAAAGTGAATTGCTTTCTTTGAAGTGAATTTCGTTTTTGTATAAATTGTATCTTATTTTTAATTATTTATTATTACATTTTTTTGCATGAGACTACTTTCAAAAACAAATGGTACAAAAATTTTTGAAAAAATGCGCTTCTTAGTAATTTTTGTCTTGTTTCTAGTCTAAATATTTAAACATTCTTAAATCAAGAAGCATTTACTAGATAAGTACAATATATAATATACACTCACCTAAAGGATTATTAGGAACACCTGTTTAATTTCTCATTAATGCAATTATCTAATCAACCAATCACATGGCAGTTGCTTCAATGTATTTAGGGGTGTGGTCCTAGTCAAGACAATCTCCTGAACTCCAAACTGAATGTCAGAATGGGAAAGAAAGGTGATTTTAAGCAATTTTGAGCGTGGCATGGTTGGTGCCAGACGGGCCAGTCTGAGTATTTCACAATCTGCTCAGTTACTGGGATTTTCACGCACAACCATTTCTAGGGTTTACAAAGAATGGTGTGAAAAGGGAAAAACATCCAGTATGCGGCAGTCCTGTGGGCGAAAATGCCTTGTTGATGCTAGAGGTCAGAGGAGAATGGGCCGACTGATTCAAGCTGAAAGAAGAGCAACTTTGACTGAAATAACCACTCGTTACAAACAAGGTATGCAGCAAAGCATTTGTGAAGCCACAACACGCACAACCTTGAGGCGGATGGGCTTCAACAGCAGAAGACCCCACCGGGTACCACTCATCTCCACTACAAATAGGAAAAAGAGGCTACAATTTGCACAAGCTCACCAAAATTGGACAGTTGAAGACTGGAAAAATGTTGCCTGGTCTGATGAGTCTCGATTTCTGTTGAGACATTCAGATGGTAGAATCAGAATTTGGCGTAAACAGAATGAGAACATGGATCCATCATGCCTTGTTACCACTGTGCAGGCTGGTGGTGGTGGTGTAATGGTGTGTGGGATGTTTTCTTGGCACACTTTAGGCCCCTTAGTGCCATTGGGCATCGTTTAAATGCCACGGCCTACCTGAGCATTGTTTCTGACCATGTCCATCCCTTTATGACCACCATGTACCCATCCTCTGATGGCTACTTCCAGCAGGATAATGCGCCATGTCACAAAGCTCGAATCATTTCAAATTGGTTTCTTGAACATGACAATGAGTTCACTGTACTAAAATGGTCCCCACAGTCACCAGATCTCAACCCAATAGAGCATCTTTGGGATGTGGTGGAACGGGAGCTTCGTGCCCTGGATGTGCATCCCACAAATCTCCATCAACTGCAAAATGCTATCCTATCAATATGGGTCAACATTTCTAAAGAATGCTTTCAGCACCTTGTTGAATCAATGGCACGTAGAATTAAGGCAGTTCTGAAGGCGAAAGGGGGTCAAACACAGTATTAGTATGGTGTTCCTAATAATCCTTTAGGTGAGTGTATATAATAAATGTCCTTTGTCCTGTTGCTCTCAGTCACACACCTGAATTAAGCTAATTAATTATGCAGCTCATTATGCAGGCTATTATGTTCTTTTGTCATCTCAGGTGATATCCATCATTATTCATTAGCTATCACGCCTCCTTGCATACGGGCTTTGTGAAGAAAAACTGTTTTACACATTTTAAATCAGTGTATTGTTTTATGTGAATGTATAAGCTCAATGATTCTCACATCAGTTTGAAGCAAAAACTCTAGGCAAATACACCCATTAGTCAAAAGTCTTGTGGACATATATCTATTGTGTGTTTTGAGGCCTTAATTTTAAAACTTTTTTTTTTTTTAAACCATGCATAAACATTTTTTCTCTCAAAATACAAGTATGTACATACATGTTGCTCACATATTATGGTAGCCCAGTTTGTGCTGAATACAGTGCAATTACACTTTTGCCATTAATATATTTATAAGCAACTGAAAAAAACAAAAAACAAAAATGTCAGAGCCTCTCAAAACTTCTAAAGGGCCCCAAAACAGCTCGGACTCCTAGGGGTTAATAACATTACTTGGCTATCAACCTGTAGCTTTGCTTCTGGAATCACATTTTTGGCACATCATCTTCATGACTTTGTACTCTGAGATAACAGAATCCTCAGAATGTTAATTATGTTAATGTACAATTCATTATGAAAAATAATGTGATAAAAATGTATTCAGTTATTCCTTCTGATCTGTACATAAACTCTATAATTAGGAATTGTCCTGTCTTTGGAGCAATTAAAGTTTAAGGGATTAGCAATGCACTTACAATATCCCATGCTTCTGACAGTATGCTATTTGTTTACTCCAGAGATGAAGTCCCTAAATGTAATGAAAATTAACAGTGCCCAGTCAATCATGTTGGTTGACTTTGTGGATCCTTTATATCACTAATTTATTTCCAATTATCTGACTTGGCTCATTACTAGGCAATTAGTGTCCTAATATAGTTATTTGTTGAGAAAAAACACTAGACTGAGATGGCTGTGTTGATTAGTACTTGATTTGACTATTACATGGATGATTTCATTTAAAATATAGTTGACACCTATAATTACTGATATCGGTATCAGTATTGAATATTACACTGTGCTCAAGTACTTGTTAAAATGATCAGAAAACAACAACAAAAAAAAGAGAATTCTTGCCTTTGTAGATCTGCTATTGCAAACAGAACATCTTAGTCTACCAAAAATGCAGGTATCAGCTAATTCTAAAAATAATGTATTGTATGTACTCATACAACTGTCCATTTTAATACTCATAATGAATATTCAAGTATCAGAGCATCTACTTTATTAGAGCATCATGCATCTACTTTATTCATCATAAAGATGATTATTTTCTCTTTGGTCCTTTGGTGTTGTCGTAACATTTAATAAAATGCTTTTATTTTGTGCCTGTGGAATTGCACAGGGAATTCCACATTCATTTTTACTTGCATAGTCTTTGAATTATACATGGGAGGGGTAAATAAAAGCCTAATGAACACTTTTGTAATACAAACAATATTGTTTTTACAGTTTTTTAAACTTAATCTAATTGTCTGTGCTCAAGACAGAACCAAATAAGAGTTTAGCTTACACCTAATGCCTCATGCGACAACACTGAGAATGCAACACTCATTTGCACTGGCTTACAACTTGCGTTCTGTCATTTTACAGTATGCAGTGACGTGGGAAATCAAGCTTGTGTAGCCAAAAGCATTCGTCTTCATGCTCAAGCTTTTTCACGCTTAGAATTCTTTGAACTGTTGTGTATGAACAGAACAGTCTGAGGTGCTGCGGCTCTTATGTGTAGTATAGACTTCATGTCAGACGAGTCTGATTGTTATTTCATCCTTGTTTGTTTTCATTACACCCATCCCAAAACTTAGAGAGAATGGCGGTTTTAAGTACATTAATTTGAGATACTCAATTAGTTCTTGAATGAATAAATGAGGATTTGGCTTATTAACCAGCAAATGTCTAAGGCACTTTTAGATTATCTTTATTACAAGATACATTATCTCTTTTTTTTACCTGTATCCTTCTCTTCTACCTCTCTCACCTCCATCCATCCCCCTTGTACCTCTGTGATGGAGTATTAAGCGTTCTCATTCTCCTTCATCAGGGCCAGCAGGATAGGTGAATTAGGCTGGGAGATTGAGGCTCTAAGCCGCTCTAATGCAGTCATTGACTCTGAGGCCTGCTGGAGCCGCCTGATGCCGCCTTGAGTGAATTAGACTTGGCCTTCTATACCTAAGAGAAATGGGCTTCCACCGGCGAGGTCCTGACCGCACCGAGCGAGAAGAGAAACACACAGCTTGACTGGCAGCTCGCTCTCTTCACCCTACACTTAAGATTGAGCAGCCGAAGAATGGATTGAAAGTTATAATAATTTAGAGGAGTACGGTGGTGCTTTGTGATAGCATGGCTTGACCCCGCTGAAGAAAAAGAATTAAACAACTCTGTGCAGCGATGCCTTCCCTTGTCTGCTAAACGCCAAGTAAAACTCCTTCCAGCTAAAGTTAAGGCTGTGGTTTGCCAATGCAACACTTCCTCCCGGGACGTATGTGTATTAAGATGCTCAAATGCCTTCCAGTAGCCAACTAGCTGATTAAGCCCCTTGTTGTAAGCAAATTTATCACTGGGCATTGGCAAGTTGTTGTATTGGTTCATTGTCACCACATCACATAACTGCTCATTTGCATAGTAAAATATTTAGCAACTTTGTTAACACAACTACATTGCACCTAATTAATTAAGAAATGTGTCTAATTGGTTTACATGACCGGTCATACATCTAATAAAAAAAGATTCTAAAGTAGGGGTGGCCCTGAAGGTCCCCTCTCCTATAGAATTTAGCTCTAGCCGTAATAAATCACACCTGTCTGTAATTTTCTAGCAATCCTCAAGACTTTGGTTAGCTGATTATGCTGAATTGTGCTTAATCATGGTTGGAGCTAAATTCTGTTGGACAGTGGACCTCGAGGGCTAGTGTGTCTCACACCTGTTATAAAGCATACCAAGAAACATGTCCATGGGGATGACCCTAAAGCATCTGTAAATTGCTAAGAAACATGTCTGATTGGTGTACATGATTTTAATGTGTCCAAATATAACCAAGAAACACGTATGATTGGTCTATATGACCCCAAAGTGTCCATATATGACACCGGCTTGAAACACACCGGCTTAGTTCGGTTTTGACTGAGCTTAGTATTAATAAAGGGCTTCTAATTCGACAATTAGTTGTTTAGTGGTTCAGACTACCCACTAGTTTATTTAAAAAATGTATCTCGCTGCTGTGTATGTGCATGCAATCATTTTAACAAAATCTCTTTCTTCTCCACAGGGTCTAATGATTCTGCTCCAGAATCTACCAACAATGCACTGGGGAAATGAGGAAGTTAGCGTTCTTCTAGCTGAAGCTTACCGGCTGAAGTTTGCCTTTGCTGATGCCCCTAACCATTACAAAAGATGAGGCTTTGCCCAGCACAATCACTGAATATCTCAACCCCTACTGACCTCGGAGGTGCCACTGTCTGTGTGATGATACTGAAGTGAAACAGTGACATTTTTATGGGGGTGGGAATGTGTACAGTGAACTGTTCCTGGAAGTTTTCCACATTTCTACTAATATCAGCACTCCGAATGCCATGAATCACCTGGATGTCAAAATCATGCGCTCTTGAAATACACTAATTTAATCTTTATTTCTTTTTCTTTTTTTTCTTGAATTTAATCAATTTCCAAGATTTTTTTTATTCCCTGAATCTGTGGAAAAGTTCATTTAAACGACAGGATTCGGCAATACTAGAATGGAACGGTAGGATGGATACTGGCCCAATTGATTCATGGCAATAATTACTGAGAAAGCATGGTTTGTAAACATTTGCAGTAAGATTGTTTGGTTTAAACAGCGCCTACGGACACTTATTTTAACCATGGTCTACCTCGGGAAGTGGCCAGAATTTGTAGAGTGGTCATTTTGGTTATCATGAGAGCAGTGCCCTTGAGGCATTGGAACGGAGTCAATAAAATTTGCCTTATTTTGGCTGCTTGAGATTTGCGAGGCACACATTCAAGAAGGGGGGCTGGAGACAAAATCTGAATTGATCCAATTTCTGCTTGCTCATTGTACTGTCATTTTGACGTCCCATTTTGATAAAGCTATAATAATCTGTACTGTCTGTACAATGCTGTCATTAATGGATGTGTTTGGGGATATCAGCTTCTGACTTTTGACATTTTGTCAGTATTTGAACAGTGCGCTGCTTCAATCATGTCATCAGGCTTTTAAATTTGCGTGCCAGTTCTTACAACTAAATAGAAGTGAAACTGCACTTGATAAATCTATTTCCATTCTTTTTGTACAAGATATATTCTGAAAATCTGCTTTTTTAAAAATGATTTCTTCTTTTTTTTATATACTGTTTACATGAGCCCATTAAGTTGTGCCTAACCCTAGAGATTGACGACATCACAGATATTTATTTTACATTCATGATCATTTAGCATAACATTTGCCTTTACAACATTCACTTCTTCATCAACAGTGAATTCAGCAGCTCTTATCCTTTGGCTGTTTGATGGGCCATAGAATTTAAAGAGTTTGCTGTAACTGACATTCAGTGCCTGGACAACATGGAGTTCAAGCTACGTGGGGTGCTGGGAGATTTTCTGGATACCAAGCTTCTTGACTTAGTTTCTTTAAAATACAGATATGTCAGAATGGATTTTAAAAGAGGTGTGAATGAAATGATCTTGAATTAAATAGCTTTGTACAGAATTGTCATGTTTTTCAAAGATATGTAAATAGAAAAATGTGTAAATAAATGCTATATATATATAAAGATATATGATTATCATTTGTTTAATATTTGGTTTGTTTAACATTGTTGACTAATAATGTAAATAGGAATAATGATGGGTTTTTTTTTTTTTTTAATTGCAACAGAATCATGCACCACAATGTACAATAACATTTCTTGAGGTTAAAATCAATGTGTTTAAACTTGCCTTTGTTGCCATTTTTGCTACTTTTATTTGTAAGCACAATATAGATGGGGGTGATCAGGACCCTGGTGTTAGATATGCATAATTGATTGATTGATTTTTTGTTTGTTTGTTAATGTGAGAAGAGAGTATGGAGGGATACAGCCGATTTCACAAAATTAACTTTAATCAGACAGTTCGATCGGACTTGCATTACCCTGTATCACCCTTAAAAATCTCATATCCATGCTGTACCCTCATTAAAGCCGTTTCAAACCCATGTTTTCAAAAGCACCATAATTTTTACTGTTTTTATATGGGGTAGGAAGTAGTCAGGTCCCTGTGGCCACATGCTGCAGGTTTGCTGATTAGAGTCTTAATATGCGTGCTGCATGCAGGGCGGGAGTTCCTCTCATTAGACTGACTGATGTTCACAGTGGCAGGTAATTAACGGCCCGCAGCAGCTCTGCCAGGCCATTCACATGAATTAAAAACACATTCAAATCACCATGGCGCCTGCATCTGAGATGTGCCATAAAATGAGAACCTGCAAGAGTGATGGGATATGGAGTTTATCAGAATGAATGCCGAGCTGAATCCACGTGCATTTGCAAATTTGCATGACGTTATCGTTATTAAAGTAATTTTCCGGGTCCAGTAAGTTAAGCTCAATGGACAGCACCTATGACGTGTTGTTCATCATTTGTCGCTCCCTTTGCAAAAACAAGCAAATATGTTAAGTGGCACTGTATCCTGAGGGAAGTGTGCAACTAATAATTTGTCTACAATGAACAAAACATTACTGTAACACAATGAATCACAGCTTACCAGAACATGTTTGATTTTGATCACACTTTAGTTTAGGGTCCAATTCTCACTATTAACTATGACTTTTGCCTCAATAACCTCCTAATTACAGTTTATATAGTTAGTTGCACATATCAATGCATTATTCTGCATTAACAGTACTTATTGGGCAGGATTAATGGATGTATAATATGTCTATCCAGAATAAGGCATTAATATTTGCTTATTAATGCCTTATTCTGCATGACCATATTCTACAGCCATTAATCCTGCCTAATAAGTACTAAGTATAAGTACTTATAAACAGTCAATATCCTAATAATATGCAGACTAATAAGTCACAAGTTCATAGTGAGAATAGGACCCTAAAAGGGTGTACATGGTCTGCAACAATGCTTAGGTAAGTGGTACTTGTTAAAGTAACATCCACATGGATGGCAGGACCCAAGGTTTCCCTGCAGAACATTGCCTCCGCCGGCTTGCCTTCTTCCCATAGTGCATCCTGGTGTGTTCCCCAGATAAGCGATGCACACCTGGCCATCCACATGATGTAAAAGAAAATGGGATTCATCAGACCAGGCCACCTTCTTCCATTGCACTGTGGTCCAGTTCTGATGTTCACGTGCCCACTGTTGGTGCTTTCGGCGGTGGACAAGGGTCAGCATGGGCACCCTGACTGGTCTGCGGCTATGCAGCCCCATACACAACAAACTACGATACACTGTGTATTCTGACACCTTTCTGTCAGAACCAGCATGAACTTCTTGAGCAATTTGAGCTACAGTAACTCGTCTGATTGATCGGACCACACAAGCCAGCCTTCGCTCCCCATGTGCATCAATTAGACTTGGCTGCCCATGACCCTGTCGCTGGTTCACCACTGTTCCTTCCTTGGACCACTTTTGATAGATACTGACCAATGCAGACCAGGAACACTCCACAAGAGCTGCAGTTTTGGGGATGCTCTCACCCAGTCGTCAAGACATTTTGGCCCTTGTCAAACTCGCTCAAATCCCTCATGTTATGCCTAATTGGTGTAGTTCTTTCATGTAAGAATTTAATAAGAACTTATTAAAAGTTTTTTTTAAAAATGCAAAAATAAATATGGTGTATTAAAATGTTTAATTTTTATTTTATTGGAATTTCAAATACTTAGTCACTTATGGAACAGATGTAATGAAAGTAATGTATAATAAATAAATATTTAAAGGCATAAAATATAGTTTATATGAATAACAGTATCAAAATAGTTGTCTGTTTTGGAGCATGTTAAAGCATTACATCTTTATTTATTATATTATATAGGCCTAAGCTATAATAGGGAGAGAATTGAGAAAAAAAAGAAAAATAAACAGCAGTGGTGTACATGTCATCATGAAATTTCAATTAAATTAAACTTTTTGGAGAGAAACTTAAAAGAATTATATAAGCTAAAACATTCAATTTTACTGAGTAGGCCTAATGGTTTTACAGTTTCAGGGTTTTACTTATTCAATAAGTACAGAGATATAATTAATGTACTACGATTTCAACACTGTGTAGCTTCTGTTCCCTTTCAAGTACTGATATACTGGTTAAGGTCATTTTGTTGTTGAACATTTTTCTCATTCTAGCTGGTTTCTAAAAGCTATGGAGCTCGAATGCCCAGGGAAAAACACAAAATAAACCAGCTAATGTGATTACTGATGATTTCTTACCACCCAGTGACAGACATGTAAAAGCCATCTACAATACTGCACACATTACAGCTCTAGAAATGAAAAGGATGATAACAAATTACCCATATGCTGTGATTTCACATCTAATTCACATGGTCTTTTTCAGTTTTGATGAATTTGCATAACACTTTTAGTTTTGTAGGTAGCACCACATTGATGATTCAGTCTTACAAGGTGGCATAAGGATTCTTGCACTGTAAGAAAACAAATCAGCAGAAAAACAGAAAAGGTATTTAAAGGTATATTATCTATAACATTATCTGTTAGGTTTACGTAAATGTATTGTAACCGAACACAATGCAATGCATAATTAAAAAAAACACCTGTAAAAAAATCAATACGAAAATAAATCATCAGTGAATAAGGCCAAATTACATTTAAATTGCAGTGAAACAAATTAAGGTGGAAAGTCAAAGTGGAAAGGAAAAAAGGGGTGAAAAAATCTTCAGGAATCCAAAAGCCATTATGGCATCACAAACTGACAATTACATTTTGAAAAAGCCTGCTGATCATTCTTGTCAGCGATTTTTTTTTTGTCTTGTCATTTCCATAGAAATCCATCTGGAATTTTGCATCATGGTGCAGATTTCCCCATGCAGATTTTGCAACAGGTTTTGTTTGGTCATGCAAATTTGCTGAAAATGCATTCATGTGATAATACCTTATCACTGTGTCAACACCGGATGTGTCCATTTGTCCTGTTGTCAGGTGTAGTTTATCAGAAATAGTAAGTGGCTTAAGTTTACAGTTGGTTTACTGTTAGTGACATGCCACGCTGTATCCAGTGTAGACACAGATGGTAACATTTTCTATGAAGCCTAACGCATTATAAGGGAATTCTTAATGCATTATAATACATGCATAATGCCTTATAAACAACCTTATAATATGTTGTATCATTTGGTACAACAGTTACAATACAATTCTGGTTAACCACATTCATGTAAGTTGTATTTTCTAATGTCATGTTTAAGGCAGCCATGAATTTCTGAGAGTATTCCCAAGTTTAGTTGTCCTGTTCCCACGGTGGTCCCCACGGTATGTAGCCAACCTACATGAACCACTGAGCCACTGCCGCCCCATAACGGTACAAAGCATCTAAAGATGGCATTTATTTTACCACATGCATTTTTTAATAAGCTTTAACAGATGGGAAGATTATAAGCAAATAATGACTTAAATAAAACAATTTTAAAATACTTTTTTTCTGTCGTTTTTTGAAGCTTGTCACACTGTCAAAAAAAATCAGGTCAAATCATTGATGCAATTTAATTCACAGAAATTCAATTTGGCCAACTAAAAAAATTAGATGTGATCAGTCACTAGAAAATGTTCAATTGGAGACCTGATTTTTCCCCCTTTTACTTTCATTGTATGAAATAAAAAGTAGCTTCGACCTTCTGCAAGTTCAACAGAAGTACTGGTTTAAAATTAGATGAGGGTGAGTACAAGATAACAGAATTGTAATTTTCTCAGCGAGCTATTGCTTTAAAGCCATGTGAGTTTGACTGCATCTGACGAATGCATCTGAATTATGAGTTGTGAGCAAGACCTTATTAGTTCAGTAGTATAAACTCACTTACTTCTGATTCTGACCTTCCATCATGCCCAGACCAAGAGCATCAGATTACGGTTTCTAATGGCCATTGCTCTTGAGTCTGCAAGATCAAATACATAGCCTCTGAAGGTTGTTTTCACAGAAATGATTGAGCAGAGACTCACAGAGACAAATGCTGACATTCCAGCTCTGAATCAATTTCAAAAGGCCCTACTCATCTGTCCTTGGACTATATGTCCTCTATCAGCGCTGGTCATATATCTGTTACTCAGCAGACTGCGGCAGAATCATCTGAGCGCTGACGTGTTCTGTGATTAAGACACAGGAACATTAGTGCAGGTCACGTCAGAACATAATTGCCTTTTGTATATGTGCACTATTACGGCCTGAAGAGAATGTATAGTCCTACTAATGGCATCACTATTAGTATTGCTCACAGTTAGGGTTAGGGAGTTGTACAAACTCCTAACACTATGGATAACTTGTCCCGCACCACTAGTAGGGGAGAACGGGGTAATGTGAGACATCGGGTAATGTGAGACACCCCCTGTATCTAGTCAACAGAACACATTTGTGGTCATATGACTATTATGTTTTCAAGCCCATTCAATTTCCCCTTGGCCATGAAGGAGAGGACCTCATGCTGTGGCAAGCATCTTTTTTTTTTCACAAAAATATATTTTTTTGCTTGTAAAAGTAAATTTTCTTGCTGTCAACTTAATCAACTGTTGTGCCAAAGCAAGTTGATTCAGGTAGAAAAAATTATATCACACATGTTGATGAACTACCAACATGTAAAACCATGTGATTATGCTAGCTGAAGATTATCCTGAATTGCTAAGAGAGATGTGGCGGTGGGGTAAAGTGAGATAAATGCTGTGGGGTGAAGCGAGACATGAGGCACAAGTTAAGTTTAGTCTTAAACATATTTTAATATAATATTACATTACATATGTCATACACATTGTAGAAAAGCCCTCATGCCAAGGCAATACACCAAGAAGACAACCTGGGGCACGTGTTCCTAAAAGTGATGTGGTGAAGAAGCTGCCACACGTAGAGAGCAACTCCTCATCTTTCCCTGTAACCTTCAGGAATGTAGAGTAGGCCTAGTTGTAGAGTATGACAGTAGGCTGATGTTCTAATCCAGGTGGGTCTAGTCCTGTGTTCTGAGTCCCAGGCTGTTCTAGCTGGTTCTGATTGTCCTTTGCTCTGACCCCCAGACACTAGCTGGCTCTAAGGGTCCTGTGTTCTGACCCCCAGACTGTGTTCTAGTCTAACTGGTTCTATCTGTCAATTGAATGTTAATTAAAACATTTTGATTTATATTATGTTGTATTTGATTTGGTTCAGAGTTACTTTCAAGTTTTTAGAAAAAAAAGTGCTTAATTGACCAATCCCCATGATTCTGTTACTAGTCCGACATTAGTTCTGGAATGTGTGGTTGTCAAGCTAGCTGTCAGGATTCTGACTGTTACAACGTGTTCTTATGGTAGTTTCAGAGTGGAAAAAGTAAATGGTTCACTTTACCCCCTTGATTTATCTGGTCTGTCTCAGTTTACCCCTAAGCTGGGGTAAAGTGAGACACAAGATTACTTTTTTTTTAAAAATCGTATTTTCACTGACCTTCATCCTAAATACATTCTGATAATTCCATTGCTAGGAAACATCCTGAATGTTTCAGTTTTACTGATATATCATTTTAGCTCGCTTATAGGTTAGCAAATGTAAAAAATGTCTCACTTTACCCCACTCTCCCCTACTACATACTTGGATTATAACTTGACATGGCTTTGATCATATAATTTTACAACATCAATAAGTTCATGTTTTACTTAAAGGTGAAGTGTGTAGTATTTATGAGGATCTATTGACAGAAATGCAATATAATATGTGACCCGTCACGGGAACCAGTGACACAAGTCGGCAGCACAACTTTCGAGCAAAATTAAAAAAAGCGGGTTTTTTGTTCTTTTTCAAAATTGGTGATTTTCATTTTTTGCAGAATCTGTTAGTTGAAATCACTAAGCCTCTCCGTGTTTGAGATAGCAGCATTGTTATATATAAAAGCTTACATATTGAGGTTGAAATCGGATTGTTTTCCGGAGATTCTAGCATGAGTAGGGGCATTTGTTTCTTTTGTCATTGCCCCCGCGCTCCAAGGGAAGCGTGGCTCAGTGTTGCTACTTCAACACTGTTGCCGCGGGCTGTTTTTCATGTCCGCGGGTTGAAGCGACCCCGATTATGTGATATTTAGCCCCGGGAATGCGAATTTTACCGGAGAAGACCCCCAGAAACGCGATTGGGCTTTGTTTTGTGTAGCAATTGTGCGGGTTTTGTTGTGAAAACCCTGGCCGCGCACAGATCTCTGCTAGCAGTGCCAAAGCAATAACGAGCAGCTGATACGAAGTTCAAACCTGATAGAAAGTCTGAAGCAGTAAAGAAGCAACAAGACTTTCAACTTTCCCTTGTGCAGAAAGAGAGGGCTGTGTACAACGACATGACTGAAAATAAGCATACATACAGGTCCTTGAAAGTGCTTGAATTTATTTTGTGCAAGAAGTTTTCTGGAAGAAATTCTATATTATTCTCTCCGGTCCGATAATATGTTATTTCGCCAACACTTCGCAGACTATGCTTGATTTACGTTTGATACTTGCATTTACGCGTTACGTTAAGTGTTTCCCGCGTGAGGTACTTTGTGTTGTAGGTTGCCATGCACGCACAAAACTACTACGGTACCTCAGCGTTTCACAGAAACACCGTGAAATATTACAAAATAGACTGGTTAAATGATTCTAAGCTCTTTTCAATAAAATCCATGCAAAAGTTAATATCAGATCATTTTAGAATATAGTATAGGATGCACCGAATATACTTCAATTTTATGCAAAACAGAAATATGACAAATAGAATATCGGACCTCTGTCATATGGCCAAAAATAAATAAAAAAAATATAAAAAAAACCTGGACCTGGAAAGTCCTTGAAAGGTTCTTGAATTTGAAGTTAACCAAGCTGTGGGAACGCTGTATTAACAACTATCCAAACGGTTTTAGACCTAAAAGAGTCTTTGTAGGCCTATTATACTATAAAAACACTTAATTATAGTTTTTTTTTTTTTTTTATCAATGTTGATCATAACTAGAGATGAAATGGCATGAAAATTTCATTTCATGATTATAGTGATCAAAATGATCACGGTTATCACAGAATCCTGTTCAAAAAGTCCTAATGCTACACAATGAAATCAATTCACCAAGTTGTATGTAGAAAACCAGCAAATAACAAATAAAATTAGCATCAATATGTACTTTTTGTTTACATAAACATTAAAATAATAACATTACAAATGTGTTTAATGGAGTGTTTGCAACATGTTATCTGCAATGCACAAGTTCAAATAGAGTTTTGACAAAAAAGGTTTTTATAAAAAGTTAAAACTCACATATTTCAGCCTCTAAATCATTTTTTTTTATGAAAGTAAAAAAAAAGTTAGACATAGACATTTACAATGCACATTATCCTTTATTATTAATCATATGCGGTCCGATTGCAACCATGCGGCTTTACAGGGGGGAGCTTTACAGGGGGTATGGCTTATCTAAATGAGATGTAAATGACCCCTTTTGTCACTCCCAGCAGGTGAGAACAGGTGAGAACTACACAATCTTTAAAGCCTTTTTTCTCACTTTTAAGCTTTTTTGAGTGCCTACCTTCAAATGGTCACAACTTCTCCAAATATTATTAGATTTCCATGTGTTACACATAGTTGGAAAGCTTGGAGACTACACTTTCAGAATATGAATAACAAAATGCCCCGGAACCGACTTTTGTCCCTACTTTCCGTGATTGGTCACATATACATAACTATGCTTTCAGTGGTGTATAAAGTCCTTACATAATGAACGTTGCTTTTATTATCTTAGAATGAGCCATTTTTATCTACATACACCGCGGGTCCCCTTACAGTGATTTTTTTCCTGTGCCAGCCACCGTAGCTTCTCTATGTGCTTTGAAAGGGAGTGGTGAGCAGTGGGCGGTTGCAATTTGCAACCTCACCACCAGATGCAGCAAAAATGTACACAGTGCAGGACTTCGTGCTTATAGACATATGGACATAAAGAGATACAATTACTTTTGGAGCATTAACCTTTTAGTGCCACTCAGTAGACATTTCAGTTCTGAACTGCCGCAATATGTACAAAAACCCTAAAACTTTGCCATCTGTTTCAGATAAATCTAAACTACCGTATACTTTTTTTTCCACCACTCACTGGACTTTTCACTTCGAATGTGACGTGAAGCAGCAAGTTGTTATATGCACGTTGTTTATTTGCGCAACATTTTTGGCATAACTAAGTTTATTGTATGAGTTTATATTTATTGTCCCTTATTAATTTCAGATCCTTGGATATTATTTGCATATGAACAATTTCAATTAGTGGTATTTCATGAATATATTTTAATAGAAATTACCGAAATGTTACCATTGACATGCACAAGAAGTTAGGAACATCAGGATAGTTCACCCAAAAATGAAAATAATCCCATGATTTACTCACCCTCAAGCCAGGTGTATATGACTTTCTTCTTTCAAACAAATAAAATTGGGCTTATATTAAAAAATAGCATTGCTTTTCCAAGCTTTTTAATGCTAGTGAATGGCTGTCCTTATTTTGAAACCCAAAAAAGTACATCCGTCCATCATATCATATCATCAAATTAACCCATACGGCTCCAGGGTATTAAAGGGATAGTTCACCCAAAAATGAAAATTAGCCCATGATTTACTCACCCTCAAGTCATCTGTCCATCAAATCTAACCAAAGCTCTTTCCTGTAGCTCAAACAGTAGAGCATGGCGCTAACAATGCCAAGGTCATGGGTTCGATTCCCAGGGAAAGCAAAAATTGACAAAATGTAAAATGTGTTCCTTGAATGCAATGTAAGTCGCTTTGGATAAAAGCGTCTGCCAAATGCATAAATGTAAATGTAAATAACCTGCTCCACATGGTTCCGGGAGGTTAATAAAGGACTTCTGAAGCAAATCAATTTGTTTGTGTAAGAGAAATATCCATATTTAAAACTTTATAAAGTTAAGTGTCGGCCGATCGCCTTCCGAATTCAATTTATGGAAAAAGTGTTGAAAGTGCCTCTGCTGATCAAAGTCTTACACTACCAGGTACACTCGTCAGACGTTGCGTACGCATCTTGAATTGCGAGAAGGCACTGTCAACACTTTTCCACGGAAGGCGATCAGCTGCAGCTTTACTTTATAAAGTTTTAAATATAGATATTTTTTCTTACACAAACACATCGATTCACTTCAGAAGGCCTTTATTAACCCCGCAGAGCCGAGTGGAGCATGTTATTTGACGGACAGATTAATTTTTTATGGACTTTAAAATCAGAGCAACAGTCCCTGCCATTATAATGCTTGGAAGAGCCAGGACTTTTTAAATATAACTCAGATTGTATTCGTCTGAAAGAAGAATGTCATATACACCTAGGATGATTTGAGGATGAGTAAATCATGGGCTAATTTTCATTTTCGGGTGAACTATCCCTTTAATAAAGGCCTTCTGAAGTGAATCAATGTTTTTGTAAGCAAGTTGGCATATGCCAAAAGTGTAACCCTAACGCAATGTATTACTTATGTAGTAGTAGCGTAAGCTTTGATGCCTCTCTTGGTTCAAACAAATGGGGTTGGCAACAAACTCAAGTTCCTCTTCTCATATATCGAAATCCTCTGACAATTTCTCTTAAAAAAATGTTGTTTTAGATTTCTGTGACCGGTGTTTTATTTTGCTCTATTATCCTCTGCGCTTCCGCGTTCAGCAATACGTCATGCATCAGGTCATGGGTTACTTTTCTCCGTAAATTGATGCGTACAGCCTTCTGTTGGAAGCTAGATATTTTAGTTTAGAAAGTTTTAAATATGGATATTTTTCTTACACAAACGCATCGCTTTGCTTCAGAAGGCCCTTTATTAACTTTATTATGGTTTTCTTTAATTATGGATGCACTTTTGTGGACTTAAAAATCAGGACTGCCTTTCACTGCCATTATAAAGCCAGGATATTTTTTTTTAACATAACTCTGATTGTGTTTGGCTGAAAGAAGAAAGTCATATGCACCTGGTTTGAGGGTGAGTAAATCATGGGGTAATTTTACTCCAACTATCCCTTTAATATGAGGTGAAAAACGAAATGCACGGCTTCTCAGCACAGCTACTGTCAATTATTTGAAGTCTGCTTTTTATTATATTATTATGTCACTACACATTAACTTACAGAGAGCGGATTACAACCTGCTAGCTAAGTTCTGCATTAAAATCAAATGGTGAAACCAAATTACTTTTCCATTGTCCTTCAATGTAAACACACTCGATGGATGTGTTTGATCATTGTGCTCACGTCTCACGTCTTTTGCAGCGTATTGTGCGTGATAAGGCATTCTAAAAATGTGGCGCTCAAGTTAAAGTCTCTAGAATTTGCCCTTTTTTTTGTTACACTGACCTGCATCTAGTGTTTTCGACAGCAAAAACATGTTCGGTGTGATCCAGGCCCTTAGTTATAACCAAAGAAAACCTGACCATTAATAAAACCTGAGCAACCAGATAGCAGTGCTGGAGAATATATTACACATGTAGCAAATATTACTGGGAAACACCATCTCTCTTTCATAGGACTCTAGTTCAAAGGACACAAACTGTTTGATTATGTATTGGTGTGGTTATATTGTTATGCGGCTTACCTGTATTTCCCAAAACACTTTTCTCTTAAAGGGACAAATAAAGTATAAGTATATAGGTATATAAAGAAAATGTAAAAAGTTTGTTTTATTTTTGCTCCGGCAGTGAATTCCATGTCGCTTACTGCTTCCAAAAACAGTAAGCGACATAGTACCTAAGTGCAATAACTATCAAAGCTTCCCTGCATCTGCTATTTGTTGTTCGTCTGAAACATTTGGTTAGGTCTGTTATCTCTGCCTGGCTGTTTCCTCCATGTTTCATCAGATTGCCCTGTTTTGCCCGCTATGACATCTGTGTGACACTGCTGTGGCTTTCCCTTCCTCATCAGGCTGAGGTGTGTACTGCTTGCGGTGAATCACAACGCCTTTTGGCCTTCATTATTCGCCCTGCCTCGTTAGCAGAAATGATTAATATTAATCCTGTTTTAGTGAGGAGCATTGCTGCATTTTAAGCGGAAAGCATGTGGGTTGAGGATAGCGTCTAGGGAGAACCTAAAGATATATAACGCACACATAATCCATCGCCCACACGACAAGATGTGCAGCTGGTTCTATGCCTGCCTGTGATGGATCTATGCATTTTCCATGATGGTCACCTGAGGGATTATGCTTTGGGTTATGAACTGCATCATTAACAGAGTTGCGCTCAATGATGTAGATCTGGTAGAACCGCATAAGTTGGCAAGTATTCCAGTAAAAGTTCAACAGTTCAGAAGGTTAATGTCCTGAGGTTAATGCACCTCTCAAGTACACAGTTTAACATCTATTCTAGAAATGTCTCTAAAATAGAAGCTTGTTACCTGTTGACCTGAATCAAGTGCTTAGTATGGATATTTTTCAGTTTGATGAACCAAATTGAGTTCTCTTAGCATGTGATATTCACACATAGATGATATGCACACAATATTTGATCATGTTGAACAAATGGAGTCATAAAAATCATGTTAATCATGTTAGCTCTTATGGAGAAGAGTTTAGCATGTACAAGTTTATGATTTAGTTGCCATAGGTCAATATCACAAAACATAAAAGTTTGTCATCTATCCCCATAAAAGTTTTCTTTATTGTGCAATTTTAATTGTGTCAATCTGTGCCATAAAATCCTTCAGTATCAAATATATATGAGGACCACACATTGGCCCAATGACTGAATCCAATGGTGTGGGTAAAGGTATAATGCGTGTAGATCTTCTATTTGTTCACTTATTTTGTAATAATTTTGTTTCAATTCGACTCTAGCTCTGTATTTCATCTGACTCCAATTTCAAATGACTCAAAAATTTAGACTAAGGGTATGTTTACACAACAACGATGTACTAAAAATGTTGTCAAAAGGATCCCTGTTCACACGGATCCGCGAAAATGACTAAAAACACTGTATTATTCATGTCAGGCCAGTTGGCAATGTCATTTTGTAAAGAAACACTATGCTTCTATAGACTGAACGCGTAATACGCATGCACATGATGTCACCGTTTTCATAAATTCCTATCATTTCCTGGACACAATATTAGTGGAAACGCAAATATAAAATTGTATTTGTTAAGTAAAACTGTATCATGCTAATTACAAAATTAAACAGTAAGTCAAGGGTCCAAGATCCCAAGCAAATGGAACACTAATCACCATTACTATGACTTCAAAACAATTACAGTACAATACAATATAATTTCTTACAGTGGCATGGTTAAAGACAACTATATAATGTGAATTCACAGTAAAACAAGAGCAGTAAATTACTGTGATGTCAGTATCATTTTGCTGTTAATTAACAGTAATTAGTAAGAAAATTACCCAGCATGCATTCATTTCACTGTACATTTCTGACTACAGTCATTTATTGGTAAATAATACTCTTTAATACTGTAAATTCCTTGCAGTTTTTTACAGTGTACATAACATAAATTGCTCAAAGAGTGAGAGATGCATACCTGACAGTAGAGAGACACACAGCAGTTCTGTTCTGGGGGCAGGACTCAAGACACTGACACAGCACTGTGCACAGTTGACTTTTTACAGAATCCCAATGACTGTTCGGCCACTTTCCCTTAAATACCCAGACCAGAATAAAGGAATCTTCAAATCTAAGTTGTAAATTAGAGAAGAATTAGTGTTAGTAATATGCGTCTGTAGGCGGGTGCACAACATGCATACACTCTGCTTATTACACACACAGTGTACGCGCAGCAGCACACAAACACTTTTAAATATTAAAAATAAAAGGATTCCTCTCTGGAGAAGCATTCAGTCTTTCCACTTGCAAATTCCACCATGTAAAATGAAAGTTGGCTACTTTTTTAACCAATCGTGGCAAAACACATGTACTTAAACTGACTCGTCAAGTTGATGGTGTCTATATTCCACTATGTATATAGCGAATCCGCCATGGCGCAAGCGCAACTGGCTTTTAAAGGGAATGGGAGATTCTGATTGGTTTAATGCTCATTACGCCCAAAACACACCCTCTTGGACCATGCGCCTGGTACGCAGACCAAAAGTGGATTCGGGCACGCCCTAAGTGCACCTGCGCCATGCGCTACAGACCATGCGCTCGTTAAAATAGGGCCCTGTGTCACAAGTACACCGGTCCTCCCTCACACCTAAGACTACATTTCCCAGCATCCCTCCTGGTGCTAACCTACCATCAGCCGCACCTGACAACAATCACCAGCCATCAAGAACACTATAATACCACACACTTCTCACTCCATCATCGTCTGGTCTATGACAAGGACTACAAACCTGAATGCTATTCTCCAATGAGCTCCTAGTCTTTGATTCCCCAACAATCCTCTTCTCTGTCAGAAAGCTGCATTCTGTTCTCATTTTCATCTGGTATATCAAGTTTGCTTTCCTGCCTGTCCTGTTTCTGCTACACTGCAAAATAAACCTGCTACTCTCATCATATTGATGTCGTCATACCAAGTATTTCCTGACACACTGTTAGTAAGAGGACTTTTACAGTGTAATTCAACAAGTGGAAAGGTAACTCTATCGCCTGTAACTTTATGTGCATTTGAAAGAAGCAGATCTCTTATGTTAAAGCATGTCGTCATTGCTGGCTGTCGATATATAATTGAAAATTAATATGGATGTTCTCATCTAAAAGAGCGCCACTTGGTCCCACCTGCAATAAATGTCAGAAAGTATTGATAAGCTCAGGGGTCATGAAGTATGGATTTTTATAATAATTTAGTTACCTTGTAAAAATGTCCTTTTGTCAGCAGGTTTTTATTTAAGTCATCCCAAGGGACATTTTTAAAAAAATCTGTATTTAATGTGGCTAAGCTAACAGTGCTCACACAAGTCAAACTGCAGTGATTAATGGACACTGAGCAGACGCTGACGTGTGATGATGTGTGACCCAGACACCCTGTGCAGAAAAGGTCCTCCTTCTGTTCTCACTAAAGAGAACTTTAAACACAAAATGTTGTTAACCTTCAATGGATGAACTAACAATGACCAGTACAGGTTTACAACATTGAATAACCTTTGCTAATATTGGTTATTAAAAATATTCATGTTAGTTCACAGGTATTAGTGAATGTTGAGATTACGTTAGCTAAGATTAATAAATGTGGTGACACTTTTATCATTCTTAGGTGACATAGTTACATGTACTTACACTAACCATAAAGCAAATATTAACCCTATAGGAAGTGCATGTTGGTCATTGATATTACTCATTCCACAACAGTCCAATCAACCAATCAGATATGAGGGACATGTTTACAGTGTATGTCAAGTTTAGGCTTAGGTGCCTCTTCTTCAGTGTTATCCACCTATCATTTTAGGGATAACTTATTAGTTATCTTATAGGTAATGTTTAGGGGTAAGGATATGGTTGGTACAGACAGGAATGTTGTTCCATGATCAACAAAATATGTTGACCCAGGAACGTGTCTAACTCAAAATCAGGACGTGAGAGGTGGCACAGCTTACCCATTAACACTTACTCTGCTCTCCCATCATGTTACACATTATTTACTTCAAAGCTGAAGATTATGTTGACTTTATTCACTAAGCACTCTTTTAAACTCATCCAGAGTTAATCACAGCGATTTATTTCTTTGCTAAGTCTCCGGTGGCATTTCAGTCTAGACGGACGTTGTTTTCATGGCAGATGTTGTTTGTGACCTTTACAGGAAACGGCAGAAAATTGTTATAGCACAAATAGCCAGCAGTAGTTAAGCAGCTGGGACAGATTTTCTGGGTAATGAATGCCCCTTTGAGACGCCACTTAAAACGGGACGTGTGTCAAGCCTATAGAGTTACTTTTGCCCTTACTTTGTCCTGTGCTGAACAGACATGTTCATTTGTTGTCGCGAAGGTCTGAATAAATGCAACGTTTTTCTTCGTTTCGGTTTAAATCTTATTATACATTTGCATTTCAATGCGACAAGATGTTCATTATGATTCAATAACGCCAATTATGAAGGGAAAGTGAATATCATCTCACATGGTTTCATTTCAAACATCTCATCTGTTTAATATGATCCCTTATGTTTGAGCTTTAGATTGAGGCACCTCTACAGGCCACGAATACTAATAGAGCTCGTTAGATTTCAGATTTGCATTTCTCAGCGGTCTGCGTGATATGCCGAATTCATGATATGACGATGCGTGAAACAGCAGCTCTAATGGGGCAATGGATGGAGCCAGAGTTAATGTACTTATAGATAATGTAAGACCCTTTTAGTGATATTTATGGAAGACAGTTATTCATTCTATCTATGTTCAGTAATGTATGGGTCTCCAAAATGTCTGATTTGTACAACTTAATTGATTTTGATAATATTTGCTATATTTTTTTACTTTTCAACCCTCCCCACCCGCCTAAAAAAGACATAACTGAACTAATGGGACCTTGTTATACACCATAGATTCAGCTGTGATCTTTGTGTAAACTTGAGTCATTTCTTTGAACTTTATTGTTTTGCACATTTCATGCTAATTTTGCAGAATTAAAGGAGAACTCCGGTGAATTTAAGTTAATCTTGATCGTTATACCTTTGCTGAAGTCCCGTGAGAACTCAGTTGTAGTCGGTAAAATGTAAATAGTCCAGGGGGGAGGAGCGTCATGTGTGTGAAGAGTGATGATCGGCTCACAAGTGAAGAAGAAATGGTTCGTAACGCTCCTCCCCCCTGGACTATTTACATTTTTACCGGCTACAACTGAGTTTTCATGGGACTTCAGCGCGAGTTTAAACAATGGCTAAGTTTCTAAATGCATCTCGTTGTCATGTAAGGGCCCTGTTCATGTTGGACAGACATTTTAATTGCATTTTGTGTCTGTTAAGAGGCACAAAGACACTCTTTATGTATATGCCCCCATAGCTGCCGTGTTAGCTGAGTGGGAGCTCTGGGCATTAACTGTAACCGCTCCATGTTGCAAGCACCAATCCGGTTCGTTTTTATTTCTATAGACAGAACTCATAAAGGTATAACGATCAAGATTAACTTAAAAATTCACCGGAGTTCTCCTTTAAGTACTTTTTTATGCCATATTCATGCCTTATACACTCATCTAGAGCAATAAAGAATCTTATTAGCCTGCATGTCAGTCAGAATAGACATGTCTAAAGATTCCCTGTCTTCTCATGTTATTCTTTTCCATACAATAACTGTGAACGGTTAATGAGGCTTTAAAGAAAAAAGAGCCTAAAAGCATGACTCATATGCTATATTCCACGTTCTCCGAAGCTGTACAATGATTAACACACCTATAATAAAGTCATTATGTATGCTTCCTTATGTTCAAACTCTTTCAAAATTGGTTTTGAGACGATGTTGTCAAAACCTAAGGTCACAAATATAAGTTAATAAATTAGTTTTGGGTGCCGCGGTCAAGGGTAATACAACTTAAATATAGTGCACATATATATTTCATGACATTTTATCATAGTTTTATTGAGGGTTTTCTTGTATTTTTTAGAGCCTTGTCATATGGCGTTAGCAGATGCCTTTATTCAGCTCAAGCTACAGTGTATTTACATACACATTTAGGCCTGTATGTGTGCCTTATTATTCATAAATATGTTAATGCAAAAAGTTTCTGGGTAGAGCTGTTCTTGCCTGTTGTTATTGAGGATTTGGGGGATTTTACAGTGTCCTTGCTACATGTAGTTCCTTTAGTAATTACAGTTAATTCTACATAATTACACACAACTAACTGTAAACCTAACCCTAATCCTAAACGAGTAAAGAGGAATGAGTGTCATCCACACAGATTACAGGAACTAATTACACACAGGCATATTATTAATAGTAACATGTTCACTGTGACAATATCAGGCTATTTAATATTTCATCAAAAAGATACAAGAGGCCATGTATGCTATATTTTATATTGAATATAGTCACAGGGTAAGGATGTTGTTAGGCACAGTGGCAGTGGACGATACATAATGTATGGCCTTTTTATTTTATTGCTTGTACAAAACAGTTACTATATATGTTAGGAATATTAAAGAGATTGTTCACCCAAAAATGAAAATTCTGTCATCATTTACTCACCCTCAAGTTGTTCCAAACCTGTACGAGTTTCTTTCTTCTTCTGAACACAAAAGACAATATTTTGAAGACTATAGGTATCCAAACAGTTGATGGACCCCATTGATTTCCAAAAAGAGTACTATGGAAGTCAATGCGGTCCATCAACTGTTTGGTTACCGACATTCTTCAAAATATCGTCTTTTGTGTTCAGCAGAAGAAAGAAACTCATACAGGTTCGGAACAACTTAAGGGTGAGTTAATGATGACAGAATCTTTATTTTTTACTAGGTGAATCATCCTTTTAATAGCATACATTTTCATGCTATTTCATAAGTAATTTGATATGTTATGCTCTTTTATTTTAACCGGTGCAGCATTGCAGGATTTTATTAGCTTTAATATCTTCTAATTGAAATGAGTGAATCTCACAAAAACAGGTCAAATTTCACACCACTAGAAGTTAGTCAATGGCATTACAGAATTTTGATATGAAACAAAAACGTCGATCTACTATGGAAGCTGTGCAGTAACATAACCATGAGTTTTAGCACATTTGGAACATTGTATTGACAAATCAAATGCGGGGACAGGAACTATCTGTTTTATGGAAAATAACTAAAAAAATGTATAAACTATAGAATTTGACCGGTTAATTTGCCAAATTATCATGAAAATAAATTCACACAAAAAAATCTCCAAACAATTGGCTTAATAAGCATTTCTGTAGGTGGCACTCGCTCATTGCTACTGTAAGCAAACGGTTAGCAACATGTGTCGACCATGTGTGTCTATGTGTGACGACAGCTATAGATGTCCCAGCCAACAGAGCCAAACGCTTGTATTCATGGATCAGTCCCAGAGCAGCACCAGCCTTGCGGTCCCTCATCCAAATCCGACAGAAGTGGATCTAACCATCTGCTGAATGTAGAGAGACAGTGGCCGCTCAAACTGCCACTGTGCTTCATGTTATTTACGAACCATCTCCTCAAACGTCAAAGTGGGCGGAAGCACATTGAAATCTTGATCTGTTGCAAGACGACAGCAAACATCGACCATATACATGACCTATAAAATCATTGAAATGAGTCAATGTTGCTTTTGGGTCACTTGGGTTTAAAATGGAACAGTCTAGTCTTGAGTTGTAGGTCTCACGCTAGGGTTTAATATGTGACATAACAAGTGCAGCCCATGCAATGTCTGACAGCATCATTAGAGACATATCAGGAGCTCCAATCACCTCTGGGTGACATGCACTACAGCACGATCTTGTCCTTCTGCCTGTATGACGCTCAGGGCTAAAATCAGTCAGCGTTCTAATCCAAGAGGATGCATTACTATCCAGAGACTTCCTAGACACGGCTGATGGTTTCTGAGAAAGCTCTGTCATTGGAGATGAGAGACGTATTGTTTGCTTTTGTGTGCTTACGCGATTACAAGCCCCTATAGCAAACCGTCTCTGCTCCAGATACATAACTAAGCAGTTCTGAATGAACTGAATTGGTCATTTCTGCTATTCTGAGGGGTAAATTTCACAATAACATGTCCGGGTGTCATTTCACCCATAATCAAAAGAAAGAAATAAGAAATAGTTAGAAAAGTGTTTTTATTCTTCAGATAGTTTTATTATTATGTAACATTGCATTGCATTATTTCCATTAACACTAAGTACATTCTCCCATCAAGTTATCATTGCCATTATGCTTCCAGATTTGTTTTTTATTCTGTAATTCTCTTTATTCCCAGTGGATATTTTTATTAGAGTCACAGGTCACTTATATTAGGTATTTAACTACTATGCACTTGTATAATTTTAAGGTTTTTGTTGAAAATTACATTTAAATTAAATTACGGTTTAAGGGGTAGGTTCAGGGTTGAGGTACAGAAAACAGTGTAATTGCACACACATAAGTATGATTAATGATACAAAAGTATTATACAATTGAGTAAAACTTTATTTTACAGGGTCCTTGTTACACCGTTACATGTCAAGTCAAGTCACCTTCATTTATACAGCACTTTTTACATATATATTGTTTCAAAGCAGCTTTACAGTGATAATAGGAAATTAATGGAAGAGAGATTGTTTTGGCTGTACATCAGCTCAAAAAAAAAAAGTTATTGTTCAGCTCAATTAAGTTTTTGATTGGTTCATTTCAGTTGTAAAAAAAAATCATTATGTACTTACTATTACTGAATAGTAACCTATAACCTATCGCAACCTATATTTATTTATTTATGTACTGTAAATACATACATATAATGCACCTTATATAAATCTGCTCTGATTCTAATTATAACACTCTAAAAAATGCTGGGTTAAAATAACCCAATCGCTGGGTTAAAACAACCCAACTTGGGTTGTTTCTACCCCAGCATTTTTTAGAGTGTATATAGAGTAATGAGAATAATTAGCTTTATATTAGGTGCATTTATTAATTATATTAATTGATATTAATTAACAGCATATATTTACTATAGAGTTGGGGTTAGGATTAGGGATTAGGGTTTGCATTAAGGTTAGTTGCATGTGATTATGCATAATTTACTGTTTTTACTGAGTACAACTAATAGCACCATAATGCATGAATATTTTTCAATTTAAATTTTAAATTATTATTATTGTTATTGTTGTTTGTGTCATAGTAATGGAAATTCTACAGTTCTAAAAAAACAGGTTTCACGAGATTCTCCATCAAAGGTACAATGGTGCACATGATGTTCATAATATTATATATTACGGAGAGATGCTCATGGGGGTGGCGATGTATTTTCTGTATAACTCATGCAGGGCATTACAGCTGTGTGATGTTATCGCCATGGCAACAGATGCTGACTCTCAATGTGAAGTCTACTGGCCTGCATATGTGTTGATCACAATTTACTGACAAATAGACCTTAAAAGACAGAAGAGATTAAATTCTTTTTGGTTCAGACATGTCCCTGAAACACATTAATATCCAGTGAGATTGAGGGGAGGGGGAGAAAAGGAGGGAGGTGTGGTTTATTGAGAGAGATAGGTAAGCTATTTTAAGAACAGGGTCTGTCTGGATATGGTTTAAAGCCTCATTTCAATTTCTGATGCAAGCCAAACTACAGTCGGAGTCAAATTCTGGAACAAACAAGTGCACTTGACTGCAGGAGGTCAAAGGTTGTGTGCCTGATGAAGCTCTGAGTCCTCATTGAACCTGAAAACACACACAGTTCTACAACATTCTGCCAACTAACAGACTTAATTAACTGGGCTTTCAGAAATCCACTAATTGTTCCCAGAGAGCAGTGTCAGACACAACAAAATACTGCTCAACATGAACTTACCCACTTCTAGACGTGGTATAAAACATTTCTTAATTAGAAAAGAATATCTATGTCTTTAATGAAAGTTCATTTCTGTAGAAAGGTGTTTCAACATGACATCCCTAGAAGTGCCCTCAGCGCAGATGTGTCGTTTTTATGAAACCTTTCATTATGAAAAGGTGGTTTTTAAAGGTGCTCTTAGTGTATTTTCCCTCATTAAAAAGTTAGAATGTACTCAATGTATCAAAATAGAAAGTGATCGAAGGGATGTAATTTTTTTTTACCTTATGTTTTAAAAGAGTCATGAACTGTTTCCTGTGGTGCACTTATAATGTTAGTATGGTTTTTATAATTAAAAAATAAAAGGCATTTTTCTCCCCTGATTGTAGCCCTCCGATTTGAACGCTGTGTTTGAAGGGGCGTTAAAACTAATAGTGGCTCAAGGTTAACTAATAGTGAAAAGTGTTGATTATAGCATTACATATAGATCATGGCATGAAAGGTTGCAGTGATGATCATTGTAGGCGATCACAGACATGTTGAGAGCATGAATGCAGTGATCTTGTCATTGCAACTCGATTTCTGCACACTAACTGAATTCGTTCATCATAACTAACAATGCAAACACAATGGAAATAAGCGATCTGTTGATTTATAACGGAAGTTTTAGCACAAGTTCAGAAATCAGTCACTGATAACTTGTGCTGTTTGATTGACAGCCCCAGCAATTGCAAAGGGAGTGCTCTTTGATCGCTATATATAAAATAATCGCAGTTTAAATAACAGTTTATTTTCAGAAACAGTGTGAAGTTGACCGTTTAGTCACTGGTTTGATTACTGACACAAAGAACATCTGACTGTACATGAATCATTACATATCAGAAATCACTGGTCACAGATCAGGCATTAGAATTAACACAGTTACTTATCTTACTGTCGAGTGCATATCATAAAAGTCTGTTTGCAAAGCCAGGGCCAAAATTGCGACTGATTTATCAAAGGAGCTACAGTGAAATGTACCAAATACAAATAGAGAATGCTAAACTGAGACATTCACATTGTAGAAAATAAATAAAATTATCATATTCTAGCATTAGGATCCTTTAGAAGGTAATGTAGTCCATCCTGTATTGCTCTTCTCTCCTCGTCATCTCACTAACACGCCAATGGGTGGGGCCAAAGTTGCAATGATGAAGTAGGTGTTGATTTTCTTCTGCAGATGCAGTCTTTCATCTGCATAGATTACATATTACATAGATAGGCACATTCCACAATGAGTCGTTCTCTGGGATTGGTTACAATAAAAGCTGTTTTTGTACTAACAAGGACGTTTTCAGTTCTAAAACGTATATATTCTTATTCTTGTATATTCTTAAAGTATGATGACCTCTTATATGTCAAAAGCTCAACTAAAATGTGATTTCTTAGTTCATGACCCCTTTAAGAGCTTACTTAATCAAAGAAAGATTGTCATTAAGGGAGTTTTTTTATTTCTTTCATTTATGCAACAGTTCATTATTTTATTCAGTATTTTTATATACATTTGTTTTGATCATGCTTATTTTTTTTTTGTTTTTTTTTGGTTAATTTGTTTTGAAAAATGTACATATAAATGCCAACATAGTAGAAGTCAAGTCACATATGGAAGCATATATTGAAGTAAACAAATGGTACGGCCCCACTTTATATTAGGTGGTCTTAACTACTATGTACTTACATCAAAAAAAAAAATACAATGTACTTACTGTGTTCAAATTGTATTGCAAAACATTTTCGCTGATATTGAGGTGAGATACGGGTAGGGTTAGGGACAGGTGTGGTGGTATGGGTAAATTTAAGGGTAGGGTTAGGTGTCAACTGTATAATTACAAATGTAACTACAGAAATTAATTACAGATGTAATTAAATGCAGGTATTTTTTTTTAAATGTAAGTACAATGTAAAAACATGTATGTACACATTAAGTGCATTGTATCAAATGATTAATTAAAATGTTAGTACATAGTAGTTAAGGCCACCTATTATAAAATGGGTCCAATGGTACTTTGTAGAGTTGCTCAAACTTTAAATTAACTGCAGAAGAAGCACAAAGTTTGCAACTGTGAAACTTTGCAGGTCTTTACACACATAGGCATTACATACAATTGTCACCTCTCCTTTGCGGTTGTGAAACCACATGAGCATATAAGCTTTCCCCCCACATATCCAAGCTGATAACACTTCTATACACTGAACATGTGCCTTTGACAATGTGGGAACAGCTTTGTTAAGAACAAAGTTCTTTTGTCATCATATGTCAGAATAAATGCCGCAAAATCTGTCAACGGCGGCACAACAACATTTAGTTACTCTCCGTTGTGATTCCCAACAGTACTCATCATGCTAAACATACAGTGGCATAATCATACAATAGCTTTGTATGAAGAACATACCATATTTTCATTATTAGTAATTATTTACTGACAATCTTCTTGTTGTAGGCCTACCTTTTAAATTTAATTTGTGTTTGCATATATTAAAACGTTACTTTATTACATTAACGATACCAGTGGTATTGCGTGACTTGTAATTGAGATATGTGTACACACAAAATATTTGGATGGCATCTTTCCATGGCTTTGGAAGTCTTGAAATATGCTCATATTGCTATTTTCTAGTTGTAGAACAAATGTGGAAAAGCATCATGAAAGTATTATTAATTATTACACAGCTGTCTGAATTTCTTGATACTGATTGGTCAGTTGTGACATTCTGGGGTCAGTTTTTCCCTGGTAATGATTGTCGTCAATGGTGTATAATGACCGCTCATCCGTGTATTTGAGGCTGGTCCTGCTTTCATGTCTCTCCTATCACACCGCGGACGCTCTCTCGCTCTCTCTCTCTCTCTCTCTCTCTCTCTCTCTCTCTCTCTCTCTCTCTCTCTCTCTCTCTCTCTCTCTCTCTCTCTCTCTCTCTCGCTCTCTCTCTCTCTCTCTCTCTCTCTCTCTCTCTCTCTCTCTCTCTCTCTCTCTCTCTCTCTCTCTCTCTCTCTCTCTCTCTCTCTCTCTCTCTCTCTCTCTCTCCCTCATCAAATGCACCTGATGCCATCTTGCGCCTCAGTTATCGGCTGTATTTATTATAAAATGAAACCAGAGGACCTCAGTATTAATAGTAGGCCTATATACAGTAATATTGTTTAAGTGTTCATCTTGTTGCGAGAACGATTGTTTGGTACACTGTAATGGATTATAATATAATGAGGAGGTAAGATTTTAAAATCAATATTCTCAAATCAATAGTTAATTCCCTTGTCATTATTTGTGTTGTAAAAAGCTGTGTAATAAGTGATATGACTGTACATTATCCCTTAAATCTTGTTTGAACTTGAACCAAGAACTGTTTTTCTTCATAGAAGCGTTGGGTTTGATGAGCTAATAAAACATTAAAACTCAAATCAGTGTCTGATTATTATTCACTTATGTGGCAAGTAGTCATATAATGGCGGGATAATGTATTTCCAGTACATTTCCAGCTGGTTATTATTGCAAAATAAACCCTTAAAAATAAACCCTTCTGTAGACATTGATTATCTGGCTCAGGTATGTTTAATTAGGATTGGAGGATAATGGGCCTATCCCTATACAATTGATCACTTGTCTACTTGCATGACATATTTCTGTTTTTTTGACAAAGTACTCAAGTAGCTGTAAATAATACTTTTTTAGCTGTAATAATAAGTTGTTTTAAATTACACAACTTTATTCACACTTTTTGGTTGATTATATTTCAATAGTTCACTTTAGATGTTCTACTATATCTTTAAGTAACGTTGCAACGGCTAGTGGCCAAAAGTGATGTCCGCAGGGGCGTCGGACTGGGGGGGGGGGTAAAGGGTACCGAGGCAGGGGGGGCCCTTAGAAGTCAGTTTTCTATACATACATATACATGCACTAACATTTGTATAGCATTTATGTACAAATAAAAAAGTGCCTGAGCAAAACTAAACTTGTAGTTAGGCACTGGTTTGGTTTAAAAAAAGTCATTTTCATGCTGTGCAGGGCCCCACCAGCCCTCTCGATTTAAAGTAAATGGTACGACCCGCAGGTCAGGTGCACCTGCGGTGAATCAGTTAATAGGTGTGTTAGACCAGTGGTTCCCAACCACGGTCCTGGTGGACCCCCAGCAGTGCACGTTTTGGATGTGTCCTTTGTCTGACACACCCACATCAGGTCTTGGAGTAGCTACTAATGAGCTGATGACCTGAATCAGGTGTGTTTGATTGAGGAGACATGCAAAATGTGCACTGTTGGGGGTCCACCAGGACCGTGGTTGGGAACCACTGTGTTAGACATCGGCTACGGCTGGATGCAACTGATCGGCGAGAGTAGCCGCGTGCAGGCGGAGAGGAGTGGCAAACGGAGACGTGAAGTCGGACACTTTCTGCTTCCCGCACTGACGCTCGCGCTGTGTTTGCATACTTTATCAGCTGAAGTGAAATAAATGCAATATTTGGCAATACACAGATGTTTCAGAGACATAATTGTCATGTAATACTTTATGCACTGCTTAATACAGCGTGTGTTTGTACAAGAATAGAGTTCAACATATAATCCTACACTATCAATGAAGTGGGGTCTACATTTTTTATCAGTTTTATTTTGATAAACATGAAAAAATAACATTGTGACTACATGAAAGGAGGTTTTACTGTTATAAAAAACAGATTTGTACGAATTAGTGGGGCTGAAGGTTTTAGAATAAACACGAAACACGCGTAACCGCTGTCATGCGGTGAATCTGGCCAATCGTGGAACAGCTGTGTTGTCTTCAGAGTCCGTGCAGCTGCTCTGGAGAAACTGCACCGGCTGTATTAGCGGCTGCTCTTGAATTGCTCTCGCTGCACTTTGTTGATATACGTCACTGTCACGTGGCGTCGGCGCTGCCTCAAGTCGGACAAAATTTCTAACCGGCATGCACTGCTTCATGTCAGCCGCCGATCGGTCTGCGCATCGCTGGGTGAAGTCGAACAACAGGAGCTGGAGTTAGCCGTGATATGAACTAGGAAGACAGGGGAAGAGTTCCTCTTCTGCTGCAGTTCTTCCCAGAGTCAGAAGTTTACATGAAAACACTGTATATTTCCCTCCATTGTCAAAATCGAACACCCGCGAAAACACAGGTCGTTACCGTATTGTTATGCAAATTAGCTCGCGCACGCTCTTACATTAAATACAGGATTGTTCTCAGTTTAATGCACATCTTAATGATTGAAAATTACTTATTTTAAAACGTAATTCAAAGATATTTGATTTAGTCCAGGTTTGGACCTGCTAGACCTTTTGTCATCTCAGTAAGTAGTAGTACTTTTGACAATAAAACAAACATATATTAATTAGAGTGTGGCTTATTTTGTTTACATTTTAAGAGTTTTTATGATAAAAATGCAATACCCCATTGGTATATGGTATTTGGTACGGGGGCCCAGCAAGATGGTTTGTAACCAGGGCCCAAAATTTGGTGCTACGCCCCTGGATGTCCGGAGGGGATATTTGTTTTTAATGACCCTAAGAGTTCAATTAAATGATCAAAATATGAAGAAAATATTTTATATTTTGGTAATGCTTTACTTTAACCCCTTATGCATAATGCATTATAAAGGTATTCATAATGTACATTATAAAGCATTATATATTTTCATACATAATTGTAACCAATGTTAAAATGCATGGTTTGTGTTTAATGCAATATACTTTCTAAAGGTGTGTTCAATTAATAGATAAGTATTATAATGCATATAATTATGAAGTGCATTTCAAATCATAATTACTGCATTAAAAATACTTATATGATGCATTATACATAAAGGCTTTAGTAAAGTGTTACCTATATGTTTTTTTTTAGAATTTTAAATATGAAGGATTACACAGGATGTATTGACTAAACGGCAAATGTCAATCACTCTAAAACACAAACATTAGCTTTTACAAACGTTGTGTTTTTTGGGTTTAAAAAAATGCAGCACTTATTCAAAGAACCAGTTCTTTAGTTACCCTTGCACTGCAAAGAAGCAGAGACCATCTCCAAAATGTGTGCAGCACTTAATTCACGATTGAGGCGGGGGGAGCTACTGTATGAGGTTTTGTGCAGTTTGAGGACTGCTGGAGTTATGAGGTTTAGTCACAAGTTCTTAGTATAAAGTTCTATTCAAGCCCTTCTATTAGATTATATATCTTGTATAAAGTATAGGCAAAATAAATAACTGGTATTTGTTCTAATTAAACCATTTTCGGAATGGTAATGTTACAGAAGGAACGCATCAACAGAAACATTTTGCTTGGAGTGAACCGATTGATTCTCCCATTTTTAAGCACTGGTTGCAAACATTTTACAAAATACATGTACTTATCTCTGCACCAATAAAATGTGCAACGCTTTACAATTTCCTACCAAATTAAATGTAATATCGAATTAATTTAACTTACACTTGCACTTGTACAATTTCGGGGAACATGAGTTCCTGAACATGAACTCTTGCGTATTTACTTTTTTTTTATTGTTGGGGTATTGGGAACAGGATTGGACACCCCTGCCATACTATATGTACATTATATTTTTTTCTCTGCTTTTTTTCTCTTCTCTGCCACGGCTCTCAATTCTGATTCACATGCAAACACACATTCAGACCTGCTGTCTCAATGCATGGAGCCAATCAATACAAGAACCATTTCATTGGACATCATTCAGTTATCCTGCCATCATCACATGTCTGTTCAAAACACCTCATAATCCCTCTCTCCTTGTTTCAGACATGCCCATCTTGAGCAAATGGGTTCATGTGTGATTGTATGTCACAGTGCACATGTCTGGATGCACGCATGTGCTTCTCTTAGGGACAAAAGGATGACTTTGTGCGTGTCCTTGTCTTGGTAAAACACATCTTTGCTGAATTGACTTCTTCCTCTGAAAGCTCTAGCAGGCACCTAAAGAAAGCTCTGTATGGCTGAGCTCAGGGCAAAATAAATTAGTGCCTCGCGACTTCAAAGTCTCTCACCAAGGAAACGGCTGAGAGCTGGCCAGACTACAGCAGAATTCAGCAGGAGGGAGTGAGGGTTTGATATAGAGGAGGATACTTTAATCCCATGAGTTTCTACCAGCACCACACCACCTGTATACATCTATATACACTCACCTAAAGGATTATTAGGAACACCATACTAATACTGTGTTTGACCCCCTTTCACCTTCAGAACTGCCTTAATTCTACATGGCATTGATTCAACAAGGTGCTGAAAGCATTCTTTAGAAATGTTGGCCCATATTGATAGGATAGCATCTTGCAGTTGATGGAGATTTGTGGGATGCACATCCAGGGCACGAAGCTCCCGTTCCACCACATCCCAAAGATGCTCTATTGGTTTGAGATCTGGTGACTGTGGGGGCCATTTTAGTACAGTGAACTCATTGTCATGTTCAAGAAATCAATTTGAAATGATTCGAGCTTTGTGGCATGGTGCATTATCCTGCTGGAAGTAGCCATCAGAGGATGGGTACATGGTGGTCATAAAGGGATGGACATGGTCAGAAACAATGCTCAGGTAGGCCGTGGCATTTAAACGATGCCCAATTGGTACTAAGGGGCCTAAAGTGTGCCAAGAAAACATCCCCCACACCATTACACCACCACCACCAGCCTGCACAGTGGTAACAAGGCATGATGGATCCATGTTCTCATTCTGTTTACGCCAAATTCTGACTCTACCATCTGAATGTCTCAACAGAAATCGAGACTCATCAGACCAGGCAACATTTTTCCAGTCTTCAACTGTCCAATTTTGGTGAGCTTGTGCAAATTGTAGCCTCTTTTTCCTATTTGTAGTGGAGATGAGTGGTACCCGGTGGGGTCTTCTGCTGTTGTAGCCCATCCTCCTCAAGGTTGTGCGTGTTGTGGCTTCACAAATGCTTTGCTGCATACCTCGGTTGTAACGAGTGGTTATTTCAGTCAAAGTTGCTCTTCTATCAGCTTGAATCAGTCGGCCCATTCTCCTCTGACCTCTAGTATCAACAAGGCATTTTCGCCCACAGGACTGCCGCATACTGGATGTTTTTCCCTTTTCACACCATTCTTTGTAAACCCTAGAAATGGTTGTGTGTGAAAATCCCAGTAACTGAGCAGATTGTGAAATACTCAGACTGGCCTGTCTGGCACCAACAACCATGCCACGCTCAAAATTGCTTAAATCACCTTTCTTTCCCTTTCTGACATTCAGTTTGGAGTTCAGGAGATTGTCTTGACCAGGACCACATCCCTAAATTCATTGAAGCAACTGCCATGTGATTGGTTGATTAGATAATTGCATTAATGAGAAATTGAACAGGTGTTCCTAATAATCCTTTAGGTGAGTGTACAGTACAGCTTTGATCCAGTCAGGTTTAATTTATCTGTCCACCCATCCATTTATTTAAGCCGCCACCCCAGGCACACATTCACACATCCACATATCCACAGATCCATCCACACATCCACCCACCCACCCATCCATCCATCCATCCATCCATCCATCCATCCATCCATCCATCCATCCATCCCTCC
Organism: Romanogobio albipinnatus; assembly: GCA_023566225.1. Taxonomy (NCBI): domain Eukaryota; kingdom Metazoa; phylum Chordata; class Actinopteri; order Cypriniformes; family Gobionidae; genus Romanogobio; species Romanogobio albipinnatus. The sequence goes on along the minus strand of CM042245.1, from coordinate 31,687,505 downwards.
ATCAAAACAAACAAACCTCACCCATCTATTCATACACTCATCCATCAATCCATCCATTCATATAACTAAACAAAACCCCTCCCTCCCTCCCTCCATCCGTCCGGCCGTCCGTCTGACCATAAATATAAGTGAAACACAAAATAACTGCACAAGAAGCTTTAATAAATACTTGAAGAATGGATTAATTAAATTACTATAAAGAGCACTTGAAATCATTCCTCTGTCAAACATTGAGTGTTACACCTTACAAATATTTGCATGACTGTAACTTTGCCACATATTTTAGCTTACAATTGTTGTCATAAATGTTCACAATACCTATGTATGGATAGTTTAACCTTTAACCACCTCTGCATTCAGTAAGACTTATTTTTTTCCATGTTATTTATGTATTTCTTCAAATATACCACGCAGAAGTCTATCTAGAGCATATTTTTGAAAGTCTTTTAAGTTAGAGAGAAGGTGCTGCATGTCAGGAATTACCTATACCATCTCTCTACAAAACCGAACAACAGACGGTAGTTGAAATAACACAAGAGAGCGACAGAAAGACACAGCTGAGAGGAAGGACTGATGATATTTGCTCTGTAATACCTGCTGCTGAGGGGGGATCAGTGAGTTGAAAAGCTAATAGTGGCCCTGGTGTGTGGGCACAGCGGGGGACGCCACTCGACTCAGGTCTGGGCTTTAAAGCAGTATAGCAGCACAGTTCTCTCTGTCTCACTTCCAGAACTGCTTTCTGCTAGAGCTTGCAGCGGCTGTGATCACAAACCAACCCTGACGGGCTGGGATGCCGATCCAGCTCATTACCAACGGAACTAATGGAGCTTGCGTCACAGGTGTGTTAGAGACTGCACTTGTGTGTGTGTGTGTGTGTGTGTGTGTGTGTGTGTGTGTGTGTGTGTGTGTGTGTGTGTGTGTGTGTGTGTGTGTGTGTTTTCAGTGAAAACTGCAACATGGTGTGGTTTAATTCCAGGTTGCATCACAATCACAACCCTGCTGAAAAATCCACCATAAACCAGTATGGATTCCATACTGGTCCAGGCTGGTATAGTGCTGGTACAGGCTGGTTTAGGCTGGTATAGTGCTGCCCCAGGCTGGTATAATGCTGGCTCAGGCTGGTTTATGCTGGAATAATTAGTTGTTTTTAAGTCCCTATATTGTCCTCAGTTTGAAAAGATGGATCTCAAAATCATACAGTCACTGCTGAGGGTTCAATATGCAAAAGATGGTGGAAAACTGAAAAATATACAGGACCTGAAGGATTTTTCTGAAGAACATTTGGCAGTTTAACTGTTCAGGACAAACAAGGGACTCAAGAACAACCATCACACAAAAACAAAACAAAATGCATGGATCATCCAGGTAACAGCACACAGTATTACGATTCAAGGGTACACACTTTTGAATGGGGTAATTTTACATATATTCAGCTATTTGTTTTGTCTTGTTAGCTATATGTAAACATATTTTATGTAAAATATCTTATTCATGACAGTACCAAATAAAAAAGAACATGCATTTTGCATGAGCTCTCTTATTTTGTTAAAATAATTAACATTTTTGCAGATTCTGCAAGGGGTATGTAAACCTTTGAGCACAACTGTATTTACACATAATTTTGCTTTGCCAAACACTCACAATCATCTAATATAACTTTCTGCAGGAGCATAGGAAGGTGATGGGTATAGTTGCCACGGATACATTCATAAAATAACCATTTGAATGCTTTAAACTTTATTACATTATAATTATTTTAATTGTTGTTACATCCCTGATTATACACTGACATTTCACAAATAATTACAAATAAACAGCATGTAACTTTTAATTAAATGTGAAATTTTGAAGTAGAAAGAGTGAAATGGTATTTTCTTGTTTCACTATACTCCAATAATCTTCTTAATATTATTCATCTTCCAATAGTTTTCTCTACAACTAGAGATTAGAATATCATAAAGACTTGGAGGTGGACTCTTTTGACTGAAATGGCACTTTGAGAAGCTTGATAAATACTGGCCCAGAATATCATAAAGACTCTGGACTCTTTTGACTTGGCTTGGTCAGTACATAACCACATAGCATCACCTTGGTAACCAGCCACAGCATAAACAATGTGAATTTTGAGGGGTAAGACACCATTCCTTTGACTCATTCCACCCCCTCCCCACCAGTTACATAAATAAGGCAATTTATCTATGTAGCAATATGATAATTAAATAGAAATTGAAAGAATAAGAGGATTCTGGGGGTTTCTGATAGAACAAAAGGTGGCAGACTTTCATTTTCCATTTAGATTCTATTCCCACCAGAGCCTTAAACATTCCAATATCCTCTTTACATAAATGTAAAGTGGTCTTTTAATTGATGTGACAGATGTGTTGCTTAAGAGAGTTGAAGATCGCACACATTTATGCTTGTATTCCTTGAAAAACCGTCCTTGAAAAACTAAAACTGACGGTGCAAGAACTTTTCAAAACATTATAGACATTTTGTATCCCGAGGGAAAACATCTGTTTGAGGCCATATGGATCCTACACAAAAACAAAGAAGCATATACTGTATTGAACTGATGTTTGGGCTGTGCTGACATTCGGCTGGTACGATGGCAGGTACAGCTGTCAGATCCACACATGACACTTTACAGGGTGTCTCTCACTGCCAGAAAGTGCTTCCATGAAAGCTCCAGTGACTGTGCACAAAGACGCATGAAAAGCCGATAGCAGCATCCTGTCTGAACGCAGTCTTGCATGAAGCTGTGAAATATAGAAGAGCTGGTTTAAAAAGTTGTAGGTGGTGATGGGGTCCTGGCATCAGGCCACTCCACCACTCTGTTCTCTTTCATACACACACACACACACACACACACACACACACACACACACACACACACACACACACACACACACACACACACACACACACACACACACACACACACACACACACACACACACACACACACACACACACACACACACACACACACACACACACTTCAACTCTTATTGCCACAGCAACATAATGTTTGTTTCTTGCAGATCATGGAGTGTTGACCTTTGAGACACCTTGTTGAGACATCTGTAGCATCTCAATATAGTCTAACACTATAATGAAGACAGGTGAGCGTGAACCACGAACGTTGCCTGTAATTGGCACCATGCAGGTAAGCGCCTCGACATCACACCAATGAATAATTTATTTCAAACTGATATACTGATGTAATTAGTCTGAGTTAGTCAAAATCTTGTAATTGGTTTACTTCCGTATTACAGTCATATTATATATTTCATATTATACTTGCATTCAAAAGTTTTTTGTTTGCTTTTGAAAAAATTATTGTTAATACTTTTCCGTCATTAATGAATAACTACACAGGAACAAGTGAGTAATGCAGTATTAACTACTATTAACTAACAATAAATTATGATAAATAAATAAGTAAGTAATAGTGCTTAGACGAATGTGGTAGTTCACTATTAGAATCAGTAGTCTCTCATAGCTACACCTTCAGATTAATGGCAGAAGGTCTGGACTCTATCACAGCTTTCATTGGTCAAGGACCGCCCAGGAGGACGTTTGACTGACATGTAACGCAACCAAATCACAGTTCGTTTTGTTCCACGTCATGTTAAAATTTGATTTTCAAATGGAAAGGCTGCATCCTATTGAGGCTGTGTCCTTCTTAGCTCAGTCTTTCAGAGGCTTGTAGGCTAGAATGAGACGCTTGTAAAGTCTATTGAGATGAGTTGCAGTGAGAATATATGTGCAGTTTATTGACTGAATACACACAAAATAAAGACTTGACTTGGAACATGAACACGAACACGAACACGAACACGAACACGAACACGAACACGAACATGAACATGAACATGAACATGAACATGAACAACAGCCGTTACACAGACAAAGCTAGACAAGATACAATGGAAACATGAGGGCTATTTATACAACAACACTAATGAATAACAAGAAACACCTGTGAACAATCAAGACGATCAACCAATCATAACATGACACATAAGACAAGGGAAGCACAAGACATGGCGTGCGTCTCAATCAGCTCCCTAGTTCAGTAGTCAGGGCACTGATCAGGACATAAGTCAATGGGCTGACTCCCTGATCAGTGCCCTGACTACTGAACTAGGGTTTGATTGAGATGCACCCATGATCACATGAGGGCAAGGAAGTCACATGACAAGAAACCAGGAAACATGATTATGAGAATTTCAAAATAAAAGACATGAAAACAAACAAATCCCAAACCAACATGACTGATTGAAGGACGAGAAGGATACACTTCATGAATCCTTTAAAATAAGCTGAATGAAGGCTGCTGTCACATCCGGAGAAAGCAGGCTGAGGCATGGATCTAAGTGCAGGGGTTTAATAAAGAAACAACTATACAAATAACAGGAATCATGGAGAACAAGGATCAAAAGCTAACAGAAAACAGGGACCAAAAGAAATTAAACACAAGGGCTAAATATACACATGGGCAAACAAGCTTAACAAAAGTAACATGGAAACAAGATACACCTGGGGAGACTAATCAAAATGAAAAACTACAAAACTACAAACATAGCCAAATGAACAGGACACATGAATATTCACAGAAACAATAGGAATATAAACTCTTCAAAAATAAAAGTCCATACAAATCAGGTACAACACCGGGATCGTTACAGTTGCCCTCCAAGGATCTTTCAAATGGAGACGTCCTTTGATGGAGTTTGATGGCGTGGCAGCCGAGATATGCAGCCTTCCGTTTGAGAAGCATTCAAGTAGGTCATCCGGGTACTTTTCACCTACTGTTTTTCAGAAATAATTGGTGCGTCCCAGCTCCCTATAGACTCAGTATATTGTGTACATAAATTCGGCCACTGGTAAGGACAGGACAGTAAGGACCCTGGCTCACATCGGGAAACTGATGGTGACATGGCAACATCCTCTTTTTACATCGTCACCACTGGTATTTATGAACAGCAGGATGGATATTTTTCTTTTCTTCTTCTTCTTCTTCTTTTTTTTATGTTATTCAAAGGACATTATTATAAATACTTTGATTGTCAAATATAGGCTACCTGCAGCATTTCACCTGCAAAAAAATTATAAAAGCTAGCTAGATTATGCTCAGTATGTGTCTAGCAATGCATGTTTATGCTGAAATATAATTAAATAACGGTTAGTTTTATCAAAACGTCTATCGCGTGTCATTATGTGTGGTGAGTTGGCTCGTGTGATTTATGTTTCTCACTTCAGAACTTCCGTTAAAGAAACATAGTGAGCATTGATGCTTCCTGGTTTTCACGGTGCATTGTGCTACTTTTTAGGAAGCTAATATTTCTGTGCACTGGAAGAATTTTGCAATTGAAACTGCCCTTAAAATGGCAGACTGAACTGAGTACTGAACTAGGGACCAGATTAAGACGTACCCTATGTATTTGGACATACTACTCTGTTGGCGTACTCTTTTTTTTCTACAGTATATAGTAGGGAAGTATTCGATTTCATATGGAGCTGCTAAGGAAGTGCTAAGGAAGCCTCCAGAGATGAAATTCAGATATGGTAATGGGTGTTTATTTTCTAACACACACTGTAATCATTCCGTGAAATGAACACGGGCCCCTTAACTCAAAATCTGTGGCAGTTTCACAGAATCACCGATAATTCTGTGATGGGTCCACGGAAGTGATGCCTATGTAAGTCAATGACAGTATACAGATGCGTTGGGCATGGTTATGATCATGAAACGTCATGATTTTTGCCATTATGACATGGAGTGTGATTCTCGATGTAATCAGCCAGCATAATTTTATTTGTAATTATTTTCATTTTTTATTTATTTACAGTATTTAGACATGTTTTGAACACGTAACCCAATCCCTTCCCTAAACCTACCCATTTGTGTATTATAAAAAACAGGATATAACAGGCAGATACGACTGCATGCACAATTTATTCAAAAAGTACAAATATTCCAAGTGTTCCGAGGCCAAACGATTAATTTGTGTGAAGAAAATCCCCAAAAGCGATCAGCAGCGTTGAGTCCATACGCCAAAGATCAAAAACACATTTCAAATTTTACCGCCGGAAGAAACGTTACGTCAGCTTTGACAGCATTGGCTGTCGTATGTCTCGTGACCAATTGCGTCATTACATCGGCTTTGATTGTTAAATGCCATTGGCTCTCGTGTGTCTCGTGACAGATTGTTTCACGCTAAAGAGTTGTGTGTATTATTTGAATGAGATATGAATGAGTGTGTTCATAGAGCGGCGGGATCATCATTTTAGCGATTAAAACATTAAGATCAACTCTGTTCTTTACACGAAGACATCGTGTGACTTCAGAAGACTTGGAATGCAACATGAGTTAATACTTTTATACTGTTTTTGGTCAGTTTTTGCAATAAATACCTGTGACTGTACTTGTATTTGGCTGTTATGTGTTTTATATTGTTGCGAGTGGGTAGGTTTAGGGTAGGAGTGGAGTTAGTTGCTCCAAAATATAAAAGTAGCCTATAAATATTAATAAAATCATGTCTACTTTTTACTGTCATTGACTTACATAGGAATCACTTCCGTGGACCCATCACGGAATTTTCTGCGATTCCGTGAAACTGCCACGGATTTTAAGTTAAGGGGCCCGTGTTCATTTCACGGAATTCTGTGAGACCAGGTTGGTTTAAAGAGACTGAATCCTTTATTTATAATCAATGTGTTTTTTTTTACGTTCAATTAATGTAAACCTACTGTCGCAATTCACCAGTGTGAGTGCCCGTGGTTACCACCAGAGGGCACTCCACCCCAGACTGTCACTCCATCATAGACTACATTACCCATAGTACTCTCTTCCCAGACTCATCATCTCTGATTACATCCACCTGTGTCTCATTACCCTGTTCCCTTTACCCTATATAAGCCTGGTTATCTCAGTCATTTATTGCGATGTCTTGTTTAGTGTTGCAACTGCATTTCTGAGCATTTTCCCTGGTTTCATATCTCTGGTTGTGGGTTTCTTGCCTGTTCCATGGATTACCCGTTCCATGGATTACCCGTCTCTCCTGCCTTGTTTGCCTGATTGGACTGATTACCTGTTATGACCTTTTGCCTGTTTGTTGACTACGAGTGTGCATTACCCTTTAATAAAGTTGTATTTGGATCCTTAATCTTCTGTCTCAGAGCAGTTCATTACACCTACTGTAGAGGACCTGCAAAGCAAAATTTGGAATGCTTAATAGCTTAATGGGGTTCTTTAAACAAAGTTTGCAAATATATATTTCCACTGAATTGGCATTGTGCAACCCTGCTCTGCAGGTCTTAGCACTGGTAAACTAGTTTGAACGAATAATCTTCTTGTGCAATGCAAGGGATATTGTGTTAGAATTAGCAGAAAAAGCATGCATGGAAGTCATACTTTGAAGATCCACCAGAAGTAGTAAACCGTTAATGCTTCCTTGACATACGTAGTATGAGTTAGGATGCGCTGATCATACTGTTTGTAGTACATGCAAATAGCATGCGATCTGAGAGTCAGCACTTATTTTCCTTATTGATTTGTGGAAATATGGAGGTTTTCACCCAAGGTAGTGGAAGTTCCCTTTCGTTCAGTCACTACGACGTACGTTAGTGACTAACAAATGGGGGTTTCGCTTAGAAGCCTATCATCTTCGAGAATTCAACAGCGCCCAATGGCAGTGCCAATGCCATGGGCATGCGGAATTTGCATGCGTAACTCCGCCCCACCCTGTGGGTATATAAGTGTGGCAAGGCGGGTTAGATTCCGCCCTGTGATTTGTGTTGAGTGACGGGGGTGACAGCCTATCGGCAGCCACCCCTGGCTTACTTAAGGCGGAGTTCAGAAAACCCGGTTATACGTCATCGTCACAGACTTTGTTGTTGTGCGTGTGCAGTTCCGTGGGAGCCAGGTTACCGTCCGAATTAGTGCGACGTTGCTTGTGGGTTCCAGTGGGTATGTTTATTCTGACAGACTAACGTGTGTTTTGATGTGATCTCCGGTAAACCCATGTTTCTATCTTAGTGCGGCTAATGTGTTTGAACGGATGTAACATCTCGGTACGCTGGCGGGTTGCCTATTGTGAACGAGACTGTGTGTGAGTAACTTAATCCTCTGTGGGTCTAGCGATCTACTATGGGGTAGGTAAATCTAACCACTTGAATAACCTGAGGTGGGTGGTTTTTTTAAAATTCATTCATTAATCGTTTTCTCTTTTAGTGCAGTAAACCACTTGTGAGCGGTTCATCATTGTGGACTGGAGGCAAAATGCTCCATTGATAACGTCGCTAAGACGGCACTGTTGTTTTCTGCTGCCATTTAATATCACTGTGATCATCGTGATTCATTATTTGTTTTTGTTAGCTTACTTTGCATCTGCATATGGTTGTAATGCTTGTTGTATTAGTGTGTGGCTAGCTTCCGAGCTGTCCGTCCATGCATGATGTAGCCACATGTGAGGGTATAATTCAGCCTCACTTAATGTATAACCACCAGCCGTTTGGTTATCCTTGAGCCCTTTGCTCTGTGTACTCCTCAAAGATTGCGAAGTGAGCCACATTTTTCTGTTTTGTAAGCCTGGTTTTGATTTCTGTGATTTAATGTTTACTTGTGTTTTTGTGTGGTTAATTTCATTTTTGTTCATAGCCTTTGGCTGTTGTAACGTGGCCACATTGTGAACTTTTTAGGTCACCACCAGCCAGGCTAACTACTGTGCTCAGTAACTTCATAAGTTTGCAGCCAACTGTGAAGGTGTATCATATTGTGTTTTTGTTTCTTTCAGGAGCTGAAGGCCCGCCCTGTGCAGAGGGGCTAGCTGTCTGTCCTCTTTTGGTGGTGGTTCCTTCACAGAGTGTTTTGCCGTGGGCACCTGTGTGTCTTTCACCCAGTGAGTGTGAGTGTTGCGTGGAGTGGAATTTGATGAGTGGTTTGACCTTAGGACACTCCCTGTCCAGCTAGCTCCCTGCTGGCAAGCCTCAGCCCCAAAAGTGTTTTTTTTTTTTATTTTTTTGTTTTTCTTTATTTCTGGCCTGGTGCACACTTAACAGTGAAAAACTTTTGTCTACCTTAAGGTTTTTATATATTAAATTATTGTTGAGAAAATAAAAAAGAGTATTTTTGTATTTTGATCCACGTCTCTTGTCGTCTGTGGTCACGAACCAGCGTGTCTTGTATAAATGTCTCCGTGTAGTGAAACGGGGTGGCGTAGTCTGCTTTTCATTTAATTATACTTTTCCTCATAAGTGTAACTGTAATTTACCTGATCCATCACCTCGCCACATTTTGGCGTAGTCGGCAGGGTCTCCACTTTGAGACAGAGACGTGGGTTAATTGTACAATTGGTTGTTGTTGTTTTTTTTGTTTTGTCTTTTTTTTTCTTTTTGTATTTTAGGATTGACTTTTTCTTGGAGTGGCAGCAGAGCAACAGTGTACGTCTTGTGTATAAATTCTAGCCCTTATTGTGGGCTTATTCTTCTTTCATTGGTAAGTAACTTTGTAGTTAAAATATGGAAGAGGAGTTACAACAATTGAGGGAAATGATTGATCAGCTTAAAGCAGACAACGAGAGGTTGCGTCAGGAGCGTGTTCCTGTGCCTCCAGGTCCTGTTGATGCACCGCCTTTACCTGGGCCTTCTGTTCCTTTGCAACACAGTAATGTTGATGCCACCCGACCGGACCGATTTGTTTTTGTACCACGAGACAGAAAGTGTCCAAAATTTAATGGCAGGGTTGGCATTGGCATTGAAGAGTGGGTTGAGGAGGCCCAGGCTTGTATGCGCGTTCGTCACCTTTCTGAAACCGATAAGGCGTTTTATTTGTTTGACCACTTAGAAGGGGAGGCAAGGGAAGAGATTAAGTACCGCCCAGAAGTGGAGCGTAAGGACTCAGGGAGGATTATTTCAGCTTTGCGAGAATTGTATGGTTGCTCACAGTCATATGTTTCATTGCAGGAGGCTTTCTTTTCGAGAAAGCAACAGGAAGGGGAGAGCTTGTTGGAGTTTTCCCTTGTCCTGATGGGTCTCCTTGAGCAAGTGAAGCAACAGTCTCCTCACGGTATGCCAAATTCGCATGTTTTACTGCGAGACCAATTTGTCGAACATGTTTTTGATAGCGCCCTCCGTCGCGAATTAAAACAGTTGATTCGTCAGCAACCTGCGTTAACTTTGTTGGAGATTCGTAGCGAAGCCCTTAGATGGGAGAGGGAGGGTATGCCAGGAAGCACAAGGGCCCGAAGTCACTCTGTTCCCTCTGCTCATGGGATCCAATATGGGGTGCAAGGGAATCCTTTTGTTGGCATCCGTAGTTCACCGGGGAGTTCGGAGATGGCTGAGTTGAGGGATATGCTTAAAAGCCAACAGGAGCAGTTAACTAAACTTACACAAAGTTTTGCCCGGTTGCAGAACCCCCAGTCATGGAGTCAACCTCCCCGGCAGGGACCTGTAATATGTAGAAGGTGTCAAAAACCTGGTCATTATGCTCGGGATTGCGACGGGGAACGTGCTCCTTCTCGCGCTCAATTTCCCTCACGCTCAGTCGCGTCAGTAGCTGGAAGAGGACAGCCTGGCCCATCTGCAACGTCGGGAAACTAGTTCCCACCGTGATTCAGGGCCATAACACGGATGGGGAATTAACTGGCTCAAAACTTTAAAATATGTCGCATTTAATGTCATCTTGTCCGCACCTTGACGCATTGATTGGCGGAGTTCGAGTGTCCTGTCTGGTGGATACTGGCTCCATGGTAACCACGATCACTGAGAGCTGTTTTCAGAAACATTTTGAGCCATGGGGTCAGGATCGACTTAAATCGTGCCAGTGGTTGCAGCTTCGAGCTGCTAATGGTCTTTCAATTCCCTATATTGGTTATGTGGAATTGGACATAGAATTATGCGGCCAGTTGATTTCGGGATGTGGCGTGCTTGTTGTACGGGACCCTCCTGGTGGCTTGTGCACTCGGGTCCCAGGTGTTCTGGGAATGAATGTGCTCAGTCGATGCTACCGGGAGTGTTTTGGACAACATGGCCCGGCCCTTTTCGAATTGCCGTTGACCATCGAGGTTCCAAATTCTGTTCTGCAGGCGCTGCAACATTGTCATCGAGTTGATAACCAGCCTCCTGAGGTAAGTTCAGGAAGGGTCAGAGTGCGAGGGAGGAGACCATGGCGCATCCCAGGCGGCATGATGAAGTTTGTGGCAGCTACTTGTTCCGAGCAATATGCCAACAACACTGTTCTTTTTGAGCCTCCAGAGTCTGGGTTACCAGCTGGTTTGTTGGCTTCTCCTGCATTAGTGCAAGTTACGCGAGGTACTGTTTATTTACCCGTGGTAAATGTGGGAACCATCGACGTGTTGCTCTATGCTAACACTGTCCTTGGTACATTAAATAACGTTTGTGTGGTTAGCTTGCCATCAGGAATTAGTGAGGTCAGGTCTGTCGCGGCAAGGGTGGGTTCTGTAGCCCCTGAAGCGAGCCCTCTTGTTCAGGAACAAATTGAAGCACTTGATTTGACTGTTTTATCGGAAGTAGAACAGGGTCAGGTAAGGGATCTTCTTTACAGATTCCAGTCTGTGTTTTCTATGCACGAGGGTGACTTGGGATGTACGGGTTTGATTTCTCACGACATTCCCCTGTTAGACACCGTTCCTGTCCGGCAACGTTACAGGCGTATACCTCCGTCAGAATATGAGGTGGTGAAGTCTCACATCAATCAGCTTTTGGAGGCGGGAGTTATAAGGGAGAGTTGTAGCCCGTACACGTCACCAATTGTCCTCGTTAAAAAGAAAGACGGTAGTCTACGCATGTGCGTTGACTATCGTCAACTAAACTCAAAGACTCGAAAGGACGCGTTCCCTCTGCCTCGCATTGAGGAATCGTTGGACTCCTTGACCGGGGCTTGCTGGTTTTCCACTATGGATTTGGCAAGTGGATACAACCAGGTCCCGGTCACTGAGGGAGATAGGCCTAAAACCGCATTCTGCACCCCTTTTGGGTTGTTTGAATGGACTCGCATGCCCTTTGGGCTTTGCAATGCCCCAAGCACCTTCCAGCGTTTAATGGAGCGGATGTTTGGGGACCAGCAGTGTAGGTCTTTACTTCTGTACCTTGATGACATCATAGTATTCTCTTCCTCGGTATCCCAGCAGTTAGAGTGGTTGGAGGTGGTTCTAAGTCGTTTAGAGCATGAGGGCTTGAAGGCTAAATTGAGTAAATGTGCATTTTTCCAACGTGAGGTAAAGTATCTGGGACACGTTATTTCAGCACAGGGAGTGTCAACCGATCCCGGCAAAATTGAGGCAGTGGCTAATTGGCCACGCCCCACTAATGCCTCAGAGCTGCGTTCATTTCTAGGCTTTGCAAGCTACTATCGCCGTTTTGTTGAGGGGTTTGCAAAACTGGCAGCCCCTCTTCATAAAGTGGTTGCCGCATGGGCTGACATTAACCCTAGGACTCGAGCAGGGCAGGGTTTTTCTAGTGCCTGGACTGAGCAGTGCCAGCAGAGTTTTGATGAGTTGAAGAATAGGTTTACCAGCGCCCCAGTACTCGCCTATGCCGACTTTTCCTTGCCTTTTATCCTGGAGGTAGATGCTAGCCATGGCGGTCTAGGGGCTGTCCTTTCCCAGGAACAAGGAGGTAAGGTACGGCCAATTTCATATGCGAGCCGCAGTCTTAGGCCCACTGAGCGCAATATGTCCAACTACAGCTCCATGAAGTTGGAGTTTTTGGCGCTCAAGTGGGCCTTGACTGAGAAATTTAGGGAGTACTTGTTAGGGCAGCAGTGTATTGTGTACACCGACAATAACCCTCTCAGCCATCTGGCCACTTTAAAGCTCGGGGCTACCGAGCAGCGCTGGGCTGCGCAGCTTGCAGCATTTAATTTTGAGATCCGGTATCGGTCAGGAAGGAGTAACCGGAATGCCGATGCACTTTCCAGACAGGACCCTGCTAGGCATGGGGCAGTGAGAGGGTTGTTATTGGGGACTGAGGTTCCATCGGAAGTGACGGAAGCATCAGGGGTAGATCTGGGGGTACAAGCTACCCAGGCTGTAGTTTCTGTTCTACCTAGTTTGGTGGGCGACATGAGGGAGTTACAGGAAGCTGATTCGGTGATTGAGGAGGTTTTGGTGTTCTGGAGACTGGGAACACGCCCTACTTTTGAGGAGCGTCGACAGTTGTCCAAAACTGCCCGGGTCCTGTTAGGTCAGTGGGACCGGCTACTAGAGAGAGAAGGGGTTTTGCATCGTCGGGTGTTCCGTTCCAATGGCGGTGAAGAGATTCTCCAGGTAGTTCTCCCTGCGGCCTTGCATAAGGAAGTGTTGACACAAATGCATCAGGGGCATGGGCATCAGGGGATCGAGCGGACTACCGAGCTTGTGCGGCAGCGTTTCTATTGGCCAGGCTTGACATCTGATGTAGCCCAGTGGTGTCGGGAGTGCGAAAGGTGTCAGGTCGCCAAGGATACACAGCCAGTTGCCCGCAGCTTTATGGGTCATTTGTTGGCCTCCCGGCCAAATGAGATCTTGGCCATTGATTTTACGCTGCTAGAACCCTCTCGCTCGGGGCTGGAAAGTGTCTTGGTGATGACTGATGTGTTTACCAAGTACACTCTTGCAGTCCCTACTCGAGACCAACGAGCTGAGACTGTGGCCCGCATGTTGGTGGTGGAGTGGTTCTATAAATTTGGTGTACCTGGTCGCATTCATTCTGACCAGGGCCGCAGCTTTGAGTCCTCCCTAATACAACAGCTCTGTCATTTGTATCAGGTTGAGAAGTCTCGAACTACACCGTATCAGCCGGCAGGCAACGGGCAGTGCGAACGTTTCAACCGGACTCTGCATAATCTTCTGCGCACCTTACCCCTCTCCCGAAAGGCAGATTGGGCTTCTGCGCTCCCTCAGGTGCTTTTCTGCTATAATACTACCCTGCATCAGGCGACTGGTGAGTCACCTTACTTCCTGATGTTTGGCCAAGAGCCCAGACTCCCTATTGATTTTCTTTTGGGTAGGAGCCAAGAGATGGCATCCGGAAAGGTGAATGAGTGGGTGATAGAGCACCAAACCAGGTTGTTGGTGGCCTTCGAAGGGGCCCGAGAACATTTAAAGGTAGCGGCAGATCGTCGTAAGAAGCAGCACGACCCACATGTTCGAGATGCACCATTGGGGGAGGGTCAATTGGTTTACCTTCGGGATTATGGCGTGAGAGGGCGCCATAAGATCCAGGACCTGTGGAGCCCAGTGGTGTATCAGGTGGTGAGAGCACCGCAGGCAGGGGGGTCTGTGTATACAATTGCGCCGGTGGATGACTTGAGTAGTGTAAAACGGGTCCACCGCTCCCTGTTGAAGACCCGTGTACGAAGGGACTCTCCTGTTGAAGTTTCTACAGGCGGCCCTTTGGTGATTGAGGCACCACCATCGGAGGGATCTCCATCGGAGGAGGTTGACCTGTGGGTTTTGGTACCTGAAGCCCCACAGGCTGTTAGTGGGCCGGCTCCTCGATGTTTAACCGAGAGCGTTAGCCCTACGGCTTTACTGACCCCTAGACAGCTTGGTGCGGTCGCTCCAGAACCAGCATTGGTAATGGAACCCTTGCCTGTGGACCAACCTGGTAATGGTGAGGTTACCTTGCGACGGACGGGGCCAGCTAATGCTGGTCATCATTCGAATCGACACCACCTCCCTCGGGCACCGGAAGTTGTGAGGGATGACTCCTCTAGGGTGGCCGCTGCGTCTAATACTGTCTCTGCCCTCTTTAGGCCCTGGTACTAGGAGACGCTTAGTGGTAGTGTGACTAGGTCCATCGTCGGGGCGACGATGCAAAAAAATTAGGGGTAGATTGTGGCAAGGCGGGTTAGATTCCGCCCTGTGATTTGTGTTGAGTGACGGGGGTGACAGCCTATCGGCAGCCACCCCTGGCTTACTTAAGGCGGAGTTCAGGTTACCCGGTTATACGTCATCGTCACAGACTTTGTTGTTGTGCGTGTGCAGTTCCGTGGGAGCCAGGTTACCGTCCGAATTAGTGCGACGTTGCTTGTGGGTGCAGGCTGTCCCTATCCGAGGTATGTTTATTCTGACAGACTAACGTGTGTTTTGATGTGATCTCCGGTAAACCCATGTTTCTATCTTAGTGCGGCTAATGTGTTTGAACGGATGGAACATCTCGGTACGCTGGCGGGTTGCCTATTGTGAACGAGACTGCGTGTGAGTAACTTAATCCTCTGTGGGTCTAGCGATCTACTATGGGGTAGGTAAATCTAACCACTTGAATAACCTGAGGTGGGTGTTTTTTTTTAAATTCATTCATTAATCGTTTTCTCTTTTAGTGCAGTAAACCACTTGTGAGCGGTTCATCATTGTGGACTGGAGGCAAAATGCTCCATTGATAACGTCGCTAAGACGGCACTGTTTTCTGCTGCCATTTAATATCACTGTGATCATCGTGATTCATTATTTGTTTTTGTTAGCTTACTTTGCATCTGCATATGGTTGTAATGCTTGTTGTATTAGTGTGTGGCTAGCTTCCGAGCTGTCCGTCCATGCATGATGTAGCCGCATGTGATGGTATAATTCAGCCTCACTTAATGTATAACCACCAGCCGTTTGGTTATCCTTGAGCCCTTTGCTCTGTGTACTCCTCAAAGATTGCGAAGTGAGCCACATTTTTCTGTTTTGTAAGCCTGGTTTTGATTTCTGTGATTTAATGTTTACTTGTGTTTTTGTGTGGTTAATTTCATTTTTGTTCATAGCCTTTGGCTGTTGTAACGTGGCCACATTGTGAACTTTTTAGGTCACCACCAGCCAGGCTAACTACTGTGCTCAGTAACTTCATAAGTTTGCAGCCAACTGTGAAGGTGTATCATATTGTGTTTTTGTTTCTTTCAGGAGCTGAAGGCCCGCCCTGTGCAGAGGGGCTAGCTGTCTGTCCTCTTTTGGTGGTGGTTCCTTCACAGAGTGTTTTGCCGTGGGCACCTGTGTGTCTTTCACCCAGTGAGTGTGAGTGTTGCGTGGAGTGGAATTTGATGAGTGGTGTGACCTTAGGACACTCCCTGTCCAGCTAGCTCCCTGCTGGCAAGCCTCAGCCCCAAAAGTGTTTTGTTTTTTTATTTTTTTGTTTTTCTTTATTTCTGGCCTGGTGCACACTTAACAGTGAAAAACTTTTGTCTACCTTAAGGTTTTTATATATTAAATTATTGTTGAGAAAATAAAAAAGAGTATTTTTGTATTTTGATCCACGTCTCTTGTCGTCTGTGGTCACGAATCAGCGTGTCTTGTATAAATTTCTCCGTGTAGTGAAACGGGGTGGCGTAGTCTGCTTTTCATTTAATTATACTTTTCCTCATAAGTGTAACTGTAATTTACCTGATCCATCACCTCGCCACATAAGGAAGTACGCTGGCAACATCGCATTATGTTTCTGCTTTGGAGCCAAGAGCATCTCTTCACTCCTACAAGCCTGAATTCTGAAGTCTTCTCTTCAGTCTTCGAGACGAGCGGTTCTCCAGGGTGTTGGTGTGACGGCGCATTCCAGTGATCTCGCATTGCCTGCCTGCTGATCTGTGCAGTGATCTGCAACAGCTGTGTGTGTTATTACTGGGCGCTTCGGCACTCTGCAGAGCTTTCCTCTCACAAAAAGAGCTTGCGCGTGGCACGTCTTTTTCAAGACGGTTCGCCCGTGCACTTCCAGGTGCGATCGATCTCCGTTGCTGTCTATGGGCACATTCACTGCTCGACGTGTTTGGGCTTCAGCACGTTCGGGCAGTGATTGTGAATGTGTCATGTTCCCACTGCGGGAACGTGACCATCGCGATGTCGCGGTCGAGACTCAATGATCTCCGCGAGGAGAGAGAGTCCCCTCTGCCACACCCCAAACTACCGTCTCTGAGAGAGGTGGTACTTTGGCTGGTGGCCAGGGTGACCTGAGGGCGGTGCGTGGTATAAGAACCCCGACGATCATTCCTCGGGCCACGTCCCCCTCTCGCACATCGCTTCCCACGAGTGCTGGACTGAAACAGCGGCCCTTCTCTGACGCCTCGTTCGTTTCGTTCACACTCCAGATAGCGGCGAGATGTCGATCGCCGCATCCCAAGGTGGGCTAGATCCTTTGGGGATGACGATTAGGTTGTGCTCCGCCTCCGGGTGTGTCAGCACTGCCTGGTCTGACCTAGAGTTGATAGCCATGTTATCTCGGGCAGCCGCGAGCCTCGTGCTGGTGTGGAACTCCGCCCAGTCGTGAGTGCTCGTGGTTGCGCGATCGGTTTTTGTGGGCTGCACCCGACAGCTGTTGGGCCCCGCCCCCAATGCCTTTCGCTCCCGAGGTGCATGAGGAGATCACGCGGTCCTGGAAGTCCCCGTGCTTCCCGTGACCGTTTGGTGGCCTTCTCTGCCCTTGATGGGGCCGCGGCCTAGGGTACACTGGGGCCCCCCCCCCACTGTTAAACAACTCTGTTGCGCACTACGGTGTCCACGGAGGGCTTTGACGTGGTGTGGCTGTCCTAAGCACCCTCCCTAAGCCTGTGGGCTCGTTTACTTCGGTGGCGTGGTCCTGCAGTGCTATGGGGTAGGCCGCCGCCCCTTTGCACATGCACAAGGGTGGAGCTGACCCAGGGCTCTTTGTTGAGCTGCATGCCGCCACTGATCCCGCCCTCTGGGTGGTGAAGGTGGCCACACGCTCCCTCGGTCGGGCGATGTCCACAGCTGTGGTCCGGGAGAATTTCCTGGCCTTACCTGGTGATATGGGGGGGTTGACTGAGCCCGCCTCCTCAACTCGCCCATATCCCAGGCTGGCCTCTTCGGCGGCGCGGCTGAGAACTGCGCCCAACAGTTCTCGGCCGCCCCAGAGCAGACTGAGGCTGTAACACATACTGCCCCGGCGGCTGGCTGCTGCACCAGCCGCCGGCCCAGTCGCCTCAGTCCGCTCGCCGCCGAGGGCGCCCTCCCTCCTCCTGTCCGGCCCCAGCAGCAGCCTTCTCCGGGCCGTGCCGTGGAGGTGGTTGCAGGATGGCTAAATGCCAGGCTGGAGGTGGACAACTCAGAGATGGGTTCCAGTTCTTTCCAGGGGATGGTAGCAGGGCCTCTCCTTCCTTTTTCATGCTGAAATATCATAATGACAAAGTTTTCTTCTTTCAAAAATAGTAAGAATCACAAAGCTTTTTTGTAGGACACAGAGAGATTTGTATTTATGTTGGTCAGTGGATCCGGTGGGAGTTCCGATCCACTCCAGTTGCTTTGAGCTGTCGCTGTTGTCTGACTGCAGCTTTTTCACAAACAAACACAATCAAATGTCAAGCGCACAGCATTCACTATACTGTCAGTATTTTTAAGTCTTTCCCTGTAGTAATGCTGTGAGAACAAGTCTAATTGCAGAATGCTGTTTCCTGACTGTATGACTGTATGCGATGTGTGACATCACATTGTGTGTGTTAGATTTTCTTCACACTCTTTGTGCAGAGACACGTGTGTTTCTACATGTGTGCATACAAATTTTTATCATGTTGTATATGAATGTGTGTCTTCAAGCTGTGCATAGCCGTTGTCTACAAAGCATACAACTACAACTCTTATCAGAAGATGAACTGTTTGGGTATATAAACTGAAAGTTAGGATATTCATTACATAAATATTACATTAATTATATGGCCAAATTAATTAATTTGTATATATATATATATATATATATATATATAGACTTTTATACTGTACTCCACATAATACACCACTGAGCCACATACACTACCTGTCAAAAGTTTGGGATTTTTTTAAAGGAAAATCTAGCTTATTTTTTATTTAGCAAGGATGCAATTAAATAAATGGAAATTTATGGACAAATTTCTGCTTTGCCATCACAGGAATGCATTACATTTTAAAATACTTTAAAATAGAAAACAGGTTTAAATATTTCACAATATTACTGTATTTTTTAAATAAAAGCAGACTTGGTGAGACATAAGAGATGAATTACCCTGTTTCCACCAAAATTACCCAGAACAATTTGTGAAGCTTAGTCTGGTGAAGTAGGACTGCGCACGACGTTCCAGTTCCCACTGGATTTCGTCCTCCGTAAAGCTTAATACCCCGTTGTCGGTTCGTGGGCTGTGTTTTTTAATTTACATTGTTGATTCAAATAGCAAACTCTTTCTGCACGCACCACAAAAGTCTTTTAAAAATGGTGGTTGAAATGATATGCTGCGTGGAGTCAACCAATCAAAATGCTGTGTGAACTCAACCACCATCAACTCAAGTGCCCAAGTCCCACCCCCAAAAGTTTGTGAGCAGGGTCTTTTTTACGGGGACATTTTTACCTGGAACTTCATTTAGACCCTGGTCCCTGCAGTCAAAACACACAGAGTACCACCTCAAAGTCCGTAGTTCCTGGGGTAAGTTCCTGCGGTGGAAATGTGGCTTACTAACCCCAAACTTTTCAGTATTCAAGATATGATTTGCGCCATCAAAAACTTAATATTCCTCTCTCTGTCTGACCCTTATGATTAAAAAGTATATTTTTTTCTTACTTATAGATTGTACGTTTGATTTCTGGTCTGATGTAGTTTATGCTGCTTCATCCTTTAATAACTGTCTCTTTGTGAAGCTGCATTACATTCAGGGCCGTTTCTAGCCATTTTGACGCCCTAGGCAAAATCCTTATTGGCACCCCCCAGCCAAATCTTAAAAAGCAACATGGTATTTATTTTAATCCTTATTAACAAATACATACATAAATACCATTTTGGAACTGTAATCCCTATTAACAATTTGGAAACTACATATAAAAGCTGTTCCAGTCACATGAAAGTAAAAAGAATAAATATTGATTCAGTGCGGTCTTTGTTTCTCATTGATGCTTGAACTTCCCCTTTAAATAACGCAACGCTATGCCCTGTACGACACTATTAGAACTGAATGAATCGATTCAGCTTTCAACACCACCCGTAAAGATGCATTAAATTCAACAAAGCGGTTTAATAAAGGATAGTAAATATTGTGAATTAGCACATTTTATTATGCTATTTTTAAATTGCCCGCTGAAGTTTTATATGGGACAATTACACACTGATCCTTTAACAATGCATTAGCGCAAAAACACACACCTTTTGGAGGTGCAAGTAAGAGAAGAAAGCTTAATAGAGTCTAAATATAATGATATCATGAAATGCTAAAGTGAGTGTGGTTAGCCTACATCTTGCCTCTGTAATACACACAGAGCAATATTACACTATCTGCCCATTTCACAGCGTGATTTCTTGACTGCCACAAATACGGCCCTAAAAAAAAACAGATTTGTGCACTTCTTATTGTACCTGTTTTTTTTAATTGGCCTTTGAATTTAGCTTTATTGTGTGGTTAAAAAAGCGTTACCTTGCCAAAGCTTTGACCAAATGCAAACTTTACATGCAACATTCAGACAGTAATTGACAGTACTCTGATCCCAAAGTGTTAGGGGAACCAGTGGGGGCGGCAATCATATTTCAGGGTGGCCTTGACACCCTTTACACACACCCCTGATATGCGTTCATTGGCGCCCCTTCAGCTGATGGCGCCCTAGGCGACCGCCTAGTTCGCCTATGCCTAAAAACGGCCCTGATTACATTGCAATGTCTGAAAATTCACTGACACAAATGCGCACAGGCTGGCTAAGCTAGAAGTATTTGGGACAACATGAGGATAAATTAAAATATTTGAGACAGTCATTCCCCTGTGGAGTCAAAGAAACCA
Organism: Romanogobio albipinnatus; assembly: GCA_023566225.1. Classification (NCBI taxonomy): domain Eukaryota; kingdom Metazoa; phylum Chordata; class Actinopteri; order Cypriniformes; family Gobionidae; genus Romanogobio; species Romanogobio albipinnatus. The sequence continues at coordinate 31,666,788 of CM042245.1, read as the reverse complement.
TGGCCATGTGCTCCATATTGATGCAGCATTCAGACAGGGAAACCACTAAAATGCCTGTTCACAACAAGGATGATAACTGTAACAAATGAAAAAGAAAATTCTAATTCTATGAGAATAGCAAAGGCCACACCGCTGCAGTAATTACTTTCATAACAATTTTTCATGCTGAGGTACGATAAAAAACACCAATCAGAATCAACCTGACTTTAAAGCTGCAGACGTTCTTGGTATTTACAGGCATTAAAAATCACATAAAAATAAAAATAATATAAAATATTGCAGTGCCTCCAGAAATGCCTCATCACGGCACATTTTTGCTATAGAATGAAATGATTGTTCCCCTACACTGAACATTAATTCAAAGAGCGTACCAGGGCCTCCTTCGCATAGCACTTGTTTGAGGAGACAAAACTAGTAGGACTATAAAGATAGTACATGCAATGGAACAAGTCAGATTATTCTTCTTTAGGGAATGAGGCTAACATGCTATTAAAGAAACAATTCCTAGCATCTACAACTGACTTTAAAGGTCCCATGGCATGAAATTTTCATTTTATGAGGTATTTCAACATTAATATGAGTTCCCCTAGCCTGAATATTGTCCCCAAGTGGATAGAAATGTTGATCGGTGTAAACCCGAGTTCTGGCTGTCTCTCTCTGCCTTTGAGAAAATGACAGGCCAGACGAGCCAATCCTGAAGTCTCCTGTTTTGACGTCCAAGCAGGAGCGGTTACCTCCCTTTCCTCCGCCCAGAGAATCTGGCACGCCCATGCAAACGCTCGAGAGATCATTCCTTATGAACGAGTGAATGCAGGCAGTTTCTCAGTGTTTGGATGTACAAATGAAAACAGAAGTCTTTCTTCAGTTCCTTCTGATCTGTGATCAGTTATTTCTGATGTGTAGCTAATTATTTATTATTCGTGCACACAATGCGGCTTCTCTCTCTCCAGACAGAACGGTGTTTTCGTGTTTTCTATCTTGTGAGTCAGTGTTTTTGTACGTCCTCGTCGCGTCTATCGGTTCTAAAATGTGCATACAGTCTTTTCTGTTTAACATCAGCAGTCACATCTTTAGAGATAAACCTCACACACGCCGAAGCTCGGCCTTCAATATCCCCCAGTACTGCATCTGGCCCACAGCGGAGGCACCAAACGCGGCGTGAGATTAAGCAGAAGGAGGGTAAGCGTGAGAATATCTGGGCTAGGCTAGCCATCTTTCCCCACAATAAACTGGATTACATTCGATTACTGTTGTTGTGTCTTTGTTTGCGCTGTGTAACGTTACTCAATGCGCGTCACTGACGCTATTCATATGATTGGAACATATCTAGAAATAATGCTATACTCAACACTTACTAACTCGTTCATCTCGCTGTAATGGTACTTTGCATGTGTTACAAAGTTGGTAGAATAAGGAAGAAGACGGACTCGGTGTGACTGGGACTCTTGTTTATTCAGAACTCTCAGATACAAACACAATAAACTCGCGCTGACTGACAGCGCTCTCATAACTCAGAAGTTACTATAAATAACTTTGTTAGCAATCGCTCCGTCTCCATGATGTCCGGTTTGCGAACGAATCATTCTTTTGAATCGGTTCTTTTTAGTGAACCGAACCAGTTCACCAAATCGGACTGAATCGTTCTAAACGGTTCGCGTCTCGAGTCAGCGCTGATCCATAATTTACTAAAGTTACTAACTTTCTGACATGAGTGACAGTCCCTCCGACTAGAAATAAACTAATAACCTGAAGTATATGCTAGTAACTACAACAGTTCACCCTGAACTGAGACTGAGAACTGATGAGAAGTGAACTCAGGTCCATCCGTCTCTGGCAGACTCGTGCCTGCTCGTGTGCCTCGTTAAACCACGCCCCCTCCGCTCATTTAAAATGCAAAGATGTCAGCCAATCACAACAGTGGGCGTTTTTACTGAAGTCTCACAGCAGACACGCCTCTTGAAGCAGGGCATTCAGCCACAGGGCAAACAGCAGTATAGAAAAAATGCCTTTTATTTCTAAATTATGACATTTTATGATGTAAAAATCATACTAACAATATAAGTACACCTCAGGAAACACTATAAAATAATAGAAAAATGCCATGCCATGGGACCTTTAAAAATAGGCCCAAACTTCAGCTGCACTTTCATTGTGTTGATTCAGGGCATTTTTTTCCTTTTGGTTATTTATTTTTTGCAAGGCACTTTTTTAAAGTTTCTCACAGTAGAACTCTGGCAGGGGCAAACCCCTATTAGAAGGTTTCTCCAGGTTTTCTAGGGCATAATATTTGTAGTGTAACTCAGTAACGGAGCTGGTGGCTAGTCTCAGAGTTTCATTCGCTGAAATACTGACCCAAAATTTTAACCAGCTGTCTAGTCGTTACTTTTTCAGTTTTCAAACAAAAAAGCGTAATTTTAGTCCACTATTACTAGAATATGTAGAGAATGCTATTGAACTAACATTAAAAAGTCTCCAAAATGGTGTCAAGTCATTTATTTATATAGCTCTTTCTAATATAGGCTGCGTCAAAGCAGCTTTATAAGCAGCAGTGTAAATGTTGCCACATTATGAATATTAAATTATGAAACATTATTATTTCAGCTGTAAAGCAGCTCTACAGAATACAATAGTGTCGTCATTCAGCTCAAGTCAGTTCAGTGTTGGTTCAGTACAGTTTAACAACTTTCAGTGTTGCAAAGTTCATCAGTTATAAAATTAATTCAGTTCAATTCAGTTCAATGTTGATTCAATTCAATAAAAGTGTCGATGTTACTTTGTTAAGTTAAATCAAAGTCAAAGTCATTATCCACGACAATTCAGCTCAAATTTTGCTTTCATCTGACGGTCAGTGCAGTTGAATCTATAATACCGATAATTTCTGTTTAGTATGTTCAAACTTATCTTTATCAAATGTAGATTATGCTTAGGCCGTGTGTCCACCAAAGCGTTTTAGCCAGCTGAAAATGCTATGCACTCTGCTGAAAATGCCTTGCTGTGGGCGCTTGAGAGCATTTTGGTAGCGCAGCGTTTTTTTCAGTTGAGTCTCTTTGCTTGATATAATACAGAATATCCGCGGAAGTGTTTCTAGCATCTCATTTCACAGATGTTTGTTTATGTATTGATTGTGTCAGAGCAAATACTTTACATTGTATCGACAAGTTGTGTTTATTTTTCTTCCATTATTATGCTTGTTGTTGTCATCTGTTGATGTTATACAAGTAGAATGTAGCAGTTGGTCTGTGTTGTATTTGTCCCACCCCCCCTCCTCCACTGTGATTGGGCGGCTGGGTGAAAAGTGACAGTGATGAGCACTGCGTTTTACTTAAAGTTGAACATTCTTCAACTCTCGGCGACCAGTAAAAACAGTTAATATACGCTCAGCGCCTTGTTACACTCATGGCATTCTAAAAATGTGAAGAAAAAAAAAACCTTTGCTGGACATATGGCCTTAGTGCTGTCAAGCTTTAAAAACATTTAAAAAAATCATCATATAGTACTAATACCTCAAACAGACCATAAATACACTGAAAATATCACTGACATTCTTCCCCGCCACGATGCAGCTAAAATCTAATATCTGCTTCCATAGATACAGTAGGTATTTCAACTTCCATATCATCATCATCATCATCATCATCATCATCATCATCATCATCATCATCATTTAAAGGAACTGTATGTAGGATTGTGGCCAAAACTGGTACTGCAATCACTTTCAAATCACTGTAGAGCGGTGTATCCCCTCTCCACCTTCCCCCTGCCTCGAGGTTGCCAGATAGGCTGCAGGAACGTAGGCTGCTACAAGGAGCTTCCAATGGCAAGTGACGAGTCCTACACAGCAAGTTTTTTTTTCTTCTGTTAATTATGTTTATGCTTCATGAGAGATGTTTTGTGAAGTAATTATGTATCGCAAAAATGTACTAATGGCGGTTAGCCAAATATAATCGTAGATATGAACGCTCATATGTGACAGTACATTGTTAGAACAGTAAGTTAGCTGTTAGTCTAACTTGTAACGGTAGGTATCTGTCATTAACGTAAGTACAAGCACAAGTCACTCTGTGTCAAACTTGCAGCATGTGTTGTCCACTATATATGAGGAGAACGAATGAGGAATCATTTTTACCGAGGTAACGTTAGGCTACTGTCTCAAATACGTTTTCACATTGCCATAATGGGCATGCTAATGTTGTTTTCCTCAGCGTCTCAGCATAATGACAGAGAAACGAGCTCTGATAATGCATTACTAATGTTAGCAATGATGACTCGCCGTTTTTATTTCCCAAACAATTCCTTAACGTTACCTTTTCAATTCAATGACCCACCTCCTCCATATGCGCTAACCTAACGTTACTTTGCACGAACATGCATAACTTTGTTTGACTGTCAGGAATATTTGAAATGTCCATTTACATTAAGTACAAGTTAGCCAAACATAGATGAACCTTACCTATCCAGCTGAAAATTAGCAACGTTGGTGTCTGTCTTCAAATTCTTCTCCGTTTTCAGCCGTCTCCATCTTTCAAAGGCATTTCCTATACAAATCCTTGTTTTATTTCGGACATTGTCACAACGTTTTTCTGATTCATAACAAGGTCTTTTAGGTTTCGTAAAGTTAGACATTTTTATCCAAGTTTGTAGCTGCAGCTGTGGTAACTAGAGCAGAGCTGGCAACCCGGATGCCGAAACACTACTGACTTCGTGATTGGTAGATAGGTGGAGGGTGGCCTTTCAGGCCAAAACACAACATGTCAACATCAACATCAGTTGAGGGCTGCAACTTCACTGGCGCCATTAGCTGAAGGGGTGCCAATGAACGCATATCAGGGGTGTGTGTAAAGGGTGTCAAGGCCACCCTGAAATATGATTGAATTTGAATTCCCACTGGTTCCCCTAACACTTTTGGATCAGAGTACTGTCAATTACTGTCTGAATGTTGCATGTAAAAATATCCTGGCCGGACTACTGTTGTCAGTGATATAAGTATAAATTAACATAATTTCTTAATGTCTAGTGACATATCAGGGCCATTTTTTTGATTAATTGAAATACATTTTTTACATACAGTTCCTTTAAGTGTGACTGATGTCAAGTCTGCTGTGACATGTCTTCGCAAAATTAATTAGAATAAACAACCGTGAATGAGATTTAAGATTTGGTTACATTTCATTTTGATGGTCCACTTTAGACATTGTACTAACTATAAGTAACTTTGCAACTACATGTCAATTAACTCTCATTAGAGTATTAGTAGACTGTCAAGTAAGGGTTAGGTGTTAAGGTTCTGGTTAGACGAAAAGTGGACCCACTTTATATTAGGTGGCCTTAACTACTATGTGCTAACATTTTAATTAACCATTTGTTACAATGCACTTATTGTGTACACACATGTTTTTACATTATACAGTACTTACTTTTTTAAAATAAGCTGCATGTAATTACATATGTAATTCATATCTGTAGTTACATTTGTAATTACAATGTTGACACTTCCCTTACACCTAATCCTACCCTTAAACTTACCCATACCACCACACCTGTTCCTATGAGCAAAAGTCTTTTGCAATACAATATGAACACAATAAGTACATTGTAGGGGAGAGGGGGGAGAACAACCTAATGCTTTTTGACTGTCTAAGTTGTGTAAATCCATTTATTTTTTCCCACATTAATTTCACACGTCTAGTACAATTATGTGGTTTTGTTTCATTAATACAGTGCATACTTTTTTCTTGATTTACCCCGAAAGAATGGAAGTGAAATGTGACAACATGCCCCATAGGTGGGGTACATTAACATGTGAGGGGTACAATGTAACATGACCAAATTAGAGCTTAAAATGTTACCTGATATAATAAAATAAAAAAATCCAAGACAAACTAAAATATTTAGTCAATAAAATACAATTATTAACTTTTTTAAATAAAATAATGGCATTTTTTTAATAACTAAAAATATAAAAAAAATTGAGTTGACAACAAATATCGCTAAATACAGCTATACAGCATAGTTCAAAACGTAATATTAATAATAATTAATAATTTCTGAGCATTGACTCTCAGTCATTATTCACCCTTTTCTCATGGTTTCTCAAAATAATTCATAAAAGTATAGAATATATCTCAACTGTTAAATAACAGATATAAGATTAAAATAATATCAGATTTTTCTTATTTTAAATAAACACAAAAAACAGAGATGACAAATAAACTTAAGTAAGAAATGTACTTTTGCTATGGTCAAATAAATGTACAGTAATATCTTCCAAAGATTTTTACATTTTGGCGCAATTTTTTCTCTAAATAATGTTCATATAGCAACTAGTAAATACGCTAAGTTTCGTCATTCTGGCATGTGTGGAAAGTTTTAAACCATGCATGTTACAACTAACTCCGTGTTAGGTTGTGCCCCGCTCTCCTCTACTTTTTTTTGATGTAAGTAGTTCAGGCCACCTAATATAAAGTGGGAAAAAATGAAATGTAGTAGCAAAGTTATTTATAGTCAGTAGAACAGGGGTATTCAATTAAAGTTACAAGAGGTTCAGTCTCTATAAACTAGTAATATCAAAGTTTTAGTTGTCTTTACTTGCCATGTACAATTTACCAATTATAACATTGTTTATAATGAAATGCTCTTAACATGCTGATTATTAATGCTAAATGTAAAATCTTGTTAATTTCGTCTCCTCGTCCAGTCTCCCGCATCTCCTCATCCTGTCTCCAGTGTTTCCTCGATCTCCTGCAACAAACACAGACTGACATCACCCTGAACACTTCCTGATTACCAAGTATCACCTGCTTTGCACTTACTTGTCATCTCTCACCAGCACTTGGTTCCCGTGTCTGTCTGTCTGTAACAGAAGACCGGACCAACACCGTCACCAGATGAGCACTCCGGAACCGTTTCAAGAGCTTGTCGATGCACTTTGGCGAGCTCTCACTCCCCCGTCAACAACACCTGCACCAGCGAGTACTTCCGCCAACACCACCGCTTCTTTGCCGCCTGTCTACGCCAGTCCCATGGCCAAACCGGCGCCCTTCTCTGGCGTGGTGGAGGACTGCAGTGGATTCCTTCTCCAGTTCTCGCTGGTCCTGGAGATGCAACCGCACCTGTATGTCGATGACCACGCCAAGGTAGCGTTTATCATTTCTCAACTCTCTGGCAAAGCACTTCGCTGGGCGGAATCCTTATGGTCCCAAAATAATCCAGTCATCCAGTCTCTCTCTAGTTTTGTTTCCCACTTTAAGGAAGTGTTTGGGAAACCCAGCTGGGATTCCGCCATCGGAGAACAACTCTATCATCTAAAACAAGGTACGAAGTCAGTCAATGAATATGCTCTGCAGTTTCTGACTCTCGCTGCTTCCAGTGGGTGGAACGAGCATTCCTTGTTAACAACCTATCGACAGGGTCTGGATCCCAGAGTGCGGTTGCATCTCGCTGCATACGAGGATACCATCGGCCTCGAACGCTTCATCCAGCTGTCCATTCGGTTCGCCACTCGTATGCAGTCGTGTCTCAAAGAGCACCAGGGCCAGTCGATGCTCTCGTCTTCCCTCCGTCGCCCAGAGGACATCAGTCCTCCAGAACCAGCCAATGAACCCATGCAAATTGAAATCCAGAGATTGACGCCAGCTGAGCGGCAGAGGCGGCTGACCCTGAATCTGTCTGTGGAACCTCAGGGCATTACATCGGTGAATGCCCTTCACGTCCACCACATCCTTTGGTGAGTGCTATTATTCCGTCACTACGTAAGATGAAGCCTCTCACCACTGTTGTAACCCTTACTGCTGCCGATGTTTCCTTTGCAGTTTATGCTCTCCTCGACTCAGGGTCAGCCGGCAATTTCATATCGGGCACCCTCTGCTGCCAGCTCAAGCTCTGCACTTCTCCCACCCTGACCATCTACCAGATCCATTCGATAACCGGAAAGCCCCTTAGTCGTCGCAAAGTGTGCTCCTCCGTGGGTCCCGTCCAGATACAGATCGTCCCGGCAGCCCTAGAACATCTCCGTGGTGCCACTGTGTTCACCAAGTTGGACCTCCGCAGCGCGTATAACCTCATCCGGATACGCGAGGGGGACGAGTGGCAAAACTGGGGACAAAACTGCCTTTGTCACACCCACCGGCCACTATGAATACTTTGTCATGCCCTATGGTCTGGCCAACGCCCCCTCCGTATTCCAGGACTTCATCCACGAGGTACTCCGGGAGTTCCTTCACAAGTCTGTCCTAGTTTACATCGATGACATCCTGATTTACTCCTAGAGTCTGGCCGAGCATCGCTGACACGTTGCGGAAGTCCTGAAACGCCTGAGAAGATTCCACCTGTTCCTCAAAGCCGAGAAGTGCTCCTTCCATCAGTCATCAGTGCAGTTCCTTGGTTATAACATCGATCGCAGTGGCATCCGGATGGATGAGAGGAAGGTGGGCGCTATCCGGTCATGGCCTTCTCCCACCACCATCAAGGAACTACAACGCTTCCTCGGGTTTGCAAACTTTTACCGAAGGTTTATCCAGGGTTACAGTATCCTTGCCTGTCCACTCACCAGCCTATTGAAGAACAAGCCCAAGTCTCTGTCCTGGACTCCAGCGCCACAGAAGCTTTTGAAGCCCTCAAGACCGTCTTCACGACCGCCCCACTCCTTGTTCATCCCGATCCCGAGCTGCCCTTTGTCGTGGAGGTGGATGCCTCGACCCCCGGGGTGGGGGCGGTCTTGTCCCAGCAGCAGGGGAGCCCCAGCCGTCTTCACCCTGGATCCACAACACTGAAGACGAGCATAACCTCAGAAGGTTGCACCTGTAGTCCTGTAGTGCAACCTTCTGATAAGTCAGAAGGTTGCACCTGTATCCTAGTGGTGGTCGACAGATTCTTTAAATCCTGCCGTCTTCTTCCCCTGAGAGGTTTGCCTACTGCCATGGAAACAACTGAGCTCCTATTTAACCATGTGTTTTGGTATTTTGGCATTCCTGAAGATATAGTTTCTGATTGAGGTCCCCAGTTTATCTCCCGAGTATGGAGGAGCTTCTTCAGTCTCCTAGGTGTGACCGTCAGCCTGCCATCTGTGTATCATCCTCAAACGAACGGATAGATGGAACGGAAGATCCAGCAGATAGGCCGGTTCCTCTGTACCTTCTGTCACAGCCACCAGGACTCCTGGAACCAGTTCCCAGGATGGGCCGAGTACGCCCAGAACTCCCTCCGCCAACCTACCACCGGTCTGACACCCTTCCAATGCATACTCGGCTACCAGCCTCCACTATTCCCTTGGTTGGGGGAATCGTTGGACGTCCCCGCTGTCGATTACTGGTTCCGGGAGAGAGAGAGGGTCTGGGACTCGGCACACATCCAACTCCAACGTGCCCTCCGCAGATGTAGGATGACAGCCAACCTCGCCGCTCAGAAGCCCCATCTTACCAGACAGGGCAGAATGTTTGGCTGTCAACAAGGGACATCAGACTGCGTCTGCCGTGCAGGAAATTGAGTCCCAGGTTCATTGGCCCCTTCATCATCCTGCAACAAGTCAACCCAGTCACGTATAAGCTCCAGCTCCCTCCTCAGTATCGCATTCACCCCACTTTCCATGTTTCCCTGATCAAACCTCACCACCCATCTGTTCCTCTCTCCACAGAGCCTGGCGAAGCTCCGGAGCCCCCCCTTCCACTCATCCTGGAGGAAGGAGCTGCTTAAGAGGTTCACGAGATCCTAGACTCCCGGCATCGTGGTGATAGACTAGAGTATCTAGTCGACTGGGAAGGATATGGCCCTGAGGAACGGTCTTGGGTAAACAGAGAGGATATCCTTGATCCTAACCTGCTTAATGCGTTCCACACCTCCCATCCTAACAGGCCGGCACCACGAGGAAGAGGACGCCCACCACAATGTCGGGGTCTTCGGCCCTCAGGAGCAGGCCGTGGAGCGGGGGGGGGGGGGGGGGGGTATTAATGTCACAAGCATGCCAGGCTCCACCCCCTCGCAGTACCAGCACACGCAATCACCCGAGTTCTGATCACACACACCTGCTGCTCGTCATCACCTCATCACTGCCTGCACTTGTCCGGTCTCGTTTGCACATGCTACGGCTCCTGCACACTCTTGGACTCCACACTCCTGCATACTTACCTGTCTCCTACGTCTCCTCGTCCAGTCTCCAAAGTCTCCTTGTCCAGTCTCCAGCGTCTCCTCGTCCTGTCTCCAGTGTTTCCTCGATCTCCTGCAACGAACACAGACTGACATCACCCTGAACACTTCCTGATTACCAAGTATCACCTGCTTTGCACTTACCTGCCACGCTCATTCTGGTTGTCAATAAACTCTGTCATCTCTCACCAGCACTTGGTTCCCGTGTCTGTCTGTCTGTAACAGCCATATATGTATGCCAGATAAAAGTAATTGTATTTTCTGCATTCAGTGTTTTAGTGAAAGTATGAATCTATTTAGCTGGTCACTGTGTGGTTTGCTACTGTTGTTAAAATAACTGCATCATCTGCAGCTCTTAATGTGGTGCTTTGGGGTATTTAGCAGAAAGGCTGCACGTTTGGCTTTAGAAAAAAATACTAACCTGCAATAAAATGTCTGTTAGCGGAAGCATTAAAGTTAGCAGATATTAAGCATAAATTTACATAAGCAGACAGTCTAAATACTCTAATGAGAGTTAGTTGACATAAGTACTTCAAAAGATAAAATACAGCATGTGTCCAAAATACAGTATGTGTTTAGCAAGGGACTACTTTTATGATTTTATGTTGTTGTTTTTTTTGTTGGCCTACAACTACCCCAGTCACAAATTACTTTGTGAATGTAGAAGAGCAGCTTAAACATCCTGCTAAATATCTCCTTTTGTGTTCCATCCATGAAAGTTTTGGAACAATATGAGGGTGTAAATAATGACAGAATTTTCATTTTTGTGTAAAATAGTTTCAAGATATCAAGATAACCAGAGGTTTCAGCTCTTATTTGCATGGGGCTAAAGGTTCCAACTATTGAACACTTTATTCTAAATCGCATCTTCAAATACACCTCCACTCCTTCTGGCTACAATCAATATGTCATAGAGATATGAAATGACAGTCTGATAGGTACTCTGAAAGACTGTAGGGGCTGTGAATTTGATCGATCCTTTCCAAAAGAGAACCTGTATCCATTATCATTTCATGCTAAAGCTAGTGCATGCTGAGCATTTCAAATTGTAACTCTCTGATATTGAAATGATCTCTGAAATAGTGGTTCTCAAAATGTGGGCTGCGTATCCTTTAAAACTACACTAGCCTACATGCAGTTTCGTCATTCTCCAAAAAATGTCTCTGTTCTCTGTTATCAAAATCTCTGTTGTCACATCAGTTTTCTCTCCTAAACAATGTAACTATTTATTAACATATTGATATATTTATTTATTAGACAAAATATGCATCACTGATTTTTTTATTTTAAATACATTTTTGTACATTTTTGACATTTTCAGTCGTCATGTCAAAGCAATAACTAAATCAGCCTACTATCATCTCAAAAATATTGCAAGAATTAGATGCTTTGTTTCAAGGCAAGACTTAGAGAAACTCGTTCATGCTTTTATCACCAGCAGGGTGGACTATTGTAATGGTCTTCTCACCGGCCTTCCCAAAAAGACCATTAGACAGCTGCAGCTCATACAGAACGCTGCTGCCAGGATCCTGAGCAGAACCAGAAAACATAACCATATCACACCAGTTCTCAGGTCTTTACACTGGCTTCCAGTTACATTTAGGATCGATTTTAAAATACTATTACTTGTATATAAGTCAATCAATGACCTAGGACCTCAATACATTGCAGACATGCTGATTAAATACAAACCTAACAGATCACTCAGATCATCAGGATCAAGTCAATTAGAAATACCAAGGGTTCACTCAAAGCAAGGAGAGTCTGCGTTTAGCTATTATGCCAGCCGCAGCTGGAACCAGCTTCCTGAACAGATCAGATGTGCTCCAACAGTAGCCACTTTCAAATCCAGACTCAAAACACATCTGTTCAGCTGTGCATTTACTGAATGAGCTGTGCTACTGTACATCCGACTGATTGCACCTTATCTTATGCTTTTACTGAATGAGCTCTGTGCTCTGTCCGAACTGCTTGCACTTTAATTATGTATCAATTTAACCCTGTTTTTAATTTTAGTTTTAATTATACTTTTTATTTTATTTTATTTTTTTATTATTTTTCTTTATTTTTTATTTCTTTTAATTCCTATTATAACTGTTATACTATATATAGTTATATATAGTATATATACTTTGAATTGCCACTGTGTACGAAATGTGCTATACAAATAAACTTGCCTTGCCTTGCCTTGCGTTGAGTCGTCTCTTCACAGGCGTGGAGTCGTCGCATCACAGGTGTTGGGGCATCCGAAGTCTCCATGAGCGGCTGGATACAAACTGGAGCTGACGAACTATTTACCTCAGGACTAGTGTCCCGAGATAACAACAGAAAAGCAGATGGGAAATAATTAACATAGCTGCTGTTCAGAATATTATATTAATGCTTTTGATCCGATTTAACTGTAGTATAATAATGTGAATGCTTGGCTAAAGAGATGCGTCTTTAATCTAGTTTTAAACTGGGACAGCGAGTCTGAACTTCGAACAATATCAGGAAGACTGTTCCAGAGTTTAGGAGCTAAATGTGAAAATGGCCTCCCTCCTTTAGTGGACTTAGATATCCTAGGAATGACCAGAAGCCTAGAGTTTAGTGACCTTAAAGAGCGCGATGGATTGTAGGGCGATAGAAGATCCTTTAGATACACTGGAGCTAAACCATTTAGGGCTTTATAGGTCAGTAGCAATACTTTGTAATTGATACGGAACTTAATAGGTAACCAGTGTAGAGATGATAAAATTGGTGTTATATGATCATATTTTCTTGACCTAGTAAGAACTCTAGCAGCTGCGTTTTGGACTAACTGTAGTTTGTTTATTGAGGATGCAGGATAACCAGCTAATAAAGCATTACAGTAATCTAATCTCGAGGTCATGAATGCATGAACTAACTTTTCTGCATCAGAAATAGATAGCATGTTACGTAGCTTAGCAATGTTTCTGCCGTTCTTGTAACATATGAAATATGATTTTCGAATGTCAGGTTGCGGTCTAATATAACACCCAGGTCTTTTACTGTAGTGGATGAAGTGACAGGACATCCTTCCAAGGTAAAATTGTATTGTGAGAGGTTTTGTGGGCAGTTTTTTGGACCAATAAGTAATACCTCCGTTTTATCTGAATTTAATAGCAGAAAATTACACGTCATCCAGTATTTAATATCTTCAACACACGCTGTCAGTTTCGATAATTTAGCGTTTTCATTCGGTCATGATGAAATATATAATTGAGTGTCATCAGCATAACAGTGGAAATTAATTCCATGTTTTCTTATAATATTACCAAGTGTAGCATATATATTGAGAATAGCAGAGGGCCTAACACGGATCCTTGCGGCACCCCATAGTCTACTGACGTCATCTTTGTTTAGTTTAATGCCTGTCCCTGAACACCAGTATAATTTTGAAGTCGATCTATGAGTATTTTATGATCTATAGTATCGAACGCAGCACTAAGATCATTTGTGATTCATTTGTGATTTTAACGAGCGCAGTTTCTGTGCTATGATGTGGCCTGAATCCTGATTGAAATTTTCATAGATATCATTTTCTTGCAAGAAAGAGCACAATTGAGCGGACACAACTTTTTCCAGTATTTTAGACATAAATGGAAGATTTGAAATTGGTCTGTAATTTGCTAGGTTATTATGATCTAATTGTGGCTTCTTAATGAGAGGTTTTATGACTGCCAACTTGAATATTCTTGGAACATGACCTAAAGATAAAGACGAGTTAATAATATTGAGAAGAGGCTCTTCCACTACAGGTAACAACTCTTTCAGTAGTTTAGTGGGTATTGGATCTAATAAACATGTTGTTGGTTTAGATGCAATGATAAGTTTATTTAGCTCTTCCTGTCCTATAGTTGTAAAGCGGTGTAGTAGTTCTTGAGGGGCGATAGTTGCGGTTGAATCATAAGACGTCATTAAAGATTGTACATTTACAATTTTGTTTCTGATGCTTTCTACTTTCTCAGTGAAGAAATTCATAAAATCATTACTACTAAACTGTAACGGAATATTTTGCTCAGGCGATGCTTGTTTATTTGTTAGTCTAGCCACGGTGTTAAATAAAAACCTTGGGTTATTTTGATTATTTTCTATTAGTTTGCGGAGATGCTCAGCCCTGGCTGCTTTTAGGGCCATTTTATAACGTGACACTATCTTTCCACGCGATTCTAAAGACCTCTAAATTAGTTTGTTTCCATTTACGCTCTAAGTTACGAGTTTCTCTCTTGATAACATGTGTAGCACTGTTGTACCATGGTGCTTTAGTTTTCTCTCTAACCTTTTTTAATCTAATTGGTGCAACAATTTCTAATGTGCTAGACAAAATGGTGCTCATACTGCTAGTCATTTCCTCTAGTTCATCTGTTTGTTTGGGTTCACTGAGCAGCTGAGACAGATCAGGTAAGCTATTTGAGAATCTATCTATAGTGGTTGGAATGATTGTTCTGCCTGGTCGATAACGTGGCGCAACATGACAGATTTCAGCAGTACGCAGTATGCAAGTTACCATGTAATGGTCAGTGACATCATCACTTTGCGGTATAATATCTATATCGGTTGGGTTGGTTCCATGTGATATAATTAAATCTAGTGTGTGATTAAGACGATGAGTGGGACCAGTGACGTTTTGCTTGATCCCAAAGGAGTTTAATAGATCTGTAAACGCAGCCCCTAATGCATCATTTGTGTTATCTACGCGTATGTTAAAATCTCCAACAATTAATGCTTTATCGACGTTGACCAATAGATCTGAGAGAAAGTCTGCAAACTCTTTTAAGAAATCAGCATAGGGCCCTGGAGGTCTATACAGAGTAGCCAAGGCTAGAGATAATACGGATTTCTTTCTTACATCTAAGAACGTAACATTTAGCACTAGTACTTCAAATGAATTAAACCTGGGACCTGTTTTCTGAGTAACATTAAGAATATCTCTATAGATTGTTGCAACACCGCCGCCACGACCAATCAGAAGGGGCTCATGCTTATAACAGTATCCTGGCGGAGTAGACTCATTTAGACCGAAATAATCATTTGGCTTAAGCCAGGTTTCAGTAAGGCAAAGTACATCGAAACTATTATCTGTGACCATTTCATTTACAATAACCGCCTTAGGTGTGAGCGATCTAATGTTTAGAAGACCTAGTTTTAGAAATTGTTTTTGTTCACTAATATTGAGATTTTCTGGTTTAATCACAGTTAGATTTTTCCTAGATCCTACAGTTGATTTAATGTTTGACCTCACTAAACGAGGAATAGACACAGTTTCTATATAATGTTCTACATTGGTACTTATGTCAATTAAGTTAGGACAGCAAAGACTGTGATCTGGACTTTGACTTACTAGTCATATGGTGGTGTGTAACGCCCTGGAGATGTTGTCCGACAGAAGCGTCGCTCCGATTCTGCAGGGGTGAAGGCCATCAGGACGGAAGAGCCTAGGTCGCTCCCAGAACAGATTCCAAATATTTACAAAGAGCAGCTTCTGTTCATTACACCATGACATTAACCATTCATTTAGAGCAAATAATCTACTGAACTTTTCATGTCCTAGTCAGTATGTGGGAAGGGGTCCAGACACGATGATCGTTGCTTCAGGCGAAGTTCTGCGCACCGTCTCTACCAGACTCTTGTAGTCCTTCTTCAGAACCTCTGTCTGCCGCAGCCTGGTGTCGTTCGTTCCCACGTGCAACACGACAGCTCCGATGCGCTCGTCACCGTTCAGGATCTCGGGAACCTGCGCAGCGACATCGAGAACACGAGCAATAGGAAAGCAGTGAGTGATTACCTTGCCTTTACCTGAGGTAGTGTGGACATGCCGGACGATGGAAGTAGAAGACCGGGAGGGGCGGAGAGGTCCTAGCTCTGGTCCTGGCTCGCGTCTTCCGCTGTGGAAAAACCCAGGGTCCATGGTGCTGTGTCGGTGCCGGAGTGAACGAAACCAGGGATGATGAACGCATCCTGGGTGCTTGTGTCCTGTGCAAAGAAACACACGGAGTAGACGAGCTGCTTCTCCAACGACTCCAACTCCAACTGCACCGAATGCAGCTCGAACGTGTCCTCGTTCATTTAGTCATCTACATCCTGAAGAAAGAATTTCCATGGATCTATACAATACTCTGTATTTGTTTTGATAAGATGTAGGTAATGACTTACAGGGTCATATAAAGCTTCAGCAATTGTGAGATGAACCTGTAAAGCTCTCAGTGAGACCTCTGTCATTAGGTCAGGAAATGTATGAGGAAGAAATGCAAAAATAGGCTACCTCCTTAGCATTCATCTTGTAACAGAAGTGCAACCTAGTAACCTCTACAAGAATGAACACACACACACATATAAATGCACACACACAGGTTTTTACCCTCAGTGGGCTTGTGGGTTATTATCTGTGAACCTCACTGCCATCGGTTGGAGGCTTCATTAGCTGTGGCATTTAGAGGAGGCGTCGCTATATGGCCAATACAAATGCCAACGTGTCGTCCGTGCTGCACATATTACTCTGACACGCATGGAAAGGTTAATAAAGTCTATGAGTGGAGGACATCCATGCTCAGATGTGGAGCTTGTTCTGCTAACACATCTGAGGCTGCTTTTTAACAACATTCAAGTTTTTTTTCATTAGAGAAATGTAATTGTATCTGTAGAATGCCATTTATTAAGTACCTGGGGAAACAGTTTGCCATAACCGTAAAATCGGGTTCGGAAGTTAGTTTGTTTTATAAAAAAAAAAAAAAAAATATATATATATATATATATATATATATATATATATATATATATATATATATATATATATATATATATATATATTTTTTTTTTTTTTTCTGTCTGTCTGTCTAATTTAATTATATATATATAAAAAAATAAAAAATAAAAAATTCTGTTCTGTGTTAAATTAACTGAGACTTATTACAGCACGTGCATACTGTTGCCCTTGACTGTTCTAGTTGCTTCTATTGCTCTCATTTGTAAGTCGCTTTGGATAAAAGCATCTGCTAAATGACTAAATGGGTTGACTAAGAATGGGTTGCTTCAGTGAATTCAAGCGTGGTACCGTGATAGGTTGCCAAATGTGAAATAAGTCCATTCGTGAAATTTCCTCACTACTAAATATTCCATTGTCAACTGTTAGCTGTATTATAACAAAGTGGATGCAATTGGGAACAACAACTCAGTCACAAAGTGGTACGCCATGTAAAATCATTTTATTCAGCGCATGCACAGTGCTCAGAAGTCTTCAACTCCAAACGTGTGGCCTTCAGATTAGCTCAAGAACAGTGTGTAGAGAGCTTAATGGAATGGGTTTCCATGGCTGAGCAGCTGCATCCAAGCCTTACATCACTAAGTGCGTCAGATACAGTGGTGTAAAGCAAGTCGCCACTGGACTCTAGAGCAGTAGAGACGTGTTCTCTGGAGTGACGAATCACGCTTCTCTGTCTGGCTATCTGATGGACGAGTCTGGGTTTGGCAGTTGCCAGGAGAACGGTACTTGCCTGACTGCATTGTGCCAAGTGTAAAGTTTGGCGGAGGGGAGATTATGGTGTGGGGTTGTTTGTCAAGGGTTGAGCTTGGCCTCTTTATTCCAGTAAAATGAAGTCTCAATGCTTCAGCATACCAAGACATTTTGGACTATTTCATGCTCCCAAATTTGTGGGAACAGTTTGGGGATGGCCCCTTCCTGTTCCAACATGACAGTGCACCAGTGCCCAAAGCAAGGTCCATAAAGACATGGATAAGTGATTTTGGTGTGGAGGAACTTGACTGGCCTGCACAGAGTCCTGACCTTAACCCGATAGAACACCTTTGGGATGAATTAGAACGGAGACTACGAGCCTTCTCGTCCAACATCAGTGCCTGACCTTACAAATGCGCTTCTGGAAGAATGTTCAAAAATTCCCATAAACACACTCCTAAACCTTGTGGAAAGCTTTCTCAGAAGAGTTGAAGCTGTTATAGCTGCAAAGGGTGGGCCAATTCCATATTAAACCCTACGGATTAAGAATAGTATGTCATTAAAGTTAATCTGCATGTAAAGACAGGCATACCAAAACATTTGGCAATATAGTGTATATTTTACAATGTAAGCCATTACTTCAGTGTTCAATGTGTCCCTTGGTCCTCCAGAAATAATTATAATATGCTGATTTGACTGTTAAAGCAGTAATAAAACTTAATTTTGGGAGTTTTTTGCTCTCTTCATCTGTACACCAAGATGTTCAACAAGGTTAAAATGTAGAAATGTTATTTTAAAAGTGCTCTCTCCAGGGTAGGTGGTAGGTTGAGAATTAAGAGGGCTATATTTTCAAACTTTTGCATACAAGTTACAATAATAACTTGGAAAAAACAATAATAACATGTTCTGTCAATATTTGAATCCTAAAATGTACTTTTGAAACCCGCTGTGTAAGAATTATTTCGTTCTTGAGACTCAGATGACATGCCTTTTCAAAGCTGTGTGCTCATTATGCCAATCCAGTCTTGATTTATTGCTTCTTAATTATTCATGTGTGGCTGTAAAGCATTTGTGCCAAATTTACACCCTTGAACCCATGACATCCTTTAATATGGTTGTTACTGTAGTCAGAACAAGACAATTGCAGCCGCACAAAACACATGATTTGAACCCGTCATATGAAACAGTAACATCCCTGTTAATTTTCTCACGACTAAGCAAATCATCACTTTCTCTTCTTTGTAGTCTCACTTGACTCAGCAATGAAAAAAAAAATCTCATACCTCTGAACCTCTCACTCATCAGTGAAGGACACCTATTTACTGTTGTCACTACTTGTCCATAATGTTCTGTATAGTGGCAGATTATATGAGCCCTTTGGTTGATGCTGCACAGTTGCTGTTGAACTTTGTCTACTCACCTCTTTTGAATTGCCAACAGTCACTCGTGTCTCTAAAATTGCCAACTCTCTTTGAATTACGCTTTAATGGTGCAAATTACAGTCAGAGTTCAAGACCCTTTATTCACCAAAATTAATATTCCATCATGATTACCCACCCAGAATATTCCAAGTGTGCCACATGAGTCCTGAAAAGTAAAGCCAAAGCGTCTCGATCGTCCCCAGGTGGCTGGATGCAGTATAGGTCATAAACCCTGCCATGTAATGTAATGGGACATGGTCATTTGATTGTACATTACAAATCAAATTACTCTTAAAATAAAATTTTTCCAAAGATGGTTTCTGTCATTTTAGGCATTTTTATCACACTGATGTTAGTTCAAGTGTTCATCTTTAAATAAGTTTAGTTTTAGTTAGTTATTTGAGGCTATAAAAACGGGGGTGTGTTGTCATTATTGACAGCTGAAACTGACAGCTTCTCTGAGCGAAGTAGTCACTGAGGCACCAATAGATATTTTCGGGAACTTCGGGAGGAGATTGGAGCTTTAACTTTAATTTCTACATTTCCATAACAGTTTATTTCACAAAACGTTCAGGGGCTTGTGATTAATCAGGTGTGAGTGTACAGGCGGGACCTTGATATCACGGCTCCACTTTGCGCTCACTACTGTGCAGACTCGAGACCCAAAATGTCAGCGCCATATTTGGACACTGGAGGCTTCACTTACTACAATGGAAGAGAGTGAAGGTGCATTGTGTATTTTTTTTTTACAGTCTATGGAATATACTTTTTTTTTAAAGCATAAAGTTGATTTATTAATGCCAAGCTCCAAAAACATACAAAAAGCATCATAAAAGTATGATGTCCATATGATAATATGGCTCTATCCACAAAATAAGTGTTCTGACATAAGTGTTTTGAGATGGTTCATTTTGTTAATAAGTGGAAAATTCTCCTCTGCCGACACTCTCAAATCCTATTTGGACTTGTGTGTATTTCAAAATTGCTGCCTTTAGGTGCTTCACACCAGGTTTGGGGGCTGTCTCAATGCCCATACTTGCGATCCTGGCACCTTGAGAGCACAAGCACACAATAGAAAGTAAGGGCACAAGACTGGGTTCAGTGCCCTCATTACATGACTCTCCTGCAGGATGTACATTATCCCACTTATTACATGGCTACTTGCCATATAAGTAAATAATTAGCCACAAAGTATTGATTTGAGTTGAAATATTGTATTAGCACATTCAACTTTCCAGTGTATTTATTTATTGAGATATTGCATATAATTTGGTAGCAAAACTAAAGTGTTACACATTTTATTGGTGCAGAGATAAATTTGTGTATTTTGTCACACCATAATTAAATTGTGCCATCTGTTACATAGGGACTACTGAATGGAGACGTTTATTTTAAAGTTCAAAGTATTGAAAATGTGTAAATAAAGTAGCATTTTTCAACACTGTAAGTGTGTCCCATCAGTCAACAAAGGTTAAAAAGTCTTCTTGCCCACTTGAACCTAGGCAAACTGGAAATACATCAAGTAAGAAGTCAAATTGTTAAGTGCAAAGACTGAAAGTGTGGGTATTGGGACATGCCCTTAATGTCACTGAGAAAAGCATTGATGCTTATGTGTCACATGACCAACTGTGACGAGACTGTTTTCAATAAATAACTTTCTCTGGTTTGTTTCTCACATCACACTATTGTGTGGCTAAAGAAGATTTGGAAAAAAAGTGCTCTACTTTTTTGATACACTATATTGTCAAATGTTTTGCGACGCCTGCCTTTACATGCACATGAAATTGAATGACATACCATTCTTAATCCGTAGGGTTTAATATGGAGTTGGCACACCCATTGCAGCTATAAGAGCTTCATGTCTTTATGGACCTTGCTTTGGGCACTGGTGCACAGTCATGTTGGAACAGGAAGGGGCCATCCCCAAACTGTTCCCACAAAGTTGGGAGCATGAAATTGTCCAAAATATCTCGGTATGCTGAAGCATTAAGGGTTCCTTTCACTGGAACTAAGGGGCCAAGCCCAACCCCTAAAAAACAACCCCACACCATAACCTCCCCTCCACCAAACTTTACACTTGGCACAATGCAGTCAGGCAAGTACCGTTCTACTGGCACGTCAGAACACGTCTCCACTGCTCTAGAGTCCAGTGGCAGCATGCTTTACACCACTGCATCCGATGCTTTGCATTGCACTTGGTGATGAAAGGCTTAGATGCAGCTGCTCTGCCATTGAAACCCATTCCATGAAGCTCTCTACTCACTGTTCGTGAGCTAATCTGAAGGACACAAAGTTTGGAGGTCTGTAGCTTTTGACTCTGAAGAAAGATGGCGACTTCTGTGCACTGTGCGCCTCAGCATGCGCTGACCCCGCGCTGTGATTTATGTGGACTACCACTTCGTGGCTGAGTTGCTGTTGTTCCCAATTGCTTCCACTTTGTTATAATACCATTAACAGTTGACCATAGTGTAGGATTGAAAATAATCAAAAATATTTGATATTTGAAATTGAACAAAGAAATTTGCTTTACTGTTGTCAACCCCCATCTTTCAGAAGGGCCATTTGGAATTCCTAAAGACAAAGCATGCTGTCACACCTTTAGTGCAGTGGGGGAAGTTTGCTCTGATTGGTCAGTTTGAATGTCTCATGTTTGGGTTTGGTCACATGGTCAAGAAAAGGATAAAAGAAGATTGTAACTGTTGCTCTGTCTTTTTATTCTCTGGTTCTCTCTCTTCTTGGGGCCTGCTTTTTGGCTCTTCTCATCTTTGCCCCCCCCCCCCTCTCTCTCTTTCTATCCCTCAGGTAACATTCTACTCATGCTGGGTATGATTAATGGTATAAGTTTTTATCATCTCATACATCTATTTTGAAACTATATTAAGTATATTAAACTATATTTGTAACTATAACCAGATTCTGTCATTAAATCCTTTCTATTACAAATTATGTGCTAACTAGTTTTGATTTGGTATTGACTTGCAATACAATCTAGTCACACTATAGCAACACTCTCCCACATATTTTGCTATTGTAACTGTGCTTATTTACGTCGTTGATATAAGTTGCAGTGGGTAGTAAAGACGAGAAATGTACAGTTTTCTACAATCTTGCTGATAACGCTTCAACCCTGCAGCCTGAACCACTGTAGGTGACCCACCCTTACAGTAGAATATTTAGCACTGAGGAAATTTCACAAATTGACTTAATTGCACAGGTGGCAACCTTTCACGGTACCATGCTTGAATTCACTTTTTTTTTTGTAGAAGCAGTCTGCATGCCTAGGTGCTTGATTTTATACATCTGTGGCAATGGAAGTGATTGGAAAACCTGAATTCAATTATTTGGATGGGTGTGTCCCAATACTTTTGGCACTATAATGTATATCTATGGCTCTGTTTTTGTCATTTTTGAAGCTCAGTGTTATATGTTAATGATGTAATTAAGTTGTTGAATTTGATTGCTGCTAAAATAACGTATTTTGCTTATCTTGTTGTTGCGTGATTGTTCTGTCGTGAGAATGTTCCATCTTTGTGGGTCATCTGCGCTAGAGAAGGAAAAAGGTTAAAGTTGCATGCATGTCCCTGATCAGACTCTTGATTCACCATGTGATTCATTTCTCCTTAGGCAGGACACTTGTGTTACCAAAATAACTATCTGTCCCATCATGCTGTCTGTCTTGACCAAGCACAGTCTTTCATGTAAATGTTCTGGGCTTTTTTGCCACTGTCTGATGACCTATTTAGTCATAAATGCAGATGAAATCATACGTAGTTGGAAGCTAAACCTTATGTGTCTATAGAGACAGCATTTGTTCTCCCGAAAAGATCCCGCAAATTTTTTATATATTTCAATCATTGCCTTTATACTTCCTCTCGCCTCTTCTGAAATTGTTCTTCTCTGTGATCATGACAAGATGGTAGAATTAATCCAAACTCATTTAAAGGACACACACCACTTGTACTATTTTCTGCTCTTTTGGAAGCCTTAGTAAATATGACCAATAGATTTGAAGTTTTCCCATTACCCTCCGTTCACCTCAAATCATCGGTAAGCGCCTGTAGAGATGGCCAGACAGACAATCTAATAAAGCTGTAAATTCACGACGCTCCAGCGGCTCTTGGAATATTTCTGTCATTCCCTTCCTAATCATTTTACAGGTCATGTTCCATGGCTTATTGAGATGATTATTTCGCCACGCTTTTGTCTAACCCCTGTAACGCTTTTGAGCAGCGCAAGAATGGGACAATAAATTTCTCTGTAACAACCTGATTTAGAGCTGTCATAAAATTGATAAGTTTGCCCATGCTCATTCAGTGAGTTGTCACAAACAGCTCAGCTTTCATTTTTAGATATTGGGCTTTGTCAGTCTTTCATAGATTGAGGGTCCAGCAATGTCACACACTATTCTGAAAGCCTCTTCACTTCGTTGATGTACTTTATACACAACCTTGAATAATAACAAGCCTTATGAAGATGATTTGTGAATGTGAAGGAGTGACTCGCTCTGTATGAAAATAAAAAGATAATACCATGAAGGCATAGTTTAAAACAATTATTCATTACAATTCTGTCATTATGTATTCATCCTCATATTGTTACAAAATCCACTTTCTTTCTTCTGTAGAACACAAAATTTGAATTTTTGAAGAATATCTTGGCCACCGTTTATTGAAAGTGAATGGGGCTCCAAAATGGCAAAAAATAACCAATAAAACATAATACATTTGTCCATACAACATGCATTTTTCTTTCTCAAAATATTGCTTTTTCAACCTTTCAACATTTTAACAAGTCCGTACCGCAGCATGCTGACATGTCGTGTTTTTTTTGTTTGTTTTTTTAAGCCAAATCACTTGACCTAAGTATTTCCAGCCATTATCTTTTCAATAATTTTCTTAGAAATTTCCACCACTCACCAAAATATAGAAACTACAGAGACCCTAAAAGGAGATGCTGAAATATGAGAATATATTTTGCCAACACTTTACAATAAGGTTTAATTAGTTAACATTAATTAACTACATTAGTTAACAGGATCTATGAATGAGCAATACTTCCACTGCATTTATTAATCTGAGTTAATGTTAATTTCACCATCTAATACATTATTAAAATCTAAAGCTGTATATGTTAACATGAGTTAATGCACTGTGAACTAACATGAACAAACAATGAACTGTATTTTTATTATCTCACATTAACAATGTTTAATAAATACTGTAACAAATGATTTGCTCATAGGTAATGGTAGTTAATACATTAACTAATGTTAACAATTGAGACATAGTGTTACCAATATTTTCAATATGCTTTTGCATTCTCCTGCAAAAGTTTAGTTTTCCCAGAGAAACTGCATTTTCCCGTAAAATTTTTTTCTTGGGGGAACGCAAACATTTTGTGAGTGAACACAACGTTTACACAAAATATGCGAGAGAATCCAAAAGCTATCAAAAAAAGATTTTTTTCCCACATCACTTTTTTTGTATCACCATGTCCCTTAGGGCTCTGTAAGAAACAGTTCTAAGCTGTTTAAAAATGTCAGAATGTTATTGCATTAGAATACAAAATATCATAGTGGCATCTGTGAAGAAATGATGCTAGAGCCTTCCTCTGAACTAACGTGTACCATTTAGTCAATAAACAAAAAAGAGCTCAGTTGTTCTTCACATTAACTATGAAAATATTCCAGTATTTATTGTTTCCTTTTTTGTTTCAAATATAACTATAGGTTTGATATTTTGTTACAGTGACATTCATAACATTTTTAATTGTGTCCAAATACTTTGTGGGGCCACTTTACAGTAGTCATGACAAATTGTATAATTAATTTTCTAAATTTCATCTATTTATAATATCTGTATTGGCATTAATATTTCAGTTATCGGGTTATTCTGATACAAATGATCACAATAAAACAGACCATATTATACAATATAAAGCACATATTTGAACTACAAATGTAAATTTACTATATGTACATGGCATGAAGTTTTGTCATTGCATGTGCTCCTGAAACATTAAAATTAGGCATCATTTTAAGAACAAAGCCTGCTTTTATGTTCACTTGCGCTCCTTTTTACCCTGGAGATCAAAAAGCACTTTTTACATAATTTGTACATACTGTATATTCATAGTTCTCCCATTTTTTTTAATTAAAGGAACTTCATGTGGCCAGTTTCAAATAAAGCCTCTGTTCAAAAACCTAGTGAGCTGCTAGCCTTGCTAAGGCGTCATCCTATTCCTACTCATTATGGAACATCATAAGTGACCATTTTGGAACCCTCTATAGGCAGTCACACAAAATGCTCTATATAGACCCTACTTGCAATTTATTTCACCTGAGTCTGTTTGCATGTTGCTAAGCGACTTGAAATGCAATACAATAAAATCACAAAGAATTTTAAATTAATAGAGTGATACAATTTCTCCTGAATCCTCAGCTATCTTGAATACATTTTTTGCAATGAGCTCATTGCGCAGTGCATTATGAGATTGTTGTCAAAGACAAGAACAATATATAAATGATGCTACTTTAGAATTTTGACAAAACAATATATCTTAGAAAGTGTCTCACTGGAGTTGGGAAAGTCATTCAAAAGCAAATTTTTGCATGACCACTGTGTTAAAACAGCATACAACAGCTGCCATCTGAATGTATCCTGTGTACGACGCTTAGCAATATGAGAAAATTATGGGTATGTAACCCCTCCTTGGAGAACTGACCTGTGCATATTTCCCATGGGATATAAAGAGGATGAAGAATGCCGGTGAAACCCAAGCTCACAGTGGCAATCACCACTAAAAAGATATTTGTGACAAATTTTTGCTTTCCGTGAGCTGAAGTTATCAAAACCCATATCAAAATTTTCCCTAATATTAGCTTTCGACCATGTCTTAGTTGAAAGTTGTGCGCATACAATGTTGAAGCAACCGATGAATAGGAATGCATACAATCTGGTTTGATCTGGTCTGGAAAACAGGGTTGTTCAATTTATTCAGAATTGAACTAAGAATGCCTTTTAATTTCCTGTTCACTTACTTTATGTGATTTGATCCGAATAAATAAATAAATAAATAATGCAGACTTGTAATTTGAATTTGAATTTAAAGTAGAATTAAAATGGAAATAATTTCAGTATGGTTTTTATTACAATTAATTTGCAAATACACACTTTAATACACTTTAGGGTGACAAAGAAACCCTTGATCTGCAGCAGGAAGTTAGAAGGAATTAATTTATTTAATGTGTGATTCCACTTCACTTTGATGCAACTTTCATATTACGACTTTAGTTTTATAATTCAATTTAATTTCTTACTTTAATCTCTTAATTTTGGCAGAATTTTCAAAATAAATTACATCTGAAACTCATAAAATGTCTCGGTTACGTATGTAACCCTCGTTCCCTGAAGGAGGGAAACTTAGACGCCACGTCGGAGTACCGACGAATAGGAATCTCACTCGTGAGAGCCAATCTACTTCGAGTGAAACTAAACGAGCCAATGCACTGCAATGATTGCACCAGGTGTTCATGCCATGCAGCGTGGGTATAAATGAGACACAGGTGCTTGCATCAAATCAGCCTTTTGCTGAGGAGCCGAGTAGGTAGCCGGCACCCCAGCAGGGTACAGAGGACATGGCGACGGGACGTGGCGTCTCCGTTCCCTCCTTCAGGGAACGAGGATTACATACGTAACCGAGACGTTCCCATTCAGTCGGTCACTCTCGATGCCACGTCGGAGTACCGACGAATAGGAATCCCTACCAAAGCGCCATGGCCTCTGCCCCCCTCCAGTGCCCTATGTGAGCCGCCTGAGCTCTTACCTGATGAGACGGGGCTCACACCGGGAAGACCATCACTGCTGTTTTGCATGACCCGCTCAGTGATTATTGGATAACACTGGGAAAGCGTGCCCTACTGAAGGGGAACGCTACGGAGCCCACATCGTACCCCGAAGGAGTTATGTAGGAGTACAGGCTCAGCCGTAGCCCGCGACAGAGAGAGGGGGCTCAATCCCATTGATGGGAAGGCTCTCCCAAGGGAAAGACACGGGCTTCCCGTAGGAGCGACCGTGGACAGATATATGGGATCCCCGCAGGGTCACTCATATAACCCAAGCCCAATACCGGTTCTCAAGGATTCAGCGGCAAGGGGCCTGATGCGAGACGCTCCGCCACGTCCGGCACCGAGGGTGATGGAGGACTCACAGAGTTTGCTTCTGGAGAAAATAACGCCGTAGCACAGCAAGCCGACAAGAGCCGGGGCCCCTCAGTGTTTCTACCCGTTTGAGGTGAGAACACAGGTGGAAACCGGCTCTACATGTAGGCTATAGAATCTAGCGAACGTGTTAGGTGTCGCCCAGCCCGCAGCTCTACAGATGTCTGACAGCGAGTCGCCCAGGAGGATGCAACACTTCTAGTAGAGTGTGCTCGCACCCTGAGCGGACAGGGCACACCTTGTGCTTGGTAAGCCAAGGTGATGGCATCCACTATCCAGTGGGCCATCCTCTGCTTGGAGACAACCTTTACCTTCTGCTGGCCTCCGTGACAGACAAAGAGCTGATCTGAGGTCCTAAAGCTTTGAGTTCTATCCACGTAGATCCGCAGGGTGTGGACGGGACAGAGCAAAGCTAGGGCTGGGTCTGCCTCCTCCGGGGGCAGCGCTTGCAGGTTCACCACCTGGTCCCTGAAGGGAGTGGTAGGAACCTTGGGCACATAGCCAGGCCGGGGTCTTAGTACCACGTGGGCTCTAGGCACTCTAGGCACGAATTGTCGACCGAAAATGCCTACAGGTCCCCTACCCTCTTGATGGAGGCCAATGCAGCCAACAGCAAAGTCTTCATAGAGAGAAGCTTTAGCTCTGCTGACTGCAAAGGCTCAAATGGGGCATTCTGAAGTGCTCGGAGCACCAGAGCAAGATCCCAAGAGGGTATGGAGGGGGGACGAGGAGGATTTAACCGTCTCGCCCCCCTAAGGAACCTGACGAACAGGTCGTGCTTACCGACCGTCTTACCATCTACGTGGTCATGATAGGCGGATATCGCAGCAACTTAGACTTTGAGGATGGAGGGGGACAGCCTACACTCCAACCCTTGCTGCAGGAAGGAAAGCACAGACGCGATCGAGCATCTTCGGGGGTCTTCTCGGCGAGAAGAACACCACTCAACAAACTTCCACTTCAGGGCGTAGGCCTGTCTTGTAGACGGTGCTCGTGCCGAAGTGATGGTGTTAACTACCCCTTGGGGTAAGTCACCTAGAACCTCCGCGTCCCGTCCAGGGGCCAAACATGAAGCTTCCACAGGTCTGGACGCGGGTGCCAGAGGGTGCCCCGTCTCTGAGTTAGAAGATCCTTCCTCGGCCAAGGAGGGGCTGTCGCGAGGAGCATAAGTTCTGGGAACCAGGTCCGGGTGGGCCAGTACGGCGCTACTAGCAGGACCTGCTCCTCATCCTCCCTGACCTTGCACAGTGTCTGTGCGAGTAGGCTCACTGGGAGGAACGCATATTTGCGCAGCCCCTGGGGACAGCTGTACGCCAGAGCATCCGTGCCGAGTGTGCCCTCGGTCAGCGAATAGAACCACTGGCAATGGGACGTTTCTGGAGAGGCAAACAGGTCGACCTGTGCCATCCCGAACTGTCTCCAAATCAGCTGGACCACCTGAGGGTGGAGTCGCCACTCCCTTGGGAGCACAGCTCATGAAAGCTCGTTGGCCACACGGTTGCGCACACCAGGGACATGAATGGCCCGAAGCGACCTCAGACACTTCTGACTCCAGAGGAGGAGATGGCGGGCGAGTTGCGACGGGAGTGCAGACCACCTTGTCCGTTGATATACGCAACGATCGCAGTGTTGTCCGTGTGGACCAGTACATCTTTGCCCTGTAACCGTCCTTTGAGGCGGCTCAGAGCAAGATGCACCGCTAGCAACTCGAGGCAGTTGATGTGCCAATGCAGGTGCGGGCCCGTCCAAACCCCTGACACTGCATGCCCGTTGTACGTGGTTCCCCAGCCCATGGCAGAGGCATCCGTGAAAACCACAGCATGCCTGGACACCTGTTCCAGGGGAACTCCGGCCCGAAGGAACGAGGGGTCTGACCATGGGCTGAAGGATTGGCGGCAGGCCGGTGTGATGCTCACCCGGTAAGTGCCGCGCTGCCACGCCCATCTCGGGACTCGGCCGTGTAGCCAATGCTGAAGCGATCTCATATGAAGCAGGCCGAGTGGAGTTACTGCCGCAGTGGCTGCCATATGCCCCAGGAGCCTCTGAAATGTTTCAGTGGAACCGCCATCCTGCCCTGAAACGTGTTCAGGCAGTTCAGCATCGGCTGGACGCGCTCCTCTGTGAGGTGCGCAGTCCGTTCGACCGAATCCAACTCCATACCGAGAAAAGAGATCCTCTGCACAGGACTTTGTACTGATATGCTTGACCCTCGAACGCAAAGCGCAGGAACGGCCTGTGTCGAGGAAGAATCGAGACATGAAAGTACGTGTCCTTCAGGTCGATCGCTGCAAACCAATCTTGGGGATGGATGCACTCGAAAATGCGTTTCTGCATGAGCATCTGAAAGGTAGCTTGTGGAGGCTCCGATTCAGGACTCGCAGGTCTAAGATAGGTCGTAACCCACCGGTTTTCTTGGGTACTATGAAGTACGGGCTGTAGAAGCCAGTCTTCATATCGGCTGGAGGGACCGGCTATATCTCCGCACGCAGGACATGGGCATCTGCAGCTTTCACCGAAGTGAAGCGGACGCCGTTGAACCTGGGGGGGCGCCGGGCGAACTGAATCGCATAGCCGAGCCTGATGGTCCGAATGAGCCAACGAGACGGACTGCAGAGCTCTAGCCAAGCTCGCAGAGACCGTGCAAGCGGGACCATAGGGACCACTGGCGTACCCACCGTGGGGCAGCGAGGTGGAATGCAGGTACCAGGCTGGGGCGGCTGTCTCGTGGAGGCGGCCCACAGCGGGGTGAGAGTGTGCTGTGCAACACTTACCTGATTCCACCTGATGGCAGGAGGGACGCGGGGCGGACGTCCACTGCTGCCTGCTGGCGAGGGGGGAGGATGAGTGTGGTCCGGCGTTTGACCAGCCATCACTCGAAGCGAACGGCGAGTGAAGCAGTTCGGGCGAGCGCGCATGTAAGTGTTTTGAACTCATTCTGCACCTGTGTTACACAGCTTAAAGTTGTACTTGCTAGAACAGTGTTGTTTCTCCTACTGGTATTGCGTTTTTTTCTGTCTGTGTGTAGCCTAATTGATCCTGTCATAGTAAACGGCATTTGAATAATATACGAGTTCGTTATAATACTGAACAAGCCTTTTGCACTTAAGTAAGTTGTCCTATTCAGGCTGAGATTGGTTTTGATTTGAAGCCATTCACGGGCGTTTAAGTATAATTATCAGAGCCTGCCGAGCTCCCACCTGAACGCACTCTAGCAGTGAATAGTATTTATTTAACGAGCGCTCCATTGCTGGCGCGGAAGCGTCAGCGGAAGCATTCAGCCCGCGTTTTCAGCCTCCTCTTCCTCTGCGCGACTCCTCCGAGGCAAGGACTCCGGTAAGGCTCCAAGCTATCTCCATCTCTTGTCCTCTTTCACCTTCCTTTTCTCTCTAACCATGTATGTACAGTCCATTCCCGTTATCTCTCAACCACGCCCCACTACTACACACAGGCCTACACGACACCGTAACCTTGCTAATCTACGTCCTGTTCCTTTCTCCGCTAATGCTCCTCCCTCTTTTTCTGTGGGCCTATGGAATTGTCAGTCAGCAGTCAATAAAGCTGACTTCATTCCAGCCTTTGCCACTCAATCTGCTCTCAAAATCTTGGCCTTGACTGAGACCTGGGTCCACCCAGAAGACTCAGCAACACCCTCTGCTCTTTCTAATAACTTCTCTTTCTCCCACACCCCACGCCAGACTGGGAGGGGTGGTGGCACTGGTCTTCTCATTCATAACAACTGGAAATACTCAACTCACACATCTCTTTGCAATAACAACACATTTGAATACCACGCTATTACGCTTACAACTCCCATTAAACTCCATATTGTAGTCATTTACCGCCCCCCTGGTCCATTGACCACTTTTGTTCATGAGCTAGACGTTCTGCTGTCCTCATTTCCAGAGGATGGCTGCCCACTCATAGTCCTTGGCGACTTCAACATTCATCTGGACAAATCTTATGCTTCTGATTTCCTCTCCCTCCTTGCATCATTCGATCTCAATCGCCTCATCACCTCACATACCCACAAATCTGGTAACCATCTGGACCTAATTTACACACGCAACTGCTGTACAGACAATATTTTGGTCAAACCCCTACACATCTCAGATCATTTCTTCAACACATTCAACCTTCAACTCACTACTCATGCACCACCAGTTCCTCCACCTGTTACCTTCAGGTGAAATCTGCGCTCACTTTCTCCTTCTCATCTCTCCTCTGCTGTCTCATCCTCCCTTCCCTCATCCTCACAATTATCCTCTATGGATGTCAACACTGCAACCGACACTTTATGCTCCACTTTAACTTCTTGCCTAGACAGTATTTGCCCTCTTTCTTTTAGGCCAGCATGAGCCACTCCCTCTAACCCTTGGTTATCTGATGTTATTCGTGAACACCGGACGATACTCAGGGCAGCAGAGAGAACATGGCGTAAATCTAACCACCCATCCGATCTGGGTAAGTATTAGTCCCTGCTCTCATCCTTCTCAGATGAAGTACATGCAGCTAAATCTTCTTATTTCCAAAACAAGATCAACAGCACCTCAAACTCACGCACATTGTTCAGAACATTTAACTCTTTCCTCTGCCCTCCCCCACCACCTCCCTATCTTCAGACGATTTTGCACAATTCTTCACAAACAAAACAACAACCATCAGCAGTCAGTTCTCACCCACACGCACTGTGGACTTCAGTTCAGCCACATCCTCAACCAAACACCCTCATTTTCTCAAATCCTCATTTTCTACACTCACTGCGACTGAAGTATCTAAACTTCTCCTCTCTAGCCATCCTACCACCTGTCCTCTTGATCCCATTCCCTCACACCTCCTTCAAGCCATCTCTCCTACAATCCTACCAGCACTCACTCACATCATCAACCCCAGCTAACAGGGAACGTTTCCATAACTTTCACTAACGTTATGTAAAAGTTATGTAAATGTTAGAAAAAAACATTCCTAAAATAATGTTTCAAGAACATTCTTATAATGTTTTCATAGTTCAAAAACATTCTCGTAATGTTGAGAGGAAACATTCTTAGAACAACATTGTTGGAACGTTTTTATGATGTTATTTGTGCTTGACTGATGTTCTCATAATGTTGAGCGAAAACGTTCTCATAACAACGTTCTTGCAACGTCTTTATCATGTTTTTTGTGCTTGACTGATGTTCTCATAATGTTGAGCGAAAACGTTCTCATAACAACGTTCTTGCAACGTCTTTATCATGTTTTTTGTGCTTGACTGATGTTCTCATAATGTTGAGCGAAAACCTTCTCATAACAACGTTCTTGCAACGTCTTTATCAGGTTTTTTGTGCTTGACTGATGTTCTCATAATGTTGAGTGAAAACGTTCTCATAACAACGTTCTTGCAACGTCTTTATCAGGTTTTTTGTGCTTGACTGATGTTCTCATAATGTTGAGCGAAAACGTTCTCATAACAACGTTCTTGCAACGTCTTTATCATGTTATTTGTGCTTGACTGATGTTCTCATAATGTTGAGCGAAAACATTCTCATAACAACGTTCTTGCAACGTCTTTATCATGTTTTTTGTGCTTGACTGATGTTCTCATAATGTTGAGTGAAAACGTTCTCAAAACAACGTTCTTGCAACGTCTTTATCATGTTATTTGTGCTTGACTGATGTTCTCATAATGTTCAGTGAAAACGTTCTCACTACAACGTTCTTGCAACGTCTTTATCAGGTTTTTTGTGCTTGACTGATGTTCTCATAATGTTGAGTGAAAACGTTCTCAAAACAACGTTCTTGCAACGTCTTTATCATGTTATTTGTGCTTGACTGCATGTTCTCATAATGTTCAGTGAAAAGGTTCTCAAAACAACGTTCTTGCAATGTCTTTATCATGTTATTTGTGCTTGACTGATGTTCTCATAATGTTGAGTGAAAAACGTTCTCAAAACAATGTTCTTGCAACGTCTTTATCATGTTATTTGTGCTTGACTGATGTTCTCATAATGTTGAGTGAAAACGTTCTCAAAACAATGTTCTTGCAACGTCTTTATCATGTTTTTTGTGCTTGACTGATGTTCTCATAATGTTGAGTGAAAACGTTGTCACTACAACGTTCTTGCAACGTTTTTATGATGTTATTTGTGCTTGACTGATGTTCTCATAATGTTGAGCGAAAACGTTCTCATAACAACGTTCTTGCAACGTCTTTATCATGTTTTTTGTGCTTGACTGATGTTCTCATAATGTTGAGCGAAAACGTTCTCATAACAACGTTCTTGCAACGTCTTTATCATGTTTTTTGTGCTTGACTGATGTTCTCATAATGTTGAGCGAAAACCTTCTCATAACAACGTTCTTGCAACGTCTTTATCAGGTTTTTTGTGCTTGACTGATGTTCTCATAATGTTGAGTGAAAACGTTCTCATAACAACGTTCTTGCAACGTCTTTATCAGGTTTTTTGTGCTTGACTGATGTTCTCATAATGTTGAGCGAAAACGTTCTCATAACAACGTTCTTGCAACGTCTTTATCATGTTATTTGTGCTTGACTGATGTTCTCATAATGTTGAGCGAAAACATTCTCATAACAACGTTCTTGCAACGTCTTTATCATGTTTTTTGTGCTTGACTGATGTTCTCATAATGTTGAGTGAAAACGTTCTCAAAACAACGTTCTTGCAACGTCTTTATCATGTTATTTGTGCTTGACTGATGTTCTCATAATGTTCAGTGAAAACGTTCTCACTACAACGTTCTTGCAACGTCTTTATCAGGTTTTTTGTGCTTGACTGATGTTCTCATAATGTTGAGTGAAAACGTTCTCAAAACAACGTTCTTGCAACGTCTTTATCATGTTATTTGTGCTTGACTGCATGTTCTCATAATGTTCAGTGAAAAGGTTCTCAAAACAACGTTCTTGCAATGTCTTTATCATGTTATTTGTGCTTGACTGATGTTCTCATAATGTTGAGTGAAAAACGTTCTCAAAACAATGTTCTTGCAACGTCTTTATCATGTTATTTGTGCTTGACTGATGTTCTCATAATGTTGAGTGAAAACGTTCTCAAAACAATGTTCTTGCAACGTCTTTATCATGTTTTTTGTGCTTGACTGATGTTCTCATAATGTTGAGTGAAAACGTTGTCACTACAACGTTCTTGCAACGTCTTTATCATGTTATTTGTGCTTGACTGATGTTCTCATAATATTGAGTGAAAAGGTTCTCACTACAACGTTCTTGCAACGTCTTTATCATGTTATTTGTGCTTGACTGATGTTCTCATAATATTGAGTGAAAAGGTTCTCACTACAACGTTCTTACAAAGGCTTTTTTCATGTTTTTTGTGCTTGACTGATGTTCTCATAATGTTGAGCGAAAATGTTCTCACTACAACGTTCTTGCAACGTCTTTACCATGTTTTTTGTGCTTGACTGATGTTCTCAAAATGTTGAGTGAAAACGTTCTCACTACAACGTTCTTGCAACGTCTTTATCATGTTATTTGTGCTTGACTGATGTTCTCATAATGTTCAGTGAAAACGTTCTCATAACAACGTTCTTGCAACGTCTTTATCATGTTATTTGTGCTTGACTGATGTTCTCATAATGTTGAGCGAAAACGTTCTCAAAACAACGTTCTTGCAACGTCTTTATCATGTTATTTGTGCTTGACTGATGTTCTCGTAATGTTGCGCAAAAACGTTCTCATAACAACGTTCTTGCAACGTCTTAATCATGTTATTTGTGCTTGACTGATGTTCTCATAATGTTGAGCGAAAACGTTCTCAAAACAACGTTCTTGCAACGTCTTTATCATGTTATTTGTGCTTGACTGATGTTCTCGTAATGTTGCGCAAAAACGTTCTCATAACAACGTTCTTGCAACGTCTTTATCATGTTATTTGTGCTTGACTGATGTTCTCGTAATGTTGCGCAAAAACGTTCTCATAACAACGTTCTTGCAACGTCTTAATCATGTTATTTGTGCTTGACTGATGTTCTCATAATGTTGAGCGAAAACGTTTCACATAACAACGTTCTTGCAACGTCTTTATCATGTTATTTGTGCTTGACTGATGTTCTCATAATGTTCAGCGAAAACATTCTCATAACGTTCTTGGAATGCCATAATTTTAGAAGTAATGGGAACAGAAATGATTATATTATAATATTAACAATTTTACTGATCTTTCTTTAATTAACATGGCTGCAGCTTTTATTTTTTCTTACCTCTTAAGTTTAACTTAAGAAATAAAATACACCCCTGAACAAGAACCAATAACTTTTATTCTATTTGTTTCCCTATATTGTCCTAATGACAAATTTATGATTGGTTTATAAACTACCCACACTCTGTAATAACTCATCATGTATTTTATGAACAAAATGTAATTTCTTAGCACAGAATAAGCCAGAACATATAGGCTATATCTTATTTTATATTTTCTGTATTTTAAAGGTTATGTCAATAACCACTGCATTACTGTAAAAAAGGTCGTTTTTCAAGCACCTTATTAAGACCTATATTTACACGCGCCCTCTAGCCGGTGTAAAAATAATGACAGTCTGTTGTCATTAAAAATGTTACCAATCAAAATGCGTGTTCATTTAAACGCAATGTGTGGACTTTACGTGAACATTTAGAATTTTTATGTATTTATTTTATTAACGACTACACTTTCCCCATCCCTAAACCTACCCTTAATGATCTATAGTGCATAGAATCTTTATGAGCACATGCGTTCCGTTCCCTGGGATCACATGATCACATGATTGTGGAGCTGTGTCCCAATTCGGGGGCTGCATCCTTCAAAGGCCGCATTTGAAGGCCGATTGCGTCACTGCAGCGCGACGAAGGCTGTCCCAATTCGAAGGGGCCTTCAAATGCAGCCTGCCGTCCGTGTTGCCAAGTCCGCGTTTTTTCAGCCGAATTAGGCTACTTTTAAGTTGTTGCCGCGGGTGAAAAATTATTTCCGCGGGTTTGTTTCTACCCCATAAGTACGGTTTCGCCGCTCCAACACCCACAAACGTACAACTCCAGTCAGGGCTGGACTGGTAATCTGGCATACCGGGCATTTTCCCGGTGGGCCGACGCACTTTGGGGCCGATAGAAGGTTATTTATTTATTTAGGTTTTTTTGCCACGGACTGGCCCATCATGCAGGGACAGCGGCCCATTGGTTTGTCTTCTGAATTGACAGGCCACAGCGAGAGAGACCTTCCTTCTTCCATATTCATAGACTGTGTATTAGGCGCTGTTTTTTTTTTTATTGTATTTTGTATTTTTTATTTGGGCGCATGAAACTGCAAAAGGCGAATATCCGCACAGCGCTGCCGCTGACGAACATGCTCTGCGTTTCTGCTGCTCTATTAAGTGATGAATGGCACTTTGACTCTGAATTTTGTTTTATACAATCGTGTGATATGGTAACATAACGGTTCTTTGGTGAATCAGCTGAAAACAGCCGTGAGCATACATACACAACGAGGTAAATTGTTGGAAAATGGCAATACACACTACAAACTTCTCACCCTAGCACAACCACAATTTACCTTGCAGCCACTAACAGTGAAGAAATATGGTGTATTGGCACAAATGTATTTATTAAAAATGTTGCTATTATTATAAGCTACATTAAATATTGCGCAATATAAATTACTTTTATAGAGGCTGTTTTTGTATTTTCTACTTGTTTACAATTTTTTTTATTACAAATTCAATAGTTTATTATTTATTTATTTATTTTAGAAACCATATACCCATGGTAATGAGGAGCATGGTTTGGCCAAAATTGGCCAACAGTTAAACTCGGTTAAAAGAGACAACATCATACAGGTTTGGAACAACTTTACACAACAGAATTTAAAAGCAGTAAATTTACTTTATTGCATCCTAGCTCAAAATCAGTGCTTTACTGTCAAGTGCATTTCTGTGTGACAAAAGTGCAATATCAAGTTTGAGATCTGCATTTGCAGTAAATTCAATAATATCCATCATTATTTGTCCCTGTCCTAGTTTTATTTATTTACTCCAATGTAAGGCCCTAACCCCAGCAAAAACATTCACGAGGATCTCATGGGCCGGATGGGCTGGGTTTGCCAGGGCCGAATTTTATCCCCAGTCCAGCCCTGACTCCAGTGGAGAATTCGGCCGCTCGATGGAGAAAATCGCTTTGGGAGTTTTGGACTACTTTTGTTGCAAAGACCTGGCAACCCTTCCCACCGTCCTCTTCTCCCCGGCCGCGAAGGATAGAACCAACCAGGACAAGTGGATCCTTCGCAGTGTATTCCTCTGCCCATCCCGCGGCCGAGGAATACACTTATAAATGTAAGTATTGTGTTTTAATGTACTCAAATAACCAACGAAACGTTTTAAAAGCCGGTGGTCTTTATTTCTGTGTTACCACTGCAGGGTGATCTGACGTAATATTTCGTTTTGTTTTATGGATAAAGTAGCAGACAGCTTTATTAAAATGAGGGCAGCAAAT
The DNA here is from genome assembly GCA_023566225.1 of Romanogobio albipinnatus. Lineage (NCBI taxonomy): Eukaryota > Metazoa > Chordata > Actinopteri > Cypriniformes > Gobionidae > Romanogobio > Romanogobio albipinnatus. The sequence goes on along the minus strand of CM042245.1, from coordinate 31,629,091 downwards.
GAGTAACGTTATTTATTTACCGGGCCGAAAAACTCGGCCAGTGTGGATTGGAGTACGACCCATTTGTAGTATTTCCATAGGTTCTTGTGTAGGTATAGAGGGGGCCTTATCCTATACAAAGCCCACAACAAAAAGAATATAGAATTTGAGTATCTATAAATATGATTTCTGGAGTATTTTGTATGTTTGTAGGCTACTGATGCATCATATCTTTTTAATTTTCTTAAGATTGCACCCCTGCCTTGCAGGTTAAAAAAAAAAACTTATTACAACTTAAAAAAAAAAAATGTATGCAAGTTAATTATTGACAGACATGTTTATTTCCTCTGCTTTAGGATTGAAAGTGTCTTGGGACAGGTGAGGGAGTGGGAAACTTGGCCATGGTTTGTCTTCATGAATGAGGTGTTGGGACAACCCCACTGTCCTCATTGCCTCCGTCCCTGAGGAGGACACACCAGGGCCAAGTTCAGCAGTGGATGACCAAGATGAGGAGGAGCAACTCCAGCCAAGAGGAAATGAGACCGAGAGGATGAGCTGATGGAGATACTGAGAGGATGAGCTGATGGAGAGACTGAGAGGATGAGCTGATGGAGAGACTGAGAGGATGAGCTGATGGAGAGACTGAGAGGATGAGCTGATGGAGAGACTGAGAGGATGAGCTGATGGAGAGACTGAGGGAGGACATGAAGAGAGAGACAGAGGAGAGCAGGGAGAGAATGGACTGATTGTTTTCTCTTCTTCAAAGATAGTTGAGAACTAAAATTTTGGTTTTGTAAATTAAAATGTGTACATTAAATATTATCGTTCTACACATTATTTTTGTTATGCAAGTAATAATTTGTAAATGAAATAAATAATTCTGTACATTTATTTTTGTCATGTCAATTAATTTGTAAATGAAACAATAAATTGTTCTATAAATTTTTATTTACAGTACTTTTTACAACTATTTACATAAATTAAGTTTAAGATTAGAAAAACAAAAATGTTAAAATTAACAGTACATAAAACAGATGGAAGAAAATGTTTTTATGTAGACTTTTATTGAGCTGGGCTGGGAGAGCCTGGGTCAGCGGGACATCCTCTGGGATCAGTGCATATTTCTGTCTGCCAACAGGTTTGCAGTGGTGACTTATTCGACGGCTGCCATGTCGCTAAGATGTTTTCAGAAAGAGGGAAGAATAAATTCAATTAACTCATCCTCAAATAAAAACCATAAAATATTTTAACATGCATAACTGTTCTATGAGCTGAACTCTGCAGGACAGCGGCCCTCCAAGACCAACGGTGCCTATCCCTAATCTATAAGACATATTTATTTAAGACAGTGTATTTTATTTTTAGATTCTTTTTTAAACGATAACTAATTTCAAAATGTAATATCCATGTGTAAAAAGTCAGTTTTTCATAAAACCACAATATTTGCCTCTGAGATGAAGTTGAATAAAAATCTGAGGTACTTCACAATTATACTCAAACACAGAGTAAATGTATTTCGTTACATTATTAGTAATATTTAGCAGCTGTTGACAGCTGCCGTTGAAGAGAACTGAAATAAACATTTATACTGGACTTTAAAGTTATATTCAACTGCCTAAAAACAAAACCACTAAATATGTAGTATAAACTATATAAAATCGTATGTTGGTAACATATTTAGTCAACATTTTATTTTTATCAGTAGATACATTAGATTACTGGAGTAAATTGAAACCCAATATTTGCATTTAAAAGTGTAATCTGGCAATTTCTCTTCAAAAATCTGACGTCGCGGCGCGCAATGAATTCTGGGGTAGGCAAGGCTGCGAAGCATCCATCCAACTATCCTTCATTTCATGGGAAAAGAAGGACGCATTTGCAGGCCGTATTTTGAAGGAGCCTTCGAAGGACCTACGAATTGGGACAGCCTTCGTCGCGCCGCGGTGACGCAATCCGCTATACCTTCCACTGTAAACGAGTCTCGGTGTGTCCTTTGGAGGCCGCGTCGACCGCGCACTTCAAAGGACACGGCCTTCAAAGGATGCAGCCCTTGAATTGGGACACAGCTTATATTGATATTGCAATGCTCTGCCAACTGAGCTACAAGAAACTGCAAATAGGCTTAAATTTAGGTTCCTATAGGTCCTATTTCAGGGGCGTGACAAACGACTTATATAGGCATATTGGTTGGAAAAAATGTTGCATTGTGAATGGATCGTCAGATTTTGTTTCCCAAAGACTTTTTTTTATCCTTGAACACGGGTCGGCAGAATACACATGTCTGTTCGCTAACCACTTTGCATTGATCTCGCGGCAGTGTTAATTTTGACAGCATATTTTGATTTAGTTTTAGTCATAGTCTTTTGACTAAAATGCCATTTAGTTTTAGTCATATTTTAGTCACCTGAATTGTTTTTAGTTTTAGTCGACTAAATATCATAAGATTTTTGTCGACTAAATCTACAGTAGATTTAGTCTCCTAAAATCTAATGAGTTTAGTTAAATTGTAATACATTAAGCATTTAAGTATTACATAACCGACTGCAATTGAACTGACATTTTGACATAATTTTGTTTTTGACATTAAAAATACACGAAAGAGACCTCAATTCACTTTTTTGTTTGTTTTTAAAAACATCTATATAGTTTTTATAACTTTGTATTTCTGTTTTAGTTAGTATATCATGTTAAGCTAAAGCTTCAAATAAGTTTGTTTGTTTATTTTTTAAATTTCAGTTAACATTTATTTAATTTCAAGTAACAAAGATTTTTTTTAATGGTTTTAGTTAACTATTATAACCCTGACACTTTATTTAATATGTGTCAAATACTGGTCTTTCCTCCTGACTATTAATTAAATGGGAATTACATTAAATACAGTTTATTGTGTAAGCAAAAACGAATATATAATGCGGGACTTTTAATTATAAACCAGCTGGAAATACACCGGGACTCTTATTTTGAAATCTCGGCTTACTATTGAAGTTGCAGGAGTTCATTCAAGTTCAGATGAGGAGATAAAATATGCATTGTTACAACCGTCTAAAACATATTACTATATAAACATCGTAAAGTAAACATTGTCATTATTCATCAGCATTAGTTCATAAACAATAGTCTGGCATAAATGTGTGTTATTGATTGAGCCGCTCTGGAGCTGGATTGGGGATGAGCCTGTAGGCCGTGTGTTCTCCAGCGGTTAGATCAGTTCAGATCAAATGTGCTCATCTGTGACACAGGACATGTAACTAATATTTTATTTAGTTATCGTCTCGTTTGTCTCGCGGTCATACACCGATTGGTCTGTGCTGTGCTTTACTGTCTGTGGTGCTGTGCTTTACTGTCTGTGGTGCACTTCAAATCAAACATGCCATCTTCCACGTTCTGACGTCACCTCGCTGTATACGCTCCGTGCAGCGCCATTTTCAAATCAATGGTATCCAAAGTCTGCAGTTCACCTTTATATATGTCGACTTCTGAGGCCAGATCGCAGACCTTCTAAAAGGTGAGTCGATTAGACGTTAGTGTTTTTTGTTGTTGTTTTGTTATATATGCAAAATTTGTATGACTGGGTAGTACTGCAGTCATTTCTGGGTGAGACAAATATAGGCTAACAGTTACTTGTTGTGATGTGTGATTTATTTTTAAATGGTTGGCGTGTGTTAAATTGAACTACTATTTGAGTGCAGATGGGCTTTGCCGCTTTATATTTTATGAATTAGTGACTCTTACATGTTTCATAACATCAATTTTAACTTAAAATACTTATTAATTAACATTAGCCGTTTTCCCCCTGTTGGACCAAAAGCAAGTGTGCCAGGGCGTGCTCTCTCTGTTGCTCTGGCAACATTACTATTATCATTATTACCATTAGAAATAATTGTATGTTTAGTCTTAACCTGTGAATTTAATGCCATCAAAGTTCCATTCAGTTTGTAAAAAATTGTCAACAATATTTTCCCCTTGTTTGTTCTTTTGAAATATAAAGGCCATTAATGTCTTTGTCTGTAAAACAAACAAACAAACAAACATTTATTTGTCTGTAAATGTCATCACTCATTTTAATAAAATCAGGTTATTTAATTAATTCATATTTTATAATAGTTATTATTATTAAATTATTATTAAAGTTAATTTAATTTTTAATTGCTATACATTTCTGTAACTGTTAGTTGCAAGTTTAATTAGAAAATGAATCATCTGTATGTCAGTACTTACACACACTCTCTCTCTTTCTCACACACACAGTGATTTTTCAACAGTTTCTCAAACCTATCCAAATGGAGTTCGACATGAACAGGGTATGATCCTTTTTTGCCCCATAGCTTATATTTTTGGACCCCATTTAATGTTTTAATAAAGCAACTCAAATATATGTACAAATACAATTATGCAAAGAAAAAAATCAGGCCTATAACAAATGCTGGAAAAGGGCAAAAATATTCCAACAAAGCACTGAGTCAACAGATACAGTATATTTCAGAGCAAGCTAGTCCAAAGACTGCATATGAGGTATTGAGAAAATGAGCAGTATATTGTACATACTGTATGCTTAGTCTTAATTTATTGTAAGTAACAGTAACATGTGTGGGTTTTGTGTATCTTTACTGGATTTTAAGTTGCCTGTCGTCGAACACACACCAAGGTGCTGGAAAAAGTAATTGAGGACTTCATATCAGAAACACTGAAGTTTGCTCCACACAGAGATAAGGGAAGGCTTTTGTAATTTTTGTAGTTTGTAAAAAATTAATAAAGACAACAATGCAAATGATATACTAATACTATGTTTTGTTTCTACAGATGTCTCAATTTAAGGTGTCACTTCAGCCCGAAGCAGAGACTTCTGGAAAAGAGGACACACAACACACTTAATTAGTTGTTTTACACACAAAGTATCTCGTTATACGATTTGGAATGTTTCAGTTTGTGGAATGTTTGAGGATATTTACATTTACATTTACATTTAGTCATTTAGCAGACGCTTTTATCCAAAGCGACGTACAAATGAGAGCAATAGAAGAAACTAGAACAGTCAAGGGCAACAATATGCAAGTGCTGTAACAAGTCTCAGTTAATCTAACACAGAACAAGCGACAATTTTTTTTTTTTTTTTTTTTTTAAATAAATTAGACAGACAGAGAATGAATAGAGGGATAAGTCAAGATTCTTGATTGATCAAGTGCTGCTGGAAAAGACGTGTCTTTAGCCGTTTTTTGAAAATGGCTACAGACTCGGCTGCTCGAATTGCGATAGGCAGGTCATTCCACCAGGTGGGGGCGGTCCAGGAAAAGGTCCGTGAGAGTGATTTCATGCCTCTTTGGTATGGCACCACAAGGCGTCGTTCACTGGCAGAACGTAAGCTCCTGGAGGGTGTGTAAGTCTGAACAAGCGAGTTTAGGTATATTGGTGCAGAGCCAGTGGTTACTTTGAAGGCGAGTACCAGTGTCTTGAATTTGATGCGAGCGGCTATTGGCAGCCAGTGGAGATTGATGAAGAGAGGCGTGACGTGTGCTCTCTTCGGCTCGTTAAAGATCACCCTCGCCGCTGCATTCTGGATCAGTTGCAAGGGTTTGATAGTGCATGCCGGAAGGCCTGCTAGAAGAGCATTACAGTAGTCCAGTCTGGAGAGAACAAGAGCTTGGACCAAGAGTTGTGTGGCCTGCTCTGATAGGAAGGGTCTAATCTTCCTAATGTTGTATAATGCAAATCTGCAGGACCGGGATGTTGCAGTGATGTGGTCAGTGAATTTTAGCTGATCATCAATCACAACTCCAAGGTTCCTGGCTGTCCTGGACGGAGTTATGGTTGATGATCCGAGCTGAATGGAGAGATTATGATGAAGTGCTGGGTTGGCTGAGACCACGAGCAGTTCTGTCTTTGCAAGGTTGAGTTGCAGGTGATGCTCCTTCATCCAGGCAGAAATGTCTGTTAGGCAGGCAGCAATACGAACACCAACCGTGGGATCATCTGGTTGAAATGAGAAGTAGAGTTGAGTGTCGTCGGCATAGCAATGATAGGAAAAGCCATGTTTCTGAATGACAGTTCCCAGTGATGACATGTAGATGGAGAAGAGAAGTGGTCCAAGCACTGAGCCCTGTGGAACTCCAGTGGCTAGATGATGTGACTTAGACACTTCACCTCTCCATGACACCCTGAAGGACCTACCTGAGAGGTAAGACTTGAGCCACTGGAGAGCAGTACCCGAGATGCCCATCTTCATGAGAGTTGACAGGAGGATCTGGTGGTTTACTGTGTCAAAAGCAGCAGACAAATCCAGTAAGATAAGTACTGTGGATTTGGAAGCCGCTCTTGCCTGTCTCAGTGCCTCCGTAACCGAGAGCAGGGCAGTCTCAGTTGAGTGGCCACTTTTGAAGCCGGATTGGTTGATGTCCAGGAGGTTGTTCTGTTCAAGAAACGTAGAGAGCTGGTTAAAAACAACTCGCTCGAGTGTCTTTGCAATGAAAGGCAGAAGGGATACCGGTCTGTAGTTTTCTAAAAGTGCTGGGTTCAGAGAGGGTTTCTTAAGCAGTGGGGTTACCCGAGCCTGCTTGAATGCTGTGGGGAAGGTCCCGGTGTGAAGAGAGGTGTTGACAATGTGAGTGAGTGCAGGAGTAACAGAAGAAGAAATGGCCTGAAGGAGGTGAGTGGGGATAGGGTCAAGCGGACAGGTAGTGGGGTGGTTGGAAAGGATGAGTTTGGAGACTTCAGCTTCGGAGAGCAGAGAAAAAGAGGGGAGTGTATGTGTGATGGTTGTTGAGATGTGCGTGTCGGTTTGTGGTGTGGAGAATTGGCTGCTGATGGAGGAGATTTTATTTGTGAAAAATGATGCAAAGTCGTCAGCTGTAAGAGTTGATGAAGGAGGGGGGGGAGGAGGACAAAGGAGGGAAGAGAACGTTCTGAAAAGTGCAAGAGAGTCAGAGCAGTTGTTGATTTTGTTGTGGTAGTATTTAGTTTTAGCAGTGGAGACATTAGCAGAGAAAGAAGCGAGGAGAGACTGATACAGGGTCAGGTCAGTAGTGATTTTAGTTTTTCGCCACTTCCTCTCTGCCACCCGGAGCCCAGAGCGATGTTCGCGGAGAACATCAGACAGCCAGGGGGCAGAGGGAGTGGTGCGGGCTGGCCTGGTTGAAACGGGACAGAAGTTGTCTAAGCAAGATGTTAGAGTGGAGCAAAGAGTGTCAGTAGCACTGTTAGTGTCCAGTGCTGAGAACTGAGCAGGTGGATGGAGTGAGGAGGAAACCATAGTGGATAGACGGGAGGGAGAGAGTGAGCGTAGATTACGCCGAAAGGTGATCAGCGGAGGAGTGTGTGTTGTGTCAGGAGTCAGTAGGAGGTTTAGAGTGATGAGAAAGTGATCTGAGGTGTGCAATGGAGTAACTAAAGGGTCGTCTGTGGAGCAGTAGCGTGTGTAGATAAGGTCCAGATGGTTACCTGATTTGTGAGTAGCTGTAGTAGATACTCACTTAAGGTCGAATGAGGTCAGAAGAGTGGTGAAGTCTGCAGCCTGTGGTTTATCAAGGTGAATGTTGAAGTCACCGAGCAGTACCAGAGGGGTGCCATCCTCGGGGAAGTGAGATAGTAAAATATCCAATTCCTCCAAGAAGTTACCCAGTTGACCTGGAGGGAGATAAATAACTACAACATGGATTTTAGCAGGGTGAGTGATAGTGATTGAGTGTGATTCAAATGAGTCGTTGCCAGATAAAGAAGGAATGGGCTCAAATTTCCAATCCTTTGAGATGAGCAGACCAGTACCTCCGCCCCTCCCAATCGGGCGAGAGGTGTGTGAAAAAGAGAAATTATTTGAGAGGGCCGCAGGAGTGGCAGTGTCTTCTGGTTTGATCCAGGTTTCAGTTAGAGCCATGAGACTGAGATGTGAATGAGTGGAGAACGATGCAATAAAGTCTGCTTTGTTTACAGCAGACTGGCAATTCCAGAGACCAATTGGAATGGACATTAATGTAGCAGAGGAAATAGGTACACTACGCAGATTATTAGTATTACGGCGTCTAGAATGTACGGAGCGTGATTTACGGGTGTGTGTGATAATAGTAGAGATTTGGAAGCACATAGTGAATACAGGTCAGACAAATAAACAGATGAAAACAAGTAAACCACAAAAGTGGACAAAGTAGAAGGGAAAGCTATACTCAAGTGCCTTGTCAGTGTACTTACTCAAGTGGAGTCGCGCAGAGTAGAGTCGATGTCTTTACACTCTTCGGTCTTCACACGAGGAGGGCTTCACACGAGGGCTGCCGCTTCCGCTGCCGCGGAGCACTACTCAATTTATTCTCACAATAAGTGTCGTTAGTGAATACAACTGGCCACGCCCAGCGAAACGCGTTAGCTTGCACGTGGTCAAGGGATCAGCTTGTTAACAAACAAACAGCCAACTACACCACATAGACAACGTTCTAAATAACAGCTGAACTACAGATCAAATGAGGAAAATAAATACAGTACTCACACAATAGTTGTTCTCCCTGATGTTCGATCGCTTCTCTCGGTTATAAAATGTGAAAGCAACATAAGATATCAGTTATGATACTGTTTTCATTTAGATGTACTGTATGTTACAATGCACTTATCCTTGGCAAAAGGTTGACAAATAAAATGTGAAAATATATTAAAATATGAAAAATGTTTGTGTAGTGTCTTACAGTTTTTGGTGTTGACAAATATAAGTAGTAATGTTTTATCAAATGTTATTGTTTGAATTGATATTTCTTTAAAAAAAAAAAATTCCCAGGGCAGTGTTTGGAGGAAAGTTTATACGTTTTTCCTTGCATTCTCAAGATGACAGAATTGAATGTTCCTTTAACGTTCACATTAACCTAGAAAAACACATTAATACATGGAAAAAACGCACATTTTAAACATTTAAAGAACATTAACTAATAACATTTTCATAACGTTTTCAAGATGATAGAATGGAATGTTTCTGTAACGTTCACATAAACCAAGAAAAAACGTTCTTAATACATGAAGAAAACGCACATTTTAAACATTTAAAGAACATTAACTAATAACATTTTCATAACGTTTTCAAGATGATAGAATGGAATGTTTCTGTAACGTTCACATAAACCAAGAAAAAACGTTCTTAATACATGAAGAAAACGCACATTTTAAACATTTAAAGAACGTTAACCAATAACATTTGCATAACGTTTTCAAGATGATAGAATGGAATGTTTCTGTAACGTTCACATAAACCAAGAGAAAACGTTCTTAATACATAAAAAAAACCGGACATTTTAAACATTTAAAGAACATTCCGTAATAACGTTTTCATAACGTTTTCAAGATGATAGAATGGAATGTTTCCGCAACGTTCACATAAACCAAGAAAAAACGTTCTTAATACATTAAGAAAACGCACATTTTAAACATTTAAAGAACATTCCGTAATAACGTTTTTGTAATGTTTTCAAAATAATTGAATGGAATGTTCCTGTAATGTTCGCAGAGACCCCACAAAAAACGTTCTTAATACATTAAAAAAACTGGACGTTTTGAACGTGTACAAAACATTCCCAAATAACGTTTTGATAACTTAAAGGGAATGTTAACAAAACGTTCTGACAACAAAGTTTTGTTAGCTGGGACACATCTCTCAGCACCGGCATCTTCCCTACCACATTCAAGCAGGCTCAGGTAACTCCACTGCTTAAGAAACCCACACTAAACTCATCACTCATAGATAACTACAGACCTGTTTCTCTACTACCATTCATAGCAAAAACTATTGAACGAGTTGTTTTCAACCAGGTTTCATCCTTCCTATCACAGAATAATCAGCTGGACATCAACCAATCAGGTTTCAAAAGGGGCCACTCCACAGAGACTGCACTACTGTCAGTCACTGAAGCCCCGCGGATAGCTATAGCTGACTCCAAATCATCAGTCCTTGTCCTGCTTGATCTATCTGCGGCCTTTGACACGGTCAATCATCTGGGCATCAGAGGGACTCCACTCCTTTGGTTTAGTCCTATCTCACAGGTAGGTCTTTCAAGGTTGCCTGGAGAGGTGAGGAATCCCAAGCACATCCACTGACCACTGGGGTTCCCCAGGGGTCTTGGTCCTCTCCTCTTCTCCATCTACACTACTTCATTGGGACCCATCATTCAGGCACATGGCTTCTCATACCACTGCTATGCTGATGACACTCAGCTCTACCTTTCATTTCACCCAGACGACCCCACAGTAGCTACACGAACCTCCAGCTGTCTGGCTGACATTTCTGCATGGATGAGAAAACATCACCTGCAGCTCAACCTGGCAAAGACTGAGTTTCTCATCTTCCCCGCCAGTCCCACCATACAACATGACTTCACCGTCCAGTTAGGTACATCCTTGATTTCCCCATCAAAGTCAGTCAGAAATCTTGGAGTAACATTTGATGACCAGCTGTCCTTCAGAGAACACATTTCTAAGACAGCTCGCTCATGCCGGTTTGCGCTCCACAACATCAGGAAGATTAGACCGTTCCTAACAGAGCATGCAACACAGCTTCTTGTCCAGGCCCTGGTTATCTCTAGACTTGACTACTGCAATGCGCTTCTGGCTGGACTCCCCTCTTGTGCGATCCAATCACTTCGAATGATCCAGAATGCAGCAGCACGTCTTGTCTTCAACGAGCCCAAAAGGACCCACGTCACACCTCTCTTCATCTCCCTGCACTGGCTACCACTCGCTGCTCGCATCAAGTTTAAGGCACTGACGCTTGCATACAGAGCCACCACGCGCTCAGCTCCTGCTTACTTTGACCCCATTCTACAAATCCACACCCCCACCAGAAGCCTTCGCTCAGCAAAGGAACGACGGCTTGTGGTACCATCACAGAGGGGGAAAAAATCCCTTTCCAGAACATTTTCATTCAACGTTCCCAGCTGGTGGAACGATCTTCCCAACACCATCCGAAACGCAGAATCATTGACATCATTCAAAAGTCAACTTAAAACTCAGCTCTTCCGTGAGCACTTAACCTCATTAAAAAAAAAAAAACTTTTCCTCTCCTCTTTCTCTTTCTTCTTCCCTCCCCACTCTAGCCTGTGCTACACTGAGCAATGTACACGGTCTCAGGATTTCAGGCTCTTCATGACCTATTGCTTCATGTTCCCCCAAGTTGTAAGTCGCTTTGGATAAAAATGCATAAATGTAAATGTAAATGTATCACTCTCTGCACCCCCTTGGGACCCAGAGATGGAGGAAATTGCTCTTTTATTGAAAATTTGGGCACCAGAAACAAAGCTCGTTAGATCGAGGCAGAGGCACGGGGACTCCACCCCTTGCGAAATGGAGTCTAGACCACAACTCTGAGATGGTCATGTTCCCACAGTGAGAACATGAGTCATCCACCAGCGCTGCCTCAGCGTGCTGAATGCCCAAACACGAGATACAGCGTTGGTGACCATCCCTCGGTGACAGGTAACCACCACACCCAGAAACGCACAGAAAGAATGTCATCTTGAAAAAGACGCAAGCTCTTTCTGTGTTGCTCTTTCAGAGGATCGCTCTCCTTGGTGCTGAAGCACGCAGGGGGAGGGGCCGCGGCGACACAGTCAGGGAAATAGTGCAGCCTGACGTGCGCGCTCTCTCTCACCGGACACTCTCTACCAGCCGTAAGAACGGCTTTTTAGCGCTCTCCACCAGGCGCACCGAACCAGCTGTGAGAACAGCCCTTGTGTTTGCTCTCACGAGCAAAAAAGAGAGATGATCGTAAGACCACACAACCCACTGCTGTGCCGTCACACCAACACCGACTGAAGAGCGCTTCCAAAAGGGCAGGCTTCCAGTCAGGACTGCGAAGTAGGTGAGTGATGTCTAGCACAACCAGATACCACTCGGCTCCGAAGCAAAAGGTTGATTTGATGCAAGCACCTGTGTCTCATTTATACCCGCGCTGCATGGCATGAACACCTGGTGCAATCATTGCATGCCAATGTGCATTGGCTTGTTTAGTTTCACTCGAAGTAGATTGGCTCTCACGAGCGAGATTCCTATTCGTCGGTACTCCGACGTGGCGTCGAGAGTGACCGACTGAATGGGAAGTCCTATTATGAGATCATTCACAAAAGCTTATTCTCATAATGTGACCACTTCAAAAAATAAATACTTTTTTGTTAATGTTTATTCACCACCCCTTTAAAGTAAATAGAATTGCAGCATAAACTATAAATTTAGTGTGTAGTACGGTTGCTCAACGCACTGCAACTGAAGAAAACATGCAAATAGAAAAAAAACACCAGCAAATTAAGAAAACATCTTCATCAGTTTTACAACACATGTGCTGCTAAAGTTCACAACACAACCAAATACAGAAACGTGCTGCAAAAGATCACAACACAACCATATACAGAAATGTGCTGCAAATACTCACAACACAACCAAATACAGAAACGCTCTGCAAAAGTTCACAACACAACCAAAAACAAAAACGCACTGCAAATGCTCACAACATAACCAAATACAGAAACGAGCTGCAAAATTTCACAACACACCAAATACCTAAACGCGCTGCAAAAGTTCACAACACATCCATACAGAAACGCACTGCAAAAGTTCACAACACATCCATACAGAAATGCACTGCAAAAGTTCACAACACAACCAAATACAGAAATGCGCTGGAAAACCAGGTCCGGCGATCTCAAGCTCCCCTCTGTGATGATCTGAACGATGATGATGATGATGATGATGATGATGATGATGATGATGATGATGATGATTATTAGGCTACTTTTATAATTAAATTAAATTAATACTATTACAATTAATTTGCCCCGCAAAAAGTTCATAGTGCATCACAGCATAATCGATGCCGAACTAACTCCTTATTTAAAAAAAAAAAACAACTTAACACGAAATAGCCTACATCTCTTCTATTGTTTCTCTCTCACTAGGCTAGTAATAGGCTACGTATGGACCACAATATAAATATTAAGGAAATAAATTAAAGCCTACCGTTATCAGGACATATTCAGCTCTCATCGCTCAGTTTTTAGTTTCATTTTCTGCAGTGAATAAAATAATCTGGGATTTCAGACTTCTTCTCCAGCATAACTATCCCAAAGTTTGCACAATTGCTTGTGTGATATCCATTGACTTGCCTTTGTGGTTTAAAACGCAAACATTTCCAATTGTGATGTGACACTCGCAAAATGATGAACAACGATTCGCAGTGCACGTCATATCCCGTGATAATAAAATCAAGTCAATTATTAAATACATTATTATTTATTAATAATAATTTATTAATAATATAATACATTTTCATGCAAGCCCCCCTGAGAATTGTAAAATGGTTAATAAAATGGCTGTGACTGCTTAGTCCAGTGTTGTGGTGTGGTTGATGACCTGAAAGGTGAGTTTTTTTGTTTATTTTAACATCCTGATCTTTGCGTTGTGAGTATTTGTAGTGTGTTTCTGTATTTGGTTGTGTTGTGAACTTTTGCTGCGCTTTTCTGTATTTGATTGTGTTGTGAACTTTTGCAGCGCATTTGTTGTCAAACTGATGACTGTTTTCTTTATTTTCTGGTGTTTTTTCTATTTGCATGTGTTTTCTTCAGTTGCAGTGCGTTGAGCTCTCTCGGCCACCGTAGTCTAGGCACCCTCAGACTTGTGCCGGAAACTAGCTAACATACTCTGACGAGCCAAAACTTCTTCCATTCCCACGCAACTATTTGGAGTCAAAATATAAAACGTAGAGAGAAGGTTTCATCCTGAAAAGGAACATAAGGAGCAGTTGTTTGACATGCCCCAATTCCCTTTAAATTCATCTCATTCCTCTTGTCCATTATTCATGCGGAAGCCGACATACTGTAGAGGAAGGGGCACAGATGCTCTGGACATAGAGGTGGGGGTTACTGTGAAATAGAGTGTGTTTTGGAACATCTAGTAGGCTATAGCAATAAATGTCCATATATTGCATATATTTTGATGCATGAAGTCTAAAGCCAGATGGACGGTTTACTTGAGTTATGAGGTGACTGTGGGATGTTCTCAGCAGTGATGTAAAAAAAAAAAAAAAAGAATGTTTCTGTAGATAGTTGTCACAGTTGTTATGTTGATGTATATAGTCAAAGACTCTTATTTTAACATGGTTTGGCTCTTATGTTTATTTTCTTCTTCATCTCTGGCTGCAGACTTCTACAGACTTCTGAGGTAGCATTTGATGATCTACAACAAAACAGGGCAAGTTTTGGGATAACTGAACCTGTTTTTAATTACTATAATTGTAATTTCTCGCTACAAATCACATTAAAAGTGGATTTTTAAAATTGTTTACATTTACACACATACTGACCACCGAACGCACCTCTGAGATTTTTGCACAGGATTATTGGTTATCATAGGCAGAAGGCTACATCTGCTGCCTTTCAAAATCAGTTAGATGAAGGTATCTCAGGAGACAGGAAGTGAAGCTAAAATCGGATTTGGACGTGCATTGATGCCTTTTTACCTTGGACTGCTTTTAAGTCCACTTTTAGACATACACCCGTGAACTTCCCTAAGCACTTCTCCTCAGGGGGAATCCCCACCGCCATTTTGAAGTGCGTTTAACTTCGTCAAGTGGAAGAGGGGAAGTTTATTTGGACAGACCCTCGACCTCTCAATTTTGACAGAGGGAGCGAGTCTACTCAACATGTACACTTCAGGCAGATCCACAGACCACAATGCACCATGATTGTGACTGCACAGCAGATCATGCTTAATTTACCCCCACCCCACATAACTCTAGTGTATGATATTGGTGTTATTTTGACATTTAACCACATTTAATAGTCGTTGTAGCTACCTTATAGTTCATTAGGAACTCAAGATGGCGCCGAGGATGGCTGCTGCGTCGCGAGCTCTGTCACTACATTGCAGTTTTTTGTTTGTTCTGTTTATAGTTTTTTTTTTTTTTTTGTCTTGGATGTTGTCTGCCTTACTGCGTACGGCAGACAGACACTTTTGGACATTGGTTCGGCAATCGCACACCGAAAACCGGACTTTAAATTCTTCAGTGACGAAGAACACGGCACGGTCGAACACGGCAGCGGAGCCCTTTGTGTGGGTGGTCCGACCGCGGAAACGCAGCCGGAGAAGGGGAAGCAGAGCCGGCGTGCTCATCATAGTAAGACGCCGTGCAAACCGACCCCCGCTTCCCAGTATTTTACTGGCAAATGTTCAGTCTCTGGACAACAAACTCTGCGAGCTGAGAGCATGGATTTCTTTCCAACGAGAGACGAGGGACTGCTGCATTATCTGCCTTACAGAAACTTGGATGTCTGCTGAGATTCCAGATTCGGCCATCGAAACCACGGGGTTCTCCGTGCATCGAATGGACAGAGAAAAATATCTCTCAGGGAAAAGCAAAGGCGGGGGTGTATGTTTTATGATCAACAGATCCTGGTGTGATCAGAGGAACGTACATTCTATCAAGTCTTTCTGTTCTCCTGATCTGGAACCTCTCATGGTTCTGTGCCGACCATTCTGGCTATCGAGGGAATTCACAGCGGTCATCATCACAGCTGTGTATATTCCCCCACAAGCCGACACAGACAGACTAAAGGAACTGTATAGGACAGTGAGTGAGCAGGAAACCGCGCATCCTGAGGCTGCGTTTATTGTGACTGGTGACTTTAACAAAGCCAACTTCAAGCGCATTGCACCTAAATACCACCAACATGTTAACTTCAACACGCGAGGGACCCGTGTCTTAGATCACTGTTAATCTCCCTTCCGGGATGGTTACAAGTCCCTCCCGCGCCCACCATTTGGCAAATCGGATCACTCTTCCATTCTCCTTCTGCCCGCATACAGGCAGAGACTGAAACAGGAAGCACCCGCCCTCAGAACCATCCAGTGCTGGTCGGACCAATCAGACTCTATGCTACAAGACTGTTTTGATCACGCGGACTGGGAGATGTTCCGGTCGGCCTCTGATGACGACATCGAGGTCTATGCTAATAGCGTAACGTGTTTCATCAGGAAGTGCGTAGAAGACGTTGTTCCGACCAAAACAATTCGGCTGTACCCAAACCAGAAGCCGTGGCTAAATGGGGATGTTCGCGCGGCACTCAATGTGCGGACCTCCACTTTTAACTCCGGTAATGCGGAGGAGCATAAACAAGCAAGTTATGCCCTCCGGAAAACCATCAGAGCAGCAAAACGCCAGTACAGGGACAAGATTGAAGGACAGTTCAACACCACCGACTCTAGAAGCATGTGGCGGGGAATTAACACCATCACTGTCACATGTCTGTCCTGTCTTGTGGAGCACATGTGGTGTGTTGTTGGTTTGGGCTGTGCTCGTGTCTGTGTCTGATCCCTCCCCCTTGTTATCTTATTAGTGTTTGATTTCCTCCACCTGTTCCCTCCTGATTTCTTCCCCTTTATATAGGTCCCATGTGTTCTCAGTCTTTTGTGGTTACGTTGTCTTGTGTACGTGTTCCCTTCCCTGTGATCCGCTCCCTGACTTCCCTTCCCTGTGATCCGCTCTCCGACTTTTTGGTTTGTTGTTTGTTTCTGTTATGTTGTTTTGTATTAGATTATGTTTTCCCCCTTGTGGGTTTTTGTTTGTGTTTATGTTTATTTTGTTAATTAAAAACCCTTTTTTCCCTGCTATTGAGTCCTCACCTCAGTTTCTTTCAGCTGCACGTGACAATCACGGACTATAAAGGGAACACAAACTCCACCGTGAATACCGCTGCCTCTCTCCCGGACGAGCTCAACACCTTTTATGCTCGCTTTGAGGGAACTAACACCGCCCTCGCGGAGAGAGAGCTCGTGGCTGAAGATGCAGAGGTTAGTTCACTCTCTGTATCTGTAGCGGATGTAACCCGATCCTTCCGGCGGGTGAACATCGGAGAGAGAACACCGCCCCATCACCATCAATGGAGCACCGGTGGAGAGAGTCAGCAGCTTCAAGTTCCTCGGTGTCCACATCACAGAGGAACTCTCATGGTCCGTCCACACCGAGGCCGTTGTGAAGAAGGCTCATCAGCGCCTTTTCTTCCTGCGACGGCTGAGGAGGTTTGGAATGAACCGCCACATCCTCACACGCTTCTACAGCAGCACCATAGAGAGCCTGCTGACTGGCTGCATCACCACTTGGTACGGAAACAGTACCGCCCACAGCCGCAAAGCCCTGCAAAGGGTAGTGCGCACGGCCAGCTGCATCATCGGAGGTGAGCTTCCCTCCCTCCAGGACATTTATGCCAGGCGGTGTGTGAAGAGAGCTCAGAGGATCATCAGAGACTCTAGCCACCCGAGCCATGGGCTGCTCTCAATGCTGCCACCAGGCGGTACCGCAGCATCAGAACACGCACCAGCCGACTCCAGAACAGCTTCTTCCCACAAGCAATCAGACTACTTAACTCCTGATCCATCAGGATCATAACACACACTGGACAGAATATCACTCAGCACAACCCACTGTAGATACACACACATTATATACACATTTATTTATCATATAGCATCTATTGTACATTGGATCTCTATTGTGATTAATATTGTATACTGTACATTGTATATTATTATTATAGCTTAATGTATATTGTTTAATGTATGTTTAGTGTACATTGTTTAAAGTATATGTATATTGTAAGTATGTGTATATTGTTTAAAGCTGTGAGAACTACACTCACATTGTGTAAATTATTTATTGTTTATTGTAGAGTTTACTGTGCTGTGAGTAATTGTGGGTGCATCAGATGTGTAATCTGATGTTGCTTTAAATGTTGTACATGTCATATCATGACTGCTATGTTGCTCGGAACTGCACCTAAGAATTTCACCAACTGTTGCACTTGTGTATATGGTTGTGTGACAATAAAGTGATTTGATTTGAAATTGTATTTGTACCATTTTCGTATTTTTTATGGGCTATTTTATATTTAATGTAAACATTTTAATATATTCATATTTATTTTTTTAACAGCCCAAGCATACATACAGGTCTATTTAATGGTGCACAAAAAATTAATAAGGAAAAAACCTGTAAATAATAAAGCAGCTCTATAACAGATTTCAAGTGATCAAGGGCTTAGGGCGTTCCATTTAAATGCATTTCAAGGGTTCAGGCAGTAGTGGGTATGTGCAATGTAAGCAATGACATATATATGAGTGAATGAGACTTAATTTTAGCGAGGAAAGGGCATTAAAAATTTGACTTAAACACAGCCCTGGAATGCATCATCCAAAGGCAGCATTTTTCAGATGCAGCCAGTGTTTCCTGTGTTTAGGTTTGTCACCATAGTTACTCATTAGTTCATCACCTGTGCCTTATTTAACTTACTACCCTGTGTATTGATTCCCTTCTGCTTGTGTTTTATATGTTTGGAGGTTCTTGTTTTGGTACCCCTGTGTTCGTACATATTTAAAAAATACACAACATTATCCTCCAATACTTAATTATGCTTAACTTGTGCATTTAAAATGTTATTAATATTAAATATATTAATATTAATTAATCTAACTGGATAAAGGTGGTGTCAGCATGGTTGCAATCAAGACAAGGAGATGAGGAGATCTATTTGTAGTAGATTTTATAAACAAAGACTCAAAACTAAAACACTTCAAAACAGGAACAGAACAACCATGTTAACCTGACGAGATCAGACAATCAACTTTAAGAAACACAGAGCTTAAATACAAACAAAACAATTAATGAAATGAACAACAGGTGCGTATGATAATTAAATTATCAAGAAACCATAGAAACGAAATGCAAAACCAATACAAAAAATAACAAAGACAATATACATGTGGTGAAAGCAAACAGAGACTCAGAAATCCCTTATAAATCAACAATAAAAAAGCATGAACCAGGGCAGGTATGAGGGAAGACCATATGAACCAGGGCGGCACAAACAGTGAGAAAATCAAGGAAGGAGATGATGGAGGTAGAAGCCAGGAACCACCACCTGGAATCCCTTGATGTAAGCTCACTGCAGATTTGAGGGTGCCATGGTGGAGATTTGGCAGACAAAACCAGGGGGACGACCTACCGAGACGAGGCTTATGGTAATGAAGACCCAGGCAAAGCCGAAGAGCCGACGAGACGAGTCTAGGAGACCAAGACTGCAACTGCAACTCCAAGGAGCAACTGAGGTGAAGCCAGGCTGCCAGAGGACTGATGCAGAGCTGGCACGCCGAAGGGAGGGACGGTGGAGTCTAATGAAGCCAAAGGAGTGGAGGAATGAGTGACAGACAAAGGCCCTTAAGTCCATGGCAATGGCAAAGCGACGACTGACCAAGGCGGAACCAGACCTCAATAGTTCAGTGCTGGGCGACTGAACAGGCAGTACAGCACATCCGCCTTTGCTGATGGGATAGGGCTCCACACCATCCTCTCATAATCCACCAAAATATTCACTGGCACAGACGATGTTGCTGGCTCATGCACCTGGTCAGACGTACTAGGCTTGGGCTCCAGGGCGATAAATGGCTCAGGTGTCAGCTCTGGCTCTGGCATTGTAGCAGGAGCTCTTTTTCTGCAATGGGCTCTGGCTTTCTGTATGCTGGGTTGGTGGCGGCAGGTGGCACAATGGAGATCCTCCTCCATCTTGCCAATGGTAAAGGGGGATCCACAGTGATACAAGACCCATTCCACTTACTCCTTGAAGCTCCCTTGAGGACCGTAAAACACTCACAGGTTTTCGCCATCATAGTGGACCAGATGGTTCAAGTCCAGGAAATCATGCATGTGTCTCTCAAGGGAGCTTTCCCCCTGAGTGAGGAGGATTCGAACTGTCACTGAATCCATTTGTGGTAACAAATGAAAACAGAACTAGAACACATACCAAACGAATACAAAATGAACACAGGCCAGATACACATGACAAAAGCAAACACGAACTCAGAAATCCCTTACAGAAATCATATTGTATGTAATTTGTTTTATTTAAATGTACAAACAGGTTTTAAATTATTTTAGTTTTAGTTAACAATAACACTCCTGATTTCCTAAAGTTTTATATTCATTCAATTAAAACCAAATAGGCTATGTTGATTTACAACTACATATCAGTTTTTGAAAGAGGTTTAACACTAAAAAAAGCAATAGGTTAGGAATGTCAGTGGAAAAAAATGGTGCAGTGGTAGCACATGCTTCTGAGCCTGTGGCAATTCCTGATGCTATTCCTCCCTGTCTCCACTATTATTTTACTGTCTCTCTTTAGACGCTTAAAAGTCTATAAATAAATTAACACTTACAATAACAGTGAAATAGACCATTGTAGTCATAGATCCATTACAGCTATTACACAACTATAACCATCGTCACAGGTCTATTACAATTACAGTAGACCATAGCTTTATTTATATCTCCGTTCTATTGTTCTACAGCAATTATGATGTCAGTGTTCATGAGAAATACAATAGAACAAAACTTTATTACAGGTATTATGTTGTCATATATCTCTATTACCACAACATCTATTGTTTGTCAAAATCTGAAACATTTCTAAATAGCTTGACTTCAAGTACCTTCCACTAAGATCAGTTTTTTCAACTATTCTTAGTAACCATGATAATATTATAATCATACTTCAAACCATGCATGAACAGCATTTGCTGTGTCACTTCTTGACAGCAAAAGGGAAAACAGATGAGTCAATGTTTCTCTGTATGGAGAGCAGCTGTTCCACAATACATTGAGGCCAATGAAGAGAGACAGTAATAACCCAGAGAGAGACATTTACTGTATATAATCTGTTTGTGTCGATTGATGCCTGGAGAGCTCTAGAACACATCTGCGGAAACCAAACACAAAGGCTGGAGTGACAACACAACAAAATCCTCATTTCGAGCATTACACAAATTGATTTCCTCAACAGAATTTTTAACTCTCAGTGCAAGAAAGTGAAGAGAAAAAGAGCACTGCTGGAAATAAGGAATATCTTCAGCTAGAAAGATGTATTAAATCAATAGTTCACCCAGAAATTAATATTCTGTCATTATTTGCATATAAATCTTCACACACTTCTTTACCATTCAACAACAGTTCATTGTAACCATGTCTGTCCAGTTGCAAAAATTGCTAAACTATTTCCACTATTTTCCAAGTCTTCCAAATCATACAATATTATTCCAAGTCAAGTTGTTATTTTTGCGAAGTAACACCGCTATGGCCCTGTCCCACATGGCATGCACTTGCAGTCTTGTGGACTAATGGCTGCTGTGTGCTGTTAAGTTGTCAAGAACGTAGGGTGTCCCATTTGTCATTTTAGGTTTTTAAGAAGGGTGCTCTCGAGCGCCCCATTTGAGGCCAATATGCACCCTCGATGTGCCCTCGATTTGCCGAGCCTGCACTGAAGCAAGCTCCTCAGAAGACTTCTACCCAAAAGTCAAAGCGACACAGTCGAGGCATAGAGGATAGAGAAAAAAAAGTTTTACTAAGTTTACTGGGTTTATGTCATAAGGGTCAATTAATAATGACAGAACTTTCATTTTATTCCTTTAAGGGTAATACACTCACCTAAAGGATTATTAGGAACACCATACTAATACTGTGTTTGACCCCCTTTCGCCTTCAGAACTGCCTTAATTCTACGTGGCATTGATTCAACAAGCTGCTGAAAGCATTCTTGAGAAATGTTGGCCCATATTGATAGGATAGCATCTTGCAGTTGATGGAGATTTGTGGGATGCACATCCAGGGCACGAAGCTCCCGTTCCACCACATCCCAAAGATGCTCTATTGGGTTGAGATCTGGTGACTGTGGGGGCCATTTTAGTACAGTAAACTCATTGTCATGTTCAAGAAACCAATTTGAAATGATTGGAGCTTTGTGACATGGTGCATTATCCTGCTGGAAGTAGCCATCAGAGGATGGGTACATGATGGTCATAAAGGGATGGACATGGTCAGAAACAATGCTCAGGTAGGCCGTGACATTTAAACGATGCCCAATTGGCACTAAGGGGCCTAAAGTGTGCCAAGAAAACATCCCCCACACCATTACACCACCACCACCAGCCTGCACAGTGGTAACAAGGCATGATGGATCCATGTTCTCATTCTGTTTACGCCAAATTCTGACTCTACCATCTGAATGTCTCAACAGAAATCGAGACTCATCAGACCCGGCAACATTTTTCCAGTCTTCTGTCCAATTTTGGTGAGTTTGTGCAAATTGTAGCCTCTTTTTCCTATTTGTAGTGGAGATGAGTGGTACCCGGTGGGGTCTTCTGCTGTTGTAGCCCATCCGCCTCAAGGTTGTGTGTGTTGTGGCTTCACAAATGCTTTGCTGCATACCTCGGTTGTAACGAGTGGTTATTTCAGTCAAAGTTGCTCTTCTATCAGCTTGAATCAGTCGGCCCATTCTCCTCTGACCTCTAGCATCAACAACGCATTTTCGCCCACAGGACTGCCGCATACTGGATGTTTTTCCCTTTTCACACCATTCTTTGTAAACCCTAGAAATGGTTGTGCATGAAAATCCCAGTAACTGAGCAGATTGTGAAATACTCAGACCGGCCCGTCTGGCACCAACAACCATGCCACGCTCAAAATTGCTTAAATCACCTTTCTTTCCCATTCTGACATTCAGTTTGGAGTTCAGGAGATTGTCTTGACCAGGACCACACCCATAAATGCATTGAAGCAACTGCCATGTGATTGATTGATTAGATAATTGCATTAATGAGAAATTGAACAGGTGTTCCTAATAATCCTTTAGGTGAGTGTATAAATCAGATATACCAAACAAATATTTCTTTCACACACTGACCCATAATCCTTTACAGAGGAAGGCTAAACACGGGCCTGCTGACACGTGTGAAAAATATTTTCCGTGAGAGAACATCATTTGTAATTAAAGAATTGAGTTTGAAACTGGTGACCTGTTGCTCTGCTGTTTATTGGATGTAAGATATTTCTCCGAGAGTCCCTAAAGCACCCAGTCACAGGGTTCAAAGAGACAGCAGTATTGGGCCGCAGAAAGAATCCTCTTTGACAAATATGACAGGCGACAGAGAGCTGACATTGCACACTATTGTTGAGAACCATCATCCGTGAAGCGCTGCTTGAAGATGGAACTCCTAGCACATTCAGAGCTTTAATTCAATCATGCACACAGAATAATGTAATGTGCTGACAGAGTTTGTAAAAGTTTGTAATTTAATTCACTTTGATGATCCCTAAGGATGAACATGATTTGATATTTTCATTCTCAAGCATACTTGTAATAAGTGAAATGGTATTATGTTAAGCCTTAATATTTTTAGGGTACAACTATGCATGCTTCACTCATCAGAGTTTGCAAATGTATGCAAAGCAAACTTGTATGCACCAGCAGGTTACACTGCTATGTAATAGAGTAGTTCTACTGAAAAATAAACTGTTCCCTTTCGTTCAGTCACTACGATGTACGTTAGTGACTAACGAATGGGGGTTTCGCTTAGAAGCCTATCATCTTCGAGCATATAGAAAACGCCCAATGGCGTGCCAATGCCATGGGGCATGCGAATTTTGCATACGTAACTCCGCCTCACCGTGTGAGTATATAACATAAGGACATATAACATATATATCATCAGCAACAACGATGAGACTGCCTACAGGGAAGAGATCCAGCACCTGGCCACATGGTGCGCTGATAATAACCTGCTCCTCAACACCACCAAAATGAAGGAGCTCATCGTGGACTTCAGGAAAGAGTCAAGAGGCACACACGACACCATCCACATCAATGGAATGGCCGTTGAGCGTGTCTCCAGTTTCAAGTTTCTGGGGATCCACATCTCGGCGGACATGTCGTGGACGACCAACACCTCCAGCCTGGTCAAGAAGGCTCACCAGCGCCTCTTCTTCCTGAGGACACTGAGGAAGAATCAGCTCTCCTCGGCTATCTTGGTGAACTTCTATCGCTGCGCAATAGAAAGCATCCTGACCAACTGTGTCGCAGTATGGTATGGGAGCTGCTCTGTTGCGGAGCGCAAGGCACTGCAGCGGGTGGTGAAAACTGCCCAGCGCATCACAGGGACTCCACTACCTGCCATCGAGCACATCCAGAGGAAACGACGTCTGCATCGAGCTCGCAGCATCCTCAAGGACTCCTCACCCAGCCCACAGACTGTTTTCTCTCTTGCCCTCCGGCAGGCGTTTCAGGATCCTCCAGACCAGAACCAGTAGACTTAAGAACAGTTTTTTCCCCAGAGCTGTCTCTTTACTGAACTCAAACCCCCGTTGATCCACTTCCCTCATAAACTGCTAACTCTCCTACCTCACATCTGCCTTCACTTTGTTATTTGCACTACCGACTGTTTATTACAGTAATAACTGTTTACTTATGCATTTTGCACCACCATATCTTAACTGGATTATGCTCATTTGCACTGCCGACTGTATTTATAGTACCAAATGTTTACATTTGTATTTTGCACCGTACTTCTAACTGCAATATGCAACCACTTTCCACTGCACTTTTACACTTTCTTTCGGATAGCTCTGTCCATAATTTATTGCACTACCTTAATCCACTGCTATATTCCTCATATTAGCCTAACATATTATTGTATACCTCTATCCAGGGCTGGACTGGGGATAAAATTCGGCCCTGGCAAACCCAGCCCATCCGGCCCATGAGATCCTCGTGAATGTTTTTGCTGGGGTTAGGGCCTTACATTGGAGTAAATAAATAAAACTAGGACAGGGACAAATATTGATGGATATTATTGAATTTACTGCAAATGCAGATATCAAACTTGATATTGCACTTTTGTCACACAGAAATGCACTTGACAGTAAAGCGCTGACTTTGAGCTAGGATGCAATAAAGTAAATGTACTGCTTTTAAATTCTGTTGTGTAAAGTTGTTCCAAACCTGTATGACTTTGTCTCTTTTAACCGAGTTTAACTGTTGGCCAATTTTGGCCAAACCATGCTCCTCATTACCATGGGTATATGGTTTCTAAAATAAATAAATAATTTGTAATAAAAAAAAGTATTGTAAACACATAGAAAATACAAAAACAGCCTCTATAAAAGTGATTTATATTGCGCAATATTTAATGTAGCCTATAATAATAGCAACATTTTTAATAAATACATTTGTGCCAATGCACCATATTTCTTCACTGTTAGTAGCTGCAATGTAAATTGTGGTTGTGCTAGGGTGAGAAGTTTGTAGTGTGTATTTGCCAATTTACCTCGTTGTGTATGTACATGCTCATGGCTGTTTTCAGCTGATTCACCAAAGAACCGTTACGATTGTATAAAACAAAATTCAGTGTCAAAGTGCCATTCATCACTTAATAGAGCAGCTGAAACGCAGAGCATGTTCGTCAGCGGCAGCGCTGTGCGGATATTCGCCTTTTGCGGTTTCATGCGCCCAAATCCAAAATAAAAAAATTCAATAAATAAAACCAGCGCCTAATATGGACACATATCTATGCATATGGAAGAAGGAAGGTCTCTCTCGCTGTGACCTGTCAATTCAGAAGACAAATCAATGGGCCGCTGTCCCTGCATGATGGGCCAGTCTGTGGCAAAAAACCTAAATAAATAAATAAATAACCTTGTAGCGGCCCCAAAATGCGTCGGCCCACCGGGAAAATGCCCGGTATGCCAGATTACCAGTCCAGCCCTGCCTCTATCTGTAAAATTCTGTTTAAAGTAATAGCCATCTGTATATTATATTCATAGAACATATTCACTTGTAAATTCTGTTTATAGTAATAGCCATCTGTATATTTATTCACTGTACATATTCACCTGTAAATTCAGTTCTGTTTATAGTAATAACCATCTCTCTATGTATACATATTTATATATATTCAGTACATTTCCATGTCCTGCACTTACGCAACCACTGTATATATATCCTGCACTTGCTGCTATTGCACTTCTGGTTAGACCTAAACTGCATTTCGTTGCCTTGTACTTGTACTTGTGTAATAGCAATAAAGTTGAATCTAATCTAATCTAATCTATATAAGTGAGTCCTTCGTCCGTATTAGTCTTACGACAGGGAACTCACACTTACGCAGGGCACTGGAAGACAGCTGAGTGGCGGGATTATATTGGAACCCCCATTCGTTAGTCACTAACGTACGTCGTAGTGACTGAACGAAAGGGAACGTCTCGGTTACGGATGTAACCCTCGTTCCCTGAGGAGGGAACGGAGACGTACGTTCCGTTGCCACATCAGCTGTGCTACCTGGAACGCGGGAGTTCAGTCTTGGCTCCTCAAGCAGGTAACATAATGCGATATTGCTACGTACTTCCTTATATACTCACGCGGTGAGGCGGAGTTACGTATGCAAAATTTGCATGCCCCATGGCATTGGCACGCCATTGGGCGTTTTCTATATGCTCGAAGATGATAGGCTTCTAAGCGAAACCCCCATTCGTTAGTCACTAACGTACGTCTCCGTTCCCTCTTCAGGGAATGAGGGTTACATCCGTAACCAAGATGATTTCTGGCTTACTGCAATGTTTTTTTTATTTTTCTTAAATGGCCATAAATTATAAAATGTCTATCAGAAGCTGATCACTGGTTGGGGGACTAGTGCAGACTTGAAATGTAATGTACATGAAGAATTAGATTTACATTCAAATATGGAATGGAACCCAAGCCCCAAAATGTTGCAGCACTAGGGGCAATATTAGGTCCCAAGGGGCTTTCACACTGGCAGTTAAGTTAGAAACGGTTAGCACGGTTTGCATGAAAAGTTGGTAAAGCTGTCCTAAGCCCTTGATCACTCGGAATCCGATATGGAGCTGATTTATTATTTACAGATTTTTTTCCCTTATAATTTTGCGTATGCACTATTCTATAGGCCTTTATGTATAACAAATATTAATATATTTATATTGTGGCAAGCAGGGCGGGCCGAGAGCCGAGCCATGGGAATGGAGCAAGGCCGCTGGGTGACTGCTAACCTGCGCACACACCGGTCTCGAGTCTCACAGAAGGAGAACCGGGAGGAAAAAAGGAGGAGTGATGACAGTGCAAGACTAGGAGAGAGGACCAGGCCTGGACTATTTACGTTGAGTTTTATGTTCTATTATGTTTATACTTTCGTTTTGTTGTTTGTTTATTTTATGATTAAAGTTTTGTTGAGCATTCGCCGGTTCCCGCCTTCTTCCCTCAACTACTGTACAAACATTGTTACACTAGTGCCAAAACCCAGGAGGAAGGAGGGATGCACTGTTATAGAGCCCTCAGCGCTGTGGGGAAGTCGCGGTGGCATCGTTTTGGATTGAGTCCTCTGCCAGCAAGGACAATCGAGGCGGTGGAGCTGGAGGGCTCATTGAGGGGACGGATACTCGCCTCCATCCACTGTAAATAATAAATCAGCTCCATAGCAGATTCCAAGTGATCATGGGCTTAGGGTGTTCCTTTTAAACACATTGCAAGGGTTCTGCCAGTAGTGTGCAATTTAAGCAATGACGTACATCTGAGTGAACGAGAGAGGGAAGTTAGTGAGGGAAGGGCATACAAAAAATAACTTAAACACAACTTAAGCATGCAGAGAGCAGCAAATGAAAGTACAAAACAAAGCGTCTGATCATAATGTGGATTCTTAACCCACCTTAAACCTACCTACACCACCAAACCTTTCCTTATAACCTTACATGTATCCCACCTCAATAGTAGCAAAAGTGTTTTGCAATACAACATTAACACAACTTCATTGTTTTATCAACAGAAGACGACAACACAGGTATATTTGAAGTACACAGGTAAGTTTATTTGCAAGAATGGATTAAAGCAGCAGGCGAGGATTTTGGGCGAGTAATGGTCAGATAGTTTGAAAAGACTTAGCTGTACAGTAACTGTTCTGTCTTATGTTTGCAGGAGGAGACAATCATGAGAATCACTGGATGTGGGAAATGGATGACTGAAGACCCAGTAACAATTTCAGGTAAGTAGTACACGTTGATAGCCGGGTAAGTTGAAGCATGTAAACATGTGTTACCGGCAATGTGTCAAAAGCAGTTATTGTATAGAATGCCTAGGAAATATATACGTGAAGTTTGTAGGCAAAGTATGAAATGTCTGGTTTTTGTGATTATATTGCATACTTTTCCTAGGCATTCTATACATTACCTAGGTATTATACAGAATGACAAGTACACTCTAGGCAAAGTATCAAAACACGCCTTTATTGGCATTGAACATGTTTTTAAAAATTAACGAAGAGGTACAACATAAAGTAAAGGACATTCTTACCATAAAAAAAAGCAGAAGTGGCGTTGAGCTACTTGTTGCAGCAAGGAAGGCTAGAATGGCATTTTGAATGGCACTACACTTTCTTCCTGCTCCGACATCGTGACACAGCAACCGTCAGGGAACAATAAGGGCTGTCCTCTGTGGCGGGAGTGGAAGCTCACGTGTTTCATAAACCGGCACACCACCGCCGAACAAAGACCCAAGCGTGAGTATTCTATACTCTGCCGGCTGTCCCTTTGTCATTGTATAGATTGCCTAGTAAATGTGTGAAATATAAACCATTTCATACTTTTCCTACAAACTTCAGGAATTAGCCATTCTATACAATGGCGGATTTCACACATTGCCGGTAACATATACAAGAACACGATCAGACAAATGTGATGTGGAGGGTGACTGCTTATGAAGGGTGAGATAATGAGCCGGTGCAGGTGTGCTGTGTTAGTATTTCGGTGATTGGGATCGGATGGGTGGAGCTGGATGATCTGGTGTTGAGGGTGTGATGGATGGTGTAGCAGATCATGTGACACATTATACCAAACAATTTTTATTTTTTTATGTAAGTACATAGTAGTTAAAGACACCCAATATGGTAACTTAACATTTAAATATATATAGATAGTTCAGTGCATTTGGGGATGTTTTTGTAAAATTAAGTTATGTAAAATGACCTTTACTCAACTGACTACCAGGGCATGCATGTTGTTTTGTCTAGGTGGTTGATGTGAGCTTGGTATTATTTCAGCATATTCCTCTCCTAGAGATCCACAGAGTGCTCCAGAAATGACATGACATAAAATGCTCCCACATCCTCCTTTGATCTTTCATCATTGTTTGGCCTGCCAAATAAACTTTGGTTTTGGCTCAAAATCATACCATAGATTAATAATTTAAAAGAAGTCTGAATTTTTTACTGTGCACAAAACCTTGCAGGAAGAGAAATGTGATTAGTTACATGTCCATGAATCAAATATTATTCTCTTGTGCTTCTGGGAAAAAAAGCTTAAAATATGAAAATAAAATAAAAATCAGCAGCATTGCCACACATCTTGCACCCTGGAAAGCAGGAAAAAGGCAATTACCTCATAACTGGTAGATCAAAACCCTTCACACTGATATTACTTTGGCCAACAGCTCCACTTTTGATTAGCACAAAGCATATTTTTCCATCTACTACTCTTTATACAGGTGACAACTTTGAAAAAAAAAGGGAAATAAAGATGGCCAAGAGAACAAGGTATTACATAAAACTATTATATAAAGGTTGCCATGTGTCCACCTATTTTTACATTGGAGGTGACATAGGGTTATTACTGAAGCAAAAATTGTGACATAACAAATCCAGAGAAGATAAAAAGGATTGATTGCGCTCCAGGGAGGCTCATGCATGAATGGTGCCATGTGACCCAATCTCCGTTTGGTCCCTTCACTCCTTCTCCTGCCAACAGCTCCACCCTCCTACCTCCCACATAATAAATCCTTCTACTGATTGACCCCTCAATCATTCCCCATTCATACCTTATAATAACAAGGAGTGCTGGCAGGAGGAGATGGAAACATGGTGTCCGCCTACAGAGGTAGTTAATTGTTTAAAAGATTATTATCTCATTAATGTACGGGGGGCGACATGGGGTTCAAATGATTTATGTAAGGTTCACCTATTCTTGATTAAACGAGGGGTATACAGGAGTTAGCCTGGTCCTACCAGACTCTCGTACATTTAATTTGTACAGAGAGTCTGGCCACTCTCCATTGACAAGCGTTTACTTCCTTGAAGGTGGGTACTCTGTTGAAGTTTAAAACTATTTGATCTGCCCAGTGCCACTCTGGATCTGCCATAACCAATCGCTAACGTTTGGTCGTGACGTATGTCATGCGCCGTTCGCCTTTTTTCTCACATGGAAATCCGTAAAAATAACTGTGCAGATTGTGCACGCCACCTCAGTGATAAAACCGCATGCATTCGGATGGTGATTTATTCACGATGGAGGGGAGAGTTTTGTGTTCGGAAATGCGCTGCTCACGTGGTCCATAACATACTGTAAATAAAATATCATATGCTTGGTATGATAAGAATAAATACTGCTGTAAATAACTGCCCAATTCAAATGTTTACGTGCTTTTTTTCCTTGTATTTTTTTAGCGTGATGAAACATATTGCTCTCTGAAAATACTTGCCAGCATTTAAAGAAATACAAGTCTAGAAATGCATCCAAATGACAGCGAAGTGCAGCTGTACAGTGCTCTGCAGTGGTCAAAAAGGATATAAACAGAGAATTTTGAAGTGATATATTCTTGAAAACTCAGAGATGTGGATTTGGACAGCAATTAAATGACCACACGACCTTGGTGTTTGTCTAAAACGGTAGGTAATTCAGCCGGGGATTTTTACGCGGGTGGTGGGAGACGGACGGCAATAAAATCACTGACTAGCCCCTGTAAATGATGACAATGCCTAATGACCGCATGCAAAACAATTACCGGGGCTTCAGCCAACTCCTTCACCACTAACGGAGCGAGCTGGAAAATCAAACTTTTCCCGGGACACAACATCATTGCCTCCAAAAAACTCAAAAGATTGTTCTTGCTCCGGCTTTAACTTCAGGATATTCGGCTGCAATGCCACAATGGAATGAATGGCTTCACTCGCATCTTTTCTCCACGGCCTTTACTGAACTACAACTCAAACTAGCACACGGCATCAACGTCATCATTCTCAGTCACTCTCTCTGTTCGCTGGTTGGACCAGTAAAAATTTGTTCAGAGAAAACCTAAGACTATACAGCAGTCCCAGATGGAGTACTGAAGGAAAATGAAAATTGAGCGGAAGTACGTAGGAGGGCGGAGCCAGGCTATACAGGAGTTACAGAAAAGCCAAAGCTGTGTTTGGAATGCAATAGAAGCTTACTGAATGTACACTTGTAGTGTACTTTAGATCTTAAAAGTAAATTTTTATAAAATCTGATTATAATATCACAGAAATAAAAGGTGACTTAAGTGTTCTTAAAGACAGTGCATGGTTCTTAACATATAAATACACACTTTTAAAACATACATTTTGTATAACATCACATTAAAAGTTGAAAGTAAATCATTATGTTTTAAGAATCTTTTGTCATGCTACAATGCTACAATACACTTATTTTGATGTGTTGACCAACATACTAAAGCACATGCAAATTACGGATTATAATTGTAATTAGAGTGTTATTCTATTACATTTAAAATATAAACTATAATACATTGGGTAGCACTTTACTTTACAGTCCTGTTCTGCATACATACTATGTACTTATTAGCAATTACAATAACTGAACCTACCCCTAAACCTAACCTTAACCTTATATTACCAGTACTTTCTTGGGTAAGTACACTGTAAGTACACATACTGTAAAATAAAGTGTAACCATACATTTTCATTTAATTGTAAACAACTTGCTATTAAATTGTAATTTATATTATGTATGTAAGTATATAAGTACTATTTTTTAAAGTATGTTAGATTTTTTTTTTCTTTTTTGCAAAGGTTGTGACAAAACTTTATTACATCTGTCCTATGTCATTACATAGACATTTAATGGTGCCCAGTTATTATGTCACGTATAAGTTATTTAGCATTTTTTAAACCAAAATGTCTTAACTCTTGGATATCACAGCAGATATTACTTCTGGATTATTCATCAGATGGACATGTTTAAAGGATTGAAAGATGGAAAGATGAAGTTGAGTGCATTGTTTTGTGAAGTACAGTATTGTTGGATACACAATACTGTACAACATACATATTGTTGAAAGTTAAGTATGATAATATTTTAAGAAAACCAAAGTGCAGGAAAACAGCTATTGTTGATCTCTGTATTTCTACAATGTGCACATAAAGCTTATTTAGACACTTTTTTCCTCAATGATGCACTACCATCATAGACTCTTTGCTCAGAGATGCCAAATGCGTCCCCTTTGCAACAGACAACTGTAATTCATGGGCATAATTAGAGCGATTGGAACAATGTTGGGCCACGTCCAGGCGAGACAGATATGGGTCAAAGCAGTTAGCCAGTCATCTGAGAGATAGCAGGAGGAAGGGTAGAGGCTGCTGACAGGTTCAATCCCTGAAGAGCCTTGTGATTGACAGCAGCATTGCTTCCAAAACACTCCCTCAGCATCTGGCCAGCTGATTGGTGGGTCACATGAAGAGAGGATCTGGCTACAGCTCACCACCACACATGCGGTTTATAGTGACTGATCTAAGCACTGGGAATATGACAGAAACGTTCTTAGCCATCCTGTTTATTTATCCACCGTACATGTTAGGCAGTGTTTAAGAAGCTGCTGCAGTGACAGGTACAGGGGTAATGTAATGGATCCGGAGAGAATTAAAGGGAAGTTGCAAGAAGTCTCACAACTATATCCAGGAAAGCATCCCAGGAATCAAGAACCTAAACTTTATGAATATGAGCTACACATGGTAACTGAACAATGTAACAAAGAAAGTTAATTTACACTGTATGTTAGAAATACAAATGCGTGAAAGGAATAGTTCACTAAAAAAAGTTTTCATTATTTACTCATCTTTTCTTTCTTTCTTTCTTTCTTTCTTTCTTTCTTTCTTTCTTTCTTTCTTTCTTTCTTTCTTTCTTTCTTTCTTTCTTTCTTTCTTTCTTTCTTTCTTTCTTTCTTTCTTTCCTGTATGTCTGTCTTCTATGAAAAAACAAAAAACAAAAGAACATTGTTAAAGATGCTCAATGCAAATAGATGGTGATTCATACTATCAAGCTCCACAAAGGGGGGTTAAATTAAGGGGCTACCTTAAAATAACCATTTAATGATTTAATAACACTACGCTGCAGGCATCCCAAGTCTGCTGAACTGAATTCTTATTGTAGTTTGATGTGGAAAAGGATCTGTGAAAAATGGCCTGTTAGGTGCCATTCACATGGAACATGTTTTTGCTTTGGAAACGCATTTGCTGAAGCAACCATGCCATTTTAGATTTCTTATCTAACTCTTTGTACTTTGTGTGCAAGACTGTGCAATGCTGTACCAGGTGAGCTTTACTGTGTTAGAAAAGACATACGGAGTTGGTAATGTGATGCAAATGTAAATGCGTAGTATACCAATCATGGTAAAACATTTTTGAGGTGTATTATTGTATTATTAATTGTGTATTAATGTATTATTGCAAGGAATCACGTGAAAATAAGTCTTTATTAATAAATAATCTGCCCCTGTAATCATAATTTTTGTGGAAAGGAATACAAATTGTTGGTCATTTCAGATGGAAGTTTCAGGTAGAGGCAAGTTAACCAGAATTGTAGGTAGAGGCACATTTTTCCAATGAGCTAATGTAAAGAGATAGTTTGCCAAACAAAATAATTATCATCACAGTGTTCTATTTTTGTCTGCTGAAATATCATGTATGTGTGAAGAGTCTTCAAAATCCCCCTTTTGTGTTGCACATA
Organism: Romanogobio albipinnatus; assembly: GCA_023566225.1. Lineage (NCBI taxonomy): Eukaryota > Metazoa > Chordata > Actinopteri > Cypriniformes > Gobionidae > Romanogobio > Romanogobio albipinnatus. Next base: position 31,595,478 of record CM042245.1, on the reverse strand, counting down.
AAAAAATAACCACATGCGGTCTGGAATAATACAAATATGAGTAAATAATTTTTGGCGTGCTATTCCTTTAAGCACTTTGGATTAATTTTGCAGGGAACACTTGCTTTATTTTCATTTTAATTACCTCTGCTCTTAACGGAGCACATTGCTAATTTAGTTCATAAATACTTCTGCTGGTCTTCTAGGCTTTTGGGGGAAGTAAATGTGTCCCAGGTAACAGCAGTGGCAGCATGTAATTTGCAGCAACCCATCCTGTCACAGGGACTCTACAGTGCAGTGATTGTCGAGGCAGATACGGCGTATTTCTAACCCCTAAAAGGCAATTACTGCAGCGCACCCTTCGAGAGGTGATAGAACAGAGAAAAGTGGTTATAGGACACAATGAAGGTGCTGACGAGAGGTCTAATTAGAGAGCACATGTTTTCTGACGAGGCCTGAGCAGATCAACTTGGCGTATAATACGGAAGCTTAATGCATGTAAGCTGCCTTTTTCCATGCCGCCAGCAAGCCTTGAGCTAGAGCAGCAGCCATTATGGACAATTACAGAGTACAGCTGCCAATTCCACAATGCACAAGTGGTCAGATTTGTCCAGAGATTACAGGCCTCAGCTAGAGGGTTTGGTCAGTATAAGATGGTGATGGTGTCTAAATTGACTATTATGGCTACAAGACTCAGACTCTTAAACCTTAAACCTGGAAATGCAAACTTTAATTTGAAAAGGGGATTTAAAGTGCACGTTTTTGAAAGCAATAACGTTACATAGGTTAACATTATGGGTGTCACAAGCACGCCAGGTTCTACCCTCTCCCAGACACAATGCTCACAGTCACCTGAATACTGATCACACACACCTGCACATAATTATCACTGCAATCACCACCTGCACTTAAGCCCCACGCATTCACTCAGTCACTGTCCGGTCTCGTTTGCACACGCTCACGCTTATGCTTGCTTCTACGGACTCACCTGTGTTACCCACCTGTTCTCCTGAGTGTCTCCTCGTCCTGACTCCTGGCTCCTTGTCTCCATCGCTCCATCGTCCTGCTCTCGTTGTCACCTGCAACCAGACGTACAGTATCACCATTGACATTACCATTCCGCTGGATATACTCTTCTGTTACTCACCTCATCTGCTCACATCCTGGTTCTGTTAATAAACTCTGTTTACCCCTGTCATCAGTTCTCCGTGTCACCTCTGTATTGTAACAATGGGTTGGTGTGGAAATTAATGAGCACACACAAGGCAACCAAGGCACACAGGAACTAACATAGGGAAAACTAGTAACAGAAAACAGATGACACCTGACAAATATCTACTAACACTTTATTTTGATGGTCCCGCAACTATGGAAGCTTGTTTCCGCCACAGAATAAAAAAATGTAAAAGGTAATTGCGACTTATCTCACAATTCTGACTTAGTTATAAAGTTGAGTTATGAAGTCAGAATTGCATGATAGAAAGTCGCAATTGCGAGTTATAAAGTCAGAATTGCGTGATATAATATTACAATTACAAGTTATAAAGTCAGATTTGCGTAATATAAAGTCGCAATTACAAGTTATAAAGTCAGAATTGCGAGATATAAACTATAGTATTTCAGGCACTTTTTGTGATTATTCGCCTCTTCATGATGGATCACTTCCTGTATTCCTCAGTTGTAAGTTGCTTTGGATAAAATCGCCTGCTAAATTAATAAATGTAATCTCGTATTTCTGACATTATAACTCGCAATTGTGAGAAAAGGTCAGAATTGTAAGATAAAAAGGCACAATTATATTTTAAATTGTCTTATTCTGTGGCATAAACAAGCTTCCATACCCAACAGACATTCTAAGTAACTTTGCAAGTATGTCAACGTATTCTACTAACCTTAACCCCTTATTCTACAAACCCTACCCCTAACAGTCTAGTAATACTCAGCTAATACTCTAATAAAAGTTAGATGACATGTAAGTCCAACATTACTTATAGCAAAGACTTCAAAAGACGGTGCACTCATATTACTTATGAATAAGAGAAAGTGTAATGCGGAATTAGTCCCATCTTCTAAAGAGCCAATCGCTGATTGGTAAAGTCATTGTGTCACTGCAGCTGCCGTTAGAAGCTCCTGTTGCTATAGAAACAGTCAATGTTCTGAGATGCACGCTTATGACTGCACATGCGCATTGGCTGGTCTAGCCTGAGGTCCTGTTTAGGCCTACACTAGTTTGTTTTTGTTTTAAAACGCATTACTTTTGCTACAGTTACTCCTGGAATCCACGCTACTCCAGAGTTTTCTTTTTTATCAAGTGTGCATTTGGACATTTGAAGGCATGGTTTGTGGCTCTGAGGAGGGCCATGGACATAAACATGAAGAACCTTCCTTTTGTTATTTATGCTTGTTTTGAACTGCACAGCTATTGAGAAGCGCTCCATGAACCCATAATCGAACAATGCATAAATGCTGCTCTCTAGTACAAAAAGAGACTTTCAGCCACCCACAAGAGTGGATAACAGGGCGGACAACAAAACCGTGGGGAAACGAATGAGACGCGTGTCTTGACCAATAAGCCATTTAAGCAGCCTACATTTAAAAAAAAAAATCCCTTATTGTTTTATTACATCATGAGTGTATGAATTGAGTTTGATTAAATACACGCTAGCATACATGCTAGCCTTGATTAGTTTTCGACCCTCAAAACGTTTGGAAATATCGCAGACCCTGTTTTAGTTTGAAAACTCTGGGGTTGCGTTTCAGTGTAGACAGACCAAAACTGAGACTTTATAAAACTAAGGCATGGCTGCCCACATTCGCTCCCTGATTTGGTCTTCTGGATCATTGCATATCCTTCCCTTATTTGTCAAACCCTATATAATATGACCATTAAGCTACCGGAAGACGACAATAACAGACCAGCCTCAACAACCATATAAACAATAACATGGAGACGGCACAGACCAGTAAGGTTTTGGTGACTTTGTTGTACTTTTTAGCAGCCATTTGAAGTTATACTCTGACTTTAAAATACTGCAGCTGCCTACATGCGCAAGAGGCAAGCTATTATTAAAGCAATCGGCAACAAATCTCATTTCAGGTGACGTATGCCCTACATGGAACTGTGAATGTTTTGGGTTAGACCAGGAAGAACCTGTGCCTGGTGGCACATGTTTGTCAATGAAGTTGTTCCTGAAGTTGTTTTTCTAAATTTTTCAACTAAATATCCAAATAAATCTAATTATTAAACTAAATTAACCATATAAACTAAATTACTGATCTAATTACTGATCTAAAGCCCACACTGTCACTGTATGATAATTGAAATGAACTGATGACATCACCGTTTTCTCCAGAATGGCTATACGGCTGAATAAAATTATGCTGCATTATTTTCCTGTTTAACACTGTAAAGCTGCTTTGAAACAATCTGCATTGTTAAAAGCGCTATATAAATAAGGTTGAGTTGACTTGACTTGACTTGAAGATTGGCGACAGAACTTTCAGATGTCCAGATTGGCCCTGATCCACTTGAGCGAAATACTATGTTTGTTTGTGGAAGGTGAGATGATAAGACTGAGGGCGCCTGTGAATGTACTCACAAGGGTAGCATGTACCTTGTGACAAAGGAAGGCTCAGAAAAACTGTGAATGCATTTGGACTATAAAGACAAATAGTTTTGGTCATTATACGACAAGTGTGTAAGGCCATTAGCATCGTTCATGGGTCCAGACTACATCAAGACACTGAAAACAGAGCCTGAAGTTAATGAACTTGTAGCCAACTTTCATCACACACACGGTATGCCGCAGTGCTTGGGGGCAATTGGCTGCACAAAAATTGAGGTAAGAAAAAACAAAAACAATTATTTTTTTGTCTTATTCCACAGACTTAATTAACAGAAAGGGAAAATATTCTTTGAATGTACAAGAGTTGTGCTGTTTCATGGACAATGTTATTAAATAGCCGGGCAGTGTACATGACACACGCATATTTGCTAATTCACAACTAAGTGGCGACCTAAAATGAGACTATTCCCTCCTGCCCTAAACAACTGGTGATCCCCTGATGGCATATATTGGCATGTATGATTTACCCCACAGGAACAGTACTTTGTAAGGCACGTATTGTGATCAAGTGTGCATTTGGACATTTGAAGGCATGGTTTGTGGCTCTGAGGAGGGCCATGGACATAAACATGAAGAACCTTCCTTTTGTTATTTATGCTTGTTTTGAACTGCACAGCTATTGAGAAGCGCTCCATGAACCCATAATCGAACAATGCATAAATGCTGCTCTCTAGTACGAAAGAGACTTTCAGCCACCCACAAGAGTGGATAACAGGGCGGACAACAAAACCGTGGGGAAACGAGTGAGACGCGTGTCTTGACCAATAAGCCATTTAAGCAGCCTACATTAAAAAAAAAAAAAAAAAAAATCCCTTATTGTTTTATTACATCATGAGTGTATGAATTGAGTTTGATTAAATACACGCTAGCATACATGCTAGCCTTGATTATCCATATTTATAAAGAAAAAAACATGACAAGATGATTAGAAAGTAAAAACAAATTAGCATATTCAAACAAAAATATCAAGGTAAATATCAATTGTAAACACATTAAGTATCACAACACATAAATTATAAACAATGTTTTAATCAAATTGCAATTAAGTTTAATCAATAGCATACATACAAACACAAAATATTTAGACATATCCCTTTCGTAAATATACATTAAGTATAACCACACAAACAGATCACACAGATGTGCAAATAAAAATATATAAATATAAGTAACACAAAGGGAACCAACATTACAGCAGACACCCCTCATCAAAACCAGTATTTCTATTCCTATTGTTTGTACAAACGCATATAGTCACCATACATTGAAAATGAGGTGCTGTGCTGGCTATGTGCAGGTGGATTGTACATCCCAAGTGGTCTTCTTGTGGGTGTGTGTGCATAGGAATACTGGTTTTGATGAGGGGTGTCTGCTTACGATGGAGGCATGTAACCATGGTTCACTGAACCCATAATATACTGCACCAGAATTTCGATGTTTGAGTCCGGACGATTCATCGTGGACAACCAACTGGATGTGCAGGAAGTTCTTGCCCAGAACAGAACCATTCCGCCAATCCAAACTGTATGCTGCACTGTATATCAATCAATCATCTTTGACGATAGTGGTCCTGACAGAAACCTCTTCGACTGGTACGTCACTGGTCTCTATGCCCTCAGACAATGCAGGTAAGACTGGAGATCCTCCCCAAATTCATATATATATATACACAATATATATACACAAAAAAATATATAAGTAAAATAAGGTCTGTGGGAAGTCTGGGCATCTCTGCTTAGACTGCTGCCCCCGCGACCCGGCCCCGGATAAGCGGAAGAAGATGGATGGATGGATGGTAAACATAACTTGATGATACTTGCTCAACAATGTTAAATACACACACCCATACTAAAAATGTGAATTTAGAGACTGTTTTATTTATATTTACAATGTATGTTTTGATAAAGTAACTACATGATACATACGTAGGTACGTAGTCTGCAGTTTACATTGCAAAGCAAAACAACTTAGTATCGTCAAGTTATGTTTACCACATATGTTATTTTACTCATAAATTAAAGAAACCCATTACAAAACCCCATCGAAAAATCTACAGGGAACTGCTGGAGAATCAGTCTTCAGTCCCTTCGACACCATTTAAATCGTCATTGAAACAAACAAATTGCCTTCTCTGCTCCGCCGATTCCTCTAGACACCCTGTTTGTCCGTCAGTCAGTCCCCAGGTTCCGCCCAGCCCTTTAGCACTGTCGGCTCCTCATCCTCATCCTCAGCCAACTCATCCTCATCCCTGTCTGTCACCAGCTCTGCTTGCTCCTACAAAGCCCCCTTGCTCCCTTCACATTTGGATGTTCAGTTACAGCGTGAGGACATGCCTTCTGGGAGGGGGGACTACTGGTCATATTCTGATTAGTTTAGTTCAGTTCCTGTTTAGTTTAGTTTCTATGGCTACACATTAGTTATCATTTAGTTCCCTCTGTTAACCTGTGTATATATGCTTCCTGTTTTGTTTGCTTATTTTTCTGTGTCATTGATGTTTAATAGTTGTAATATATTTCCCTGAGTTTTCCCTTGGATTAAAGACTATTTCCATTGTATTTTCCTGCGTCTTGCACTTCCTTACTTGACAATGTGAGCATAAGAAACGTCTCAGTTACGTATGTAACCCTCATTCCCTGAGTAGGGAACGGAGACGTAACGTTAGTGACTAACAAATGGAGGTTTCGCTTAGAAGCCAATTACCTTCGAGGAGTCTAACAACGCCCAATGGCAGTGCCAATGCCATGGGAATGCGGAATTTGCATGCATAACTCTGCCCCACAGTGTGGGTATATAAGGAAGTACGCTGGCAACATAGCATTATGTTACCTGCTGCGGAGCCAAGACTGAACTCCCGGCCGTTCCAGCAGTACAGCGGATGTGGCAAAGGGACGTTACGTCTTCGTTCCCTCCTCAGGGAACAAGGGTTACATACGTAACCGAGACGTTCCCTTTTATTCAGTCACTACGACGTAATGTTAGTGACTAACGGATGGGGGTCCCAATACAGTGACGCCACTTGGATGTCTTCCAGTGCCCTGCGTAAGTGTGAGTACCCTGTCGTAAGACTAGTAAGGACTCCCACTTATCACAGGAATACCAAGGTACACTGGGAAGCATATTCCAGTGGAGATATGCCAAAATGCCTACCCATAGGGAGGACTTAGAGAGTACACATATGACCCGCTACAGGCTGCATATGGAGAACTCTGGGGTACCAGCCAAAGGTGGATTTTTAACCCCAGGGGTGGCAGAGACTTGCCAAGGGAAAGACACTTGCTCACTGCGGAGGCTTACGGTGGAAATACACGTGTAGGGGTCGCCGGAAAGGAACCATGCACACAGGGCACCTGGCCGGACACGAGGGTCTGGGCTCAAGAGGGCAGACATACTGGTGTCGGCGTCGACAGTGCTGGAGGAATTCAGGGCTTTTGGGAAGCTCACCTGAGGAATATATCGCACGTATCCAGTCCGCGGAGTGGAATGGCGAGCAAGTGAAGACACCTGAGCCTAGTCCATTACCGGCCACTAGTAGAGGCGAGTACATAGTCGGACAAAGGCTCCACTTGGAGATTGTAGAATCTGGTGAATGTGTTAGGTGTCGCCCAGCCTGCAGCTCTGCAGATGTCTGTTAACGAGGTGCCATGCGCTAGAGCTCAAGAGGAGGCCACATTCCGGGTGAAGTGGGCCCTAACCCCAAGGGGACATGGTCGACCTTGCTGCTGGTAAGCCAAAACAATGATGTCCACTATCCAGTGAGACAGCCTTTGCTTTGAGAGAGCTTTTCCCTTCCGCTCTCCACCATAACAGACAAAGAGCTGGTCTGAGGTCCTGAAACACTGCGTCCTGTCTACGTAAGCGCGGAGAGCGCTTACTGGACAGAGTAATGCCAGGCTGGGTCTGCCCCCTCCATGGGAAGCGCTTGCAGGTTCACCACCTGGTCTCTGAACGGAGTGGTGGGAACCTTGGGCACATATCCGGGGTCTCAGGATCACGTGAGAGTTAGCCGGCCCGAACTCCAGGCACACTTCGTCAACCGAAAATGCCTGCAGGTCCCCTACCCTCTTGATGGAGGCCAATGCGGTCAGGAGCGCTGTCTTCATAGACAAGAACTTAAGATTGACTGACTGCAAAGGCTCAAAGGGAAGCCTCTGCAGGGCATCTAAGACTACTGAGAAGTCCCAAGAGGGTACGAGGGGAGAGAGAGGAGGATTTAGTCTCCTGGCTCCCCTCAGGAACCTGATGACCAGGTCGTGCTGACTTACCTTTTTGTTCTCCAAGAGGTCGTGGTGGGCAGATTTTGCGGCCACATAAACTTTAAGGGTGGAGGGAGACAGCCTTCGTTCCAACCCTTCTTGGAGGAACGAGAGCATGGACCCGATCGGGCATTTCCAGGGGTCTTCTTGGCGGGAAGAACACCAGGTGACGGTGGTTCCACTTCAACGCAGGCATGCTGAGTGGACTCTGCCCTAGCGTAGTGACGTGGTGCCAGAGTGTGCCCCGTCTCAGAGTGAGGAGGTCCTTCATCAGAGGGATAGGCCAGGGAGGGGCTGTCGCAAGGAGTAAGAGTTCAGAGAACCAGGTCTGGCCATGCCAATATGGGGCGACAAACATGACCTGCTCCTTGTCCTCCCTGATCTTGCACAGGACTCGTGCGAGAAGGCCCACTGGGGGGAACGCATATTTGCGCAGGCCCCACGGCCAACTGTGCGCCGGTGCATCCGTGCCGAGCGTGCCCTCGATCAGGGAATAGAACAGGCTGCAATGGGAAGAGTCCTGGGAGGCAAACAAATTTACCTGTGTGTCGCCGAACTGTTCCCAAATCAGCTGGACCGTCTGGGGATGGAGTCTCCATTCTCCAGGAAGTGGCTGAGACTGTGAGAGCTCGTCGGATGCACGGTTCATTTCTCCCGGGATATGGACACAGCACGAAGGGACCTCAGATGCTTCTGACTCCATAGAACGAGATGGCGGGCGAGTTGAGACATACGGCGGGAGCGTAGACCGCTCTGGTGGTTGATATACGCTACTGTGGCCGTGTTGTCTGACCAGACTAGTATGTGTATGCTCAAAAGCGGTGCAGGGCAAACCGTACTGCCAGCAACTCGAGGCAATTGACATGCAGGCGGCGCTGGGGTCCTGTCCAGGAGCCCGCGGCAGCATGTCCATTGCACATGGCACCCCAACCTGTGGTGGAGGGGCGGGAGCCTTAGGAGGGCGCCCTTGGCGGCTGGGTGGAGGCAGCAGCTGGCCGCCGGGGCAGTATATGTTTTATAGCCTCAGTCTGCTTCTGGGCGGTGCAGAGCTTTCAACCGTGCCACCGAAGAGGCCAGCCTGGGATATGGGGGCATCGAGGAAACGTGTTCGCTCGCTGTGCCGCATATCAGCCAGGTTTAGCCACAGCTGTGGACATCACCTGACCCAGGGAGCATGCGGTCACCTTCGTCGCACGGAGGGCGAGGTCGGTGGTGGCACGCAGCTCGTCCACGAGCCCTGGAGCCTCGTGCATGTCCCTGAGCAACCGGGCCTGGTAGACCTGCAGAATTGCCATGGCATGCAACGAGGTGGCAGCCTGCCCCGCAGCTCTGTACGAATTCGCCACCAAGATTGATGAGAATCGACAGGCTTTGAAGGGGTGCTTAGGATCACCACGCCAGGTCGAAGCGCTCTGAGGACACAGTTGAGGACACAGAACATTAGACTGGGGGGACCCCAGTGTACCCGATGGCCGTGGCCCCATCGAGAGTGGAGAAGGCGGAGGAGGCCACCGAACGGTAGCGGGAAGACAACGGGGACATCCAGGACCACGCCACCTCCTCATGCAGCTCGGGGAAGAAAGGTATTGGGGCGGGGACTGACGGGTGTCAGCGAGTGGCGCCCCCAAAAACCAATCATCTAGCCGCAAGCGCTCAGGACAGGGCGGAGGGTTCCACTCTAGCCCGAGGCTCGCGGCTGCCTGAGACAGCATGGCTGTCAGCTCCGGGTCCGACTCGGGCAATGCTGGCGCGCCCGAAGGCGGCAGCACAGCCGAGTCATCATCCTCGGAGGACTCGAGCCCACCTTGTGATGCGGCGACCGACATCGCATCATCCTCTGGAGCGCCAAACGAGATCTCACGGGTTGCGGTGCGCTAGAGGGGGGTATGGCCCGATGCATGAGCGTCGGGGCTTTGTTCCACACCGTCACCCTCAGGTTACCCTGGCCACTAGCCAAAGTACCGCCTCTCGTGGAGACGGTAGATTGGGGTGTGGCAAAGGGGACTCTCACTTCTTTACGAAGATCCCAGAGTCTCGACCGCAGCACCGCGATGGTAATGTTCCCGCAGTGGGAACATGATGCATCAACAAACGCTGCCTGGGCATGCTGAAAGCCCAAGCATACCAGACAGTGATTGTGCCCATCAGAAGATGACAACGATCAGCCACACCCAGAAGTGCACGGACGAGACATCCTGAAAAGGACGTGCCACGTGCAAGCTCTTTTGTGAGAGGAAGCTTCGCAGTGACACCGAAGCGCCCAGGGAAACACACACCAGCTGTCTAGCAGACCACTGCGCAGATCAGCAGGCAGGAAGTATGTGATCACTGGAACGCGCCATAGACACCAACGCCACTGGAAAACTGCTCGTCTCGAAGGCTGACAAAGACTCAGTTAGCAGGCTTGAAGGAGTGAAGAGTTTTTGTTTGTTCTGGTTATAGTTTTTGTGTTTTTTGTCTTGGATGTTGTCTGCCTTACTACGTACGACAGACAGACACTTTTGGACATTGGTTCGGCAATCGCACACCGAAAACCGGACTTTAAATTCTTCAACGACGACACGCTGCTTACAAACACGGTAGCGGAGCCCTTTGTGTGCGCAGACCGCGAAAACGCCGCCGGAGAAGGGGATGCAGAGCCGGCGTGCTCATCAGAGTAAGACGCCGCGCAAACCGACCCCCGCTTCCCAGTATTTTACTGGCTAATGTTCAGTCTCTGGACAATAAACTCTGCGAGCTGAGAGCACGGATCTCTTTCCAACGAGAGACGAGGGACTGCTGCATTATCTGCCTTACAGAAACTTGGATGTCTGCTGAGATTCCAGATTCGGCCATCGAAACCACGGGGTTCTCCGTGCACCGTATGGACAGAGAAAAAGATCTCTCAGGGAAAGCAAAGGCGGGGGTGTATGTTTTATGATCAACAGATCCTGATGTGATCAGAGGACCGTACATTCTATCAAGTCTTTCTGTTCCCCTGATCTGGAACTTCTCATGGTTCTGTGCCGACCATTCTGGCTACCGAGGGAATTCACAGCGGTCATCATCACAGCTGTGTATATTCCCCCACAAGCCGACACAGACCGGGCACTAAAGGAACTGTATAGGACAGTGAGTGAGCAGGAAACCGCGCATCCTGAGGCTGCGTTTATTGTGACTGGGGACTTTAACAAAGCCAACTTCAAACGCATTGCACCAAAATACCACCAACATGTTAACTTCAACACGCGAGGGACCCGTGTTTTAGACCACTGTTACTCTCCCTTCCGGGATGGTTACAAATCCCTCCCGCGCCCACCATTTGGCAAATCGGATCACGCTTCCATTCTCCTTCTGCCCGCTTACAGGCAGAGACTGAAACAGGAAGCACCCGCCCTCAGAACCATCCAGTGCTGGTCGGACCAATCGGACTCTATGCTACAGGACTGTTTTGATCACGCGGACTGGGAGATGTTCCGGTCGGCCTCTGATGACGACATCGAGGTCTACGCTGATAGCGTAACTTGTTTCATCAGGAAGTGCGTAGAAGACGTTGTTCCGACCAGAACAATACGTCTGTACCCAAACCAGAAGCCGTGGCTAAATGGGGATGTTCGCGCGGCAACCAATGCACGGACCTCCACTTTTAACTCCGGTAATGCGGAGGAGCATAAACAAGCAAGTTATGCCCTCCGGAAAACCATCAGAGCAGCAAAACGGCAGTACAGGGAAGCATGTGGCGGGGAATTAACACCATCACGGACTATAAAGGGAACACAAACTCCACCGTGAACACCGCTGCCTCTCTCCCGGACAAGCTCAACACCTTCTATGCTCGCTTTGAGGGAACTAACACCGCCCTCGCGGAGAGAGAGAGAGCGGCTGAAGACGCAGAGGTTAGTTCACTCTCTGTATCTTTAGCGGATGTAACCCGATCCTTCCGGCGGGTGAACATCCGTAAAGCCGCGTGTCCAGACGGCATTCCGGGCCGCTTCATCAGAGCGTGCGCGAACCAACTGGCTGGAGTTTTTACGGACATCTTTAACCTGTCCCTCTCCCTGTTCATGGTCCCCACATGCTTCAAAACGTCCACCATTGTGCCTGTACCTAAGCAATCAAAAACCACCTGCTTAAATGACTGGCGTCCTGTTGCTCTGACCCCCATCATCAGCAAATGCTTTGAGAGACTAATCAGAAACCACATCTGCTCTGTTCTCCCCCCCTCACTGGACCCACTACAAACCGTTCCACTGATGATGCCATTTCATCTACAATTCACACTGCTCTCTCCCACCTGGAAAAGAGGAACACATATGTGAGAATGCTGTTTGTAGACTACAGCTCAGCATTCAACACCATTGTGCCCTCCATACTTGACGGGAAACTCTGGGCTCTAGGCTTAAACAGCTTGTTATGCAGCTGGATCCTGGACTTCCTGTCAAACAGACGCCAGGTTGTCCGAATGCGCAGTAACATCTCCTCATCACTGACTCTCAACACTGGAGCCCCTCAGGGCTGTGTTCTCAGCCCACTCCTGTACTCCTTGTACACACATGACTGTGTGGCAACCCACAGCTCCAACACCATCATCAAGTTTGCTGACGATACGACGGTGGTAGGTCTCATCACTGACAATGATGAAACGGCCTACAGAGAGGAGGTGCACACTCTGACACGATGGTGTCAGGAGCACAACCTCTCCCTCAACGTCAGCAAGACCAAGGAGCTGGTGGTCGACTTCAGGAGGAATGAGAGAGAATACCGCCCCATCACCATCGATGGAGCACCGGTGGAGAGAGTCAGCAGCTTCAAGTTCCTCGGTGTCCACATCACAGAGGAACTCTCATGGTCCGTCCACACTGAGGCCGTTGGGCGTTGTTAGACTCCTCGAAGCAACTTAGACTCGAAGCAACTTAGACTGTTAGACTCCACAAACAGCAATTGCACACAACAAAACTAACATAACGTTAACGCAAGACACTGAACTGAAGAAACAGGGCTTATATAAACAGGAGGATGGCTATCAAAGTGACAGGGAACAGGTGTGCATTAATGGCTCATTTCCACCGCGCGGTGTGTTACGGTTCAGTACATTTCAGTACGATTCGAGACCGTAAACCCTGATTCAGCTTGCGTTTCTACCGTCAACAGTGGTGTAGCAATCAACGTCAATCACACGCAAAGAAGAAAGTGACACAGTAAACAACAATGGACGACATACAGCAGATCTTTTTATTGCTTCTCTGGCATGTGGCTGTTGTCACAAGAAGAAAACACACTTTGTTTGAACCAAGGCTGCAGACTGCAAGGAAAAACACAGCGAAAAACCACAAGCAAGTGACGATTCTCTGACAACCAATAAACATTCTGCAGTGAGTCTAGCTCCACCCTTTAGTACCAGACTATTTTGCTAGGTACCCCAACGAAAGGGTGCCAAAACGAGCCATAATTAGAAACCATGGAAACAAACTACAATCTAGAACTCAGGTAAAACAAAGAAAACCATGACCAAGAAACTTAACAGAACATGACAATTAAACAAAACACAACATAAACATAAACGTGTCAAACATATTATTATAATTTTTTATATGTAATTTAATAATAATAATAATAATATATATATATATATATATATATATATATATATATATATATATATATATATATATATATATATATATATATATATATATATATATATATATATATATATATATATATATACACGATTCATCCTTCCCTGTGCATATTTAATGTTTATCATTATGCTTTCTGCATATTATGTTGAGTAATGCATATATCAAAGTTTTGTGATTCAGAAAGAATTTTGGTTATATTTAGACCGTCTCACATGATCTTTCAGCCATTTACAGAGATTACAGGGAGGCAGTAACCTGTTTTCCCTGTATGGTTGGATGAGCACCTGGCCCTTGCACCCGGGTCCACACAGAACCGTAGGGAGCGCAGGTCATTCACTCTTATTAATGAGGGGAGAGAGTCTAATTGAAAGTAGAGTGCACCTGTAATATATGTGTGTAAGGAGAGCTGGGGAGAAAAGCAAGTAGCCAGCTGGGGAAGTAACTAAAGTCTCACCACACAGGTCTCTCAAAGTGCTGAGTCAATTGGAGGTATGTGTGTTTAGGGGATATGGCTCTCTCGTCTCTAGAGTCAAGCACAGCTGCCACCCACACTGCAGAGTGCTTCATTATCAGGCCCTTGCACCTGCAGCTGCCCTGTAAAGTGGCACAGTGCAATTACTACTGGAATAGGAATGAACCTTAAGCAAATGCCAGTAATGGGTAGAGAAAGCAATGTTGTGGGTGGTCTAGTTCTCTCAAAACCCATCTTACCGTTTTATCTTCATTTTCATACTACATTAGATGTGTTCTGCTGATTTTATTCCAGAGTTGTCATAATGGGCCAAAATTTACAATCTTCCCTGCAGGATGCAAAATATAGTGTCAAATGAGTAAGTCAGAATGGGGCAAATTTAATAACCAGTCGCGCCACTTCTGTGCATTGTATTTGTAATAAAGCTGGCCAAGTGGTGGTCTTACAGCGTCTTATGACATGAGTAGTGCAAAGAGAAATACAAAAACAGAAGAGGATACAAAAACAGAAACCTAATGAAAAAATGAAGCTTATGGAAAAGAGCAATCTTTGCATCCACACACACACACACACACACACACACACACACACACACACACACACACACACACACACACACACACACACACACACACACACACACACACACACACACACACACACACACACACACACACACACACACACACACACACACACACACACACACCTAAAGGATTATTAGGAACACCTGTTCAATTTCTCATTAATGCAATTATCTAATCAACCAATCACATGGCAGTTGCTTCAATGCATTTAGGGGTGTGGTCCTGGTCAAGACCATCTCCTGAACTCCAAACTGAATGTCAGAATGGGAAAGAAAGGTGATTTAAGCAATTTTGAGTGTGGCATGATTGTTGGTGCCAGACGGGCTGGTCTGAGTATTTCACAATCTGCTCAGTTACTGGGATTTTCACGCACAACCATTTCTAGGGTTTACAAAGAATGGTGTGAAAAGGGAAAAACATCCAGTATACGGCAGTCCTGTGGGCGAAAATGCCTTGTTGATGCTAGAGGTCAGAGGAGAATGGGCCGACTGATTGAAGCTGATAGAAGAGCAACTTTGACTGAAATAACCACTCGTTACAACCGAGGTATGCAGCAAAGCATTTGTGAAGCCACAACATGCACAACCTTGAGGCGGATGGGCTACAACAGCAGAAGACCCCACCGGGTACCACTCATCTCCACTACAAAAAGGGAAAAAAAGGCTACAATTTGCACAAGCTCACCAAAATTGGACAGTTGAAGACTGAAATGAGTCTCAATTTCTGTTGAGACATTCAGATGGTAGAGTCAGAATTTGGCGTAAACAGAATGAGCACATGGATCCATCATGCCTTGTTACCACTGTGCAGGCTGGTGGTGGTGGTGTAATGGTGTGGGGGATGTTTTCTTGGCACACTTTAGGCCCCTTAGTGCCAATTGGGCATCGTTTAAATGCCACGGCCTACCTGAGCATTGTTTCTGACCATGCCCATCCCTTTATGACCACCATGTACCCATCCTCTGATGGCTACTTCCAGCAGGATAATGCACCATGTCACAAAGCTTGAATCATTTCAAATTGGTTTATTGAACATGACAATGAGTTCACTGTACTAAAATGGCCCCTACAGTCACCAGATCTCAACCCAATAGAGCATCTTTGGGATGTGGTGGAACGGGAGCTTCGTGCGCTGGATGTGCATCCCACAAATTTCCATCAACTGCAAGATGCTATCCTATCAATATGGGCCAACATTTCTAAAGAATGCTTTCAGCACCTTGTTGAATCAATGCCACGTAGAATTAAGGCAGTTCTGAAGGCGAAAGGGGGTCAAACACAGTATTAGTATGGTGTTCCTAATAATCCTTTAGGTGAGTGTATATATATATATACAGTGAGGAAAATAAGTATTTGAACACCCTGCTATTTTGCAAGTTATCCCACTTGGAAATCATGGAGGGGGAGGGGTCTGAAATTGTCATCGTAGGTGCATGTCCACTGTGAGAGACATAATCTAAAAAAGAAATATCCAGAAATCACAATATATGATTTTTTAACTATTTATTTGTATGATACAGCTACAAATAAGTATTTGAACACCTGTCTATCAGCTAGAATTCTGACTCTCAAAGACCTGTTAGTCTGCCTTTAAAATGTCCACCTCCACTCCATTTATTATCCTAAATTAGATGCACCTGTTTGAGGTTGTTAGCTGCATAAAGACACCTGTCCACCCCATACAATCCAACTACTAACATGGCCAAGACCAAAGAGCTGTCCAAAGACACTAGAGACAAAATTGTACACCTCCACAGGGCTACGGGGGAATGGCTACGGGGCTAAGGGCTACGGGGAAATTGCCAAGCAGCTTGGTGAAAAAAGGTCCACTGTTGGAGCAATCATTAGAAAATGGAAGAAGTTAAACATGACTGTCAATCTCCCTCGGACTGGGGCTCCATGCAAGATCTCACCTCGTGGGGTCTCAATGATCCTAAGAAAGGTGAGAAATCAGCCCAGAACTACATGGAAGGAGCTGGTCAATGACCTGAAAAGAGCTGGGACAACCGTTTCCAAGGTTACTGTTGGTAATACACTAAGACGTCATGGTTTGAAATCATGCATGACACGGAAGGTTCCCCTGCTTAAACCAGCACATGTCAAGGCCCCTGTTAAGTTTGCCAATGACCATTTGGATGATCCAGAGGAGTCATGGGAGAAAGTCATCTGATAAGATGAGACCAAAATAGAACTTTTTGGTCATAATTCCACTAAACGTGTTTGGAGGAAGAAGAATGATGAGTACCATCTCAAGAACACCATCCCTATTGTGAAGCATGGGGGTGGTAGCATCATGCTTTGGGGGTGTTTTTCTGCACATGGGACAGGGCAACTGCACTGTATTAAGGAGAGGATGACCAGGGCCATGTATTGCGAGATTTTGGGGAACAACCTCCTTCCCTCAGTTAGAGCATTGAAGATGGGTCGAGGATAACCAAGGAGTGGCTCTGTAAGAAGCATATTAAGGTTCTGGCGTGAACTAGCCAGTCTCCAGACCTAAACCCAATAGAGAATCTTTGGAGGGAACTCAAACTCCAGTGGACATGCATCTACGATGACAATTTCAGACCCCTCCATGATTTCTAAGTGGGAACTTAGTTCAAATACTTATTTTCCTCACTGTATATATATATATATATATATATATATATATATATATATATATATATATATATAAGAAAAAATCTCGCAAAGGCCAAAGGAGTAACTCTTGTCAAAAACAAGGATCATATTACATTACGCACATACTATGAAAGTATGGTCATTTGAACTCAGTCTGTGACATTTTTTGCATAAAAATTAATATGAATAATCAAGCAAAACTGATTATTCATAATTAATCATCACATTCATAATAATATTTTTTTTTTAAATCATTCATTATTATGCATTATTTATTATAATGTAAAAAGAAAATTACTATCGCAAGGTCCGAGTTGACTTAGATCATTGTAATATAATACTGCTATTTATGAAAGAGCAGATATTTCTTGTCTTGCTCCGCCTTTCCATTTGTATATTTTATATTTTATTGTAAGATACGTTTTAGTGTTCTCTACCCATTACTGGCAGCCTTACCAAATGTGATAAAAAATAAAAATAAAATAATAATAATAATAATAATAATAATAATAATAATAATAATAATAATAATAATAAAGCTGTAAAAACTGTAAAACAGTGTGTATTCGTTATCAAACTTAAAATCCCTTTGAAGATTTAATCTAACCATACCATTGGAACTATTCAATAAATTGGCAATTAAAGGAGCAGCATGAATATGATCAAATTTAATATAATGAGGTGAAGGACAAATCTATTTCAAGCCTTATGAGAAAGTTAAATAAAAAAAGGAGACATTGGAAATATTATTGTCACGTTTTCTCAGCGTGGTACAGGTAGAAGTCAAGACAAATAAGATTAAAATCAAACAAACTTTATTAATACAAAGAAAACCTAAACCAAACTCAGAACTAACATTAACGACAACCGACAACAGAAGACATATACTGGAATAAAACAAAGAGAACTAATTAGGCAACAGCTGACAACAATGACTAATCAAATCAGAAACCATGGTGACAAATAAATGAGTTTACTCAGGTAGGGTGATGGTGCAAACAGAAAACCAAGTCCAAACACAATGAACAGTTACAATTATCTTTCCTCAACCAATGGAATGTTAAGTAGCAATATAAATCTGCACTTCAACAAGAAGTTTCTCAGAGAACCGACCATATAAATTGTTTTTAAATATAAATCATTTCAGGCTGAATGAACAGACTTTGGTTTTAGAATGTAGATACGCTGTAGTATCTCATTTGTTTCATACATTCCATAGTGAAATGGACAAGAAAAGGAACATTTTTGTTTAATTTTATTGCATCACAGATTTTTCGCACATGCCTGAAAGTAAGACCACATTGAAAATCTGGGATTTTAAATAATTTAAACCTGGAAATAAAGTTGAAGTATTTTGAACAAACAATTATTATGTAAAATGAAGAAGAGATATTTAAGATTCCGTACAGGTTTTAGATCACTTTTCACTTTAGATCACTAATGATTAGCAAACGTGACATTGACCATATTTTCTTCAGTTCAAGTGCTGTCATTAAAGTAAACTGTCTGTGGTAACACTTATTAGTGCACACTACAATATGGGTGCACTAATATGCATTAATCCATGCATAACTAATGCACAAATAATGGTGAGTTAATGTATGACTCATGAATAATTAATAGATTAATAAGTAATGTATGAATTGCTATTAATTAAGTGTGTCATGTATTAATTCCTTAACAATTTATAGCATAGTGTCCACATCAACCCATTCTCACTCCCAAGGCGTCAAAATCTGAAGCATGGTCAAGTGCCTTTCACGTCACAATTTAGGTGCTAAAGGCACCCCAAGGCATCACTATATTGACGCGCAGGGTACTCCATACATTCCTTGGGGAACAAAATGTATAACTGTACCTTTAAAGGTACACAAGTGGCCCTTGGGGTACAATTATACCATTGTTTTCCTCTACTTAGAGCAGGGGTAGGCAAGTTCGGTCCTAAAGAGTCGCTGTCCTGCGGAGTTTGGCTCCAACCCTGAAAGACATCTACAGAAGCTCTTATTGAGAATTAACAGAGGTTTAGATGTTGACGTTTTATTGAAAATGTTGGTCACCATTATGGTGATTAGTGTTTCCTTTAGTTGGGCAGGTTGAGTCTTGGCTTTTTATGTGAGTTTGTGGTTTTTGTTACAGTGTTAACAAAACACATAATCTGTTCAAATCAAAAGAAGCCATAAACTTAAATTGTCATGAATAAAACATTTTGACTAAACTAAAAAAGTTAATAAATATTATTCACCATCAATACTTTCTTGCCACAGATCAGACATTCCGAATTCAGATTTTTAAATACGTTGTAGAGGGAAAAAAGTTTAGACACACACAGATATCAAGAATCAGCATATGAATCTCAACAATTGTGACATACTTAATGCTGCAATGCATGTTGGGAGCCATGAGTTATATACTGTGGTAGCTTAGTAGGTTTGGAGCTAAACTCTGCAGGACATCAGCTCTATAGGACCGAAGTTGCCTACCCCTGACTTAGAGGTACAAAAATGTACCCTTAAGGGTACCACCCCATTGACGGCCACTTGTACCTTAAAGGGTACAATTTTGTACTCTTATTTTTGAGAGTGTAGATTTCAGTTGTTTGCCCAATGCGTCAGATCAAGACGTGTTTAATTCTTTGCATTTGTAAAAGCAGACTTATAGGTATAGTATTTATAGGCTGCTTTTATATTTTGGAGCAACTAACCCAATTCCTACTCTAAACCTACCCACTTCTAAACAATATAAAACACCTAACAGGCAAATAAAAGTACAGTCACAGGTATTTATTTGCAAAAACTGACCAAAACAGTATAAAAATATTAACTCATGTTGCATTCCAAGTCTTCTGAAGTCATACGATATCTTCATGTAAAGAACAGAGTTGATCTTAATGTTTTAATCAAATGATGATCCCGCCACTCCGTGAAAGCACGCACGCACATATCTCATTCAAATTATACACTTGACTCTTTAGCATGATGCAATTTGTCACAAAGACACACAAGAGCCAATGACTTTTTACAATCAAAGCTGATGTAATGACGCAATTGGTCACAAGACATATGAGAGCCAATGCAATTTCATTATGAAATCTGACGTAATGTTTCTTCGGGTGGCAATTTTTGAAATTTAAATGAGTCTTCGGCGGATGGAGACTCTGATCATTTCTGGGGATTTTATTCACATAAATCAATCATTTGGCCTCAGAACACTTTAAATATTTGTGTTTTTTGAATAAACTGTGCATGCAGTCTTATCTGCCTGTTATATCCTGTATTTTATATCATATAATACACAAATGGGTAGGTTTAGGGATGGGATGGGGTTGGGTTACGTTTCTAAATAGTGTAAATAAATGTACATACAATTATGCTGGCTGATTAAATTGAGAATCACACTCCAACATGTCATAATGGCAAAATCATAACCCAATATATAATTTCATCATGATGATAACGTTCCAATGCCCAATGCGTCTGTTTATGACGCTAAAGGTTTTTCATTGAAATCAATAAAGCACCCTGCACATTGAAAAATTATGCCACGGGGTACCTTTAGCGTCTTCATTGTGAATCGGAAGTCTTCCGATTTTGACGCATTGAGAGTGAGAACACATCCGCGAGACATTCGTTCATCTTCGGAAAACAAATATAGATATTTTTGATGAAATCTGAGAGCTTTCTGTCCCTCCATTGGAAGCTAAGCAACCACATTCAAGGTCCAGAATGATAGAACAATAGGAAAGACATCATTAAAGTAATCCATGTGGTTTAATCTCAATTTAATGAAGATTTGTTTGCACAAAAGAAAAATAACTGTAAGATTACAAATTTAAGAAAGTAAATTGTATTTAGCATTTAAGGTAAAAATGATGATATCAGATGAATTAGTCTGCTATGCAAATCTTCCAGGCCAGTTCATGTTCTCTTCATTGTAAGTAAAATGAGCACCATTTGTCTTTAATGGCTCTTGGAGCCCCTGAGTGATTGAATTGTCATCTATGCATTTGAATGACACTGTAATGCTGATTGAATTTGGACGGGTAACGCCGTTATGTCTGAGGTGTGTCCTTTTACCTATACAATTACCTATACAACGTTTGCATTCCTTTGTTTGAATGTCTCCTCCCCAGCCGTATAATCCCTCCCCCTAAAATGTAGATAAAATACAATGTACAACTCCTTTTAGTTAGACTTGTTGGAAGACTTGTTGGAGGACCTCAGCGGAAGAACTGCACGGTTCTCAATAAAGAGTAACATCTGCTTTAAAGATATCCCAACGTCTCCTGGTCTCTTCTTCAAATGAGGAAAAGGAAGTTCACAACAGATCCCATCATTTACCACTTTATTTACAAAAATATTGACCAGTAACCCAGTAGGGGGAGCATCATGACACATACAGGTGCTGGTCATATAATTAGAATATCATCAAAAATGTTATTTATTTCACTAATTCCATTCAAAAAGTGAAACTAGTATATTATATTCATTCATTACACACAGACTGATATATTTCAAATGTTTATTTCTTTTAATTTGGATGATTATAACTGACAACTAAGGAAAATCCCAAATTCAGTATCTCAGAAAATTTGAATATTGTGAAAAGGTTCAATATTGAAGACACCTGGTGCCACACACTAATCAGCTAATTAACTCAAAACACCTGCAAAGGCCTTTGCCTCTGTAGGCTACACAATCATGGGGAAGACTGCTGACTTGACAGTTGTCCAAAAGACGACCATTGACACCTTGCACAAGAAGGGCAAGACACAAAAGGTCATTGCAAAAAGAGGCTGGCTGTTCACAGAGCT
Organism: Romanogobio albipinnatus; assembly: GCA_023566225.1. NCBI lineage: Eukaryota > Metazoa > Chordata > Actinopteri > Cypriniformes > Gobionidae > Romanogobio > Romanogobio albipinnatus. Next base: position 31,573,509 of record CM042245.1, on the reverse strand, counting down.
CTGTGTCCAAGCACATTAATAGAGAGGCGAAGGGAAGGACAAGATGTGGTAGAAAAAAGTCTACAAGCAATAGGGATAACCGCACCCTGGAGAGGATTGTGAAACAAAACCGATACGTCGATTTTAGAGTTATCTTATCAATTCTGGTCAGAATATTACTCCCTGGCCATAGGTCATAATCTCATGAATTTTATGTTCATTGATATGAGTCATATCAATGAACATATGAGCATGGTAACGTTAACACGATCGACAGTTTAATGCATGCAAACTTATGAGCATGAAGCACAAGACACACGTTTAGATGAAAAATTAATACAAGACTTTATTGAGCTATTCTAAGACATACAATCTAAACTAATGAAACCACACACACATAATCATTCATACAGTTTGCTGGAAAAGGGTGATATTTGTTAGAGTAGTTGAGTCCCAACTTTCTAGCTTTAGCAGCTATTTCTTAAACCGCGACCTGAGAGAATCAAGAGTAACTCAAACTTAGTGTGTCTGCTCGACACAGTTTCCAACAGCTCGGCTAGAAATGGAAAGTTGTACCTGCGTTGTCTGACTGCTCTTTGAAGCGCGGGCTCTTTTCGTGAGGAAGGGCGGTGGCGCTGATTGGCTGGCGGGCGGTCGTTGCGTTTGCGGGCTGGATGCTCTGGTTGTCGAGGGTAGCTCCGCCAGGAGGAGCTTGTCTCCGGTTCCTGGTTGTGCTGAGTAAGGCTTCGTCGTTGCTACACAACAGGCTTTTTCTGCATCTCAGTAGGCCGCTTCTGGAGGCACTCACTCTAGGAAGTTCGTTGGCGAGTTTTGAAAGGGTTGTTGAGTTCGGAAAGATCTTTGGTGGCTCTTAGTGCTGGTGAAACGTGCAGGCAAGAAGATGATGAAGCCAGCATGGGTCAGCTGTGGTGTGGTCACTGCAAACAGTGGCTAGACGCACAAAACAAGAATGTCTCAAGCAAAAAGCCAAGTATCAACTGTTGATTCCTGTCTTAACAGATCAATTTGGTCCGCCCCTGGAGGTGTTCCAGCCAATCAGATATTGTTGTGGGCGGGTCTCTCGCCCAGTTCTCCCGTTCTTGCATATCATTAGCGTTTTGCCTAATGTGATAAGCGCGAGCAGTTTCCCTGGCTTCTGGCAAGCATTTCAAACACATCATTTTCATATTGCAAATATGGTACATTATACAGAACTGTGCTCTGGACCAAAATATGGGTCATCATTTATCCTTTTCATACATACCAAACAGCACGTGTTTCCCATATATGGAGGGCATGATAATAGCGATTATGATGGGGTAACTGTCTAGTTATACAAACACTCCACAGATCCTATGAGACATACATAATACATTGATACACGTTGTCAGGAGATTTTTTAGTGATTTCCCGGTACTTAAACATATATTTAAAAAGGAGAACATGCAAAAATCGGTGGCACTGAAATTGTTTGACCCTGGACAAACGTCATTGTTCGTGATTCATATAGTTCAGTTTTTAGTTGGTTACACAGAAGTCTTTGTATTGGATTACAAAGAGTCTTTGAGAAGTGGTCATTGTCAAAGGAGGGGGGGGAGGGGGGGGGGGGGTTGGGTTTAGCCCATGTTTTTGGGATCTCCTGAATACTTGCTAATGGCCCATTCAGGAAGCGTTTAGCACTCTATTAGGTCCTGGTAATCTCGTTACTTTCTGCCGGGATGATAAATTGTGCCGACTACGAGTCGCGTTTTTCTGGGTCTTTAACAAGTCATCATTGTTTGTGGAACAAAGGAATGTCTGTCTGTTGTTTAACGTGTCCTTGTGAATTGGGTTTGAGATGAGCCGGGCATCTGGACGCCCAGACATCTGGGTGGACTAGTTTGACCAATTGGCCCCCAGGCTGAGTTTGTGACTCACTAATCAGAAGATTGAGAAAGTGGGTCATGGAGTCCCTGAAGTCTGATGTGTCTGTGAATCGATGCCTGTTCAATAGATAATCCTACATAAGTCAGTTTTGCATTTCCTTTGGAAATCAGGGTCCCAGAGTCAGGAGGAAGAGAGGAGAGGCACACAATCCACGTTGCTTGAGGTCCATTGTAAAGTTTCCACAGTCAGTGATGGTTTGGGGTGGCATGTCATCTGCTGGTGTTGGTCCACTGTGTTTTCTGAGGCCCAAGGTCAACGCAGCCGTATACCAGGAAGTTTTAGAGCACTTCTGCTGACCAACTTTATGGAGATGCAGATTTCATTTTCCAACAGGACTTGGCACCTGCACACTGTGCCAAAGCAACCAGTACATGGATTAAGGACTGGTTTATCCCTGTTCTTAAATGGCCAGCAAACTCGCCTGACCTTAACCCCATAGAAAATCTATGGGGTATTGTGAAGTGGAAGATGCGATATGCCAGACCCAACAATGCAGAAGAGCTGAAGGCCACTATCAGAGCAACCTGGGCTCTCAAAACACCTGAGCAGTGCCACAGGCTGATCGACTCCATGCCACGACGCATTGCTGCAGTAATTCAGGCAAAAGGAGCCCCAACTAATTATTGAGTGCTGTACTTGCTCATACTTTTCATGTTCATACTTTTCAGTTGGCCAAGATTTCTAAAAATCCTTTATTTGTATTGGTCTTAAGTAATATTCTAATTTTCTGAGATACTGAATTTGGGATTTTCCTTAGTTGTCAGTAATAATCATCAAAATTAAAAGAAATAAACATTTGAAATATATCAGTCTGTGTAATGAATTAATATAATATACAAGTTTCACTTTTTGAATGGAATTAGTAAAATAAATCAACTTTTTGATGATATTCTAATTATATGACCAGCACCTGTATGTTGTGTTAACTTACATTTACATTTACATTTAGTCATTTAGCAGACGCTTTTATCCAAAGCGACTTACAAATGAGAGCAATAGAAGCAACTAGAACATTCAAAGGCTACAGTATGCAAGTCTCAGTTAATCTAACACAGAACACCCAGGACAATTTTTTTTTTTAATAAATTAGACAGACAAAAAAATGAATAGAATGTTAAGTGCTATTCTTGATTGGTCAGGTGCTGCTGGAAAAGACGTGTCTTTAGCTGTTTTTTGAAAATGGCTACAGACTCGGCTGCTCGAATTGAGATAGGTAGGTCATTCCACCAGGTGGGGGCAGTCCAGGAAAAGGTCCGTGAAATTGATTTCATGCCTCTTTGGTATGGCACCACAAGGCGTCGTTCACTGGCAGAACGTAAGCTCCTGGAGGGTGTGTAAGTCTGAACAAGCGAGTTTAGGTATATTGGTGCAGAGCCAATGGTTGCTTTGTAGGCGAGCACCAGTGTCTTGAATTTGATGCGAGCGGCTATTGGCAGCCAGTGGAGATTGATGAAGAGAGGCGTGACGTGCGCTCTCTTCGGCTCGTTAAAGATCACCCTCGCCGCTGCATTCTGGATCAGCTGCAAGGGTTTGATAGTGCATGCCGGAAGGCCCGCTAGAAGAGCATTACAGTAGTCCAGTCTGGAGAGAACAAGAGCTTGGACCAAGAGTTGAGTGGCCTGCTCTGATAGGAAGGGTCTAATCTTCCTGATGTTATATAATGCAAATCTGCAGGACCGGGTTGTTGCAGTAATGTGGTCAGTGAATTTTAGCTGATCATCAATCACAACTCCAAGGTTCCTGGCTGTCCTGGACGGAGTTATGGTTGATGATCCTAGCTGAATGGAGAGATTATGATGAAGTGCTGGGTTGGCTGAGACCACAAGCAGTTCTGTCTTTGCAAGGTTGAGTTGCAGGTGATGCTCCTTCATCCAGGCAGAAATGTCTGTTAGGCAGGCAGCGGTACGAACACCAACCGTGGGATCATCTGGTTGAAATGAGAAGTAGAGTTGAGTGTCGTCGGCATAGCAGTGATAGGAAAAGCCATGATTCTGAATGACAGATCCCAGTGATGACATGTAGATGGAGAAGAGAAGTGGTCCAAGCACTGAGCCCTGTGGAACTCCAGTGGCTAGATGATGTGACTTAGACACTTCACCTCTCCATGACACACTGAAGGACCTACCTGAGAGGTAGGACTTGAGCCACTGGAGAGCAGTTCCTGAGATGCCCATCTTCATGAGAGTTGACAGGAGGATCTGGTGGTTAACTGTGTCAAAAGCAGCAGACAAATCCAGTAAGATAAGTACTGTGGATTTGGAAGCCGCTCTTGCCTGTCTCAGTGCCTCCGTAACCGAGAGCAGGGCAGTCTCAGTTGAGTGGCCGCTTTTGAAGCCGGATTGGTTGATATCCAGGAGGTTGTTCTGTTCAAGAAACGTAGAGAGCTGGTTAAAAACAACTCGCTCGAGTGTCTTTGCAATGAAAGGCAGAAGGAATACCGGTCTGTAGTTTTCTAAAAGTGCTGGGTTCAGAGAGGGTTTCTTAAGCAGTGGGGTTACCCGAGCCTGCTTAAATGCTGTGGGGAAGGTCCCGGTGTGAAGAGAGGTGTTGACAATGTGAGTGAGTGCAGGAGTAACAGAAGAAGAAATGGCCTGAAGGAGGTGAGTGGGGATAGGGTCAAGCGGACAGGTAGTGGGGTGGTTGGAAAGGATGAGTTTGGAGACTTCAGCTTCAGAGAGCAGCGAAAAAGAGGGGAGCGTATGTGTGATGGTTGTTGAGATGTGCGTGTCGGTTTGTGGTTTGGAGAATTGGCTGCTGATGGAGGAGGTTTTTTGTGTGAAAAATGATGCAAAATCGTCAGCTGCAAGAGTTGTTGAAGGAGGGGGGGGAGGAGGACAAAGGAGCGAAGAGAACGTTCTGAAAAGTGCACGAGAGTCAGAGCAGTTGTTGATTTTGTTGTGGTAGTATGTAGTTTTAGCAGTGGAGACATTAGCAGAGAAGGAAGCGAGGAGAGACTGATACAGGGATAGGTCAGTAGTGTTTTTAGTTTTGCGCCACTTCCTCTCTGCCACCCGGAGCCCAGAGCGATGTTCGTGGAGAACATCAGACAGCCAGGGGGCAGAGGGAGTGGTGCGGGCTTTCCTGGTTAAAACGGGACAGAGGTTGTCTAAGCAAGATGTTAGAGTGGAGCAAAGAGTGTCAGTAGCACTGTTAGTGTCCAGTGCTGAGAACTGAGCAGGTGGAGGGAGTGAGGAGGAAACCATAGTGGATAGACGGGAGACCTTGAGACCTGACATAGTTCCGTGAACATGCTTTGGATAATACTATTTTGTAAATAAAGTTAAAAAAAACTTTTTGCGCAAACAAAGCACTCACATCTCTCCATAAAATTGAGGTTAAACCACTGGAGTCAAGTGAATTAATTGAATGATTTCGTTCCTACCATTCTGGTCCTTGAATGTGGAAGTTGTGTAGGCTGTAAATGAAGGGACAGAAAGCTCTCAGATTTCATCAAATATATCTTAATTTATGTTCCGAAGATGAACGAAGGTCTCACAACATGAGGGTGAGTGATTATTGACCTAATTTTCATTTTTGGGTGAATTATTTATTTAAATTCCAGTTGTCTGCTTTAAGTATTCATTAGCTAATGAGTTACAAAGATACCATTATGTTATGACTTTTGTTGATAATATAATTTGTATTGTTTTCTCTGAAGTTTCAGAAAAGATCTCAAAAATGTTTCAAACTGTGCTCAGATTTACTAATATTTGTCTAATATAAATGAATAACATCCATCTATCAATGCATCCATCCATTCTCCAAACCACGTACACTTAAATAATTAACAGCTATTATTACATTATTTTGCAGAGACAAAGTAGATTTTTTATAACATAGATTATTTATAACTGGGAACTCCCGAGTTAACAACAAGAAACCTCTAAACAACAACATTTTCCAGTGGGAAAAATCATTTGGTCACTTTTTAGGTTAATTCAGGTCACAACTGAGTGGACAGCAAATCTGAGCATTAGATTTGTCTGGGGTCTCTTTTCCTATTTCTCTCTTTTATAGCAGTCAAGACCTCCACCCCACATCCACCCACTTATTGGAGGAGCCTGAGGTGGTCACTGTGAAGTGAGTTTGGAGAAAGAAATCCACCACATGCATGCCACAGTTAACTATTGATCTACAGATCTACAGACCAGCGCTTACAGTCCTCTGAATAAGACACACTGAACACAGGACATTCAGTTTCGCTCAGGGCTGACATTCAAACTCCATCGGCCACAAAATATTGATTCATTTTTTCCTTCCCTTGTGTTTTCTCTTTTTTCTCTTTTCCTTTGACAGCCTCCCATATGGCAAGTGCCGATAAACAAAAGCCTTCTGGGTGATTAAATGAAGACCGAGATGATTACTGAGATGATTTGAAGAGTATGGTAAATGGACTTCTTTTTATCACATATTTCATATTCAAAGTAAAAAAAAAATGTAAATAAAAATAAAGTTACAAATATTTTGAACTGTGAATCTCAAAATTCAGTTAACATTGTCAAAGTGGACTACTTAATTATTGTTTTAGGCTACTTTTGTATGTTTTTCTAAATCCTTCACAATATTTAACACATAAATTTAGTAGTACTGATTACTGATGATAGAAGTTATGGCAGTAACAGTAGAAATGTGAACATAGGACAATCTCCTTAGGGAAAACTGTACATGCAGTGCTGTAGGAATTACAGTGCAGTCTTCCTTCACCTCCTGATGTTCCTGTCTATTGGGCCACAAATTATCCTCCACATCACAATGAATATCTTTAGAAAAGAAGTCTAATGGAAATGTATAGAAATATGCTTGACATATTATGACAACTTGTTCAACCATTTTGCATGTAAAGACTGTGAACTAATGCCTAAATATTGTGGGAGGTGAGACTATTCAACAGAGGTGAGACTATTCAACAGAGACCCATTTTAATACATTTTGATCAACATAAGCAATTGATAATGTAGGAAACAGCAGCTAATTTTACATAATCATTTGCATGGATGTACCAAAGCATTTGCAACTTGTTCAAAGAAATGAGAAACTGCTCATTTGTGCACAAGTGACACAATGATGTGAAGATTGAACAGGTACTTTTGAGAATTTCTATTCTGATCTGAGAAATGTACCAAAGCGAATGAGAAAAACTGTAAATAGTCTAGAAAAGAAATATAATCTTCTATAATCCACTGCAAACGCCTCGGTTACGTATGTAACCCTAGTTCCCTGAGAACAGGGAACGAGACGCTGAGTCAGCTGACGCTACGGGGAAAGCCTCCAGCGTGACAAGTGTCTGAACACTATCGATTCACGGAAATCCTATTGACCAGCGACAGCCTATTATGTCATCAAGGTGCAACCAGGAAGTATATAAGGGCGCCTTGCCAACATGACACAGCTTTTCGGTTGAAGGGACTGTTTGGCAAGCAAGCCCTGAGGCATGGCAATGAGACGCAGCGTTCCCTGTTCTTACCCTGTTCTTACATACGTAACCGAGACGTTCCCTTTCGAAAGGGAACTCGCACTGCGTCAGCTGACGCTACGAAGAATGATATACCCATGCCGCCATGCCGAAGGGAGTGCATGCCCACTGGGCAGTGACAACTGTCAGGACAAGCAAATTCAACTGAAATGCCTGAATCACTCCCCCTCTGGTCACATTAGGCTGTCAGTGACAGCGCTCCCTACGGTCAAAGCCCAAGCTATAAACCTGAGAAGGAACCTTTGCATGCCATATGAAGTCCTACCCTGGCCGCTCGAAGGCCTGGAACCAGCCCATTCAACAGAAGGGGTTCCTTTAAGGGAACGTGGCTAGGGGACCCGAGGGAACCCGTGCCAGTCACTGTTCGGGAGGAATTCACTGAATGCCACCAGGGAGGCCTGACCTAGCGACCTCTACGTGGGACACGTCAGTTCGCCAACCCTGTCTGTTAAGTACAGAGCCTCTGGTAGTCACCTCCGAAGAGACTTCCCACTAGGGTACTGCAAAAATGCAGTGTCCTCCACCAGCCGGACCTCAGAGACGGGTTATCCTGGAGAGCAGCGCTCAGCGAAGTGCTTTCTAACCCTTGCTAGCGAGGGGAGTTTAGCCGCTCGATCCTAGGATCTACCGAGCACTTATTTTAAAACGTGCTTAGGAGGCCGAACAGGCCTACAGGCTGACCACTAGCCGGAAGGGGCCTCCACCTGGTAACCTGTGCTGACTGCTCGCGCAGCCAAACAGCGGAGCTCGCCCTCAGGGAGGCCTAATGAGGCCTACTACCCAATAGCAGTCAAGCTGGCCCTCAAGGTAGCTGGAAGATGGGACTCATTCCTTCAGGGAGGCTTGGGGAAGCCTGCCACCTGATAGCAGACCATGCTAGCTGACCGAGCGTCCCGACTCCGGGGCTCGCCTCCAGGGAGGCCTGGCGAGGCCTACCACCTGGTAGTAAGACCTGTTAACGGTCCAGCTAGCTTGTCACAGTGACTGGAACCGGAACCCCCTAGTGGGGGCCTACAACCTGATAGCACGTTAAGTGAGCTAACTGAGTGTCCAAGCTCGGGGGCTCTCCCTCAGAGGCCTTCCACCTGATAGTAAGACCTGTCAACGGCCTGTTCTAGCCATTCGTGCGAACCATCAGAGATGACTGAGGACCCGGAGCTCACCGTTAGGGAGGCCCGCTGGGGTCTACAACCCAGAAGCGAATTTTTAGGGAGGCCTGGTGAAGCCTACTACCTGACAGCGATCCACTGCTAGGTGTCCAGTGACTGAAGACCAGGAACGTGCCCTCAGGGGAGGCCAGGTTGAAGCCTGCTACCCAATGGCGAATCCCACAGGGAAGCCCCGTGCAGCTTGCTACCTGTTAGCAACCCCTGCCACCATCTGTTACTGAAACTGGGGACCAGGGAACGATCTCAGGGAGGCCCGGCGCCTACCACCTGATAGCAGAACGTGCTAGTAGCACTCCACGCTCAGCGCCACAGAGACTGGGAACCGGGAACTCGCCCTCAGGGAAGCCGGGTGAGGCCTACTACCTACTAGCAACTCGTGCTAGCCATCCAGTGACTGGAGCCCGGGTACGCCCCCTCAGAGGAGGTCAAGTTAGCCTGCTTACCCCACAGCAGGCCCTTAGGGAGGCCTGGTAACGCCTACCACCTACTAGCAGCTCATGCCAGCCGTCGAGGGACTAATGCCCAGGAATACCCCCTCGGGGAAGACCGGGCAAGCTACTCATAGCAGGCTCTCAGGGAGGCCTGGTAGGGCCTACCACCTGAGCCAAGGTAACCCAAAAAACGGGAGCCTACCCCTCAGTGAGGCCTGGCAGGGCCTACCTCCAAATAGGAGGTCTGCAGATTCTATGAACCCTGCCGCGGTTAGAGGAAGGCTGGCTGCTGCACCTGGGCTGACGGTAGCTGTCTGCTGCTGACGAAGAACTGGACATCCAGTTATCACCTGGGGACCTACTAGTTGACGAGGTTTCTGCTGAAGTTGACATCGATGGAGAAAATCCTCCCAGGCCCACACGGGCCACGACATCGAGATTCTCTTGCAAGGAGGCCTGATGATGCCTACCACCTGTCCTGGAGTCTGCTGCCCAGACTGCCCAAGCTGGCTGCTCACAACTAGCTGGCCTACATACGCCCGCACCTGGGGCTGGCTCCATCCCAGAGGCTAGAGGGCCTCCGTGATGGCGCAGTCTCACGGGCATTGCCTACAGACATGAACCTAATCACATTGCCAACAGCAGTGCACTCAGCGAACAAATGCTTAAGAATCCTCTAAAGCGAGGGGAGTACAACTTACTACACCTGCTTCGGGGCGGCCGCCTTACTTTTTCATACAGCGGCCTGCCGATCATGCAAGGGCGTCAGCCATTTTAATAACTTTATAACATTCAAAGGCTCAGCATACACAGTCGGGATGGCCGAGAAGTTAAATCTCTCTACTCACCGCCATCCCTAGAGTACTTGCAGATAAGTCTCGTCAGCCGCCTCAAGAATTATCTCTATCCAAGCTCTATCCAAGAATTATCCTGGATTCAATTTCCGAATTTAAAGTTCAGCTAAAAACAAATCTGTTTTGAATAGCTTTTAATGATATAATTGATTGATTGATTGATTGATTGATTGATTAATAAGTTTGTATTTTGTATGCTTTTTATTTTATACCTTGTTTTATACTGTATGGTATCCTTGAGTGCCTTGAAAGGAACCTTTAAATAAAAGGTATTGTTATTATTATTATTATTATTATTATTATTATTTATACTTTCATAAAATTTTAATTCAAGCATATTAAATCTTTTTAGAAGTTAGAAATGTCAATACTTATGGTGTATTTAGTTCCCTGGGGATAGTATTTAGTATTACAACGTCAAATAAATAACTAAAAATAAAGAAAAAACCTTTGAAAAGTTCTATTATGACTGAATTGTCAGTAAGTGTAATTGAATGCAGGCGACTAATAATGTTTGAGGATGCTGGCGCAGCTCTAGTGTCATTCTCTCTCTGCTGATGGGAGCAGATAGGCCCTTTCATTATTTCTAGCACCGTCCTGACAACAGTGCGCCACAGAGGCACTGGTGACCTTGCCGACGGGAGTCCTGCTTTAAACACTAATTAGGATGACTTTGGGAGAGCAGCACCACAGGAGAGAAAGAAAGAGAGAGAGAGAGAGAGAGAGAGAGAGAGAGAGAGATACAGAGATACAAAACATGATTAAAGAACAGGTAACCGTACTGTCTCTCAAAAGAAGAGAGAAACTAAAAATATTCAGAGATCAAACCCTCAGATCATTGATCAGCCTATAGATTAACAATAGTAAGAATAAAATAAGGCACAATCAGGGCTTGACATTAACACCCGCCAACCCGCCAAATGCGGGTAGATTTCAGCAGTGGCGGGTAAGGCAGCCACTCCCACTAGCCACTTTAGCGGGTTGAATATAATTTCAGCCTAAAGCCAAATGAAATGCCAAGACCGTTGTATCACTAAATATTACATTTCACAAAATTACAATATTACAATTCAATTACAATTATTTATCAAGTAACTTGCAGGTAGTGAAGGCGGGATAGGCAGAATCACACTGAATGACACACAACAGAAGCGCTCTCTTGCGTGCTCGCACTCTCTCTCTGTCGCACGCGTGATCAGTTCTCCTTGCGCCTGAATAGTCAAATACATGCGCACACAGATGTCAAAATTTCCGTTGTGTGGAGTATCTCGCATGAACACAGTCAGTTATGGCTTAAGTGTACATAAAAAGGTGGGTAATAACTGGATATGTATCAGAATATTACGTTGTAACGCATTGTGTACGAATGAAAATAGGGATAGCTGGAGTTGATGCAAACACGGAGGCGATCGACATTAAACAGTTCACACTTTAGTCCCTGCAAAACTCTCACAAGAGTGCATCACAAACTCCATTCCGTCCACAGGATTACTTAATAAAATTAAATAACTAAATGTTAGCAACAGAAAATAATCAGCACACACAAAACGCAGGCAGTTCAACAGGGAGCATGCACACTGTATTCATACTCATTACAATGTCATTAATGTTGATCAAACAACTACAGGTGTTAAATAAATGTATACATATTATATAACCCTACTGTATCTGTATCTTTTTTTTGAGAAATGTACTATTGATTTTGTAATTTGCTTCTTTGTTCTTTTATATAGCCTAACAAAAATAACCTGTATATAACATGTCTCATATTAGCCATATTGCCCACCCCTTGCCCATCTGCACACCAGCTGATATACACTGTAGTCTTGATTTGGGTGGTCACTCTGCATTGAAAGTTTGAAAGGGTTTTAAATCTTCTAAATCAAGTAAAATGACTCAAAATCAAGTAATTTAAGCATGCCAAAGTCAACTTTAATCATATAAAATGTAATTTTCAAGCAGTAAAAATGTGGCCAGTGAAAATGCTGAGTGGCTAGTAACTTTTGAAAACGATACTCGGTTACTTAACGTAACCTCGGTTCTCTCTAGAAGAGGGAACGAGTATTGCGTAAGTTCCTTACGCTACGGGAAAGTATTCTTTCTTCGAGATTTCTGAAAAACCCAAAATTATCCTTAATTTTGTAACATTGTCAACGCAGTGCGGCAGCCTGGCAGACCATAGCAGGCTATTCCAGCGTGCTATTGGCTGCTCTGCTGGCAACTGCAGCAGCCTATCGGTGAGCCCGCGTGACGTGGCGACCAATGAGGGCGCTTCGCGCCCACCTGGCTTCATTTGCCTACAGGTGGGGCGTGGCCACGTGTATATAAGCAGGGCTCACGGGCTGCATATTCGGTTTTCGTAGTTCTGAAGCGTAAAAGCCCGCGGGGCGCACGGCAAGGAACGCAATACTCGTTCCCTCTTCTAGAGAGAACCGAGGTTACGTTAAGTAACCGAGTATCGTTCTCTTACGAGAGGTTCTCTCGTATTGCGTAAGTTCCTTACGCTACGGGAACATATTGTCAACGCCGTGCGCGCCTCGCGTACAGCATATGTATCCCAGGGAACCGGGGACCATAACACTGCTCGGGCAGGGTGGCCGGTAAGGAAAACGGGCCACCACATCTACAGACACTTCATTCGAACTGACGGGTGGTTACAACGGGTGGTTACAACACCCTGTCCCATGAATGAGGGAACGGCACCTGCCGGTCTCCTTCAAATTCACCACACCTTGTCTCATGAATGAGGGAACGGCAACGCCGGTCGCCTTCAAATTCACAATATTTTGTTATATGAGTGAGGTAACGGCACCGCCGGTCACCTTCAAACTCACAACAGCTCGTCTCGTAAATGAGGAAACGGCACCGCCGGTCTCCTTCAAATTCACATGAGCCTAGTACCGAACTTACTACCAGTATGTGAGCTATGTCTGCGCAGAATCACTGGGCAGGACCAACAGCCCTATTGAACTGATAACACTTTCGCCTGTAAGGCAGGAACTTCCAGATTGTAAAATCTCACGAACGTAGATGGGGAGGCCCAGCCTGCCGCCATACAGATATCGTGGATGGAAATCCCTCTGGCCCAAGCCCACAAAGAGGCCATGCCTCTGGTGGAGTGTGCTCTGACACCTAGCGGGCACTGCAGGTGTTTGGAAGCATATGCAGTTGCAATCGCGTCCACTATCCACCTGGACAGGGTCTGTTTCGAGGAGGCGAGACCTTTAGTGCGCCCACCAAACGAAACAAATAGCTGCTCAGAACGCCTGAAGGCGGCGGAGCGTGTGACATAAACCCTCAATGCCCTGACAGGGCAGAGGATATTGCCACCGTCCCCCTCATCGGATGCTGGCAGAGCCGAGAGGGAGATAATCTGCGCCCTGAAGGGAGTGCCAATCGCTTTGGGGACATAACCATGCCTCGGTCTGAGAATGACCTTAGAGTCATTAGGACCGAACTCCATACACGTCGGGCTCACTGAGAGCGCGTGTAGATCCCCCACGTGTTTCACTGAAGCCAGAGCTATCAGGAACGCGGTTTTTAGCGAAAGGAACCTTGGTTCCACAGTCTCGAGCGGTTCAAAAGGATGGGCCTTCAGGGCCTCTAGGACCAAGGCCAGATCCCACATAGGAACCGATGGGGGCCGCGGGGGATTCATCCGTCTGGCTCCTCTGAGGAAACGGATGATGAGCTCATTCCTTCCTAGCGTGCTACCTAGCGTCGTCTGAGCGAACGCTGCTATAGCCGCCACATACACTTTGAGCGTGGAAGGGGACCTGCCCAGTTCCAAAAACTCTTGGAGGATGGAGAGCACCCGCTGGACCCCACATTGCTGTGGGTCCAATCCCTTGGAAACACACCACTCAGTGAACACCGACCACTTAGAACTATATAACCGCCTCGTCGAGGGGGCTCTAGAGTGTGAAATCGTGTTCATAACCCCTTCGGGCAGGTCAACGGGTATCCGTTGGTCACCCATACATGCAGGGACCAACGCTCTGGATGGGGATGCCAAACTGACCCTCCTGCTTGAGAGAGGAGGTCTGCTCTCAGCGGAACTGGCCAGGGGGGTGAGTGCGACAGCTTCACCAGCTCTGGGTACCAAATCTGGTCCTCCCAGCGCGGCGCTATAAGGAGCCCCAGGCGGCGCGTCTCCCTGTTTTTCGCTATGACCTGGGGCAATAGGGAAATCGGCGGGAAAGCATACAGCGGGAGGCTGGGCCAAAGTTGGGACAGCGCATCCTCGCTTTTGGACAGAAACCTCGGGCAGCGGGCGTTCTCTTTTGTTGCAAAGAGGTCGAGCTCCGCTCTGCCGAATAGGCGCCATACCAGCTGGACTGTCTGAGGGTGCAGGGACCATTCTCCTGGGAGAATGAGGCCCCTGGACAGCTTGTCCGGGCCCACATTGAGGTGGCCCGGTACGTGCGCAGCTCTCAGCGAGCGCAGCGAGCTGTGTGCCCACACGAGCAGGCGTTCTGTCAGATTGCCCAGACACCTGGACCTGACACCGCCCTGCCGGTTCACATAGGGCACCACTGTGGTATTGTCCGACCGGACCAACACGTGGTGTCCTCGTATAAGCGGGAGAAACTGCTTGAGCGCGTTCTCTACCGCTATCATCTCCAAACAGTTTATGTGTAGGAGCTTTTCCCCGCTCGACCAGAGGCCCGAGGCCGATCTGCCCTCGAAAACGGCGCCCCAACCCGTGGTGGAGGCGTCCGTCGAGATGACCTTGCGGTGTGAGATGGCTCCCATCGTCACTCCCCGCTGGTACCAGTCGGCTACTAACCAGGGCTCTAGGGCTGAAACGCAGCCCTGAGTCACTCTGATCCTGAAGCCTCCGGACGCCCAGGCTCTGTGAGGCACTCGGGTGTTTAACCAGCATTGCAGCGGGCGCATGCGCATTAAGCTCAGCTGGAGCACAGCTGCAGCTGAGGCCATACGTCCCAGCATCCTCTGAAAGAGCTTGAGAGGTGCGAATTTGCCCGGCCGGAAGTACGCAGCCATGCGCCGAACTTGGCGCGCGCGTTGGGGTGACAGGCGGGCTGACATTGCCACAGTGTCCAGATTCAAACCCAGAAATGAGGTTGATTGCGTGGGCACTAATGAGCTCTTGGTCCAATTGACCGTGAGCCCCAGGCTGTCCAGATGGCTGAGCAGCATTGCCCTGTGGGCGAGGAGCTCGGCCTCTGACTGCGCCAGGATGAGCCAATCGTCCAGATAGTTCAACACTCGCATCCCTCGACTTCTCAGGGGAGCGAGGGCCGCGTCCATGCACTTCGTAAATGTACGGGGTGCTAGTGACAGGCCGAACGGAAGGACGGTGTATTGATAAGCCTGGCCGTCGAAGGCGAATCGTAAGAATGGCCTGTGACGCGGCGTTATCTTGATTTGAAAATATGCGTCTTTCAAATCTAGGGAGATTAGCCAGTCTCTCGGGCGAATATGCGCGAGGATCTGCTTGGTCGTGAGCATCTTGAACGATCTTCTCATAAGAGCTTTGTTCAGACGCCTCAGATCCAGAATCGGTCTGAGCGACCCATCCCTTTTTGGCACGAGAAAATACCGGCTGTAAAAGCCTGACTCGCTCATAGAATGGGGAACCGGTTCTATAGCCCCTTCGCACAGCAGTGTGGCTATCTCCGCTCGAAGTAGATGTGCTACTTCCTCGCTCACTCTCGTCTCCGTACGCGTACAGAAGCGCGGAGGGCGGCGAGCGAACTGCAGAGTGTAGCCGTGCTTCACTGTTTTCAGCACCCATTCTGATACACCTGGAATGGCTTCCCACGCTCTCGCGTGTGCCACACGGGATAGAACGGCCTCCGGGCTCGAAACGCCGCGCTTCGCGGGTTCGACGGCCTGTATAGGAGGGGCGGGCGCAGTGCGCGCGCTCTCTGTGCTGTGGGCCAGCCGATCGCTCGCGATGGCTGGCCGCCCTACACACTGTATCTCTGCCGCTTTGAGCGGGGAGTGGCTTGTGTGTGGCCCTACACTCGTCGTTCCGGCCACCTTGGGCGGAGAACAAATGGTGTGTGGCGCGGCGCATGGCGCCGGGGGCAGAATGTTCGCGAAAATGTGTGAGCGCGTTTGAGCGGGCACAACTCTTACGTGTGGAACCGGTTAAGAGTGGCTGTGTGACAGCGCGTGTGGTGATTAGGCGTGGGCGCAAATAAGCGGACACGTGACCTAACTCTAGCACTCGAGCGGCCGGTGGCCGCTTTATGTGAGTGAGAGACACGGGATTTGTGGTGCTTGGGTGCAGGGGGGAACACAAAAGTGGGCACGTTTACTGCATTTGAAAACACATACGGCGTGAGCCGTGCAACCAGAAAAAAGGCAACTTCGTGATTTCTCTGGTTCGTCGTAAAAACGGCGGTTGTAGACAGGCGAGAGGGCAGTTTTGCCAGCTCGTTTGCTGCGTGAGAGCCATCTGCAGAAGCCACAGGAGTGGGGGCTGACAGGAAGAAGAGTTTTGATGGTGGTCCGGCCACGGCGGGACTTAACCGTCGCTTCCCCCCTCTGCTAGGAGGACTTTGGAGGGGCTACAGTTGGAAACAGGCGAGAGGGCGAGTTCGCCGGCTCGTAGGCTGCGTGGAAAACATCTGCAGTAGCCACAGGAGCGGGGACTGACAGAAAAAAAACGAGTTTTAACGGTGGTCCGGCCGCAGCGGGACTTAACCGTCTTTTCTCTCCTTATGTATAGACGTCCAAAAATACTCGAGCACCACGTGGTGCGAGTTAGCTTTCTGTATGTAAGAAAAGCTGGCCGCGAGCCCGGGGAAGCGGACAGTAAAACATTTTTATCTGCCGCGAGAGCTGGGCTCGAACTCGGGTCTCCGGCGTTTCAGCTGCTGATTTTGCCACTGTGCTACCGGGAAGGACACAATAGCGTTCAGTTAGCGCGAGCATACAGCAGTACGTCCTCGTGCTTGTTGGCAGTCGTGCGTGCATAAAAGACAGGCTCGTTACTGCAATAGTAATATTTCCAGCCGCCTGAACTGGAGAGGGGGCTGAGAAATGCTAGAGAATGGCGGTTCGTCCGGCCACAGCGGGACGAAAACACCCTCTGTTAATTTCCCGGTGAGTGCGGCGCGCGCACGGCGCAATCTGCGCGGTCCAACAGGGGGGAGTGCGGGTTCGTTGGAGAGCATATGTCAGCGTCATGTCTCATGACGGCGTATGTTTGCTGGCGTGCGTGTCTTAACAGGCTCGTGTACAGCAATATGAACAATTCCAGTCGCCTGAACTCATGAGGGGACTGAGAAATGTGCGCGAGGGTGGAACAGCTCTCTTGTAACGTAAAGAGAGCTGCAGGACCGTCCGTTTCTGCCATCCCTTGTATATAAGCGGCGCATCAGCGCGGCATGAACAGAGGGGGGAGGAGGCTCGTTCCGAGACCGTTCATTCCTACCATCCCTTGTAAGCGGCGCGGCTTGAACAGAGGGGGAGGAGGCTCGCTCCGAGACCGTTCATTTCTACCATCCCTTGCAAGCGGCGCGGTGGCGCGGCTTGAACAGAGGGGGAGGAGGCTCGCTCCGAGACCGTTCATTCCTACCATCCCTTGTAAGTGGCGCGGTGGCGCGGCTTGAATAGAGGGGGAGAAGGCTCGCTCCGAGACCGTTCATTCCTACCATCCCTTGTAAGCGGCGCGGTGGCGCGGCTTGAACAGAGGGGGGGAACAGCGGAGTGATGTCGTCATAAAACTGCTCGTGTCAAGCCCGCAGGGTCGACATAGAGAGTTCCTCACACTCGGGGCATTCGCCCGCGAGGAGTGTGGCGGCGGCGTGGTCACGGCCCAGACAGAGAGCGCAGACACATGGCGGTCTCTGGTGCTGAGCTGCACGTGGCACGAGCCGCAGGTGGAACGAGGCGTTTTGATAAAAACGCTCGTGCTCTTTTATGAAACGTGTGACGCAACGGCGAGAACACGTGCAATGAAAGGATATAATGCTGCCGGATAGCAGAGCAGGCACGGGTGGCTGAAGGTGGCGCGATGCTGCCGGCTTCTCCAGGCGCTGTCCTCTGCTTGCTCGTCTGCGCGATCACGGCGGCGGGTTCCAGATCCAGCGATGCGAAGGGCTTCGCTGAAGAAAAGAAAATCGAATATGCAGCCCGTGAGCCCTGCTTATATACACGTGGCCACGCCCCACCTGTAGGCAAATGAAGCCAGGTGGGCGCGAAGCGCCCTCATTGGTCGCCACGTCACGCGGGCTCACCGATAGGCTGCTGCAGTTGCCAGCAGAGCAGCCAATAGCACGCTGGAATAGCCTGCTATGGTCTGCCAGGCTGCCGCACTGCGTTGACAATGTTACAAAATTAAGGATAATTTTGGGTTTTTCAGAAATCTCGAAGAAAGAATACTTTCCCGTAGCGTAAGGAACTTACGCAATACGAGAGAACCTCTCGTAAGAGAACCACTAGCCACAGTGGCTAGTGAGCAAAAAAGTTAATGTCAAGCCCTGGGCACAATACATTTTCTGTACTGATTTTCCATGGGTATTTTACCCAAATTGTGAATTATGCATTTCATTGTGTTGTGTTTTAGAGTTGAAGGAAATATCCTTAAACTTAAAACAAAAGGTAATCACTAATTTTATGTGGACTACACCAACCCTGAGACTGAGAATAATTACTTTTCATTTTCTTGTTTGAATTGGACCCTACTATGCACTACTATGCACTAACATTTAAATTAATAATTTGATCAAATGCACTTATTGTGCAAATACATGTTTTTACATTGAACATATATTTTAAAAAATACCTGCATGTAATTAAATCTGTAATTCATTTCTGTAATTACATCTGTAATTCATTTCTGTAATTAAATCTGTAATTCATTTCTGTAATTACACTTTTAATTACGCTGTTGACACTTGCCTTACATCTAACCCATGGCCTTAAAGGGTTAGTTCACCCAAAAATGAAAATTCTGTCATCAATTACTTACCCTCATGTCGTTCGACATTCGGAACACAAATGAAGATATTTTAGTTGAAATCCGATGGCTCAGAAAGGCCTTCATTGGCACAATGCACTGTACACTCTCAAGACCCATAAAAGGTACTAAAGACATCGTTGCAAAGTCCATCTCACTACAGTGGTTCTACAATAACTTTATAAAGCGACGAGAATAGTTTTTGTGCACAAAAAAAACAACTAAATAACGACTTATATAGTGGTGACCGATTTCAAAACAATGCATCATGAAGCTTCGAAGCGTTATGAATCAGCGAGTCGAATCATGATTCGGATCGCGTGTCAGACCGCCAAACTGCTGAAATCATGTGACTTTGGCGATTCAAACCGCTGAATCGACTCACTGATTCATAACGCTTCGAAGCTTCATGATGCATTGTTTTGAAATCGGTCATCACTATATAAGTCGTTATTGAGGGTTTCTTTGAGCACAAAAACTATTCTCGTCGCTTTATAAAGTTATTGTTGAACCACTGTAGTGAGATGGACTTTGTAACAACGTCTTTAGTACCTTTTATGGGTCTTGAGAGTGTACAGTGCATTGTGCCAATGGAGGCCTTACTGAGCCATCGGATTTCAACTAAAATATCTTCATTTGTGTTCCAAAGATGAACGGAGGTCTTACGGGTGTCGAACGACATGAGGGTAAGTAATTAATAACAGAATTTAAATTTTTGGGTGAACTAACCCTTTAATCCCATACCACCACACCTGCCCCTGACGTTACCTGTATCCCACCTCAATATCAGTAAAAGTGTTTTGCAATACAATATGAACACAATAAGTACATTGTACTTATATTTTGATGTAAGTAGATAGTAGTTAAGGTTAACTAATATAAAGTGGGACCGGATTTTGAATTATGTGATATCAGTTTTCACACTATTTTCTCTAAATCTGATCCCTTCCTGTCCTGCACAGGACAGATTACCGGTTGCATAAATTTAGCCTTAAAGGGTTAGTTCACCCAAAAATTAAAGCCTTTATTAACCCCCCAGAGCCGTGAGGAGCAGTTTTGTGATGGACAGATGCACTTTTATGGACTTTAAAAATGACCCAACAGTCACTGCCATTATAAAGCTTGGAAGAGCCAGGACATTTTTCTGTGGGCCCTATTTAAACGATCTTAGCGCATGGTCTAAAGTGCACGGCACAAGTGCACTTAAAGCGTTTCCGAATCCACTTTTGCCAGTTTAATGATGGAAAAAATGGTTGACGAGCGCATGGTCCAAAAGGGTTGTCCCTAGTCTCTTAATGAGTAATGGGTGTGTTTGGGCATAACGTGCAATAAACCAAGCAGAGTCTCATCACCCATTGCCTTTAAAAGCCAGTTGCGTCTGCGCCATGGCGGATGCTATTTAGAGTGCGGAATTTGCAAGCGGAAAGACTGAACGCTGCTCCAGAGTGGGATTAATTTATTTTGAATATTTAAAAAATGTTGTGTGCTGCTGTGTGTGTAATAAGCAGCGTGTACACGTGTTGTGCACCTGCCTAAAGGTGCATATTTCTAACGCACCTTTTAAATAACAAACAATACTGCGCTATTGTTTTTAGACCAGGTTTTTGTTGGCAGTCGTTTCCTCAAAATAGCAATGCGCCAACAACGTACCTGAACACACCTCGTTTTTCAGACCAGTACACCCATGGGCGAACAGATGGCCATGAGTACATTTGCTATTTAAACAACGTGGTGCATTACGTGAAAATGATAACTGCGTCAGGCTGAAACTAGCAATAAACATTTGCGTTGCGTCCGTCGCTGCATTGTGCTAGGTATATGATAGGTTTTGTTAAACAAATGAACACAATAAACCTACAGTGGCATATATTGAGATATTTTAACTAAAAGATGAAATGGTTAAATGTAAAGTATATGATACATTTCTTTATATAGAAACGAATTACCAAAGCAATAGCCTTATTTTCTTCCCTGTAATATACAATAAATTGAAAGGTGGGTAATTGAATGTGTAGTGATAAGATACAGTAGTTAATCTCAGATTCTGACAGGATGCTCATGGCATGCCCAGAGTTCATTCACTGACTGCCTGGTTCATATTTCACGCAAAAAAGCTGCTAAATGCTTGTGATTGGTCGGGATTTTCAATCAGTTCAATATTTCAGTGTCCAGAAATATTAATTTAAATTCACACAATGACCCAGTCTGCAAGTTATATTGTTACACCTGTAGATGGCAACAAGTGACTTAAAGGTGAAGTATGTAGTTTCTGTGACACTAGTGGCACCTAGCGGAATTAAAACAATACAGCATATAACGCTAATATATGATATATCATACATGACGCCTCCCCCAACTCAAACATCACAAACAGTTTGTATGGGTGAATGTGAAGCCATCTCATCCGGTAACAGTAGCTACATTCAATAAAAGGTACAACATATTAGGAATACTTTTAGCTGTGTTTTTATATGTCATGAGTTAGCAATTGAGAGGGCTAACACTTGCTTGTCTGGATCTCGCTTATAATATACCAATCTAACGTATCACACCAACCGGATTTTGACATGATGCACGACAACTGTTTGAGGCTGTTTAAACTGGACAATATACTCGACCAATATATCACCAAAGCTGATATATCAGCCGACACTTTTATTTTGACGGCGCTGAGAATGGCAGCGCCTGAGCACACAGCACTCCCATTCTCCACTCCCATTCAATGTCTAATGCCTTTATAGATAGAACTGTTAAACAAAGAAAGTAAACTGTATCGGTCAAACACTAAGCCATGGGCTGTGTCCGAAATCACCCCCTATTCCCTTAAATAGGGCATTATTTGAGGGGACAGCCATATGTATTGGTGTCCGAAACCATAGTGGATGTAATCAAGTGCACTCTTTCAATCCCACAATGCATCGCAGTAACGAGTGTACAACCGATGTACACTCAGCGGCCAGAGAATACGGCCCATAATGCACTGTGAGAGTCGCACGCACTGCAAATTAATTCCTGCATCTGACCTGAAGATGATGCCCGCAGCTGAATCATTCATCCATCCATTTTCCAAAATGTAATTTTTTTAGCTAAAATAGTTTAGTTAAGGTTATAGTTTCCATGCAGAGTTCAAGATACATATTTTCATCTTCCAGTTTGTTCAATAATAAAGTTTCAATAATAAAACAGCAAGCACAAACTATGCAAAAGCGGCAGCCCTTCCAACTCTGGACCTCAATACCCACTTACCTACAGTGTTTAGCTCCACTGATCAAACTCACCTCTGCCTGTAGCTTTCTAGTAATCCTGAAGACCCATGAATTGCATACTAATAGTAGTCACTGAACAATAAACTGGGTTAAAAGAATGTTTAACATAAAAAAAAAAAACTTACATATATACTTCACCTTTAAGATGATAAGTCAACACTGCACTGGCTGCCTATTAAACATTGCATACATTTTAAAATCTTGCTTATTACTTACAAAGCACTAAATGGTTTAGCTCCCCAGTACTTGAGCGAGCTCTTAACACATTATACTCCATCACGTCTACTGCGGTCTCAAAATTCTGGCCAGTTGATAAAACCGAGAATATAGAAATCAAGTGCAGGTGGTCGATCCTTTTCCTATTTAGCACCTAAACTCTGGAACAGTCTTCCTAACATTGTACGGGAAGCAAACACACTCTGTCAGTTTAAATCTAGACTAAAAACACATCTCTTTACTATGGCATATAAACCTAACAGTTGTATGTACTAAATAAAAATGAGTTCACTACATTCAAATATTACCGAATGTTGTGTGGACACAATGACTGAAACAGAACTCAAACTGAATGAGTTCTAGAACATTTCTAGTTCCCAGCATGATAATTGGATAATAATTGTATTGTTAAGTGATTAAATAAGTGATAATTGCATATTGGTGGTGACACCTGATGATGGTAATGAGCAGAATCACTGAAGGAAAGAGAAACAAGAACTACAACTGACTTCAGCCACAGCTTTAGATGAAATCAACTGAAGAATAAAAGAAGACATTACATATCTGAAGATCTCAGCAGAGGAGGATTAAACAACTCCACAAACAGCATTACCAGCCTCAAACATTACTAACCAGACTAACTTTATTTCTGTCATATTGAAAATAATAGTTTCGTTTGAATTCACCATGATGGTGTTCAGTGTTTGCTTTTGTTGGGATCTTTACCCTTGACAAAACATGTCTTGCTCTGGCTGCTTTAACTATGTTTACAAAGCACATTTTTTTATGGTAAGAAAAGCCAAGAGAAAATGTGATCAGCTAGTGTTGGTTGTTTTTTGCTGATGATATTATCATCATGTAGTGGCTGAATCACTGACCTCATTCAGAGTCCAATGCTCTGGTTATAGAGGTTTTGTGTTATTATATTTTTGTATTATTCATAATGGAACCTATGTGATTCTACAGCACAACATCCAGGACAGTTGTGGTAATCGAACAATATGCAGGATTTAATCTACAGCAATACTCGGACACACACAGGCATCAAGAATCAGAGTATGAATCTCAACAATGGTGACAATCAAAAAAATATTCATAACAGATCAACTTTGAACATAAAATAAGCTACAAAAACATCACAAACACAGCAAAAGTAAAAGCAAATAGTAAGAATCAAAGAAAATTAGTCACAATTCAGATGCATAATTTATTCATGCCGCAGTGCATGCTGGGACCCATGAGGGAGTTTTGATCGGTGGTACCCAGCATGCACTACAGCATGAAGCTTTTCATTGATTGTCACCATTGTTGAGATGCATATGCAGATTCTTGATGTCTGTGTGTGTCCAAGTAATGCCATACATTAAAACCTTTTGAGCACTACATGATTTTGAATTTGTGCATATTATTAGATTTCCATAACAGTGCTTTGAATCATTTAGCCACCATTAAGAAACATACAAAAATTAACAACACAATACGCAATAACCAGAGCATAAGACTCTGAGTGAGATCATTGACTTGAACCACTACATGATGATTATACCAACATCACCCAATCACATTTTCTCTTGGCATTCCTTACCATAACGAATGTGCTTTCAAAACACACAGTTAAAGCAGCCAGAGAAAAAAATAATAATGTTACATTTTTAAGTGTTAAGAGCCCAACTAAAGTAAACACTCATCTCCATCATGGTGACTTCAATTAAACTATTATTTTCATTAAAACAGAAATGACAGAAATAAAGTCAGTCTGGTTAGTAATGTGTGAAGCTGGTGGTACTGTTTGTGGATTGTTTAATCCTCCTCTGCTGAGATCTTCAGAGATGTAATGTCTTATTTTATCTTCTGTTATTAGTTGGAGTTCTTGTGTTTCTCTTTCCTTCTGTGATTCTGCTCATTATAATCAGGTGTTCATAATTAATGCTCAATCATCACTTAATTAATCACTTAATTACTCAACTGCAACATATATTAAGAATCATTTAAAAAAAAGTCTATTAGTGAACTCAACTGAAACGAGCTTAGAGTACTCATAACTGTTGGTTTTTAAACTCAAATTATTTGAGGTAATAAGTTTCCTCAAATGTAATGAGTTTGCTTAACTCATTGGGTTTGACTCTGTGTGTGCTATTGTAAGCTAGCAGTAATTAGCAAGCTCTCTGAGTTAATTTAAAGTTTGTAATTTATGTTGTTTTACTCATTATAGTGAAGTTTTAGCTGTAAAAAGTATTTGAATGCAGTGTAAAGTTTAATTGGATATTAAGAAATATCCTTGGTTTAGTGGACTCAATTAAAATAAGTTCAGAGTACTCATAACTACTGTTTTTTTTACTTCAATTAAGTTTGTTAAACTCAATTGAATTAAGGTGATCAGTTTCCTCAAATTAAACGAGTTAGCTTAACTTGTTGGGTTTTACAGTGTACACATAAAACACTTTTTCAATTAAATGATTGTTAGGCTGCATTAACTAGGTCAGCCGGAACTGGGAACACTTCCCATAACACCTGATGTACTCACGACATCATCAGAAGAATGGCATCTATGCTAATGATAGTCTCTCTGTTTTATCCCAAGGTTTACTGCAGTCAGCCGGATCCTGGCCATATCCAGATAAGATGGTGGACCTGCGCCCAGACATGACCAACGCATGACCCTGAAGTGTCTGCAGAGACCGTGTCAATTAGACTCCCCCTGAAATTGCCTCGTCGACACGGCATCCTCAATAAACCCGTCTCTGGCGTGATGACTCCAATTGTTTGAATATTACAATGTAATAATTATTTAATCAACACATCATCCTCAATAAACCTGTCTCCGGCGTGTTGCCTCTGATCTTTTGATCTATCTATTATGACCTCTGACCTGTAAAGTTGCCAGAATAATAATCATACACTGTTTGTTAATTGGCCAGAGGAGAACTGGCACCCCGACTGAGCTTGGTTTCTCCCAAGGTTTATTTTTCTCCATTAGGTCACATGATGGGGTTTTGGTTTCCTTGCCACTGTTGCCTCTGGCTTGGCTTGCTCAGTTGGGGACACTAAATTTCACTACATTTTTATTAATTTGTTCAACTTAATATACAAATAAATCTAATTATTAAACTAAATTGACCATATAAACTAAATTACTGATCTATTTACTGATCTAAAGCCCACACTGTCACTGTATGATAATTGAAATGAACTGATGACATCACCGTTTTCTCTGGAATGGCTATACAGCTGAATAAAATTCTGTTGCATTATTTTGCTGTTTAACACTGTACAGCTGCTTTGAAACAATCTGCATTGTTAAAAGTGCCATATAAATAAAGTTGACTTGATGTTTGCACCACTATTCTGGGGAAGTCTTTAAATAATTTACTCAACCAATTTATAACAAAAATGTTGAGTCGTTGAGTCATATTTGTCTTAATATCCATATGTGTTTACAGATTTACTAAATAATTCCAGAGAGAGCAGGTAAAAACTGCTAAAAAAAAGATTGAATGTTCTAAAACACTGATTGGTTCACGAACATAACACCACTACTGTGTGCAGCCTGCTTGAGACACAGAGATATGTTTTCGTAATAGATATCAAAAAGGATGGCACAATAAAAGGAGCTGGAATGTTGTCATCTGAACTTGAAATCACATCATGTTCACACTTTACTCAGCTTGAAAACTGTAAGCTTCTATTTCTATTGGCTTTATACCCCACTAAGTTTTCCAGGTACACATCATTAAAATCTTTTTGATAAATGTATTGTTTTTGAACTACCATGTTTTCTGTTCTTTTTTTGGCATTGCTCTTTGGATGTGTAGCTTCTCTATTAAATCTGGAGAACCATGTACAGACAATGGTACATTATGCTGTACTATAAATTTGATTATTTTTTTGCTAAATGTAGCTTAAATCCACATAAGTCTGCAAAATAATATACATTTTGATTGCAAAATCTACAAACATTTCCACAAATGTATTCCAAGATGGCGGCGCGTGTAGATTGCGAGGCTCAGGTTCTCTCCAGATTCTGCAATTTTGCTGTATTTTTCTTGTTCATCTTAGGTTTGTTCGTACAGAACAGTTGTGCCTTTACATCGTACACCCGTTGTGAGCTTTTGGATATTGGTTTGCGAATTTCCGACAGTTTTATGGACAATCTTCGACTCCTTCCTGAGATCGCGAGGTCATCCGAGGCTGTGCGCTCTACCCGGCCAGGCGGAAGTGCTCGAAGGTGGCGGTGTGATCGTAAACAAAGCCGTGGGAAGCGCGGAGGTCGGCGTGCTAAGCTAATGCTATCACCGCACCGGCTCTCTTTACCCAGCATTTTCCTTGCTAATGTACGATCGCTAGTGAACAAAATGGAGGAGATTCGACTCAGCATCACACACTGTAACGTCCTAATATTCACGGAAACCTGGTTAAACAGCAGAATACCGGACACTGCTATTGAGCTAGCGGGACGCCACACACTCCGGGCGGATAGAACGTTACATGGCTCCGGGAAGAGCAGAGGTGGTGGATTGTGTATTTACATTAACAAAGCTTGGTGCACAAACTCTGCTATTGTTGGGAGTCATTGTTCAGCTAACCTGGAGTTTCTCATGGTTAAATGTAGACCATTTTATCTACCGCGGGAGTTCACTTCCACCATTATCACTGCAGCCTATATTCCTCCGGATGCTGATGCTAAGCTTGCTATGAAAGAACTTCAGTATATACCATCGGTAAACAACAGACTGATCACCCGGAATCTGCGTTTATTGTTGCAGGTGACTTTAATCACTCAAACTTAAAGTCAGTGCTACCCAAGTTTCACCAGCATGTTTCCTGCCACACCAGAGGAAACAAAACCTTAGATCATGTTTACACAAACATGGCTGAAGCTTACGTTGCAACACCCCTCCCCCACATGGGACAGTCAGACCACGTCTCTTTGTTTCTAACACCCAAATATGCACCCCTCATCAACCGTGTGAAGCCATCAGTGAAGATCATCAAGGTGTGGCCTGCGGGGGCAGATTCCACACTCCAGGAAAGGTTTCTACACACAGACTGGAGTATGTTTGCTTCTCAAGCCACCAGTGGCGCTCACACGGACATTGACTCATTCACCTCCTCTGTATTGGATCATATCAATACCACCATTGACAGTGTTACAACCCAGAAACAGATCACCACATACCCAAATCAGAAGCCTTGGATGAATAGGGAAGTGCGACTCCTGCTGAAGTCACGCAACACTGCCTTCAGATCAGGTGATGCACAAGCCTACAACACATCCAGAGCAAACCTGAAGAGGGGCATCAAAAAGGCCAAGCACTGCTACAAGCAAAAGATAGAGGGACACTTTTCCAACTCTGACCCTCGACGCATGTGGCAGGGCATTCAGGCCATCAGTGATTATAAACCCACCCACTCCACCCCCGCAGCCACTGATGTCAACTTCCTGAACGAGCTAAATTACTTTTATGCTCGTTTTGAAAGAGACAACAGAGAAACTGCAACCAAGCTCAAACCCTCAGCTGACCACCCACCAATCACACTCTCCTCCACAGATGTCTGCAAGGCACTGAGCCGGATCAGCGCGCGCAAGGCTGCTGGACCAGACAACATCCCTGGTCGTGTTCTCAGGGCATGTGTGGAGCAGCTCGCTGGGGTTTTTACAGACATTTTCAACCTGTCTCTTGCCCAAGCAGCTGTACCAACATGCTTCAAACACACTTCCATTGTGCCAGTGCCGAAACACTCTAGCCCGAGGTGCCCTAATGACTACTGCCCTGTAGCACTCACACCCATCATTATGAAGTGCTTTGAGCGGCTGGTCTTGGAACACCTAAAAGACTCTCTACCATCCACATTGGACTCACACCAGTTTGCCTATCGCAGCAATAGGAGCAATAGGATAAAGTTGAATCTAATCTAATCTAATCTAATCTAGTGTTATCTACACAATCGTTCATAGAGAAAGTTGTGCCATTTAATGAGCCCCCCCCACACTTGTCTATTACAGTATTAATGATTTATTTGTTTGACTCTAAACATAACACTTTTATCATTACTGAAGCTAGTGATTTCCATTATATCTGTATATTGTTTATTCTAATATTCTAAAAGAGAATGATGATAAACCCTGAGATATAATGAGTTGTTGACACACTGAAGATCCAGAGAAACACAAGCTTGTCTAAACTCCAGGGGAGCTACATGTTAAACTTTAATTGCCTGACTATTCAAAACAATTCACAATTAAATAATCACACAGCGTAGCACTGGAGGACTTCTGTCAGCTTTGACAGGTCCTTCAGTGACATAAACACTTGTGAATGCAGTCATACATTTCCCTTGTCACATTATGGCAGCAGTGGGAGAGGGCAGATGTACAGTACCATTTTCCAGAGCGTTGCTGGAGCACCAGGATGGACAGATGTTGTGGATGAGTGGGTGAATCTCTGGCAAAGGAGAGAATAGTGTGGGCAAACCTTTGAGCTCATTCACAGCTGTTCTCCTCGGCTCCTTCCTCTGGTCGCCAAAGCCATGAGCTGAGCAGCTCATTTTTAAATAATATTACTCATTATCTGCTAAGCACTTTTATTTTATGCTATTTGGTATGGGGGAAAACAATGCAATTTCATAGTCAAATGTTTGCATTTTTCATGTACCATCTTAATAAATCAGTGTGAGTAACTAACTAAAATTATTCAGGCTACTAATTACATTTTTCAGTAGTGTGGCATTAGGTGAACTGTGTTTGGCTTTTTAAGTAACAAGTGCTTGTGTGTGCTGTATTTCAGAGGAGAAAAAAAGGCAGTTTATTCATTGGAAACCAGTTTACCAGACGCTATCAGTGCCAAAGCATTGCATGCTGAGCCTTTAAATTAAGTCATTGTCATTCTTCAGCACAAACACATCTCCTTTGTATGTAAATTAGGCCCATTATAGATTACTTTCTCACCAAATTCTGTTGCACTATTTGCAAGCCACAATTAACGTTGCACTATTACCGCCCACAGAAACCAAGCAGTACATTTAATTTAAAATAGATGTTTGTGTACATTTTCTATTGATCATGGCAGCTGTTTTTCATCAAATAATGGAAAAGAGCTTATAACTGGGCACATATCCAGCCATGCCAGTCAGGCATTTTAAATGGCCTGCACGCAGTGCCTTACAAAAGCTGTATAGTACCACTAACCTATGCCAACTGATTCTAGTCTGCTGCAAACCTAGCATTTAGAACTGACCTGCAAAGGAACTGTGTACCAGTGTTATTTTAGCATCATTGATATATTATGGGTGTCACGGTGGCTCAGTGGGCTCAGTTATCTCACAGAAAGAAAGTTCCCAGTTCCAAGTCCTGGTTCTGTGTGGTCTCCCCTGTGTTCCAATCTTTCTGCCGCATGCTCCGTTTTCTTCCTACAATACAAAACATAGGTTAATTGAAGATGCTAAATTGTTCATAAGTGTGAATGTGTCTGTGTGTGAGCCCTGCAATGGACTGGCCATCCATTAAAGGTGTTTCCCTGTCTGTGACCCAAGACCCTGGATTAGGCCCCACCCCCGTGACTCCTAATAAGAATAAAGTGGTTTGGAAAATGGATGGACTAATTTTATAATTTCTTTTTTCATTTTAATTATAGTTAACGTTTTAGAAATTTTGTTCTGTGGTTTTGTCCTTTATATTGGTAGCAGAGGGTTTTATTAGTGTGTGTGTGTGTGTGTGTGTGTGTGTGTGTGTGTGTGTGTGTGTGTGTGTGTGTGTGTGTGTGTGTGTGTGTGTGTGTGTGTGTGTGTGTGTGTGTGTGTGTGTGTGTGTGTGTGTGTGTGTGTGTGTGTGTTTTAATCAAACGGCAACCTCCCCCAGTTTCTCTTGAAGCCAATATGTGTGACTGAAACTGCAATTCATCGACTGGCCGCTAGAGACAGGCTCCAAGCAGCATCTCATTGAGCCCCATGTTAAAATGCCCAACATTATAGCAGAAAAAAACATATTTACAGCCAAAATTTACAAATTGTGGTTTTGGTCTATACAGCTAATTTTGCTCTTCATGACAACTGTGAGGGGGGTGAATTTTTTTATAACTCGATTAAATTATATTAAGCCTTAAAGTTCTGCATAATTAAGGGCGTGGCCACTTGAGTGACAGGTGGATTTCCCGTTGTCTGCTGTCTGTTAGTCATCACGTCACCTCAGCTCCAGCCACATCCTGCCTCTTTGCCCATTTTCTGTTACCCAGGAGTGACGCGCCGTGCACTGCCAAGATGGCAACGACTTTGAGGCTTCAAAAACTCTATTCAGAAACCTATGGGTGATAGATATCACGGTCCTGAAAGGTCACTGTCCAGCATAGTTTAGTTCCAAACACTAATCTATATAAATGACTGGATTGCTCATTGCCTTCTAAATTGCCAGTAGGCAGTGAAGCCATCAGAAGTGTTCGAGCAGTCATGTTATGATTCCCTACCGACAGAGGGCATCATTGACTTGTAGCCAAAACATTGACCTAAGATCACCGATTTATAGCGTTTCAACTAAAATATCTTAATTTGTGTTCCGAAGATCGGAACGGAGGTCTTACGGGTGTCGAACGACATGAGGGTAAGTAATTAATAACAGAATTTTCCTTTTTGGGTGAACTAACCCTTTAAACCCATACCACCACACCTGCCCCTAACGTTACCTGTATCCCACCTCAATATCAGTAAAAGTGTTTTGCAATACAATATGAACACAATAAGTACATTATACTTATATTTTGATGTAAGTACATAGTAGTTAAGGTCACCTAATATAAAGTGGGACTGGATTTTGAATTATGTGATATCAGTTTTCACACTATTTTCTCTGAATCTGATCCCTTCCTATCCTGCACTGGACAGATTACCGGTTGCATAAACTTAGCCTTAAAGGGTTAGTTCACCCAAAAATGAAAGCCTTTATTAACCCCCCAGTACCGTGAGGAGCAGTTTTGTGATGGACAGATGCACTTTTATGGACTGCAAAAATTAACCAAAAGTCACTGCCATTTTAAAGCTTGGAAGAGCCAGGACATTTTTCTGTGGGCCCTATTTTAACGATCTTAGCGCATGGTCTAAAGTGCACGGCACAAGTGCACTTCAGGCGTTTCCAAATCCACTTTTGCCAGTTTAACGATGGGAAAAATGGTTGACGAAGGCATGGTCCAAAAGGGTTGTCCCTAGTCTCTTAATGAGTAATGGGTGTGTTTGGGCATAACGTGCAATAAACCAAGCAGAGTCTCATCACCCATTGCCTTTAAAAGCCAATTGCGCCTGAGCCATGGCGGATGCTGTCAGAGTCAATAAAAGATGGATCCAAAAGCAGAGGTTGACAGGATAACAACAGTCTTTAATGAGAATATAAACAAGGCAGTCTGTCGTTAAGGCACACAGAACTGGTAAAACAAACTGAGAGGGCAGCTGAGATGATCCTGTCTCGAAGAGGAGAGAGAACGGGACACCAGTAGAGGTGGAGGCAGTTCTTGAGAATAAATCACAGTCAGGAACAGAGGACCGCGAAGGTACTCTTGCAGCAAATGCAGAACTCAGACTAAACTTAGGCGCAAGGCTGTATCAGACAAACAAGACCAGGTGAGCACTTCCAAAGCAAATCAGACATGAAGAAAGCAGCAGTCGTAATGCATGACATGAAACAATGATCCAACAAGAGGCAGTAAGAACAAACACTAGATAAAGGGTAAGCACTCAAACAAAAGTGGGAACAGGTGTCATCGCAAAGCAGCGAGGCGCTGATTGCGATGACTAACAGGTGCAGGTAGACAGAGAGAAGATGAGCCTAACGAGCGAGTGAGAAAGTGTGTGTGTGTGTGTGTCTGAAACAATCAGGAAGGAGAGTGAAGAAAAGGATAGTGAGAAGCAAAGAGAAAGAACCTGACATATGACAGTAGCCCTCACTCAACGAGCGCCCCCAGGCGCTACCGAGGGAGGAGCCTGACGAGACCGGTAGAAGTCACGTGATTAACCATAATCTGGGCAGTTTCTAGAGCAGATGGTAATTTAGGGAGCGGTATAAAATGCGCAGCCATAGAAAAACGATCCACGATGGTGAGAATGACCGTATTACCAGGCGAAGAAGGCCACCCGGTAACAAAATCCAACGCGATGTGAGACCAGGGACGCGAAGGAATGGGAAGAGGTCTAAGAAGACCCGCCGGAGGACTATTGCTAGACTTAGTCTGGGCGCAGATAAAACAAGCTGCAACAAAATGCCGGATATCGTGCTCACAAGTGGGCCACCAAAATCTGACGAATGGCCGCTAGCGTTCCTCTAACCCCGGGATGCGCAACCAATTTAGACGAATGCCCCCAGGGAAGAACCGTAGGATGAGCGACTTCGGGCACGAATAATGTTCCTTCCGGAGCGCGGGGTGGACTAGGAACGTGCGAGAGAGAACGCTTCACCATCTGTTCCACTCCCCAGACGGCTACCCCGACCACACATCGCTGAGGCAAAATCCCCTCAATGGTCGAGGCAACCTCTGACGAGCCGAACTGCAGAGAAAGAGCATCAGGCTTGAGGTTCTTAGAACCAGGTCTAAACGAAATAGAAAAATCAAAGCGGTCGAAAAACAATGCCCAGCGGGCTTGACGGGCGTTTAGCAGAGCGGATATACTCTAGATTGCGATGATCCGTCCAGACTATGAATGGAACTCTGGCCCCTTCAAGCCAGTGTCGCTACTCACCAAGCGCCTGACGGATCGCCAAGAGTTTTCGGTTGCCAACGTCGTAGTTCCACTCCGTGGGTGAGAGACGATGAGAGTAGAACGCGCACGGATGTACCTTGTCATCCTGGGAAGAGCGTTGCGACAAGATAGCTCCCACCCCAATGTCGGAGGCATCGACCTCGACGATGAACTGACGCCTACGGTCAGGAGTGATCAAAACGGGCGCGGAGGTAAATAGATTCTTAAGTCGGTTAAACGCACCCTCAGCAGCCTCCGACCAAGCGAACCTGGCCTTGGAGGAGGTAAGGGCGGTAAGAGGAGTGGCAATCTGGCTAAAGCCTCGAATAAAGCGCCTATAAAAATTGGCAAATCCCAGAAACCGTTGAAGGGCGACACGAGAATCTGGGACAGGCCAATCAAGCACCGCACGGACCTTGTTAGGGTCCATGCTGATCCCCTCCGTAGAGATCACTGAACCGAGGAACGTAACCGATTGGGCGTGAAAGACGCATTTCTCTGCCTTAACGAATAGACGGTTCTCTAATAAATGCTGCAGGACACGACGAACATGTTGAACGTGAACCTGGAGGGACGGCGAGAAAACCCTGCCCCGTACACTGTAAAAAATAATTCAGGTCTCCAGTTGAACATTTTCTAGTGACTGATCACATCTAATTTTTTTAGTTGGCCAAATTGAATTTCTGTGAATTAAATTGCATCAATTCACAGAAATTAAATTTGGCCAACTGAAAAATTTAGATTTGATCAGTCACTAGAAAATGTTCAATTGGAAACCTGAATTTTTTTTACAGTGTACGGGGCAGGGCAGAAACAGACACAAGATAACAAACAAGACGAGACTCAGGACAAGACCACAAGGGCTAACAAAACAATTAAGAAACTAAATATAACTGGAACAAGCAAAGGGGGAAAAAATTCTATAATTAATAACTGGAACTAGCAAACAAAACAAGAGAAACCAAAAATAAAGCTTGGGAAAACTAGAGCAAAATAAAGACTGAAAACTTGACAAAAAAAAATCAGGAACAAAGAAAAACTGGAGAGAAATAACTATAGAAAATAAATTCACAACTAGAACTGACAGAGACACTAGCTCTAGCACTGACTGACAAGAGACACATGCATACACTGAGTGAATACAAAAAAAAGGGAAAGGAGCTCAATATAAAGGGATTAGCACATGAGGATCAGGTGAGGACAATTAGTGAAAGGAGGACTAGACAAAGGGCTGTGTCCAAAAACCTGTGCAGCTGACTCGTTGCCTCGCTGCCTTATCAGACAATGGTATGTTTGTGCATGAAGGCACCTCACGAAACAAATTTCTTAGGCAGTGTAACCGTTTAATGATCTACAGCAAAATAGAGAGTGTCACATATCTGTGTTTCTGTCATGTTGTTTGCGTTAGTCACATGTTCCTTTGTCTATGTTTCCCGCCACTTTCTCTGTTTCCTTGGTTACCCTCGTTAGTCTAGTTCTGTTCAGCTGTGTTTAGTTATCCTTATCTGTATCACCTGTGCCCCTCGTTAGGAAGTCATCAGTGTTTGTATTTAGTTCCCTCGTGTTCATTCTTTCCTGGTCTGGTCTCAGTTATGTTTACACGTCGTGTTTATGCAGCTTTGTGTTCTGTCCAACGTTCTTTTGAATAAATACCTGTCTTTGTTGAAGTCCCGTATCGCCTCTTCACTGCAGCACGATACGTCCGTGACAGAAGACCAGACCCATACTGCAAAAGGACTTCTCGTAGGATGGGTATTTTCATGTCCCCGCTCTCTCCAGTATTCCCTGAGGAAGGCGGGTCGTGGAGGATCGCCTCTGGGGGATTAGGCAGAAGGGTCGGCCATTGGATAGGTATGTGGAGGAATTCTCTGAGCTTGCTGATCTGGTGAACTGGCCAGATGCACCGCTTAACGCGTTTTTTCTGATGGGCCTGGACGAGGACACTATTCAATTCCTTGAACCTGCCAGTTCCTTTTCCCTAGTCGAGACAATCAATCTGATATTGTCCTTAAATTGTTCTGAGTTCGAGATTGTAGAAGAGGTTCCTAAGAATATGTGTCTTCCTCGTCCAGTCCCCTCAGAGAAGCACGCTGCCTGGTCAGTTCACCCGCAGCCAGTTTCCTCCTCATATCCCTCCAGTGGGCCTGCCGGGAAGGTCCTGCCTGTCCCCAAGCCCAGGCGGAAGAGGAGAGCTGCCGTTAAGCACCCAGTCTCAGGTCGTGACGGCCGCAGCCAAGGCAGATCCTCGAGAGCGGTGGTTGATGGACTTTGGGAGCGATCCTACCGCTCCAGCCCTCCTTGACTTCCTGGATTCCGCTCCAGCCCTCCTTGACTTCCTGTATTCCGCTCCAGCCCTCCTGGATTCCGCTCCAGCCCTCCTGGATTCCGCTCCAGCCCTCCTGGACTCCGCTCCAGCCCTCCTTGACTTCCTGGACTCCGCTCCAGCCCTCCTTGACTTCCTGGACTCCGCTCCAGCCCTCCTGGAGCCCGCTCCAGCCTTCGACGAGCCCGCTCCAGCCTTCGACGAGCCCGCTCCAACGCGCACGGATGTACCTTGTCATCCTGGGAAGAGCGTTGCGACAAGATAGCTCCCACCCCAATGTCGGAGGCATCGACCTCGACGATGAACTGACGCCTAGGGTCAGGAGTGATCAAAACGGGCGTGGAGGTAAATAGATTCTTAAGTCGGTTAAACGCACCCTCAGCAGCCTCCGACCAAGCGAACCTGGCCTTGGAGGAGGTAAGGGCGGTAAGAGGAGTGGCAATCTGGCTAAAGCCTCGAATAAAGCGCCTATAAAAATTGGCAAATCCCAGAAACCGTTGAAGGGCGACACGAGAATCTGGGACAGGCCAATCAAGCACCGCACGGACCTTGTTAGGGTCCATGCTGATCCCCTCCGTAGAGATCACTGAACCGAGGAACGTAACCGATTGGGCGTGAAAGACGCATTTCTCTGCCTTAACGAATAGACGGTTCTCTAATAAATGCTGCAGGACACGACGAACATGTTGAACGTGAACCTGGAGGGACGGCGAGAAAACCCTGCCCCGTACACTGTAAAAAATAATTCAGGTCTCCAGTTGAACATTTTCTAGTGACTGATCACATCTAATTTTTTTTGTTGGCCAAATTGAATTTCTGTGAATTAAATTGCATCAATTCACAGAAATTAAATTTGGCCAAATGAAAAATTTTGATTTGATCAGTCACTAAAAAATGTTCAATTGGAAACCTGAATTTTTTTTACAGTGTACGGGGCAGGGCAGAAACAGACACAAGATAACAAACAAGACGAGACTCAGGACAAGACCACAATGGCTAACAAAACAATTAAGAAACTAAATATAACTGGAACAAGCAAAGGGGGAAAAAATTCTATAATTAATAACTGGAACTAGCAAACAAAACAAGAGAAACCAAAAATAAAGCTTGGGAAAACTAGAGCAAAATAAAGACTGAAAACTTGACAAAAAAATCAGGAACAAAGAAAAACTGGAGAGAAATAACTATAGAAAATAAATTCACAACTAGAACTGACAGAGACACTAGCTCTAGCACTGACTGACAAGAGACACATGCATACACTGAGTGAATACAAAAAAAAGGGAAAGGAGCTCAATATAAAGGGATTAGCACATGAGGATCAGGTGAGGACAATTAGTGAAAGGAGGACTAGACAAAGGGCTGTGTCCAAAAACCTGTGCAGCTGACTCGTTGCCTCGCTGCCTTATCAGACAATGGTATGTTTGTGCATGAAGGCACCTCACGAAACAAATTTCTTAGGCAGTGTAACCGTTTAATGATCTACAGCAAAATAGAGAGTGTCACATATCTGTGTTTCTGTCATGTTGTTTGCGTTAGTCACATGTTCCTTTGTCTATGTTTCCCGCCACTTTCTCTGTTTCCTTGGTTACCCTCGTTAGTCTAGTTCTGTTCAGCTGTGTTTAGTTATCCTTATCTGTATCACCTGTGCCCCTCGTTAGGAAGTCATCAGTGTTTGTATTTAGTTCCCTCGTGTTCATTCTTTCCTGGTCTGGTCTCAGTTATGTTTACACGTCGTGTTTATGCAGCTTTGTGTTCTGTCCAACGTTCTTTTGAATAAATACCTGTCTTTGTTGAAGTCCCGTATCGCCTCTTCACTGCAGCACGATACGTCCGTGACAGAAGACCAGACCCATACTGCAAAAGGACTTCTCGTAGGATGGGTATTTTCGTGTCCCCGCTCTCTCCAGTATTCCCTGAGGAAGGCGGGTCGTGGAGGATCGCCTCTGGGGGATTAGGCAGAAGGGTCGGCCATTGGATAGGTATGTGGAGGAATTCTCTGAGCTTGCTGATCTGGTGAACTGGCCAGATGCACCGCTTAACGCGTTTTTTCTGATGGGCCTGGACGAGGACACTATTCGATTCCTTGAACCTGTCAGTTCCTTTTCCCTAGTCGAGACAATCAATCTGATATTGTCCTTAAATTGTTCTGAGTTCGAGATTGTAGAAGAGGTTCCTAAGAATATGTGTCTTCCTCGTCCAGTCCCCTCAGAGAAGCACGCTGCCTGGTCAGTTCACCCGCAGCCAGTTTCCTCCTCATATCCCTCCAGTGGGCCTGCCGGGAAGGTCCTGCCTGTCCCCAAGCCCAGGCGGAAGAGGAGAGCTGCCGTTAAGCACCCAGTCTCAGGTCGTGACGGCCGCAGCCAAGGCAGATCCTCGAGAGCGGTGGTTGATGGACTTTGGGAGCGATCCTACCGCTCCAGCCCTCCTTGACTTCCTGGATTCCGCTCCAGCCCTCCTTGACTTCCTGTATTCCGCTCCAGCCCTCCTGGATTCCGCTCCAGCCCTCCTGGACTCCGCTCCAGCCCTCCTTGACTTCCTGGACTCCGCTCCAGCCCTCCTGGACTCCGCTCCAGCCCTCCTGGACTCCGCTCCAGCCCTCCTGGAGCCCGCTCCAGCCTTCGACGAGCCCGCTCCAGCCTTCGACGAGCCCGCTCCAGCCTTCGACGAGCCCGCTCCAGCCTTCGACGAGCCCGCTCCAGCCTTCACAGGGCATGTACCTGTGGGTGGGGCTCTGGTTTGGCCTAGGCGCCCTAAGACTCCTGCTCTGCCCATGGCCCCTGACCCGCCATGGCCACCCACGGCCCCTGACCCGCCATGGCCGCCCACGGCCCCTGACCCGCCATGACCGCCCCAGGTTCCTGACCCGCCATGGCCGCCCACGGCTCCACCCTGGAGGCCCTCCAGCCACCCAGACCCCAGTGCTCCCGCTCCCAGGACTCCAGGGTGCCCACCCTCCCTCCCAATTTGTACTTCTACGGCGCGAGGACGCGCCTACCGGGAGGGGGCGTTATGTCACATATCTGTGTTTCTGTCATGTTGTTTGCGTTAGTCACATGTTCCTTTGTCTATGTTTCCCGCCACTTTCTCTGTTTCCTTGGTTACCCTCGTTAGTCTAGTTCTGTTCAGCTGTGTTTAGTTATCCTTATCTGTATCACCTGTGCCCCTCGTTAGGAAGTCATCAGTGTTTGTATTTAGTTCCCTCGTGTTCATTCCTGGCCTAGTCTCAGTTATGTTTACGCGTCGTGTTTATGCAGCTTTGTGTTCTGTCCAACGTTCTTTTGAATAAATACCTGTCCCGTATCGCCTCTTCACTGCAGCACGATACGTCCGTGACAGAGAGAGCTTTGGTGAGAACTAAACAAATATTTAATTACTACATTAGTAATTTCTCGCTAGAAATTACATCAGAAGTAGAAAATGTTGGTAAAAAAACTTACATTTACACACAAACTGACCAGCAAACGCAACTTTCGGACGCCATCTTTTTTTTCAGCTCAGCTGTCACAGGATGGACAGCACAGGATTGTGGGATATCAAAGGCAGCGAATGATACAAATATGCTGCCTTCAAAAATCGATCAGATGAAGGTATCACTGGAGACAGGAAGTGAAGCTAACATTAGATTCGGACGTGCCTTGGTGCCTTCCTGTCTTGAAATGTGTCCTCCGAAGGCAGCATTTTCCAGGTTTCGGACGCAGCCAAGGACTAAACAAGGGGGCATGGTAAAGGGAAACAAGGAGGTGGGACACATGGCCAACACAAACAAAGACAGAGCCATGTGTTGAGACACAAGACAAACAAAGAAACATTGAACAAAGACAAGACAGACAAGAATGTCAGGACAGGACCCTAACACATCCACTTCAGACTCTTGGAGATCTTGGAAACTGTTAAAAAAGCCACAGGTCAGCTTAAATTCTATGGCTTTGTACTAGAATGACAGTTTGCATATGAATTAAGTGTTGTATATATTGTTAATAATTTAATAACTAATACTTATTAAGCTAATTATTAATTTAACCAATATTTTGTTAAGATAATTATTCCTTTAACCTCCGTTAATCGTTATATTTACTGCTTCAAAATACATGCTGTTATTGAAAACATTTGAATCATTTACAGCCAAATTAATGTACGTGAAGGCTATATAACACAACATAAGTCAGTCAAGTCACCTTTATTTGTATAGTGCTTTTTACAATGCTGATTGTTTCAAAGCAGCTTCACAGTGTTAAACAGGAAAATAATGCAATAAACACATAACCACAGTGAATTAATATACATTATGTTTTAAGTTGTATGCGCATGCCTTACAAAGCATTAATCTGTATTCCGATTTCAGTAGAATCATTGTGACTTTTGTAATACAAATGCTGAGGTGTCTCGTCCGTCAGCTGCTGTGATATATGCTATTGTAATGAAGATAAAATCAAGCATAGTGTCAGTTCTGGCAGGTCACGTTAGTCAAGCTCACATCAGCTAACGGTCAGCTGATTACGTCTACCTATAGGGATACAATGTCTATTACAGCAAACATATATAAGCTCCTTCAGTACTATGCTGATAGTACTGAAGGAGCTTATATATGTTTGCTGTAATAGACATTGTATCCCTATAGGTAGACGTAATCAGCTGACCGTTAGCTGATGTGAGCTTGACTAACGTGACCTGCCAGAACTGACACTATGCTTGATTTTATCTTCATTACAATAGCTATCGTATTTCTCCAGAGCTCATTTACCTTCCTCCATCCCCAGCTCCTCCTCTCGTCCAGTCAGGATTTGGTATTCTGATTGCCCTTGAATCAGACTTAATTCCCAAATAATTTTGTACATTTAAATATTGACATTAATAATATCTGCAATACAATTGTTGGTTCTGTTCTGTTTACCCTAAGGGGGGTTATTGCTGCTCCCCCTGCTCTCATCCATGCTAGGCTGTATCGATGAGCAGGGAGTTCTTGCCCAGAACAGAACCATACCGCCAATCCAAACTGTATGCTAATTGTCAATCATCTTTGACGATAGTGGTCCTGACAGAACGTAACTTTTAATAAGCAGGGGAAATTCCTGACTTTTAAACAAATAACCATTTAAATGTTTAGGACATTTGCATTGTATGTACAGGCAGACTTCAGTTATAAATTTCAGTTATATTTTTTCATTTAAATTCAGATGATATCCTATTAATTCAATAGAATGTGAAGGGATACTAGGGAATAGGAATATGGTGGCATGATGGCTTTACATTTTATCATGAGCAATCCAGTCATTTATATAAATCAGTGGTTCCAACCCTAATCAAACACATCTGAACAAGCTAGTCAAGGTCTTCAGAGTTACTAGGTACATGAGTTTGATTATGGTTTGAGCTAAACTCAGCAGGACAGTGGCCCTCCAGTGCTGGATAACGCCCCTTTTTATAAGATGTAAAATAAGACTCTGATGTCCCAAGAGAGTGTATGTGTAGTTTTAGCTCAAAATACCCCACATATAATTTTTTTAGCATGTTAAAATTGCCATTTTTGAGGGTGAGCAAAAACGTGCTGTTTTTGTGTGTGTCCCTTTAAATGCAAATGAGCTGCTGCTCCTGGCCCCCTTTCAAGAAGAGGGCGGAGCTTCAAGAGCTCGAGTTTTAGCAGCTCTGATTACCTCATGGAGACATGCACTGAAAATGTCAGAAACTGTCTCTCTTCTCAACATGGCCTTTGTTGTGTGTTCCCAGGGGCAGCGTTTATGTTGTTGTAGTCCCTACCAGCTTTTTTGTTGTAATCCTTAAAAAACGATTTCTTTAAAATAAATAAAAAAATCCCTTTGCTTTGAACTTTGAGCGTCGTAACTTTGCAGATGTTGTTTATGCTCAAACAGCAACAATAAACACTAACTAAAGTAAAAAAAGTGAAATTATAATCAACCACCCCTTTAAGCACCCCTGCCCTACGTTCTTGTGGACTTAAAGGGTATCTTCAGTGATTTAGCATTAGGCTTTGTATCAGTAGAAACCCGGTAGCATATTCAAATTATGGTACTTTCCCCCCTCATATCCCCCTGAGACGAGAGAATTATGCATTTTATTCCTGGAAAAAATCCTCAGATGACGCAAATATCGTCATTTTGTGCCATTGGAGGATTTTTTGGCCAGAGGCTAAAGACTACAGCCACTAGATGGAGCGGTTCCACATGTTATCAACATGCCCATAGGGGAGATATCCTTATATATATTCGGCTCACTCACACTTTATTGAAAAGACACGCTCAGTTTTTAACTGTAGTGTTTATTCTCTAACTGAACAAAATTATTGTATTACTATGAAAATCAAAACGACGGTGTACCGAGTGGCCTCGTAGAGCAGCGAAGCAAGTGCATTCTGGGAGTTGTTGTCTTTCATTCACATGAGACAAAAATACATTTTCTGTCTTTTCTCAGTCTAGAAGGCACCAAATTCAAAAATAATTTCAGCAGGCGGTCGGTCGAAACTTTACTTTTTAAAGTTTTAAATATGGATATTTTTCTTACACAAACACATCAATTAGCTTCAGAAGGCCTTTATTAACACCCCGGAGCCGCGAGGAACATGCTATTTGATGGACAGATGCCTTTTTTATGGACTTCAAAAACAGAGCAACTATTACTGCTATTATAATGCTTGGATTAGCCTGGACTTTTGTAATATAACTCAGATTTTATTTGTCTGAAAGAACAATGTCATATACACCTAGGATGACTTGATAGTGAGTAAATCATGGGCTAATTTTCATTTTTGTGTGAACTAATCCTTTAAGTTGTTTGAATACACCTTCATAAAATATTCATTTCTGGCTCACAGTAAAGAGTATACCAAAACATTCAGAATGAAATCATTGAACCATTGGCTGTTATGGCTTTATGAGTTACACAGATGCTGACTAGCAGGGTTTTGCCTTAAAAGTGATGGGTCACGAGACAAGTGCAATGTGGAGAATGTGTCTGTAATGATTAGGTTTCTGTGTAATTCCTTGCCAGAGGAGCATTTGATTGGGTTGCTTGATTTACATCAACTAGAAGCTGAATACATATCCACTCAAATATTGAGCCACCTCTAAGCTGAATGCTGGCTACAGTGCTGACAACATAGTCAGTTCTATGATGATGCCTCAGTTACCCCTTTTCCACCAAGGCAGTGCTGGTGCTGGTTCGGAGCCAGAGCCTAGTTTCAAATCGGTTCATTGTCTTTCCACACCCAAAACACCAGCTCCGAACCAGGAAAAGTGGTTCTTAAGTACTACCAAAACGTTGCTGGTCTAGAAATAAGAACCGCTTGCGTCTTCTTACCGGACGGGGTTACCGTGATCAATAAGACGAACACAAACTTGTGACCACCAATAGCTAATAGCTGCTCGATTGTAATCTCCGTCTATACAAATTATGGCAAGCTGCATGATTGGATTTGCTGTATTTTGATGCCGATGTAGGATCGTAAAGCCATGTGCATCAATAGTAACGCAACGTTCACCATTGTTGATGGAAGGCTTGTTCGAGAGGCATCAGTGCTGTGCAGACCGATCGCCATATGATGTTAAAAAAAGTACAGCGAGATCATACTACTCCTTATGCTTCTTAATTGCTCTTTGATATGATGATCAGTCTGTGCAGCGCCAATGCTTCTCGAACAAGCCTGGTGTTCTTGTGTTTCCCGCTGGCTCGCTAGCGTTGCTGAGAAAGATGAGACGTATACAGTGACTTAAGACCTGGCTCTGTGGTGGCATATTGGAAGTCAAACCGGTTCTTAGAAGGCTTGTCAGTCGAACCAACTCTGAACTGTCACTAGCACTGGCTCTGAACTAGCACCTGGTTCATTGTGGTGGAAAAGGGGTAAGTGATGAGTGGGATACAAGGTGGTGTGCAAGCCCTGCTGCAAAACAAGCTTGGTCGGCATATACCTTACATTCACTGTTATAACCACCAGCTACATTTAGCAGTTGTGCATGTCATCCAGTGTGATCCATGTGGAAAAAATGTTTTTTCTACTTTGCCAGTTCCCCATACTTTTTCCATCACTACATGGCTGAGAAGAATGATGCTCCTTGTCTTAAACAAATTCGATGTACAAGCCATTATGATGTGCATTATTGAGAATGAAAACATTCTTCTCAGCATCCTCTCAAACATCGCAGATGATTATTTTGCTAGTACTGATCTAAGCACTGAGGCAGCAGGTCTTTTATTCTAAATCAAAAGGCAATTATTTCGTTTTTGAAATAGGGGAATTTCAAGTCCATCTACTTGCTGTCCTGCTAATGATATTCTCCAGTCTCAGACAGTGGACATGTGTAAAGTTGGTGAAGTTGACACTGCATCCTTGGAGTCCCTAAAGGCAATTCGTAGAGATGAATTCAAGACGTGGTGATTTACACCCTTCCAAGAGAAGAAGAACACTGAATACACAACTAGATGACAGTGTTGTGTATTCCACAGTGGGCCACACTGACTGTGATAATTCTACAATATTTCCTAGTCAGTCTCTGAAGAGATCATTGCTTTCCATTCTCGACAGAGCCATTGTTGAAATGGAAAATAGATTTTCCACAAAAAAATGTTGACTTATCTTGTATTGTGCCAACGTCTAATGCATTTCTAGATGCTACATTGTTGAGCCCTCTACATTTGCATGCTGGCACTGCAGATAGTGTAAGCCTGGCAAATTAAAATATTGGACCCACTTTATAATAGGTGGCCTTAACTACTATGTACTAACATTTTAATTAATAATTTGATACAATGCACTTATTGTGTGCATACATGTTTTTACATTGTACTTACATTTTTAAATAAACCTGCATGTAATTACATCTGTAATTAATTTATGTAGTTACATTTGTAATTACACAAGTTTAAACTTACCCATACCACCACACCTGTCCCTAAACCTACCCGTATCCCACCTCAATATCATTAAAGGTGTTTTGCAATACAATTTGAACACAGTAAGTACATTGTACTTATTTTTTTGATGTAAGTACATATTAGTTACGGCCACCTAA
Organism: Romanogobio albipinnatus; assembly: GCA_023566225.1. Lineage (NCBI taxonomy): Eukaryota > Metazoa > Chordata > Actinopteri > Cypriniformes > Gobionidae > Romanogobio > Romanogobio albipinnatus. Next base: position 31,529,198 of record CM042245.1, on the reverse strand, counting down.
TATAAAGTGGGGCCAGAATAGTTTTACCAAACCTATGCTTAACAAACATTTTCTGGTGAAACAAGCCTGTCTGCTGCAAAGAAGCATATCCAGAGCTACATAAATTGTATATTATTGCCCTTGTCATTGGGGTGTCCTCTGCGTCGTGAGAGTCACGGGTTCTGACCTCTTTCATCGCTCTATGATACACAGAGTCTTTTAGTGATATTAACCCATGAAAAGACCATCACTTGTAGCTTAAACATGGATGAATTTGTTAGGACTTTTGCTAGAAAAAAACGTGAGATCTCTGTCTGTCTATCTATGATTACGATATCAGCAGAACATGCAGATCTGTGTTGGCGCTGCCGCTGACCCAGAGCCATGTATAGATATAAATCAGCTCAACATAAAAAAGCTTTGGTCTTTTCAATCACATAGTATCATTATTTGTTACAATAATTCAAATGATCACAGATGTACTGGGATAAAAGTTTATAGTTCGGATATAAACACTGATGTCTACGGTAGCTAAATAGAGAAAATCACCTTTTGGAAGTAACTTCATGCTTACAATAAAGATTAGATCAATTATATTGTTACACCAGTAGGTGTCGACAAGTGACTGTTAAAAAAAATATTTGTCATTGAATCATTCATTCAAGAGATTCATTCAAAACACAGATTTATCCAGTAACAAATCAAGTGTTTCTGAGTGAGTCATTGAATTACTATTTAATGAATTATTCAAATTAATGAAATATTTTTAAATAGACTGCAATAGCAATTAACATTTTGTCAGAACCTATAGTGAATTACATATTTTGTTTATTATGGGCTTTTTTTTTTTTTTCTAGAAAGATCTGACAACACTAATGAGTTTCCTGTGATTTCTTGCATCCCGCATACAGAAGAGAGACACAACTCTGATGCATGTTTAAAAACTTTGTTAACAGGTTGTTGTTCGGTTCGGTTCCATACACACAGTGTCATAATTCACCAGTGAGAGTGCCCCTGATTACCACCTGAGGGCACTCCATCCCGGACTGTCATTCCATCAAGGGCTACATCTCCCATAATCCTTTACCCGGACTCATCATTGTTTGCACCTGTGTCTCACTTACCTCATTACCTCAGCCTATATATACCATGTTCACTCTGTCATTCACTGCAAAGTCTTGTCTTGTATATACTGCATTTCTGAGCATTCTCCCTGGTTTCTTGTCTCTTGGTCTTGGATTACTCGCCTGTTCTGTGGATTACCCTTTTGCGTGTCTCTTCTAACTTGTTTGCCTGTTTGGACTGTTTGCCTGTGTATGACCTTTTGCCTGTTTTTGATTATGATTGTGAATTACCTCGACCTTCTGTCTCAGAGCAGTTACGTTACAGAAGACTTTGCCACAATGAATCCAGTAGCAAGAATCCTGTGTCTCCGTCAAGGAGATCGTCCTATCGGGGACTATGTAGTTGACTTCATTGAGCTGGCACATTTGACTTCAATGGACGAGGTATGCCTAATGATATTTTTCAGAGGAGGACTATCTGAGCCGCTCAGTTCTATCATTCCTGTGCATGATCCTAATTGGTCTCTAAAAAAGTATATTGACATTGCATTGCAACTGAGCAGCTCTGCTTTTACAGTGGGTATCATGGAGGAGGATAGTGACATACCCACTGCATCTGCCAAGTATGTGTCTTCGGACAACATTGTCGCCATTCCAGAGACTCGTCCCATTATGGCTGCCATCCCGGGTCCAGTGACGTCTCCAGTCACCGTCCAAGGTCCAGCGACATCCCCTGTGTCCCTCCAGAGCCCAGTGACGTTCCCTCATTACCTCAGCCTATATATACCATGTTCACTCTGTCATTCACTGCGAAGTCTTGTTTGTTGTATATACTGCATTTCTGAGCATTCTCCCTGGTTTTGTGTCTCTTGGTCTTGGATTACTCGCCTGTTCTGTGGATTGCCTGTCTCCCCTGCCTTGTTTGCCTGCTTGCCTCTTGCCCTTTTTATTTCTTTTCCAAATATGACAATTGTAAAAGAAAATCCACATTAAATTCAACGGTTTAATTTTCAGATTTTTTTGTACTTAAATACACCTAACAAGCTGTCCAGTCAGCTCTTGAAAACATCAATCAGACAATCAATCAATCAATCAATTGTTTTTTAAGTCTTAAGTGATTTGAGTGTTTTTACTTAAGTGACTCTTCTTCCAGGCGAATACAGTTATATTAAATAATGCCCTGGCTCTTCCAAGCTTTATAATGGCAGTAAATAGAGGATCAGATTTTGAAGCCCAAAAAAGTACATCCATCGATCATAAAAGTTTGTTATCAGATAAAAATATCCATATTTAAAACTTTATAAACTAAAATAACTAGCTTCTGACAGACAGCCGTAAGCATCGATTTACGGTGAAAGAGTCACCCTTGACCTGACACATGATGTATTGCCTAACTCGGAAGCACATGGGGATACAGTAAAACAAAACACCGGTCATGAATTAGAAGTCTAAAAGGCTGTCTGCCAGAAGCTAGTTATGTTAGTTTATAAAGTAGTAAATATGGATAATTTTCTTACACAAATGCATCGCTTCATTTCAGAAGGCCTTTATTAACCCCCTGGAGCCGTGTGGAGTACTTTTATGATGGATGCATGTACTTTTTTGGGGCTGTAATATGTCTATATTCACTGTCATTATAAAGCTTGGAAGAGCCAGGACATTATTTAATATAGTATCTCTGATTACATTTGTCTGAAAGAAGAAAGTCATATGCACCTAGGATGGCTTGAGTTTTATAGTTGGTTTTATAGTTGCTCCCAGTCTCTTCAAGCTGATGTTTAGCTGGTTTAACTGGTCGGCCAGTTTATCTCCTGGATTGGCCAGTTTATCTCCTGGATTGATCAGCTGACAAGTACCCCTAAAACACCAAAACAGACAAGGCTAACCAGTTTGACCAGACTGAAAGACCAACTAATGGTTTATACTATCTGCATTAGGGATTTTAAAACAGAACTTTTAGTATTATGAATGGGTACAAAGTAACTTTTTTAAGAAGTAGACACTCTTCTAGCCTCTCTTTTCCACCATGCAGAAGGGCAGTGGAGAGGTCAAATGTCAGAATCCATCGGAAATACAGGGGTCAAGCTCCCTGCTTTCTGTAGAAGCGGGTCGATATGTGATCCGTGGGGCGAGAGAGCGAAAAGAGGCTTTTATGATGACAGACGCTGTGGCTCTGCATCACTGCAGGGTGTGAGAGAGAGACACTGGGTCTAGAGAGGAAGAGGTCAGGTTCATTTGTAAGTTGTCAAACACACACGCTCAGACAAAGATCAAGAGTGGCTGCAGGGTGTGGGCAGACCTCCTGAGCAAAGCTTCTGTTTGATGTTCACTGACGGGAAGAGGAAAATTGAATCAATGAGAGGGTAGAGGAAACAACTAGACTTTCAGGTTTAAAAGTTCAATGTAGCTCCTAGCAAAATTAAATGAAAATCTAAATAATAGTGTGCTGTTTAAGGCTTCAAAATTATTCTGAAACGACACTAAAATTAAGTCAAGAGCTTGAAACAATAACAACCTCTGGCTTCATTTTCAGTCATGGCAGAGTGGGATTTTTGTCCAATTATTATGATTATTGTAAAACAATGTTTCCTCTGTTCACACCTGCTTACAAAGCATATACTGTAATTTGCTACTAAGCTGTGTTCTTTATTAAAAGCTTTTGTTGTTGAAAAATACATTTCGAAAGAAAGAATAATTTAATACATTTACAAAATAAAAATAGTTTTCCTCACCTTTAGAATTAATATTGCATTGGTAACCTAAAAAGGAAGAGTAAAATGTTGGCATTATTAAAATATGCAAACTATAATCTAAATACAGTAATGAAATGCAAGTACTCAGTTAAGCTGAGGTCCATCTATACATATAATGTATTTACTTTGTGTCTGCCACAGCAATTATTACAGTATATATAGCTGTAGAAATCATTCATAACTGGTCAAAACTTTCAATATGGTTTACATAACTCAATGATCTAAAGTTATTTTTTTCCGATAGACTGATTAAAAACTTTAATTAAAACACTTTATTTTGATGCTTCTCCAACAGACATTCTATTTACTATACAGCTTTGCAACTACATGTCAGCTTATTCTAACCCTAACCCTACCAGTCTACTAATACTATACTCTAATGAGAGTTAGTAGACATGTGGTGCAACATTACTTATTGTCAACAGAATGTCTAAAGGGGACCATCAAAATAAAATAAATATTTTTTTCTTCCATAGACTGGTTAAAAATGTGTAGACTAGTCTGTTTATAAAACAGTTAGATATATTTCTTTCATATGCATTTTCATATGCATACTGGAATTTGTGCAATATTGATATGCAAATGTCACCAATTAAATTTTTTTTTAATTTTATTTGCATTTTTGTGCCAATGTCAATGCACATTAATGTCATAAATGTGATATTACATTATTCCACATTATGCAATTTTGTATTTTCTTTCACTTCCCTTGAGGCATCGAGTTGACATCTTTTAGTTTTGCCAGAGCTAGTTGCTGAGAGCAGCAGACACCTGAGGTCTCCTAAACTCCTCCAGGAAGAGTTTCTCTTATAATGCCTTCATTCATTCCAGGCTGAAGTGATTTCTGTATTGATTTCTTCAGAAACAATCCAAACCTGGACTTTATATCTTCAACATGGGACAGTGCCCTATCTTTTTCACCTCTGGGCTCATCCTGATAACATTTTCACCTGACGCTCTACCAAAAGCACAACAAAATCCCATATTTTTTTGACGGAATTGTAACTTCCACTTCCTTTATCGGCTAATTCACCGTCATTGGTTGATTCATGTTTGGATCCCACTCATTGTGGTTCTGTGTTTTAGTCTGCTCCTTTTTTTCTTGTTCAGTAGCATTCAAGCCTGTTCTCTTCCATGATAAAATAATGAACAAGCGTGTCTTACAATAAGGGGGTTACTCATTGTTTTGCTGTGGAATAAAACAAGTTTATTCCTAACATTTCTTTTATATGCATTTCTCACTGGAACTTATGGCGCATATAGGATTCTAAATTTATGAAACACTGGAAGAATGAGGCACAATGTATAATCAATAAGAAAATGTAATTAAATGTAATGCATTAACCCTCTGAAGTTTGAACGGTTCTGGGGCCCTTTAGAAGTTTTGACATGCTCTGACATTTGTGCTTTTTTCAGTTGCTTATAAACATATTATGGCAAAAGGGTCATTAAACTGCATATTCTGCACAAACTGGGCTACCATAATATGAGAGCAACAGGTATGTACAAATGTACTAAACTTAGCTTTAAACATAATTATCATTTATTAAAGGTCATCATTTATTAATCATTTATTAAAGGTCATCATTTATTAAAGGTCCCATGGCGTGGATTTTTTTTTTATTAGTTTATAATGTTTCCTGAGGTGTACTTATATTGTTAGTATGATTTTAACATCATAAAATAGTTTAGAAATAAAAGGCATTTTTCTTTTCTGATATTAGCCCTCTGGCTTGAATTCTCTGTTTCAAGGGGCGTGTCTGCGTGACTTCAGTGAAAACGGCCACTGTTGTGATTGGCTGACATCTTTGCATTTGAAATGAGTATTAGATCTTGTGGCGGAGGAGGCGTGGTTTAGAGAGGTGTGCACGCACTGCCAGAGAGACGGGCTGGGCACTCGTGGACCAGAGAGACGGAGAGCTGGAGGAAGATTGCTGAGAAAAGTTATATTGTAGGCCTACTGAGTTGTTGAGAGCGCTGTGAGCACTAGTTTATTTTGCTTGTGTCTGAGAGTTCTGAATAAACACCCAGAGTCCCAGTCACGCCGACCCTGTCATCTTCCTCCTTATTCTACGAACTTTGTAACATGTGGAACCCCTCTCGAATACTTTTACTAAGTATTTTTTTGCCATTACAGCTGTCGAACATTATTTTTAGATCTTTTCCCATCACATGAAAGGTTGCAGTGATGAGCATTGAGTACACAGACAGTCTGTTGATCGCGTGAATGCAGTGATCTCGTCATTGCAACGCGTTTTCTCTCACAAAATGCTTTCACCACAACTAACAGCAAACACAACAGCGATATGAATACAGTAAGAGCCTCGTTGTTTAGCATAACAGCGTCATTCGTTATAACGGCAGTTTAGGCAAGTGTGCAGATACACTCACGACGTGTGATTCACAGCTCCGAACATTGTAAAGAGAGTGTTCTTTTGATTTCGAATCTAGCATCTAATCACAATTTATGTGTAGTAGCATGACTTGTTTCATGCTACTAAAAGAAACAATGTGAATTTGATAATTGAGTCACTGGCTTGATTCACGGATGCATAAACGATTTAGAAAGAAAGGCTGTGTGAACTTGAATGATTAGCTACACTTCAGAAATCACTGATCACATATCAGGCATTAATGAACACTGTTACTCACTGTTTGTGGCGGTGCTGTCGAATCCATATCGTAAAAGGCTGTGCAGACATTGCAAGTAAAATAAACAATCAATTTTCTCCAAATTCTCTGGGCGGGCAAAGCAGAGGAAGGGGAGGTAACCTTTCCCCGTATGATGGCATACAGGGAAGATTCCAGATCGGCTCGTCTGAGCTTTCATTTTCAGGCAGAGCAGGATACTCAGAACTCGGTTTACACCCATTAAAATGTCTAGCCACTTGGGGACCATATACAGGCTAGGGGAACTCATATTAATGTTAAAAGACCTCATAAAATGAAATGTTCATGCCATGGGACCTTTAAGCTATGAATACAATAACAGTCTATTTATATAATATTTAGGTTACACTTTACTTTATGTTAAGATGTCCTTGTTACAGTGTAATTATAAATTTAATGACTGAGTAATATTAAATAACCGCATGCACTTGCTATAGGAATAGGGCTAAAATATGGTTTGGTTTGGTTTACACAATGGTGTATGCAGTTATGCATAGTTTATTATTTTTATGTTTATTATCTCAATATTTATATATCTCTAAAGTTACATACAGTTATACATTTCAGTATAACATTAAAATTAAGTGACTGCGTCTCAGATTAATTTTAGCATTTAATTCAGGCAATAACATTTTTTGGTAACACTTTAGAATAATGGTCATTGGTTAATATTAGTTCTGTCAGGTCCATTAAGACAAGAGCACACAAGACACCTCCATGAACTGCCACCTTAACGTGGTGGAGGGGTTTGAGTACCCGAAAGACCCTAGGAGCTACGTTGTCCGGGGCTATATGCCCCTGGTAGGGTCTCCCAAGGCAAACAGGTCCTAGGTGACGGGTCAGACTAAGAGCAGTTCAAAAACCCCTTATGAAGAAAATAATTACAAGGACCGTGACGTCGCCCGGTACGGCACAGCCAGGGCCCCACCCTGGAGCCAGGCCTGGGGTTGGGGCTCGTATGCGAGCGCCTGGTGGCCGGGCCTTCCTCCACGGGGTCCGGCCGGGGCACAGCCCAAAGGAGCGACGTGGGGACACCTTCCCGTGGGCCCACCACTCACGGGAGGGACCGTAAGGGGCCGGTGCAAAGTGAATCGGGCAGCAGTCGAAGGCAGGGGCCTAGACGACCCGATCCCTGGACACGGAAACTGGCTCTTGGGACATGGAATGTCACCTCGCTGGCGGGGAAAGAGCCTGAGATTGTGCGTGAGGCTGAGAGGTTCCGACTAGAGATAGTTGGAATCACCTCCACGCACAGCTTGGGCTCTGGAACCACACTCCTCGAGAGAGTATGGACTCTTCACCACTCTGGAGTTGCCCATGGCGAGAGGTGGCGGGCTGGTGTGGGTTTGCTTATAGCCCCCCAGCTCTGCCGCCATGTGTTGGAGTTTACCCCGGTGAACGAGAGGGTCGTTTCCCTGCGCCTTCGGCTCGGGGATAGGTCTCTCACTGTTGTGTGTGCCTACGGGCCGAACAGCAGTGCAGAGTACCCGACCTTCTTGGTGTCCCTGGGAGGGGTGCTGGAAAGTGCTCCAACTGGGGACTCCGTAGTTCTACTGGGGGACTTCAACGCCCACGTGGGCAATGACAGTGAAACCTGGAGGGGCGTGATTGGGAGGAACGGCCCCCCTGATCTGAACCTGAGTGGTGTTCAGTTATTGGACTTCTGTGCCAGTTACAGTTTGTCCATAAAAAAAACACCATGTTCAAGCATAAGGGTGTCCATCAGTGCACATAGCACCAGGACACCCTAGGTCGTAGGTCAATGATCGACTTTGTGGTCGTTTCATCTGACCTGCGGCCGTATGTCTTGGACACTCCGGTGAAGAGAGGGGCGGAGCTGTCAACTGATCACCACCTGGTGGTGAGTTGGATCCGATGGCGGGGGAGGAAGCTGGATAGACTCGGTAGACCCAAACGTACTGTGAGGGTCTGCTGGGAACGTTTGGCCGAGTCCCCTGTCAGAGAGATCTTCAACTCCTGCCTCCGGCAGAGCTTCAACCGGATCCCGAGGAAGGCTGGAGATATTGAGTCCGAGTGGACCATGTTCTCCACCTCCATTGTCAAAGCGGCCGCTCGGAGCTGTGGACGCAAGGTCTCCGGTGCCTGTCGAGGCGGCAATCCCCGAACCCGGTGGTGGACACCGGAAGTAAGGGATGCCGTCAAGCTGAAGAAGGAGTCCAATCGGGCCTGGCTGGCTTGTGGGACTCCTGAGGCAGCTGACAGGTACCGGCAGGCTAAACGGATTGCAGCCCGGGTGGTTGTGGAGGCAAAAACTCAGGCCTGGGAGGAGTTCGGTGAGGCCATGGAAAAGGACTATCGGCTGGCCTCGAAGAGATTCTGGCAAACCGTCCGGCACCTCAGGAAGGGGAAGCAGTGCCCTACCAACGCTGTTTACAGTGGCGATGGGCGGCTGTTGACCTCAACTGGGGATGTTGTCGGACGGTGGAAGGAATACTTTGAGGATCTCCTCAATCCCGCTGTCACGTCTTCCATTGAGGAAGCAGAGGCTGGGGGCTCAGAGGAGGACTCGTCCATCACCCAAGCTGAAGTCACCGAGGTGGTCAAGAAACTCCTCAGTGGCAAGGCACCAGGGGTGGATGAGATCCGCCCTGAGTACCTCAAGTCTCTGGATGTTGTGGGGCTGTCTTGGCTGACACGCCTCTGCAACATCGCGTGGTGGTGGGGGACAGTGCCTCTGGGATGGCAGACCGGGATGGTGGTCCCTCTTTTTAAGAAGGGGGACCGGAGGGTGTGTTCCAACTATAGGGGGATCACACTTCTCAGCCTCCCCGGGAAAGTCTATGCCAGGGTACTGGAGAGGAGAATTTAGCCGATAGTGGAACCTCAGATTCAGGAGGAACAGTGTGGTTTTCGTCCCGGTCGTAGAACACTGGACCAGCTCTATACCCTCTACAGGGTGCTGGAGGGTTCATGGGAGTTTGCCCAACCAGTCCACATTTGTTTTGTGGATTTGTAGAAGGCATTCGACTGTGTCCCTCGCGGCGTCCTGTGGAGGGTGCTCAGGGAATATGGGGTCCGGGGTCCTTTGCTGAGGGCCCTGTATGACCGAAGCAGGAGTTTGGTCCGCATTGCCGGCAGTAAGTCAGACTTGTTCCCGGTGCATGTTGGACTCCGGCAGGGCTGCCCTTCGTCGCCGGTTCTGTTCATAATTTTTATGGACAGAATTTCTAGGCGCAGCCAAGGGCCAGAGGGTGTCAGGTTTGGGGACCACACGGTTTCGTCTCTGCTCTTTGCGGATGACGTTGTCGTGTTGGCCCCTTCTAACCAGGACCTTCAGCATGCACTGGGACGGTTTGCAGCCGAGTGTGAAGCGGCTGGGATGGGGATCAGCACCTCCAAATCCGAGACCATGGTCCTCAGTCGGAAAAGGGTGGCTTGCCCACTTCAGGTTGGTGGAGAGTTCCTGCCTCAAGTGGAGGAGTTCAAGTATCTAGGGGTCTTGTTCACGAGTGAGGGGAGGATGGAACGGGAGATTGACAGACGGATCGGTGCAGCTTCTGCAGTAATGCGGTCGATGTACCAGTCTGTCGTGGTGAAGAAAGAGCTAAGCCGTAAGGCGAATACTCTCACCTATGGTCATGAGCTTTGGGTCATGACCGAAAGGACAAGATCCCGGATACAGTCGGCCGAAATGAGTTTTCTCCGCAGGGTGGCTGGGCGCTCCCTTAGAGATAGGGTGAGAAGCTCAGTCACTAGGGAGGAACTCGGAGTAGAGCCGCTGCTCCTCCACATCGAGAGGGGACAGCTGAGGTGGAACACCTTCCCGGAAAGGCTCCTGAACGCCTTTCCGGGAAGGTGTTTCAGGCATGTCCAACTGGGAGGAGGCCCCGGAGAAGACCAAGGACACACTGTCTCCCGGCTGGCCTTGGAACGCCTCGGTGTCCCCCCGGAAGAGCTAGAGGAAGTGTCTAGGGAGAGGGAAGTCTGGGCATCTCTGCTTAGACTGCTGCCCCCGTGACCCGGCCCCGGCTAAAGCGGAAGAAGATGGATGGATGGATGGAGATTACAAACGAGCAGCAGCTGTTAGCTCCATTAGCTGCTATTTCAACAATGGCGGATCTCAAGTCTGTGTTCGTTTTGTTGACCCCGCCCCCAGCGCCTAACGTAATCGGTTCCTACTTCTAGCCCTGTTCTAGCCCAGCAATGTTTTGGTGCTACTTAAGAACCACTTTTCCTGGCTCGGAGCTGGGGCTTTGGGTGTGGAAACACAAAGAACCGATTTGAAACTAGGCTCTGGCTCCGATCTAGCTCTAGCACTGCTTTGGTGGAAAAGGGGTAAAATAGATCCTTGTGAGAAGCGCCACTCGGAGGCTGAATATCATTTGAAAACAAGGTTTCCAATATCTTGGCCACGGGCCAATCGCCAATGCAGAGATGAGACGAGGATTTACTAGCCAACCGCCGAGAGCTTCGTCAGACGTCATCCGGGCAGGCAACCTGCTCCTGGTCCGGTTAAATTCGCAATGCCCGGGTGTCCTCGGAGGAGTCGATTTGCCAGGAATCCTCCTCGACAACAGTGGAAGTCATGGCCAACAGCAAGGTACCAGACGTTTGGGGCTAAACAACAAGCGTTTGACAAGCGGATAGAAACAGCTGCAAAGAAGCAAATGCAAGTAGTAAGAGCGAACTGAATCTGCATTAAATAGGCGCCCTGGGGGAGTTGAAACAGCTGATGCAAATCAGCTGATGAGACCGAATTGTTGCCAAAGCGTCTTGACTACTTGGTCTGCCAGAACTGACGCTGACGCTCAATTTAATTTATTAACTAACATGAACTAACCATGAGCAGTACATTTGTTACTGTATTTGTTCATCTTTGTTAACGTTAGTTAATATAAGTACAGCTGTTCATGGTTTGTTCATGTTAGTTCACAGTGCATTGACTAATGTTAATAAGATTTTAATAATGCATTAATAAATGCTGAAATTAACATTAACAAAGATTAATAAACGCTTTATAAGTGCAGTTCATTATTAGTTAATGTTAACAAATGTAGTTAACTAATGTTAACTAATGACCATTATTCTTAATTGTTACTGATTTTTTTTTTGTACACATACACAGCTGACATATGGTATACTGAAAAAATGGTAGCATCTAATTTAACCATTTTTATTCAAATCCAAAAACATTATTTAAAACCACTGAATTAACATAAATGCATGAATTTTACACCATCAGGTTGGTTAAATCAGGTAAAAAATGCTCTTTTAAAATTACAACTGTACGTTTTTGTTTTACAATGTATAAAGACATTCTGAGTATCCTTATACTCTTCCTTATTTTCTTATAAAGAATATGAGAGTGCAATTTTGTTCTCCTCTACAGAAGCTGTCAACCACACACACACACACACACACACACACAAATAAACGATTCAGATTACTTATTTTTTTCCTTTTCCTTTTCCTTTTCCTTTTTTTTAAGATTTCTTTTGATTTGATTTACACAGAGCAAAACAGTTATTTTAAACCTGGAATTTTGATCATTCTGATACTAAATGATAACTAACAACAATTCCCTCGCGCACCTTCAGAGATGCAATTCCCAAAGCGATATGCAAGTCATATGATATTGAGGTGTGTGTTGAGCTTCAACAGTGTCTAATCTCAACCATTCAACAGCTGAGACACTCAGAACAACAGCTTGGCAACTAGGCTTGAAAAAAGCATCAACAGTGAAACCCAATTTAACAAAATTCAGCCACATTTATGATACTCATATTTTGACTTTGTTGAGCAGTTTTGAGCTTTCTTGGCAGTTTGTTTGATTAGATTACTTTTAAATTTCAGCTGAATTTCTCTTGTATGAAAATACTATTTTGAAAACATTCATAACATGTCTCAATCATCAAATAAATAAATAACCATTTAAAGAAATGTACTTGGTACTTGTCTACAATAACAATTTTATTTATTTAATCTTGTTGGTTTATTCATTTAAAGTCCCCCTGTGGTGAAAATAAAGTTTTTAAGGGGGGGTGAAACACTCATTTTCAGTCAATCTCATGTCAATCTTGAGTAGTATTGCATCTTTCATATCTCCGAAAAGTCTTTAGTTTTATTATATTTATAAAAGAAAGATACGCTGTACTGAGTCTTTCCGAAAAAAAGCAGAGTGGCTGGGGGCATATTGTTCGGGCGGAGCTAAAGAATGACGAGCATGTGCAGCTATTGCGTTGAGCTATGCATGTTTACATAGAAAAAAAAAGGAATCGATGGCTAACAACACGTAGACATTTGAAGCAGTTTTACTCATCACCTGCTACCAACACACGACCGTGAACCTTAATCGCTGGGATTGCTCCATCTTTCAGCATTAGACGAGCTACAAATCCGGAGTTGAACTGTACCTTGTTTATAAACCATCGTCGCCGAGATTAAGGGAACAAAAAAACACTTCCACAAGTCCTGCTCCGGAAAAACAAACTCCATCCACTGTCCCATTAACACTGGGTTCTTTGGGAAGCTGTGCAGTGTTGTCTTGCTTTGGTGGCATTGTTGATTCCGTGAAGTCCTGTGACTGCAGTGCAGCCGACTTGCTCTCTCACTCTAGTCACGCACGCCCTTCCGGGAGAAGAGCCTGTATGGCCCGTACAAGGACATTGCGCCCCATCTGACGTCACATATACCCATACTCGAAAAAAACTTTACGAAACATATGAGAAACCGGAAGGAGTATTTTTGGCACAGAAATTCACTTCACTCATTCACATAAGACAATACACTGATTTAAAATTTGTAAGACCGTTTTTCTCCACAAAGCCCGTATGCGAGGAGGCGTGATATCTAATGAATAATGATGAGTATCACCTGAGAGTACAAAAGGACATAATAACCCGCATAATGAATGAGCTTCAGGTAGGCCTATGTGACAGAGAGCAACAGAGCAAAGGAAATATACTTTTAGTTTATTTTATTTGGAATGTAGTCAACAAAGGCCTATTATATTTTACATTATCAAAATATTTGACTACACTGCAAAAAATGCTCTTTTTATTTGGTATTTTTTCTTGTTTCCAGTCCAAATATTTAAATTTTTTAAATCAAGATTAATTTACTAGATAAGTAAAAATTTCTAGGGGGAAAATCTTAAGATTTTGCTTAAAACAATCTATATTATCTGCCACAGCAATTTATGATTTATTAAACCATAATTTATGATTTATTACACCAATTTATTAAAACACAACAATTAATGAGATTAAAACCATGTTTTTACTCCAGACTTACTTTATATCACAAGTGAAATGTTTTAAATAAGCTTATGTGATCTCATTTGGCTTTGGATCAAAAAATCTGACAAAAATATATAATTTTACAATATTCTGCATAATTATAAAAGCTCGAATAGCATTGCATTATAAATATAATATTTTATGAAAACACCCAACATGGTATAAATAACACAGATAAGCCATATATTGTCGCGATTGTGTGTTTATTATCTTCAAGCGTGTCTATCTGCATGTTATAGCGATTTCTGGAAGCTGTTTATGTCAGGGAGAATGTCACATGATATCTACTTCGTCTACCATATATGGACTACATGTGCACGGAGCGCCAGTATGAACTAAAAATGCACCAGATTGAAATAATAACACTTCTCTGTGTAGAAATTTGACACAAACATATGAGAATCTATCAATATTTCTCCTCATCTGCACTTTTGAACTAAAAGCCCTGAGGGATGTTGTTTTATCGCGAGTCTTCGTGATGAGAATAGAGGAGTTTTTTATGAATGAGATCAGCTGATGCTCATATTGCAATCTAAGGTAATCTGAAATCTTCCCCTCTGGCTCTCAACGAAGGCGGTCGCATTCTCTCCTATCTCCCTCTCGTCTCCCTCCTCCCTCCTCCCCTGCTTGCTTCTCTCGTCTCGTCTAGTCTACTGTCTTAAACTTGAGAGACTCTCCACGCACTGCTCTCAAACTAAAAATTATGGATTTGATCAACTGGTCTCTCAATGCAATTGACACCATCTTCTCGACGAGAAGCTTAGGTTCGGGGGAACCGAACTGCACTGCCGGAACGTTTGCTGCTGGCTACACGATGGACACGTGGGAGAGGTGGCATGTTGTGTGTCTGGCGGCTCTTTCCATAGAGGACATTGAAGACATCTACCTATTCGGAATCATGGTAACAGGGTTTCTGCTGATTGAATCAGGCATTGCCCTGGTATATCGAGGAATTCAGGAAGCGGTGACAGCTGTTCAAAGCTCCACAAGGCTGCCCGTCATGATTGAAGCAGTGGGCAGAGCGGTCATCTCTCAAACTGGGACTATTAACCGCAATATGGATAACATCATGAAGATGCAACGCAATATGGATATCATCATGGAAAAGCTCACGGCTTTGCAAAAGGATTGTTTCAGAGACTAGAACGAACTAAGAGAGCAGTCATAAATTGTGGCTACTCGCTCCCAGACCAAACAATTCCAATCTTATCTGCTTTCGGCTCCCTCTACCAGCACTGGCCTTGGCCAAGGCCGCTGTTGGGACAACAACTCCCCCTGAGAGCACTGCAGGAAGACGCTCTTGCATTCATCCCCCAATCACCTGCTGACTCGGACTGGGATCTGATCAAGGTTGTCTCCATAGCAACTTGCGGACTGGAGCACCGAGATTATGGTGCCAGGCGTGACTCTCCAGGCCTACACAAACATGCACATGAACTCTACAGACACACACATTTATGCACACACCCATCTCTCACCTTCGCCGCTTTGTACCCCCAGTCTGACAAGCGGGACTGTGACCAGCGCCTGAAATGGCTGCAGGACGGGCCGCCTGGCTGTGCTGGGAAACCTCAACCCCCCATTCCTCTCCCCTGTTGCAAGTCGTGTTTCATGTTGTAATGTGTATGCGCTCATATTGCTGAGTTGTTTTTTTACTGTTCCCAAACTGTGCTCCCGGAAGGAGCATAGTCTGGGGGTTGTTTTTTTTTCACCTCCACACCCCCCCCCCTTACCTCTCCTCATGTTATGCTGTATTTTTCTGTCCAACTAAAGAAGGCGCCGCAGAATGGCGACTCGGTGTTACTCGCACGACACCAAAACAAATTCCGTGTATGTGTAAAAATTTACTTGGCTCCTTGAATCCGTACCAACACGGTTTTCATATTCATAACTCCTGACACATATTAACAAATTATGGTCACTATATGACTTTGAGAATAAAACAGAGGTCAAAAATGGAAGCTTGAGTCTTAGATCTTTTAAACTATGTATAGTTTGTCAAGGTAATTACTTCCATCTGACAGTAATTTTGAGCTAATTTAAACAAAGAAAGCTTCAGTGTGTTCTCACGCAGGTTTTTGTGTTTAATATTCACAGATGCTTACAGAGTTAACTTAGCCTACTTACACACAGCGGTGGAATCCGCTGCTTTCAGAAATTAACAGCTTTTCATGGAGAATTATTCCAGGATTATTAAACGCGTCTCAAAACAATGTTGTTGTAGTAGGAATGCAGTACTTGATGTGTTTGTTTGAGTTGATGTGTATGTGGGCATTGACTCCGGAGCCTCAGTATTTGAATCTCAATAGAGCGCGTGCTCCATGGGCATGGTCGCATTAGTGTATAATGAGCCACTCAGGAACAACTAACATCCCTCTGCTTTCAGACAGATTACATAAACACAGAATTTTTGTTTTTGATTTGGTTTACAATGTTTAAAACCTGACATTTCAGCGTTTCTTTAGACATATGTCTCATGTTTGTGAGACAAGTATTCACTAAGCTAGAGGTCATTTTCTGAAGACTATCTGAATGAATGTCTTTGACAGAGAGGCTGCAGATCGCGCATCACGTTTGTTTTCTTTACATTTACATTTATGTCTTTAGCAGACGCTTTTATCCAAAGCGACTTACAACTTGGGAGTACAGGAAGCGAATGGTCATGAAGAGTTGAGTAAGTGCAACAAGTGCCTGAAATACTGAGTCTGTGTACATTGCTCAGTGTAGCACAGGCTAGCTTAGTTTCCAGAAGTTATATGGATCTGAGTTATTGAGAGCGCTGTGTGCGCACGTTTATTTTGTGTATCAAGAGTATTCAAATAAAAACCACGAGTCCCAGTCTGCCTTCTTCCTCCTTGCTAATATGAACGTTTACTACAGTTATTTCTATGTCTATGTGGTGTTTTTAATATGCTTTAACTTATTAGATAGATGGATGGGTTGACCATGTGCATGACCACCCACTGACCATATGTAAATTCATAAGTCAACACCATTGTTGAGTATTTTCTCTTTAAAACTGCAGTGAACCAAAAAACATGCTGGTGTTTCTGACATCACAAACTACCTTGTAACCATTCACATCACGGCGGACTTTAGCATATCATTAAATATTCTCTGAAGCAGTGGATGGAGTCTCAAGAGAAGCCAGGTTATCCTGGTATATTTTTCAATTGATAAACACATTATAAGCTTTTTAATAACGTAAAAGGATAATACTTACCGTTACGTGTAAAGAGAGCTACTGTGCAGCATTTACCTCAGTAAGTTGGCCAACTGTATTTCTGAGCTTGTGCGAGTGAGTGGGGGTGGAGCTCATTTGCATATTCATGAACAGTGTTGGGAATAACGGCGTTACTAACGGCGTTAATTTTTCAGTAACGGAGTAATCTAATTAATTACTTTTCCCAATGTTGCAACGCCGTTAGCGTTACTGAGACAAAAAATGCGGCGTTACTATAATTGAGCTCACTGAAGCGGTTTTCATCCGAACAGGCTCTCTGTCAGTCGGACCTGCAACGTGCGTGTGTGTGTGTGTGTGCGCGCGCGCGTGGTACACATAACTGATGATGATTGGTGGGTGGGAGACAAGGTTGAGGTTGATAGGTTGAGTCCACACACACACACACACACACACACCTATGACGCACAGTCGCACACGCATATGCACAGTCAGCGATGGCAAGTCCAACGACTTCAAATGTAGCTTTCGCAAACTGGAAGTATAAGCGCTACTCTTCCCTCGTTGAGGTGAAAGGTAAGAATGTTTATGTAATGTGCAGCTTATGCCCAGGAAGAGAGTCTCTCTCCACGTCGGTGGCCAGTAATTCTAATCTAATGAAGCGCCTCACATCATCATAGCCACAAAATGAGCGGCTAAAAACCCAGGCGATAACGTGAGCTCCACTACCAAAGGAGTAGTAAAGTACTGATAATATTTACACTATAGTAGGTCTACTGATAATATTTACAATATATTGAATTTGATAGGTGTCTCTCACATTGTCCCACAGCAACATTACAATAGTGTACATTAATGTACAATTTTTAGTGTCTAATTCATTCATTTAACATATTTAAATTGGGGGCATCCAAGTTATTTGACATATTTGAACTTTTGACAAAAAAAAAGTAACGTAGTAATTACTTTCCCTGGTAATTAGTTACTTTTATAATGATGTAACTCAGTTACTAACTCAGTTACTATTTGTAAGAAGTAACTAGTAACTATAACTAATTACTTTTTTAAAGTAACGTGCCCAACACTGTTCATGAATCCTTGTATATAGTAAATGAAATGTGAAGAGTGACATTCAAGCTATTTTTTCACAGGAATTTTTTTTAAATATGTCATTTTGGCAATCAAAGATGAGTTTTAAAGGATACAATTATTGACTATAGGGGGACCTTTAAGGTTGTAACGAAAAGTCTCCAAACTCCAAACAAAAATGGCTTTTTAATTAACAAGTGTATTTGTCAGTTTCTTATTTTGTCTGTATTCTTACATATACACCTTATGCATAATTGTCTATATTTAAATATATGCCAGATATATGTATATAGCTATTGGCTAGGCCTTGAGTCTTTACAATTAGTTTACAATTAGTCAATTAGCAGATTCCAACGCAACGAACAAATTAAGAACTTCACAAGCTATGTATTATAGAAGAGGCTAAGATACTTGCTGTATGTGATACTTATGCCGTGTTCCAGGCAACCCGTAACACGTGTTTTTCCAACCTTCTACCCGTGAAAGTGCACTGGAATGGCAGTCAAACCAGTGACTTCCCACCTGTGAACTCGTACTAGATCGATGTGCTCCCAGTTACGAGCTCTGACGTCACATAGCCCGCGCAACGACAATGGCAGGCCCTATGGATGGCCCATATATTTGTTTATGAAACAAATATACAAATAACGTAAAATAAAAGGTATAACAGCGTCTCTTGCCGTATGCGCCGTTTTTTTCTCCTCTGTTTCCCTCAAATGAGCCAGGAGTAAGCACCTTCGGCAAAATAAATGATTGTAAATTAGCATAAGCCCTGTACGGTCCGCCATGCTTTGTTTACATCTAGCTACCGCTATTCACAGCGCTCAGGCAGTTTGGCGTAACTTTGCCTGGAACGCTACAAAGTCATGAGTCGTGGTTTGAAGTTGTAACTTGCGGGCTCAAAAACCTGCTTGGAATGCAGCATTATACTCGTGGCTTTGCTTTTAATTATACTAATTTATGATAAATGCTTAATTTTGCAAAACAAAATTATTAAAGATTTGAAAACAGATATATATAGAATGGAACATCATTTATATAGGTTTGTGTGTGTGTGTGTGTGTGTGTTTCATATTTAGAGATGATTCCTATGCATTAAACCTCACACATACACAAGGGTACTGGGAGAGTTAAGAATCATACATTTTATAACATAACTTATATAGAAATATGACATATTTTGTATATAGAAATATAAACTCATTAGGACTGGTGGCCATTACTGATTTTAATGCCTCCGATAATGCATGCAGATAATGCATCTCTCTGAACAGCTGGGGTAAAAAAAAAAAAACACATTATAAATATGTAATTCTGTAATTCACACTTTTTTTAAATTCTTTTTTTATATATATATTAAATTGTGCAGCCCTTTAAAAGTGATTTTAATCTAGAGTACATTTGTTGTCTTGTTTAACAAAGAAAGAAAATAAGTATTTGCAATGCATTTGCAATGACAATGAAGACGTTCATCAACAATGCTAAGAAGGATTTTAGTATTTGACATCTAAAGAATTGCTCTGTCATGATCACATTAATCAGCAGATACTATGACATAATCACCAGCATGAAAATATCATTTAATTCACTTTCATATGATTAATGAGGCTCAGAGCTGTAAAACACATCCCCCTCGCTCACACACACAACACTCTTCTATAAGTCTGTAATAATTTTTTCTTGTATATTGCGACTGCATATGTCAGCAGTGTTACAGTTTTGTTTGCCTACTTCTCATTTGAATAATTCCATCCTGTCCTAAAAGACCTTTACATTTTCCAGATACATTTTCTGCATTCCTGTTTTTACAGTGTTGAACTT
This sequence comes from Romanogobio albipinnatus, assembly GCA_023566225.1. Classification (NCBI taxonomy): domain Eukaryota; kingdom Metazoa; phylum Chordata; class Actinopteri; order Cypriniformes; family Gobionidae; genus Romanogobio; species Romanogobio albipinnatus. Next base: position 31,509,382 of record CM042245.1, on the reverse strand, counting down.
TTATTAACTTTTTGCCAGCACAATCTGAAGATGATGTGAGCCAATTTTGGTGAAATCAAAACAACTGTCTTGGAAGAATTTAAAATAGTTTGGAAAATTATGTCATAGGGTACAATCGAAATGTCTTGAGCCAAGGAATCAGGATAAAATCATTTTGTTCTACCCCTTATAATTCAAATGTTAGTAGCATAAACATGAGTGCAAACATGGACATCTGGTGGCGCTAGAGGGATTGAGTTAGAGGCTCCAAAACTGCTGTGGTTAATATTCAGACTGTTATCTATCTGTGTGCCAAATTTCATAATTTTCCCACAAACAGTGCTATGGGCTACCATAGACTCATGAGGAGATGGTCCCATGATATAGTCACTGGGAAGGTTGGTGTAGACCATTGCATGAAAATCTACATCCAGAATGTGAGATGTAATAATTTTCAGAACACAAAGATGTAGTTTGAGCTTTCAGAGCTCTGTCATATCTTGACATCTTCAGGACCCCAAAATAGCCTAAAACAATGATTTAAAATGCTGACCTACTGTTTCATTTTTTGTAAATATTCAGCTTAATTAGTAAGAATCAAACAAGTAAGGGTTATGGATTGCACTGAGATTTAGAAATGCTAGTTCACCAATGTTAGAGATACCATGACAGCTCTATCAATAATAATCCCAAATGCTCTGATGGAGAACTGCGATATAGAACATAATCAAACCAGAATCCCACAGGAAGCTCTAATTCCTGTACTTCTCTACATAAACATTCACTATAACATTTAACATTACTGTAACATTTATCAGTGTAACACAATCAGATATTGACAGTTATTGTAGATGCTTCTCTAATAAATTCACTCCATTTGCAGCAAGTAATGACATCTATTTCAGTCTGTTCCTCGTGTAAAGCTAGCAAATAAAATTATACGGATATGCAACAACATGAGGGTGAGTAAATGATGACTTAGTTTTAGTGAACTAATTATTTAATGTTGCACACAGCTATGAAAAAAGTATGTTTTTCATTAGCACCTGCCAACAAGGGTTGAAATGGGAAACACTGGGCAGTGTATTGCTGGCTTTAAAAGAATGAACACAGAAATAATTCAGTTTCTTGTGCCAAACTGGGACATAAACTGTTACTGGGAATGAGAACAGCCAAACTGGACAGCTTGTGTGCAGGAGAGATAGGAGCCATTCTGAGCCCTGATCCACACTACCAAGGGCAGTTGGCTTTTTGTGTGAGCTAAAGGCCAAAAACCTGCACAAACATCTTCTGCTATTCATACAACCCATGCTGGCAACAGCAAGAAAGCACATTGCTGCCATAAGTACAGCGGCCAGACTAAACACAAGCCAACTAATTATAGCCTCCCTCTTTTTTTGAAATATGAACTAGGTTTTCTTACTAAGTATCTTCAGTAAGTAGTAAATTAGACTTTAATGGAGAAAAAAATAAAAAATAAAAAAAATAAAAACATTCACCCAAACATTTGTCATCATTTACTCACACTAGAATTGTTTTAAATCTGCTTTATTTCTTTATAGGCTTTATTTTATGGCACACAGAAGCTGACTTTAAAAAAAATGTTTTATATTTTTTAAGTGGTATGCTGTATCATATGCTGTCATATGTTCCCTTAGTCTTGGTTGGACTTTTATGTTACTTCCTGTCCTGTGTGCCATGTTGTAGTCCTTTTTGGTATTTTCCTGTTGATTATTCTCCCTAGGTGTCTTGTTAATTTGTAATCTTGCTAAACATGTTTGCCCCCATGTATATATAGCCCTTATGTTTCTCTTGTACTTTGTCAGTCGATGTTTGGTGTTCCCTTCGTGTATATGTTAACTGTGCTCCTTGGGTTTATAAAGGTTTTTGTTATGTTTGCATTTTCATTAAACTCCTTTAACTTCAAACTCCTTTAACTTCATTAAAGATCTGGGGGGGGGGGGGGGGGGGGTGCAGTAAGTGTTGTAAATGCATTGTATACACATAGGCCTATACGTAATTTGTAACAGGTAAGAAAGATCTACAAATGATATGTAACACACTTATAAGTGATGAATTGTTTACACCAGATTAGGGGATGCAGAAAGCTTTGTAAATTATTTATTCATGCATTTACACATCATCTATAACAGGTGTTGAACACTTTGTAGTGTGTACTGCAGTGTAAGTGCTGAGGGTACAGACAGCTGTTTTCTCTGACGCACATGGATTCTTTAAATGCTGTGCACCTGCATGTGAGCTTCAGTGGAAGGAAAAAACAGTTTCAAGGTTCACGTTACCACTAGATCCCACACACTCCACACATAACACAAGTCTGTGCTGATGAGTGAAAGGATGGAACATAACCCATTGGAAGCCCCTGACTCATTTATAAATGTTTATCCCCTTGAAAACAAATAAATTACTCTTACAAATATTACTTTAGCATACCTGCTTTTTTGTACTTTTGAACACAGACCAGCTGTAATGTTACTGCTCTGAGACAGAAGGTTGAGGATCCAAATACAGCTTTATTTTAAAGGGTAATCCACACTCGTAGTCAACAAACAGGCAAGAGGTCATAACAGGTAATCAGTCCAATCAGGCAAACAAGGCAGGAGAGACAGGCAAACGGGTAATCCACAGAACAGGCAAATAATCAAAAAACCGGCAGACAAGAAACCAGGGAAACGCTCAGAAATGCAGTGACACAACTAACAAGACTTCACAGTGAATGACAACGTGAACATGGTATAGGCCTATATAGGCAGATGTAATGAGCTAATGAGACACAGGTGTAAACAGTGAGTGCTAATGAGTCCGGGCAAATGATTATGGGTAATGTAGTCTATGATAGAATGACAGTCCGGGTTGGAGTGCCCTCTGGTGGTGATCACGGGCACTCACATGAATTGTGACACCAGTTTACGACTTAAATATACATCAATAAATTATATACTGATCATTTACTAATGGCTTGTTCTTCATTTGTTTATGATTAACCATTGTTTATTGAGATAATGATACTAAAACAATTTTGACATAAATATTTCAATGATTTATAAGTGATAAATAATGTATCAACTAATAACTTATCAACCATCTACTATTTATCTGTTTGATTTATTTCATGATTATTTTTAAGTATTAAATTTAAGTATGTTTAACTTACAGCACATTAGAAAATCGTTAGCATACCACTTATTAATAATTTATGAATGTATAATCATGTTTTGTAAATAATTAGTTAATCGTTAACTAATAACGTTAAGTGACTCATAACTGAAGGTTATTATAAAGTGTTACCAAATTACAGGAAATATTTTACTCTACCGTGAATCCTTGATAGTACATTTGGCAGTACATTTTAACCAAATTTTAAAAACAATATAAATATATATATATGAAATTACAAATAAATCACTTGAGTATATTCTTTTAAAGTAAATTATTTTCACACTCTTTTCCACAAGGAAATTATTTGGATTGCAGGGGGAAAAAATGTTGACAGTATTTTTTGTGTAACCTTTAAATTTTTTTTTTAAATTTGTAGCAACTTTAAATGAAAAATATCATATCTCATATCTCATAAATATCATAGTTTCATATCTCCTCACAGTCTCACACCATGTTACTCAAGCAAATATCTGTCTGGGTTGGGGTTTCAGAGGTGTGCAGTGACTATACTAAGCATTCGGTGCAAACTGTTGGCGCTCATGATGGGATGATATTGGGCCACCATTTGGCTTCGGGTGGATTGGGAGTTGTGTTGTACGCTGACGTTGGGGTTCTTTTGATCAACCGTGAGGGAAACAGGATGTGACAGGGTGAGGGGGAATGGGAGGCGAGGAATAGGGCCAACAGATCGTCCCTTCTGACAGCGGCTGGCCTAGCCGGAGCAGATGGAGAGAGAGAGAGAGAGAGAGAGGCACACAGGTGTGACATTGATCCGATGGGACTGGTCCTGCCGGTTTTGATCTGCGAAAGGAAGATGAGCATGTTTGAACTACTGATGAAAGCACCAAGCTGTCCGAGGCTGCTGGGTCACTATCACAAAAAAAAGTTAATTCTTGGTCCTGTTGTACATTAACATACGTTCTTGTGTTACTGTGGCTGTAATCTCAGCCTCAGGCAGCCCACACTGTCCATTTTGTGATGCATATACTGTAGACACACAAAACACAACATCACTTTCTCGATCTGGCAAGCTCTAATCAGATTGGCTGACTGTACACAACCTCTAGTAGTAAGGGTACCCAGGTTAATGCCACTGTGGTGCCCCCTGTGGCAATGTTGAGAATGCAGTTCAAATTTGTGTTATAAATTACTTCCAGACATACAAGTGTTTGTATACAGTATATTTCGATCCTTAGCTATTACAGTGCACCAGTTGAATATTTTTTCATAAACATGAAAAATAAATGCACATTACAGACACACACGTGCACACACACACGTGCACACACACACGTGCACACACACACGTGCACACACACACACACACACACACACACACACACACACACACACACACACACACACACACACACACACACACACACACACACACACACACACACACACACACACACACACACACACACACACACACACACACACCATTTCTAAAGATACAAGTGAAAAATAATTAATTATTCATCATTTATATTCATTATTCAGACAGGTTAATGAGGTAAATGGTTTGCTTTGAGTGGGGAAACGCAGGTCGCAAACTGTGCTCAGAACTTCCAACATATTACAATGAAAAAATATGAGATCTCAAAATGGACTAAAATATCTCAGTTATGCTATTCATATCTATAATGTTTTACTGTGTCAAAAATTGTCTCATTGTCTATTTAATTTCTTTAAGAAATGATGTTGATTTTTCAATGAAACATAAAAATATAATTCAGAGCACTTCTGCTCAATACAATTCTAGTTTTGAGTGTGCAATTCAATGATTCATCTAGTGGAAATTTTATTTTTGTCAAATACTAAATACATGCTAGAAAGCTTGACATGATATGAAAACAATCTTAAAGATTGTGGAACAACAGAGATCAACAGGAAATAGTGGGCATAGTTAAAGGCACTGAAACAAAAATGCACAAGAGAGATCGGGAGATTCCTTTCTCAGCTAAGTTGCCGAAAATCAATATTAGAAAGGAAAGCGATCAGTGTATGTTGGCAAACAGGCTGATGGCTTGCCAGAGCGGGAGAAATGTACTTGTAAGACTCTGATTGGCAGGATTAACTATATAAACAGGCTCTTTCAGTTTGTTTGTTAGAAACTCAACAGAAATGAATGCAACACAGTTGATAACTGCTGCCAACTGTGTTATGTACTATGTATTATGGCATGACTTTAAATTAACTTTCTATTTAAATTGCTTGCGAAATATAACCAAAATTTTAAACTCCAGAGTTTATACACGTCATTTAACCATGGCAGCGATACACATCACCAAATAGTAATTAGGCTTGCCACTACACCAAATTGTTATAAATTAAACAAACTGATTTCATACCTTTAAAACCTTACAGATTCCATATCATCACATAATGCATTAATAACTCCATATCACAACTACTATAAATATTGTCACGGGGTGAGGAATCACACGACAAGGCAGGTTGAGTGCAAAAGGCCCCGGAGGGTGAGGGTGCAAGGGTGAAAACAGTCAGTGAGCGGTGCGTGGTGGCTGGTGAATCCTCGTGCTCGGTGGTGCTCAATCCTGGTGAAAAGTGGGTGTCACAACGTGCTCCAGTGAAGTGGGCTGTCGGTCACTCGCTGCTTTCTAGGAGAACAATAAAGAGAGAGGTTAGACCAGCAAGGCATTCAGCTCGAGACCAGAGTCTGTCTGTCCTCTCAGCGCTTGCTTCTTTTATGCCTCCTAGCTGATGAGGTGCAGCTGGGACCGATCAGCCCACGGTGAGGACGTGCAGGTGCTGAGTTGCCAGGGCGACGCTGATTCCTCTGGTTGGACTCGTCACATCCCCCCCCCCTAAGCGTCGTTCTGGTCCTGCGAACATATGGAGACAGTAGGGGTGAAACAAAGAGAGGGTGGGGAATGACCCCTGACAGACCTGCGTAAGCTGTCCATATCCGTGAGAGGCCGTCGGCGTTTGCGTTGGCGGCCCCGGCCCAATGACGTACCTCAGAGTGGAAGTCCTGGAGCGCTAGGAACCAGCGAGTCACCCTGGCGTTGGTGTCCTTGGCGCGGGCCATCCACTGAAGGGGCGCATGGTCGGTGACCAGGGTGAACTTGCGGCCTAGCAGATAGTACCTGAGCTCCAGGACTGCCCACTTGATGGCCAGGGCCTCCCTCTCGACGGCGGCGTACCTCGTCTCGGCCGGGGACAGCTTCCTGCTGATGTAGACGATCGGATGCTCCTCGCCTTCCTGGATTTGGGACAGGACGGCTCCCAGTCCTGTGTCAGAAGCATCCGTCTGCAGCAGGAAGGGGCAACCGAAGTCTGGAGCGCGGAGTACCGGCGAAGACGTCAGGGCTGTCTTGACCCGGGCGAAGGCCTCCTCGAGGGCTGGGGTCCAGCAGACTTTCTCCGGCTGCCCCTTCCTGGTCAGGTCTGTCAGGGGGGCGGCTAGAGAGGAGAAGTTGGGGATAAAACAACGGTAATACCCTGCCAACCCCAAAAAGGCCCGTACCTGGGTCTTCGTCTGCGGTCTTGGGGCGGAGTGGATGGCCTCGACTTTCTTTTCCTGGGGCTGGATGAGGCCCCTTCCGACTCGGAAACCCAGGTACTTGGCCTCGGAGAGGGCTAGGTGACACTTGCGGGGGTTGACAGTGAGTCCAGCCCGCCGGAGCTCCGAAAGCACCCTCCGCAGACGTTCCAGGTGGTCTCCCCATGCCTCGGAGTGGATGACGACATCATCGATGTAGGCCGCCGCGTAGGCCTGGTGGGGCCGTAGGATGATGTCCATCATCCTCTGGAAGGTCGCGGGGGCCCCGTGCAGGCCGAAGGGAAGGGTCCGGTACTGCCAGTGGCCACTGGGGGTCGAGAAAGCAGTCTTGGGTTTAGCGGATTCAGAGAGGGGTACCTGCCAATAGCCTTTGGTGAGGTCCAAGGTGCTGATGTACCGGGCCCTTCCCAACCGATCCAGGAGCTCGTCGACCCGAGGCATGGGGTACCCGTCGAACTCGGAGACTTCGTTCAGGCTTCGGAAGTCGTTGCAGAAGCGGAGGGTGCCATCCGGCTTTGGGACCATCACAATGGGGCTGGACCACGGGCTCCGGGATGGTTCGATTACCCCCAACTTCAGCATTTGTTGAATCTCTTCCTCAATAGCCTGCCGACGAGCCTCCGGGACACGGTAGGGCCGTTGCCGGACGATGACTCCTGGTGGTGTTCGGACGTCGTGGTGTACCACGTTGGTCTGCCCGGGCTGGGTCGAGAACACATCCTGGAACTGACTGACCAGGTGTTGCAGCTCCGCCTTCTGGGCAGCCGACAGATGGGGGTTGACGTCTACAACCACGGGATCGGTGATGCTTAGGGCCGCTACCTGGTCCCGGGTCCCCACCCACTTCTTCAGGAGGTTAATGTGATAGAGTTGCTCTGTCTGGCGTCGTCCCGGCTGCCTCAGGCGGTACGTGACTGGCCCAATCTTTTCGATCACTGTATACGGTCCCTTCCAGGTGGCCAGGAACTTGCAGGCAGAGCTGGGGACCAGGACCATGACGCGGTCTCCCGGCTGGAACTCCCGTGGTTGGGCTGCCCGGTCGTAACGGCGTTGCTGCGCCTGTTGAGCCTTGCTGAGGTGCTCCCGGACTAATGGCATCACTCGGTCGATCCGTTCCCTCATCTGGCGGACGTGCTCGATGAGGGTGCGATGAGGGGCAGGCTGCTGCTCCCAAGCTTCTCGGGCGATGTCCAGGAGCCCTCGTGGTTGGCGGCCGAAGAGAAGCTCGAAGGGGGTGAAGCCAGTTGAGGCCTGGGGTACTTTGCGGATCCCGAAGAGCACATAAGGAATCATGAGGTCCCAATCCCGCTTATCCTCCGCCGTCACACGTCTCAGCATCTGCTTGAGGGTCTGGTTGAACCTTTCTACCAGCCCGTCCGTCTGTGGGTGATAGACCGTGGTCCTCAACTGCTTCACCCGCAGCAGCCTGCAGAGATCTGCCATTAGCCGGGACATGAACGGGGTACCCTGGTCAGTCAGTATCTCCGTCGGTATGCCCACCCGGCTGGCCAGCAGGAACAGCTCCTGGGCGATGTTCTTCGCGGTAGCCTTGCGGAGGGGAATCGCTTCGGGGTACCGGGTGGCATAATCGACGATGACCAGGATGTGCTCGTGGCCACGGGCAGACTTTGGCAACGGCCCCACTATGTCCATCCCAATCCGCTCGAAGGGCACCTCGATGATGGGCAGCGGAATGAGTGGGCTGGGGGGAGGAGTCCTGGGCGACGTGACTTGGCAGGTCGGGCAGGCCTGGCAGAACCTCTTCACCTCGGCCTCCAGTCCAGGCCAGTGGAACCGGTCGCGGATGCGTTGGGTGGTGTTAGCTGCCCCGAGGTGACCTGCCATAGGGTGGGAATGGGCCAGCTCCAGGATGGTTTCGGTCTTGGTCCGAGGGACAACTAACAATTTTTTCTCCTCCCCCCTCCGCTGTGCGACACAGTATAGCAGGCCATTCTCAACGACGAAATGCGGGAGAGGATGGGGCCGTGGGAGGACGTCTTTCCCGTCGACGATCCGCACTTGGGACCAGCAGTGCTTCAGGCGATCGTCCTCCCGCTGTTCCTTGGCGAATGAGCCCCCTCCGGCAGCCTGCTGATACACATCAAAAAACGGATTAGTGGATTGGGAGGGGGACTCACCATCTCTCCCGCTGTCGGAGGCTAGAAGGGCTGGTCGGCGTCGGGGTCCACGCGGCCGTCTCCGTCTTCGACGGTTCCCCTCCTGGCTGGCAGGCTGAGTGGCGGCGGTGAGCAGGGCGTCGAAGCCCGGCCAGTCTCTCCCCAGCAGTACGGCCACCGGAAGGTCCTCGACCAGGCCGACTTCCACCGGCCAGGTGCCTTGGGGTGATGAGATGGTGATTCGACGGGCCGGCACTTGGCGAGTGTCTCCATGCACGCACGTAATGGGGAGGAAGCTCTTCTCGCCTCTTCGGGGCCCACACAATCCTGGCTGGATGAGGGTGACCGCACTGCCGGAGTCCAGCAGGGCTCTGAAGTGTCTTCCTGCGATCACCACGTCTGCTTCCGGGGCTCCCGATGGCATCCGCTGGTGGACGATGCAGCCTGCCAGCCACGCACGCGGAGGCGGCATGGGTTCGGCGCTGGGCATGGGTTCGTTTCGCGGCGGGGGAACCGTCGGCCTGCCTTCGAGCGGCCGTCGCTCCTGGACCACCCTCCGGGGGAACGGCAGCACTCGCTCCCCTGCCTCACGGTGGTGGATGGCATCCGCCAGCTCGATCGCCTCCACGAGTTCCGCGGTGTTGGCCGGGTTCCTCATGCCGACCGCCTGCCGGATGGAACGGGGAAGAGCACGGAGGAGGCGATCGACGACCACCCGTTCCGCTACCTGACCCGCTGTGGGGTTTCCTTCCATCAGCCAATGGTGAGCGATGCGGTTGAGTTCGGCAGCTTGGGCACGGGCTGGCACGCGAGGCTTGAATTCCCATTCATGAAATTGTTGGGCGGCACAAATGGATGAGAGGCCCAACCTCGCCAGGATTTCACGCTTGACTTCGGCATAATCCTCAGCGATCGCACGGGGAAGTGAAAAATAAGCCCGCTGGGCTTCTCCGGTGAGCAATGGTGCCAGCGCGCGTGCCCAATCTACCTCTGGCCACTCTTCGCTCTGTGCAGTCGATTCAAAGACCTGCAGGAACGCCTCCACGTCATCATCCGCCGTCATCTTCGGCAGCAGGCGGGTGGCTCGGGCCCGCGGATCAGGTAGCGGATCGCGCTGGGCGGCGGCAGCACGGATGGCGGTTAATTCCTCTTCCGTCCTGCCCTGGCGAGTGGCGAGATGTTCAACAATCTGTTGCTGGCGGATGCTCACCTCCGTGAGGCGCTGCAACACTTCCTCCATCTTCGGGGAGCGAGCGCGCCACTTCCGGGTCCTGTCGTGCAGAAAAAACAAACAAACAGAGAAGATCAGGTTTTCGGTGCGGTGAACTTGTCGGTGATTCCTCACGCTTCTGCCCTCATTCTCCACCAATGTCACGGGGTGAGGAATCACACGACAAGGCAGGTTGAGTGCAAAAGGCCCCGGAGGGTGGATTTTATTTACAGTGAGGGTGCAAGGGTGAAAACAGTCAGTGAGCCGGTGCGTGGTGGCTGGTGAATCCTCGTGCTCGGTGGTGCTCAATCCTGGTGAAAAGTGGGTGTCACAACGTGCTCCAGTGAAGTGGGCTGTCGGTCACTCGCTGCTTTCTAGGAGAACAATAAAGAGAGAGGTTAGACCAGCAAGGCATTCAGCTCGAGACCAGAGTCTGTCTGTCCTCTCAGCGCTTGCTTCTTTTATGCCTCCTAGCTGATGAGGTGCAGCTGGGACCGATCAGCCCACGGTGAGGACGTGCAGGTGCTGAGTTGCCAGGGCGACGCTGATTCCTCTGGGTGGACTCGTCACAATATATCTAGGCATAATTAAGTATTAAAGTGCTTTGAAATAATGCATTGCAAAAAGTGCTTTACAAATGTGACTTTTTTCACCCCCCCCCCAAAAAAAGTCATCAATTACTGACCCTCATGTCATTCCAAACCCGTAAGACTGTTGAAAAAATCTTAATTTTAAAGGTATTTTAAATTAAATCTGACAGATTTCTGTCCCTCCAATGAAAGTTTACACAACTTCCACTTTGTCTCTTCAAAAAGCTCATAAATCGATCGTAAAACTAATCTATAATAATCAAGCGGTTCAGTCCAAATTTTCTGAAGAGACTCAATAGCTGTACATGATGAATAGATTGAATTTAGGCTTTCATTCGCATATAAACAATGAGTGGCGAACAAAAGCTTGATGTTACATGGTTGATGTGCGAGAACAAACCTAATTTTTTCTTGTGAAAGATCAAATGTGATGCTTAACGCACGAATGAACCTCATTGGTTCTCGCACGTCAAGCAAGCATACTTGAGCTTCTGTTTACCATATGTGATGTGTGCATTGATGAATGTCAACCCGTTCTCACTCCCACGGCGTCAAAATCCGAAGCATGGTCAAGTGCTTTCCACGTCATAATAAAGACCCAAAAATAGTCTCACTATATTGACGCGCTGAGAGCTCCATTCATTTCAATGAGAAACCTTTGGCGTCATACACAGACTGCGGTGAGCATGGGAACGTTATCATCATGATGATCATATATTGGGTTATGATTTTGCCATTATGACATGTTGGAGTGTGATTCTCAATTTAATCAGCCAGCATAATTTTATTTACGCTATCTAGACACATTTTAACATGTAACTCAACCCCATTACATCCCTAAACCTACCCATTTGTGTGATATATAAAACACAGATATAACAGGCAGATAGATACGACTGCATGCACAATTTATTCAAAAAGCACAAATAAGGCCAAGCGATTGATTTGTATGAAGGAAATCCCCAAAAGCGATCAGCGTCTCCATCCGCAGAAGATCATGAATACATTAAATTTAAATATTGCAACCCGTTACTTCAGTTTTCATAGTGAAATTGTATTGGCTCTTGTATGTCTTGTGACCAATTGCGTCATTATGTCAGCTTTGATTGTAAAATGTAATTGGCTCTCGTGTGTCTTGTGACCGATTGCGTCATGCTAAAGAGTTGTGTGTATTATTTGAATGAAATATGAATGAGTGTGTTCACAGAGCGGCGGGGTCATCATTTCAATGGTTAAAACATTAAGATCAACCCTGTTCTTTACATAAAGACATCGGGTGACTCCAGAAGACTTGGAATGCAACATGAGTTAATACTTTTATACTGTTTTTGGTCAGTTTTTGCAATAAATACATGTGACTGTACGTGTATTTGCCTGTTACATGTTTTATATTGTTTAGAAGTGGGTAGGTTTAGGGCAGGAGTTGGGTTAGCTGCTCCAAAATATAAAAGTAACCTTTACATATTAATAAAATAATGTCTGCTTTTACAAATGCAAAGAATAAAATGCGTCTTGATCTGACGCATTGGTTAAACAACTGAAATGAATGGAGCACCCAGCATGTCGATATAGTGACACCTAGGGGTGCCTCTTCATTGTGTAGGCACTTGACCATGCTTCTGATTTTGACTCCTTGGGAGTGAATAAACATAGTATATGGTTATCAACTGAAAAATACCAGCTTCACGCGATTGACATTATAGTAATAATACATAGCAGTGGATGAAGGAGTAGTTGAGGTGGTGATCTAAATGCAGCTTTTATTAAACAGCAAGATAATCCAATCAGAAGAGCAAAATCCAATGGAAACCACAAACGTAACAGCTTTGCAAACAAGTAAGGACAATAACCAACAAGAAACTAAGGGGCGTTTTGGTCGTTCATTTACACAACAACTAGATGTAACTGGATAAATATTCTGAATCTAATCTGACTTCTGACCTATAATGTTGCCTGAATCATAATCATACACTGTTCGTTCGTTGGCCAGAGGAGTACTGGCACCCCGACTAAGCCTGGTTTCACCCAAGGTTTTTTTTCCTCCATTCTGTCACCTGATGGAGTTTTGGTCCCTTGCCACTGTCGCCTTTGGCTTGCTTAGTTGGGGACACTAAATATTCAACAATATTATTGATCTGCCTGCATCACTGAACTTACTTAAGAACTAAAGCTGCTTTGAAACAATCTGTATTGTTTTAATCTGGTTTCATAGTGCAAGTTTTTGAAAATAACAGCATTTGTGAAAACGGTGACGTCATGCGCATGTGTATTACATGTTCAGTCTTTAGGCATGTAGGTCCCTTTCAGTCAGTCACGTTCGACGTACGGCGGACGTACCGACGAATTGGGATCACTTCTGGGAGCCCCTATCAGCTTCGAGCTATATAGAACCGGCCAATGAACAATTGGCATATCTGCATCTCGCGCTCCGCCCCGCTCCACGGGTATAAACAGGAAGCGAGAGCGAATGCACGCTGTCATTCACTTCGGAGCCGAACGACGTATGAAGAGGACTAGAAATCTCATCATTGAGTTTCCAGCTGCTATCAGCAAAGTTAGAGTTATAGAGAAGACGGAGATCGGGGATCAACGCGTGTTGGAGAGACGGCACACTTCAGCGGGATCGCGGTGCTCACTGCTGATCTTTAAAGAGAAAACTGCTGTTTTCACAGCAACCTGTTGGTTCGTGAGGGCGTTTTCCATTGAGTACAGGCATGGGCTGCACTAAACCCTGTGCACTGTCGCGTTGTGCTTCAGCACAAGAGCGTTTCCTCACAAAAAGAGTACACGGGTGACGCTGCGTCTTTTTCAAGATGTCATTCCACCCGTGCGTTTCTGGATGCGGTCGTTCCCTGGCGCCTGCTGACGGTCACAATCGCTGTCTCACGTGTTTGGGCAAACAGCACGCTGAGGCGGCGTTTGTGGATAGTTTGTGTTCCCACTGCGGGAACATGACTATCATGGAACTAAGATCGAGACTCACCAACCTTCGGGAAGGCGGAGTCCCCTTACCCATCCCACAATCTAGTGCTATTCCTAACTAGAATAGACCTACTTCTTCGGATGGCCAGGGTGATCTGAGGATTACGTTTAGGCCACACACGCCGAGTCAGTCTCCGCAGGCCCCTATTCGCTCAGTTCCGCAATCGGTAGAGCTCCCGGGAGAAGTCGCTGGTCCCTCCCACGGGCGGCCAGCGGTGACTTTCAGAGCTCCGGCAGACGAGCAGATGTCGATCGCTGCATCGGAGGGGGAGTTTCAGTCCTCAGAGGATGAGGGTTCGGCTGGGCTACCTCCCTCTGGGAGAGTCGCTTCGGCCGTACCGGACCCCGAGATGACTACTATGCTTGCCCGGGCCGCCGAAAGGGTAGGGCTCGTGTGGAACTCTCCACCGTGTCCCGAACCCTCTAGGTTGGACGATTGGTTCCTCGGGGAGGGTCGCGTCCCGCCCCGACACCATTCTTCCCGGAGGTGCATGAGGAGCTCACGAGGTCGTGGACGTCACCTTTTTCTGCCAGAAACCGGCCGAGTGACTCCTCCCCCCTCACTACCCTCGACGGCGGACCAGCCAAGGGGTACGTGGGGATCCCGCCAGTGGAGCGGTGCAACTGTGTCCGGCGACCGCCTCTAACTGGCGTGGTGACCCGCGTCTCCCGTCCCGAGCCTGTAAGTTCTCCTCCAGTCTGACTGGGAAGGCTTACAAGGCTTGCGGACAGGCTGCATCTGCCTTGCATGCCATGGCGTTGCTTCAGGTCCACCAGGCCCAGGCACTCATGGACATGCACGAGGGTAGGCCTGACCCAGAGCTCCTCCTCCTCCCTCCGGGCGACGAAAGTCACCGCCCATTCCATCGGTCAGGCGATGTCCACGCTTGTGGTCCAGGAGCGTCATCTCTGGCTCAACCTGGCCGACATGAGGGAGACCGACAAGTATCGGTTGCTGGACTCCCCCATTTCGTCGGCCGGGTTGTTCGGCGACGCGGTCGAGTGCTTTGCCCAGCAGTTCTCGGCCGCCCCGGAAGCAGACGGAGGCCATCAAACATATCCCGCCCCGCTGCTGCCTCCACCCAGCCACCGGTGGCGCCGCCTCCGACTGCTCGTCGCCGAGGACGTCCGCCCGCCACCGCCTCCGCCCCCGCCAAGGCACCGCAGCAGCCTTCCACCAGCCAACGGCATGGGGCCGGCCGTGGGAAGGATGTTCAGCCCGCTCAGGCCGCTGCCAAGCCAGGTGGCAAGCATTGTCGCAAGCGACCCTGAGACGGGCCGCCCAGAGATGGAGGAAACTGCTCTTCGGGAGATGGATACAGCACTACTCCCTCCCCCGGAGGAGGGCCGGGGGAGAATCTTTTGTTTCAGTTTGATTTCTGTTCCGCCGCTGGCCCCAGCACCAGTGGTACCCAAAACTTCAGTAAAAGAGCAGTTTCCAATATCTCTGGGTGCCAAGAGAGCGCGCTTGGAGGTGGTCGACGCTCCCATGCCTCGCCACCCTCAGGTACCTCAGGTACGCCCCCGTGCTCAGGGCGGAACACACTGAAACATTTTCAGAGGCTCCTGGGGCATATGGCATCCGCAGCCGCAGTAACGCCGTTGGGATTGCTTCATATGAGACCGCTTCAACGCTGGCTACACGACCGAGTCCCGAGATGGGCGTGGCACAGCGGATCCCTCCGCATCCAATTGACTCCGAGGTGCCGCCAAACCTTCAGCCCGTGGTCGGACCCTTCGTTTCTATGGACGGGAGTTCCCCTAGAACAAGTGTCCAGGCACTCTGTTGTCTCCACGGATGCCTCATCCACAGGCTGGGGTGCCACGTACAACAGGCTTGCAGTTTCGGGTCTGTGGACGGGGCCTCAACTGCAATGGCATATCAATTGCCTCGAGTTGTTAGCAGTTCGTTTTGCACTCAGCCACTTAAAAGTTCCGCTCAGAGGCAAACACGTTCTGGTCCGTACGGACAACACTGCGGCCGTAGCCTACATCAACAAACAGGGTGGTCTACGCTCCCGTCGCATGTCACAACTCGCCCGCCATCTCCTCTTATGGAGTCAGAAGCATCTGAGGTCGCTTCGTGCCATTCACATTCCGGGCCTGCTGTTTCCCCCAGTGAGCCTTCTTGCACAAACACTGTGCAAGGTCAGGGAGGAAGAGGAGCAAGTCCTGTTGATCGCTCCGTATTGGCCCAACCGGACTTGGTTCCCAGAACTAGTGCTCCTCGCGACAGCACCTCCTTGGCCCATTCCTCTGAGGAAGGACCTCCTGACTCAGAGACAGAGCACCCTATGGCACCCGCGTCCAGACCTCTGGAAACTCCATGTCTGGTCCCTGGATGGGACACGGAGGTTCTAGGTGACCTACCGCAAGCGGTAGTTGACACCATCGCTTCCGCTAGAGCCCCCTCTACGAGGCGCCTCTATGCGTTGAAGTGGAACCTGTTCGTCGAGTGGTGCTCTTCTCGCGAGGAAGACCCCCGAAGATATTCGATCAGGTTTGTGCTTTCCTTTCTACAAGATGGGTTGGAGCGAAGGCTGTGTCCCTCCACCCTCAAAGTCTATGTTGCCGCTATCGCCGCTAATCATGATCTAGTAGATGGAAAATCTTTAGGTAAGCACAATCTGATCGTCAGGTTCCTGAGGGGGGCGAGGAGACTAAATCCGCCTCGCCCTCCCTCTATACCCTCTTGGGACTTGTCTCTGGTGCTAACTGCACTGCAGAGAGCGCCCTTCGAGACTTTGCAGTCAGCAGAGTTAAAAATCTTGTCGTTAAAGACAATACTCCTGACTGCGTTGGCCTCCATCAAGAGGGTAGGAGACCTGCAGGCATTTTCGGTCGATAAATCGGGCCTGGAAATTGGGCCCGGTAACTCTCATGTGATCATGAGACCCCGGCCTGGATATGTGCCCAAGGTTCCCACTACTCCCTTCCGGGACCAAGGGGTGAGCCTGCAAGCGCTGCCTTCAGAGGAGGCAGACCCAACCTGTGCTCTCCGGACGTCCGTGCTCTCCGGACTTACGTGGACAGAACGCAAAGCTTCAGGACCTCAGAGCAGCTCTTCGTTTGTTACGGAGGACAACAGAAGGGAAAGGCTGTCTCCAAGCAGAGGAGGCCCACTGGATAGTGGATGCCATCGTCTTGGCTTATGAGTCCCAAGACGTGCCTTGCCCGCTCGGGTTAAGAGCCCACTCCACTAGGGGTGTTGCTTCTTCCTGGGTGCTGGCTCGTGGCGCCTCGCTGACAGATATTTGTAGAGCTGCGGGCTGGGCGACACCTAACATGTTCGCTAGATTTTATAGCCTCCGTGTAGAGCCGGTATCTTCCTGTGTGCTCACTTCACTTCAAGTGCCCATTCTAGTGTCGGCTTGCTGCGCCATTCCCTCCTTCATGGTACGGATACGTGCGCTTATCTGCTCCAGTCGAGTTCCCCAGAGCGGCGAACCCTGTTGAGTCCTCCGCAACCCGCGGCAGTCGGACGATGCAAATCTCGCACACCAATTGTTCGCCGGTTCTATATAGCTCGAAGCTGATAGGGGCTCCCAGAAGTGATCCCAATTCGTCGGTACGTCCGACGTACGTCTCCGTTCCCTCCTTCAGGGAACGAGGGTTACCATACGTAACCAGCATTTTAAACTGCAGAGGCACTTTCAACACTTTTCCCATAAACTGAATACGGAAGGCGATCGGCTGAAACTTTATAAAGTTTTAAATATGGATATTTTTCTTACACAAACTCATCGATTTTACTGTAACAACATGTGACAATTACAAGGTTTTATCATTCTAGTCTCTGTATATTATACACTGTGATAACAATGTTTCAATGATTATGCTTTGATCTCGCTCACCTATTAATATTAACAGGTTTTGTACAAATCAACATGATTGCTGTCCATAAAGCTCAGGATGTACTGCACCCACAATATTTCTTGAACATGCAGGTATGACATATCTCACTGCATTAATGTCATACACTGAGAGCTTGGGAGAGTTGCCCACGCATGGATGCTGTTATCAGAGAAGGGCAATTGAAATGACAAAGTCTGAAAGTATTGGATTAGGCTGTGTGTCATGATGCAGTCAGCGGTCTTCCAAAACCCCAATGATAAGCGACGCCACATCAAGAATCTCTCATCTGAGTTGTGGGCTTTCCCTGTTTGACTTGACATATCTGCTGGGCTCCTGTTGCTGTTGTCAGAATAACACACAGAGCGTGTCAGAACGTACACACATTGTGTACGACTCTACTGTTGCAAAGAACAAAAGGCATTTACAAATCCATTACCCAGTACGCACTGCCTGATTCAAATTGGAAGGTTTAATGTTTGTAATGTAAAATTATAATTTTAATTATTGAACAATTTTATATGTGCAATTATCACCTTTTATCAACTAGAAAATACTACTAATAAACTGTGCCTACTGACAGCATCACATAAGCAATGTTTTAGCATCCAGTTCACTATGAATGAATCATATTTTTTAAATGTTGAATGTGTGATTAAACACACCTCAGAATCTTTATATATGCCCATCTTTTGATGAATTACTGTATATAATTTGCCAATGGAATGAAAAAAAAAAACTTAATTCAAAATATATTCGATAAGTTCAATAAGTGCTAATATCTTGTGTCAATATATTTTCAACAAATATATATATATATATATATATATATATATATATATATATATATATATATATATATATATATATATATATATATGTATATATATATATATATATATATATATATATATATGTATATATATATATATATATATATATATATATATATATATATATATATATATATATATATATATATATATATATGAAGGTTATATATGACAAGCACACTGATTAAGATATATTTATTTATTTATTTGGTAATTAATTAGAAAATAAAGGGTCCCAGAGCTGGGATTTGTCTGCAAGTGGACCTTCTTTTCATCTTGTGATATTACTCTTATTGTATCAACCCAAACAGATCAGTTTAAAGATTACCAGCAACATCTGCTGCTTTAAGAAAAAACAACTATTGATTAGTGGCATTAGGAAAATGAACATACGGCCTGAAATTGCAATTAGTATGTTGTGCCTTATGGGTTATAGTGTGCAGATGTTTTTTAACTAGTTTGATCAGAGCCTTATGCCACTGCGACATCACATGTAAGCCCCTGTGGAAAGAAAGCTGGTGTTACAGGACTGTAGCCAACTTCACATTGTAAAATATGAATTATATATGAAAATATGCAGGAAATGTGAAAAAAAACCCCACTATATGTAATATTCTATGGAGAAAGTATATTTACATATATACATATTTTCATATATATTTTTAAATATATAAATAGCCAATTGCTAATATATTTTTTTCCCTATAGTGAAAAAACTATGCAAAAATATATTTAAAATACATTTATTTCATACTAAGTATACAAATACATCAACATATATTTACTGACATATCGGATGAGACTTACTGATATTGAGTACGTCTTTATTGCACAATGCATATTTCTTAATATTATGCCTAAAATGTGTAGTATGTTCTCTGTACAAAAGTATAATATATAAGTAATATATAATTTAAATGCAATATATTTAAAGTGTACCTAAAGTGTTCTTACAATAGTTCCATTTTAACACAATCAAATATACTTAAGTATATCTTTATTGGTCCTCAGCACTATTTCTGGATAACTAAAGTGCATTAAAGGGATAGTTCACCCAAAAATGAAAATTCTGTCATCATTTACTCACCCTCAAGTTGTTCCAAACCTGTATGAGTTTCTTTGTTCTGCTGAACACAAAAGAAGATATTTTGAAGAATGTTTGTAACAAAGCAGATAGAGCAACCATTGACTACCATAGTATTTTTTACAAATCCACTTATTCTAGTTTAAAATAGGGCCTTTACAATTTAACAAAGACATATGGACAACATTTATGGTGTTTTTAAACCTTTTTGGAGACTGAAGAGATGTTTAGTCTGTCAATATCACTGGATGGATAACAGCAGGATGGAAATACTGAAAATAAAAATTCTGTGATCCATAGAAACAATAACAGATTTCAGATTTAGAACGACATGATGGTGAGTAAATAAATAATTTTCTTTTTCTGTTTTTTTTTTTTTTTTTTGAGTGAGTGAGTGAGTGAGTGTGATCTATGCAGTGAGTGTGATCTATGCAGTCAGTGGAGTTTTGCCATTCATTATAGAAAGAAGGCTAATGAGATAATAGAATACTACACTTTCTTCAAACTCTCTGTGATTCTTGTGGCATGTTCTTGTCTGTTCATGTCCTTACCTCGTCTTTCAAGTGGCAAATAGCTCTACTCAAATAGTTATACTCAAACCATCTAAAAATGAGTGTCATTTCTACTCTGATATAATAAAAAAGGACCAAATAAATCAGACAGGGAAAAAGAAGGCAAAAAAATTTACAAGGTAGCAATTGTGCCATTGAGAAAAAGGTATGACAGCCAATTAACGATGACAGGATAAGACTGTATTTGTGGCCACAATCGAGTCAAGGGCCCTATTTGGAATCAGACAGAACTGGGAAGGCATCCCTCACTCGATTTACCTCTTTTCCCCTCAGAAGCTTCATGAAACGGCAGGCGAAGTGAGGGCCTAATCCTGCTGTTGACAAGACCTCAGGGAATCGTCCCGTCTGGGGCGGATTCATTCCCGTGTCAATCTGTCTCCTCTGATCCTCACAGCAGCAACGGCGTGTTGAGGGAGACAGCTCTTTCTTGACTCTTTCATTTCTCACTCCCTCTGCAAATCCAGCGCTGTTTCACTGAACACATAGCGAGATGAAGATGAAGACTATTCCCTTTTGTCCAATGTCACACTATCCTCCCCAGCTAATATACAAAAAATGCTTGTAAATGTGCTGAAGTTTCTGAAGAAAGCTACTTTTATGACCTGACACTCGTCTCTGAAAGTGACCTAACGGCAAATGATGAGCCCACACATTACAAGAGCCAACGTGATCTCATTAGTATTCGTAGGTGGGTGTTTTTCAAGTATGGTCACTTTTGGCTCTGTGGACTGTAGAAAATAAATTCACTTAAAACACTTTTCACAATCTCACTTGTTTAATTAATCAAACAAGCAATGCCATATGCATATATATATATATATATATATACATATTATATATAAAATGATGTTGTTTTTGTCAGTTTTCTGAACATCAGCTGCTACGTTTACAGTTTTTCTCAGTCGCTTGGGTTCATTTCTTGAATCATCCTTAAAATTTGCAAACCAGTAAATGCATTTCTCAAAACAATTTGTACAAACTGCTCCACACAATGGATTACCTTCAATAGTCTGTAACTTCCTCAAAATCCTTTGTTCATCTTTCAAAAGTATTTATGTCAATGAAAAGTACACATTACTCTACACTTTGAGCGTTGGTCAGTCAACAATATCATTGCAATATAATGAGAAGACAAGTCTACACACACACACATGCATACTGTATAGGCCTATATGTACGTGTGTGTGTTACATAATGTCTCCATAAAGTATATTTATAATGTAAAATGCATTATAATGTAAAATATAGCATTACAGTATGGCAACAGTATATGTTTAGTGAACAGTACAGTACAGTATAGTGAACATTGTCTGATTACATACCTGTTCTGTTTACAAAGGTTTGAATGATTGTTCTCCCAACATGCAGCTGCACCTTTCGACCCGCCTCGGCCATAAGGTCATGATTTAGATAGTCGCCCTTATTTCTTCAGAAACGTCTTTATAAACCTCTTCTACCTCGTCCACTGTTTTGCTTCCATTTACCCTTCCACCACAGATCCTTACTCCTCTTCTTCCTTTTTGTTTCCTTGTTGTTCTTCCATTGTCAGAAATTGTAACACTGTGTTGTGCTCTGTCTATGCTTGCCAAATTAAGCTTCATAAGATGCACCTCCGGGCTCTTTTAGAGAGCTGGTTGATCATTGGTTGATGTAGAGTATAGACCTTTACATTTCCCTTCATTGGTGAAATTTAAAATTCACCTCTGCAATTCATCAATTCAAGACACATTTACAAAGAAAAAGTCTGTATAGAAAAATAAAATGTATGGAAAAGAAAGTTATAGAAAATATACTATACCATTTTGCACTTAACAAACTAATGCCTAGATGTTTTGAGGGGTAACTATGCGATAAACATGACATGAGCAATTGAACATTTAGGAAACAGCAGACAACTGTACACAATGAATTGACTTTACCAAAGCATTTGCAAGTTGTTCAAAGGAATGAGAAATTTATTTTATGATGTACACAAGTGACTAGATGATGTGAAGGTTGAGTAAGTAGTTTTGAGAATTGTGATCTGAAAAATGCACCAAAGCCACTAAGAAAAAAAACATACCATTATGACAGGTTGCGTGAATAACACCGATTATCTCTTCATCACAGCACCTGTTAGTGGGTGTGATATATTAGGCAGCAAGTGAACATTTTGTCCTCAAAGTTGATGTGTTAGAAGCAGGAAAAATGGGCAAGCATAAGGTTTTAAATGAGTTTGACAAGGGCCAGATTATGATTGCTAGATGACTGGGTCAGAGCATCTCCAAAACTGCATCTCTTGTGTGGTGTTCATGGTTTGCAGTGGTCAGTATCTATCAAAAGTGGTCCAAGGAAGGAACAGTGGTGAACTGGATAGAGGGTCATGGACAGCCAAGGCTCATTGATGCACGTGAGGAGCGAAGGCTGTCATGCAAAGGTTTCAAAAAGAGGAAGATTATCCCCCGGTTTCACAGACAACGCTTAAGCTAGTCCTAGACTAAAATGCATGTTTGTGCTGTTTTAACTGAAAGAATCTTGCACTGACAAATCTTAAAATATGTCAGTGGCATTGTTTTGTCTCAAGATGCACACCAGAAATGTTTTTTTCTTGGGCACGTTTATAAAAGTTACTTATATGTCCTAATTGAATTAAGGCCTAATCCTGGCTTAGTCTAAGCCCTGTCTGTGAAACCGGGCCTATATGTAGAACCTGTATCAGTTTATAACTAACATGAACATTTTATGTATGAAGGCTGAAGAGATAACACATAACAAGAACAGATCCATAAAGAGTTTAAAGTCAAAGTGGATAAAGTATGGCAACTATTGTATGGCAGTACAATTCCTCCTGCTTTGACTACTTTCAGGTTAGTCTGTCAGAAACTGGGTAAAAAGGACATAAGATGCATTTGCTGTAGTTATTTTATAATTCATGTGATTCTGTGTTACTCAGCAACTGTGAAATTCCCTTCTAAAGCCTATTGCTGACTGAAGTGCTGAGATACATAGCACCAGTGGTTCTTCATGATCCTTCAAGAGCTTTTTTACACATTTGTTGAATAGATGTTAATTGCACAGTGGTAATGAATGGAAAGTTGTTCTACATAAATCAAGAAAAGCAGAACAGCACTAAATTATCTGAAGGGTTCAACACTTAAAACACTGCTGCAATTCTAACTAACATTACATTTTTTATTTACATTTAAAATCACTGACATAAATGATAATTATAGTAAGTGAGTGTTGTGTAATTTAAACAAGTGTCATTAATGACTGCGCAATAGGTCTGAGTACTACTCAACCCCATGCTGTGTTCTTTTCCTTCTTTTAACATAAAATGTGAATTGTGGTCAATATCCTGACCACTCTTTTCCATATTATGAAAGTCAATGCAGTGAAGCTCCAAATATATTCCAAATATTGGAATTGCTGTGTGAGGAATCCCACATGAAAAAATACTATAGTATATTATAGTAAAAATACTCTAGTAAATACTATTGTAACAAGTAGATCCACTGGAGGCAAGTGTTTTGAATCCATGTGCAGCATTTATTAACAAAACTTAAAACAAAGACTTGGCTTAACTTGGCAAACCATGAAACAAAGTCATGGCATGGCTAAACAAAACTCACCACCAACGGGTTACCACGTCAATAACAGACAAAGACACATGGCAAACATGAGGGCTTAAATACACACACTAATGACAAGACAAGTGACACCTGTGAACAGTGATTAAACAATGGACCAATGACAGGACAAGACACAAGATCACATGAGGGCATGGGAGTCACATGACAAGACGAGGAAGTGCATGACAAGACTGTGAACATGACAAACTCAAACATAACCATGAACATGATGACTGAAAACAGAACCAAGAACAATGAACATGAACCAACACCAAAACACCCTGTGACAACTATAGTGTTTTGAACCGTACTATAGTAAATATACTACAGTAAATTAACAAAGTGTAGTAAATACTATAATATACTACAATATACTACAATTTACTGTAGTATCTTTACTATAGTATGGTTCAAAAACACTATAGTATTTACTAGAGTAATTTTACTATAATATACTATAATATACTATAGTATTTTTTTCATGTGGGAAGAAAAATATTAAGATTTTATACAGATATAGAAATGAATAGTGTCCAATAGAAATGAATGGCCAAAGACGATATAGGGGAGGCAAGGGCTAGTTAAAAGCTCATACTGTTAAAAGAACCATGATGAAGCATTTAACTATATATATATATATATATATATATATATATATATATATATATATATATATATATATATATATATATATATATATATATATATATATATATATATATATATATATATATATAGTAATTATCTATGGTTTTGATGCAGTGAATGCAGCATAAGCCCTGTAGCATAAGGAACTGTAAAAGGCGGCTGCTGCAGGGTGTGTGGAAGTATGGAAATACATAAGTTGAAATGTAATGATAAAAATTAAACTTTCATATATTTTAGATTCATTGCACACCAACTGAAATATTTCAGGTATTTTATTGTTTTAATACTGATGATTTTGGCATACAGCTCATGAAAACCCAAAATTCCTATCTCAAAAAATTAGCATATCATGAAAAGGTTCTCTAAACGAGCTATTAACCTAATCATCTGAATCAAAATTACACCTGCAAAAGATTCCTGAGGCTTTTAAAAACTCCCAGCCTGGTTCATTACTCAAAACCGCAATCATGGGTAAGACTGCCGACCTGACTGCTGTCCAGAAGGCCATCATTGATCCCTCAAGCAAGAGGGTAAGACACAGAAAGAAATTTCTGAACGAATAGGCTGTTCCCAGAGTGCTGTATCAAGGCACCTCAGTGGGAAGTCTGTGGGAAGGAAAAAGTGTGGCAAAAAACGCTGCACAACGAGAAGAGGTGACCGGACCCTGAGGAAGATTGTGGAGATGGACCGATTCCAGACCTTGGGGGACCTGCGGAAGCAGTGGACTGAGTCTGGAGTAGAAACATCCAGAGCCACCGTGCACAGGCGTGTGAAGGAAATGGGCTACAGGTGCCGCATTCCCCAGGTCAAGCCACTTTTGAACCAGAAACAGTGGCAGAAGCGCCTGACCTGGGCTACAGAGAAGCAGCACTGGACTGTTGCTCAGTGGTCCAAAGTACTTTTTTCGGATGAAAGCAAATTTTGCATGTCATTTGGAAATCAAGGTGTCAGAGTCTGGAGGAAGACTGGGGAGAAGGAAATGCCAAAATGTCTGAAGTCCAGTGTCAAGTACCCACAGTCAGTGATGGTATGGGGTGCCATGTCAGCTGCTGGTGTTGGTCCACTGTGTTTTATCAAGGGCAGGGTCAATTCAGCTAGCTATCAGGAGATTTTGGAGCACTTCACGCTTCCATCTGCTGAAAAGCTTTATGGAGATGAAGATTTCATTTTTCAGCACGACCTGGCACCTGCTCACAGTGCCAAAACCACTGGTAAATGGTTTACTGACCATGGTATTACTGTGCTCAATTGGCCTGCCAACTCTCCTGACCTGAACCCCATAGAGAATCTGTGGGATATTGTGAAGAGACAGTTGAGAGACGCAAGACCCAACACTCTTGATGAGCTTAAGGCCGCTATCGAAGCATCCTGGGCCTCCATAACACCTCAGCAGTGCCACAGGCTGATTGCCTCCATGCCACGCCGCATTGAAGCAGTCATTTCTGCAAAAGGATTCCCGACCAAGTATTGAGTGCATAACTGAACATAATTATTTGAAGGTTGACTTTGTATTAAAAACACTTTTCTTTTATTGGTCAGATGAAATATGTTAATTTTTTGAGATAGGAATTTTGGGTTTTCATGAGCTGTATGCCAAAATCATCAGTATTAAAACAATAAAAGACCTGAAATATTTCAGTTGGTGTGCAATGAATCTAAAATATATGAAAGTTTAATTTGTATCATTACATTAAGGAAAATAATGAACTTCATCACAATATGCTAATTTTTTGAGAAGGACCTGTATATATATATATATATATATATATATATATATATATATATATACATGTTTTAAATATTCAGACTATTTCTATTATAGATTGCTATCAGGATGTGAAGGAAGTTTCAAGTATAACAGCAGTGTTTTTAAAAAAAATTGCCTTGCACATGTCACAATGTGTTTTAATTGTACTGACTTGTTTACCCATCAGCCATTACAGAAATATAATTTTATTGCAACATTGGCTCATTTGGAAATCATGTCTCCAAAAATGTACCTGTGTTTATTTTCTAGTTTCTAGATGAAATGAAAAATAAAGGCAGTAAAAAAGCAACAGCTTTTATTCCTTTTTCGACAAATTATGAATACAGGGGTATATTAGTGAATAATAAAGGCTCAAAACACTTTGCCATACAACATGATTTGTAACCGATACATTTAGTCCTTTTCATCACATAACCAACTCCATTTTATATCCTTTTTTGATGTAGAGTTGCACTTGTAATGCTTGGTTTAATTAAAATGACATATAATAAACATAACAATATCATGTTGGTGTGGACGTTATACAGTTAACTTTATAGTTCCCCTTCAAGGGGACACTCTGGGAACGCCCCCAGACACTACGCGTCTGAAGCATGAATTGCCTGGCCACAAGAAGAGCCTGAAATCCAGACCGCTCAGTAAGCTGGATGAACGGTTCTTCAGGCGCAGGTCTCAACCTCCACGCCAGGGCCTACCATTTTTCCCGGACTTGCACAATGAGTTGTGCAAGTCCTGGGTTAAACCTTACTCAGCCAGGCTCTACAACCCCACAGTGCTTGATTTTGGTAATGTACTGGGGGCGGTTGAGCAAGGTTATGGGACTCTGCCTCGGGTGGAGGAAGCTCTCGCAAGCTATCTTTTTCCCGAGGCCGCTTCGTCCCTTAAGGCCCCAGTGCTGCCCACCAAGCTATGCCGTGACACATCATCTGGTAGCTGGTAGCTGTCTGCACACCATGGCAGAAAGAGAGTGTCGCCTCCCACGCCCCTCCCGAGGGAGCTTGGCAGAGGAGGCGGCGCTCTCGCGGTAGGCCTTCCGAGCCAAAGGTCGATCTGAGGACCAACATTCAGGCAAAAAAGGCCTCCACCAAGCAGTCCTAACTGAGGCCGGACTGCTGAGAGCTGTCCCCCCCCGGGGTGGAGCGACCGAGGTCGTTTTCCCCCCAGAGCTCTCGGGAAATCCCGCCGTCCAGTACGCTTCGGGCCTCACTGGTTTCCCCGCGCACGCCCCAGTCACCTCTATAAAGATCTGCGACTGGGCAGCGAACGTGTCCGCACACCGAAAATTATTCTCGACTGCTCCCTGCCGGTCAGCCGCTTCAGGGGGTCGGGAACAAGGCTCGGTTGACACCCGAGGCCAGCCCCGAGATGCTGGTTCCCTTAGTAGATTATCTCGGCGCATGGTCATGCCTTCCGAATATTTCTACATGGGCCCTGCAGACTGTAGAGTAGGGTTACAAACTTCAGCTTGGCTCCCCTCCCCCGAAGTTCAGCCGGTGGTCTGGACTGTGGTGAGCCCAAAGCAGGTTTGGGTTATGGAACAAGAAGTACAAGCCCTGTTAGTCAAGGAGGCCATATAACGTTTCCCTCTGACAAACAGGGAGTCTGGGTTCTACAGCCGGTACTTCATAGTTCCCAAGAAGGATGGGGGGTTGTGTCCAATAATAGATCTCAGGCACTTGAATCGTTCTCAGAGGAGATTCAGGTTCAAGATGCTCACTGTGGTGAGCAGCGAGGCCGAGGGACCGTGAGGGCGGGACAAGGCGGCGCTCATCAGTGGGGATGAGCGCCAGCTGCGAGTCGTCCGCGAGGGGCTGTCGCCGCCATTTTATTTTGTGTTTGTTTGATTAAAAGTTATTTTGATTGTCCGCCGGTTCCCGCCTCCTTCTTCCCACACGAAGCTTTACTACAGTGGTGTCGAAACCCGGGAGGAAGGAGGGACACGCTGTCGAAGAGCCCTCGCGGCTGAGGAGGAGAGAAGTCCGCGAGTGGCTGCCCGAAGCGGTGGTGCTGGAGAGGATCAAGGTCGGTGGGACGGAGAGCTCGCTGCCGTGCCCCTGGGTCGAGGTGGGGTGGCTGCCATCCGCGAGGGGGCGAAGGAGTCCCCAGCGCTTGCCCGGAGCCGAAGCCTGCTGCCGTCCGCCATATTGGGGAGGAGCCGAAGCGTGCTGCCGTCCGCCAGGTTGGGGAGGAGCAGGGAGCGCGGGATGGGGACTCGCTTCCGGCCGCCCTCAGAAGGAGGAGCCACCGCCGGCCGTCATGACGCAGCACCAATCAGGATTGGATAGATTTCATTCATGCTTCAGGCGCACTACGCTGGGGGCATTCCCAGAATGTCGTCACTCGACGACACAGTGTCTCGTTCCCTTCTCGGGGAACAAGGGTTACAGTCGTAACCAGAGACGTTATCTTTATAGTTATCGCTCGGTGTGAATGGGCCTTTAACCGTTTATCGCCCAAGTCAAAAGAGTCCACCCATATCTCTATGGTATTCTGTTTTTTCCCCCCCAGAATTCCTAACAAGAACAAACCTAAAGTAAATAATAAAAATATTCCCTATTAAAAATAATAGGGAATATTACAGAAATAAAAGAAAACTAATACCAAACCAAATTTGATTTAATTGAAAGTTTAGTTATTAATATTTAATCCACAAAACCTTCCAATTTAAGACAGCATTGGAGTTATTTCAAACCAACATAAAAATTCACTGCTAAAGAAAACAAAACGTTTTTTGACTCAAAACTCTTACTGTTACTGAAAGCCTTTGTGAAAACGTCCTCATGTACAACACCTATATCACTGTATATTACATATAGAATGTTGATTTAAAAAAATTCAGTGTATTCTCTAGCTGTGTGTAGTTTGTCTGTATGTGGAGTGTGTGATAAAAGAAAGGGAAACACATCAGTTCATTATATCTTGTTGAACACCCCCATGCTTTTTGTCAAGTTTCTCAGCTGTTGCTATAGGGTAGACCTGAAAGCAATATCTCACAATATCATTTCAACAACAAATTAATTGTGCTCAGCCTTTCATAGAGAGTCTGGATGTCATTGTTTTCTGAAACAGAGAAGGAAGAGCAAAAAGCTGACGTACCAGACAGATGTACTACATAAACGGATTGCACTGCACCTCCTCTGCTGAACACCTGCTCTGGATGCCAGACTGTGTTCAGCAAAATCAGCAACATGCTGACCACAAATAACTTGAAGTTTAGTCATGAAACTATGCGGTGCAAGCTGATACGGTTCTTTATTTTGTATGTAATCTGTCAGCAAGCTGTCTTGTATTCTTCATAGTGTGAGCTGACACATTGAAAAAAAATTGGTGTAGCCTTTTAAAGTATAGTTCTTTGACCGTTAACATGGATAGGCACATTCTTACGAAGCCCTTAAAGTGGCACGGCAATGTAAAAAGATATGAGATGGGAAGTGAACAATTAGATGGCTTTGCGTTCTCTCTGAAATGTTTTGTGTTCCCCAAGAAACTTTGCGTTCACTCACAAAACTTTTGAGTACTTTGCAAAGTTTCTTGGGGGACCCCAAAGATTTTGCAAGCGGAACGGAAAGTTTCTCAGGGAACACAACCCTTTTGTGAAAGAAAGCAAATGCATTGGACTATATTTTGTCCTCCTATCTCTTATTTTTTACATCACCATGTCTCTTTAGGGGCTCAAATCACTTGCTATCCACACACAAGTCAGCAGATGACGAAAAATACATCATACAGACAGTCTGCAAGCTGGAGTGGAATGTGGAAGATGAAACCATGCTTTCGGCTTTATGCTTCTAACAAATAAATAGTCTTCTTTCCTTCATTGATTTGCTGTAAGCCATCAGTTTTCTCCTCCTCAGGTCCACCTGTCTACATAAATGTACATGCTTGTTGCAGCATGTCTGTGTATGTCTTAGCAGAAATATGTGTACTTGCTCTGTTGTGTAAGCAGTATATAGCAGATCTGTTTTTGTGTTTTTTTTAAATGATGTTAATCTTATATATGTTATTTAACAGTTGAGATAGTTCTTTAATGCTGATCTTACCAGATCTAAGCGAAGCTTAATGGCTGCTGCCAAAATTCTATTTTCCTCTATTTCCTCCCTATTCTAGCTTGTGCTGCTCTGCGTAATGTTCAAAACTTAGTATTTCAGGCACTTTTTTTTTTCTTTTTTTTTTCACCTCTTCATGACGGATTGCTTCCTGTATTTCTCAGTTGTAAGTGGCTTTGGATAAAAGCATCTGCTAAATGAATAAATGTAAATGTAATGCTGCTTTTATACGTTCATAATGATGATTGACAGAACTGAATGATTAGGCATCTCCAAAACCTACAGTCAGTGGTTAAAGTGGGATTTGGCAGGTGGGGGAATTTTTGTGTAGGTGCAACAGGGAAAAACGACTCACCGTGGGACAACATATTGAGTATTGTGGTATAGCAATACTTTTTGGGACAAGAGTGTCACTGTGGCACCAAGTATCACAAAACTTATTTATTTGATATTTTAACACATGGTTACCGAGTAGATAATTCTCTGGGATGCGTTTTCATGAATGGGATGCGTTTTCATAGGAATTAAGTTCAGCTTAGCGCAGCGTTCGTGGCTCGATTCGTCAAGACTGTTTTCCAAGATGGCACCTGTCTGTATTCACATAATGTACTGTCTTTATAAAGTATCTTCTTATTAAACTCTTTGAATTCGATTACTCGGTAACAGGGGCGGTCCTAGGATTTCACCCTTAGGGGGGCTTAACCCTCACTGCTGATAACACTACTGAGTGAGTGTTATGGCTGTGTATTGCAGAATGTCGATACGATAGCACAAATGTGCTCATAGCTGAATTACATTAGTTTAAATAAACCTAAAACTACAAATTTTAGTCTTTTATTGCTTATGAAATGTTACTTTTAATCCTTTCACTCATATTTTGATCATTAATGAATTAATTAATGAATAATTATTTTTCTGTAGTACCAAATTTGGCTTTGAGAAGCATGAAATTTCATTAGCATTGGTATGACGTATTGAATTATACTATATTAAACCAACACAACCACACTCTACATTAATGTCAACTGAGATAAATAGGATGAAACAAAACTACTATATTAATGATGTGTCTACTGCACAAAATTAAATGCATAAACATGTTGAAGTAAAACAAAAACCACACTAATTCATAACAAATTTAAATAAACATTACTCCCATTCTTTCTTCTTTCTCATTAGCCTAGGCAATTAGATATGGTTCAAATAATAGAGAGAAAGTGAACCCTAACCCTAACTCACTTATTAGGTAGTTCTAATAAAGGAAAAACAAGTTTTGGCACATCAATATCTTTTTATTTTTTGAAGTATTAAAGAGATTGGAAAAATTGGGGAAAATATCATGTTTTGGAACAACATAATGATGAGAATTTGAGAAATGAGATTTTTTTATTTGGGGTTAATTATCCTGATAAAAAGGTTGTATCATGACTATTTAACTGACTAATTAAACATAAAATAGTTTAGAGAAATAGAAAACAAGAAAACATTTTCTGGAATACAGCTGAATTGTGGACACTAGAAAAGTCTATTCTTGACAATTTCTTACCTGGCTCTAATTATCTGTCTCCTGTGACCCCTTCAGTCTCTGTAACTTTTTCTCCACCCATTTGCTCTCCCTGTCTTTCAGCTTTTTTTTTTTTTTTTAAGTGTTGTATATCCATCTATAAAAAAGCAATTATGCCTTTAAAATGCATACATAGAAACATAATCTTGTTAGTCACCAACCCAGGTATAAAAAAAACAAAGTACACTTCCATAATGTACTTAAAGTCCTTTATTTCTAGGCACTAATGTTATACTTAATATACTAAACATTCTTCTTTAGTACTTCTTAAGATAATCTTTAGAACATCTAAGTGTACTCGACTGTGCTATTTTGAGATCTTATTATTATCATACTGTTGTTAGCTAGGTAAATTAAAAAAATTGTCAACAAAACGTGACTGGTTTGAATAGCAAGCAAGCAATGCTGAAATAAACTGGACGATGGTGATTAACTACAGTACGATCTGAGAATTCACTCCAATCCATTCTATGAAAAGCTAATTTGGGATGGCACATTATTACCATAGACATTGTAAAAATTAAATGCATTAATGCAGGCTAATCAATAATAAAAAAAAATAACAGAAAATACCTTCAATAACCTCCTATTTGCCGCGAGACGTCGTGAATGATCATTTCAGTTCATTTCTACCGCCTCCGGTTAACATGCGACAGAAGTGTTGCACTATTGACGAGAGCTATCACGAAACGCATGCGCAGAACAGCAACGCCAACGCAAATAAAAAAATTTAATAAAAAAACTTGAATCAAAGTCTTTATTTAATCGACATGCCCTACATTTCTTATTGTCATTGTTGTGGAAAAATTTAATATTTATGTTTGAGTTCACACAGAAGTCAAAATCTGCTTTAGCCATGCAAATCACCTCTCTTAGTTCAAAAGACCCAGTGTCTGTGGAAACCCAGGGGGGTAGCGGCAGGACACCTGAAATTGAAGGCCTTCCTGAACCAAAGGTGTCGGATAATTTAAATTAGTTTTAAGACAAAGAGGGACCATTTGTGTATTGTGTTTCTTGCCTTTACCCTGTGTGGAAATGGAAAAATACTGAGAAGGTGTGTTTAAACATTGGGGGTATAAGAGGTTGTGCTTTCTTTGTGTCTCCAGTTCACACTCAAGGCAGCCCGAGCGGCTGCACTGACCGTGGCTCTTCCTTGCAAGGAAATAAATCTTTATAAAGACAATTGGATCATGGTTTGTCTCTTATTAGTGATGTCGACGAATTAATTTTTGCCAGTACAGTCATTCTTATAAAAAAAAAAAAAATTACACTTTCAATACATTTTGATAACATGATAGTTGATAGGTTTAGGGGGGCTGGCATGATGGACAGGGGGGCTAAAGCCCCCCTAAAAAGGGTCTAGAACCGCCCCTGCTCGGTAACCATGTGTTAATTACCCCTAGGTTCATTTTTCACCGGAGTTGTCCTTTAAGACTGGCACAAGAGTTTCTCCTAAATCGGCAAGTTAGGAGCTACTTTTATCCTTAAGATGTTTTGCCCCTGGAGATCAATTAGAATTAAGCCCTGTTTACACCTATTAAAATGCATTTTGGTCGATCGGATAACAAGTAGATTAGGAAGACATATGGTGTTACACCTTACACCTGGTGTTTTAATCCACCTCTGTTGTCCACTTTCAACCATTTCTGTAATGATTTCTGTAATGATTGAAGGGAGGGTATATGGGTATAGGGGTACATTTATGTGTTTTTTCAGATTTTCCGAAATAATAGACAAAATAAACTCATGCAATTTACATATGAACACGCTCGGAGACAATGGAAAAGCATACGGAGAGCATCAGCTTTCGTTTCTGCTCTGATTGCCGCAAGACCACTCAGAACGCGGTGAGTGCGCGTTAGTTAGTTAGTTAGTTAGTTAGTTAGTTAGTTAGTTAGTTAGTTAGTTAGTTAGTTAGTTAGTTAGTTTTTTTTGGACAAAATTGGGTCTTCAGCCAACAAAGTTTAAATCCTGTCTGGCTAGCGAGCTTCCCATAATGTTAGCATGTTAGGTCAATAGGTGGAGAGTAGGTGGTCTCTTGCGGCCGTTTGAATGCATTCGACCACATGAGCGTTCACACTATGAAAACAATCCAGTTGTCGCAAGTGGACAAGCTCAAAAATGTTAGACCCCATTTACACCTGTATTAGATTCATCCACTTGTGATAAGATCAACCAAAATCTTAATACCAAGTGTAAACAAGTCCATTTATGCTTTGAGAAATCATTTTTGCTCCATTTTTGATTGATTTCAAACTGACCCAGCTTTCTCCACACCCACAATTCTGACGAATGCTTAGTCAAAGACTTATGTGCTATATGTCATCAGTTATAAAGTGGAATCAAAAGTCAAAGCCTCTTTTTGTCAGAATACTGATTTGTCAGAATTTTTATTTGAATGCACACCAGTGGAGAACAGACTTTTTACGTAACAGTGTAGCATCAACAGCATCTACTGTATCAGCAAGGGGCTAACTGTCAACACTAAGCACCCAGAAAAAGACAAATCCACAAATCCACAAAAGTGCAGCAGTCAATCATTGTCAATCAGTCAATCAGTGCAATCATTCCATTTTTCCATTTTTCAAAATGAGCTTAATTTTGGTTAGCACTCTAGAGGCTGAACATGCTTTTATGGCAGCAGATGAGAATACTAACAGCAGTAAGTGTTTACCAAAGAGTGTACCATTTTAGAAAAGCTCAACATGAGATTCATTACCTTCAGACAGGAGCTTTTGGCATCAGTCCATTCTAATCAGCCTATTAATCAACATCCCCTGTAAACTGCAATCATCAATCATACACATCCAAAAAACAAACTCTCTAAAACCAGCACGTTCGCCTTGATTCAAAGCTCGTTATTGTTTCAAAGACTCTGATTAAATAAAGGAGAGATGGTTCTATTGTTGCCTCAGATTTACAGTCTTTGCATTACTTTGTCAGAGTTTAATAGAGAAAGAATTTTCACCTTTCTTCTGTCTTTCAATTTTCTTGTGATTTGAAGTTTATTTATGCTGCTAAAACAGGATCGGCTAGTTACGGATAAGGACCTTTTTGAGGTATAACTCAGTGGATTATATTCACTGTATTCATAATAAAACATTTTGAATACTTTGAGTACTTCTCAGTAAACATTTAGTATGTAATAAGATTTTTAAAAAAGACATCTCGTTTTAGGTCCTGAATTAAATTTGCATTCTTATTTTTATTATATTCATTTTCTTTTTACATTTTTGATTTTTTTTATAGATTTTAAAACAATGTTTGTATATATATATACCCAGCAGGCACAGTATGTCAATGTGACGTCAGGAAGACGTTGGACTCCAACTAATGATTTTGGTTGAAAATGAAAATTGGTTTTACGTCTAAATCCAATGTTATATACAGGTGCTGGTCATTCAAATGAAGGTCCATTCAAAAAGTGAAACTTGTATATTATATTCATTCATTACACACAGACTGATATATTTCAAATTCTTATTTCTTTTAATTTTGATGATTATAACTGACAACTAAGGAAAATCCCAAATTCAGTATATCAGAAAATTACTTAAGACCAATACAAAGAAAGGATTTTTAGAAATCTTGGCCAACTGAAAAGTATGAACATGAAAATAATTTTACCTGAATTGTATATATATATATTACACTATGCATTTATCTACTATATTTTATACACTAGAAATTATGTACTGTTTTAATTAGTATTTAGTTTGTACTTATTCCTCAAAATGTTCCTTATTTGTAGGTGTATTTTATTTAAAGCATATGCTGCATGTACTGTATTAAATTTTATAAATAAATATGATGTTTATAATTATAATATATCAGTTTTATATTTGGAGTGTTTTTTATTTATTTTAGATGTGTCATCCAGTAGTTTGAGGACATCATGATGCATCAGTGCTGATAACAGAGAAAATTAATGCATTATAATGTATTTCTGCAATATCAGAAACACTGAAAAAAAATGGTCTCAGGAACTCAAAGTACTGTCATCTTGCGAGAATTTAAGGCAAATAAAAGGTCATCTGATGCTTTCTGCTAACTGTAGAGCTACTGGTAAGCAGCTGTTGATGGCACAGGAAATGAAGACGCTTCTGGCTTTTAATTATGTGTGGAGGGGCTGATGGGAGCAGGAAAACATCACACCAGCCCAAATAACCATGAACAAAGACAATGACACACATACAGACACTTTTCATGTTGAAAACAAAAAGGGAGAAGAACAGAAAAACAAACAGATAAAGAATACTGTCAACCCAACCCAATAAGCTGTTCTTTTCAAACAGATACTGCCTGAGGTTTTATGAGTGAGTTTGTTGATTTTATTGGAATTGATTCGATCTGGAATTGATTGGCTCATTGGATCATTGTTGTTTGCTATTGCTGCAATCTCATGTGAGTGACAGGTTGATGGAGGGGAGAGGTTATTGTCCTGCCCCGCATCGATGAACATGCCATCAAAGAAGATCAGATATGTCGTTCCATAAGAAAATACAAAAAATTAATTTTGATTTCATGGTGACTTTAAGATCTTTTTTGATGTCTGATTTCCCTGCTGAGTAAATCAGCTGAAACCATCCATTTGTGGTCAGCTGGCTTCCCATACTGGATAGACTAAAGATGGACTGTTTTGATGGTTTGGTCACATGTTGGACTAGCTGGGAGACCAGGGCCCGTATTCATAAAGATTCTAAGAGTCCTCTAAGAAAACTCCTAATTTAGCTTAAAAACTTTTACATAGGAGTCTTAGCTTAAGAGCTATTCGGGGCCGATCTGAGAGCAACTCTGAGCAGGGAAAATACAAAAACTTTTATCTTAGTGAAGAGGCGGGGCTGACCCCGTTGCTACGTATGACACAGTCTTTTGAAGACTGTGATTGGTTGGATGTCCAAAAAGGGGAAAAAAGGAGCGCTTTTAAGTCTATTCTTAGCCTTCACTTGGAAATTACAAGCGCAAATTGTCCTATTTTACCATTCTCTTTCACTCACACACACACACACACACACACACACACACACACACACACACACACACACACACACACACACACACACACACACACACACACACACACACACACACACACACACACACACACACACACACACACACACACACACACAATATATATATGTATATTAATAATTTTATTATTTACCATACTGTTAATTTACTATAAGGTATTTGATTGTCTTAGAATTATAAATACTGTTCCATTCTTTCCAATTACACTGATTGGTGGCATGTCTATTTAATTGGTGGTTTGAAAGTTGGGTTTAATGCAACAAACATGATCCCTGCACGATCTATAGCGTCTTATTAAGTCACTGTCATCCATTGTCTGCAACACATTTCTTCTCCCTCTTCGTCTTTCTGCCATTTTCTCCGCTGCTACTCTTAACTCTTAAGCCTCTTAAAAGTCCTCGTCCGTGCTCCTAACAAATTTGACCTTAAGACCTCTTTTAAGGGTTAAGATGCTTTCTGAATTACTTTTTTCTTTAATTTTGTTAATTTTAAGAGTAAACGCCCACATTTCTAAAACTTTTCTTAGAATTTTGTCACTAGGAGCTACTCTTTGCATTAAGATTCTTTATGAATAAGGGCCCAGAAGTTTAAGAATCTGTCTATAGCTGCATTTCCATTACAGATTTGCGCAAAACTTTTTTGATATTTTCTAAAAGTCGCTAAAAAAATATTGCGAAATGACGGTGTTTCAATTAACTGATGTTATGCGACTAAAACTATTTTTTTCCTCTCGTGATAAGTCATTCCCAAAATTATGCCATGTATGTTGTTAGGTTTATGTATATTCCAGCCACCGCACGCCATTATTTTTAATGGAAGGAGACGTGCGTGTTATCCAAGCATTGATGGCAAGGAAAGCACCTTATACTTGAGTGGCATATATGAGGTGTTTCTCTCTCTTATATGCTTCAAGGTCTTGATTATTTGCGGCATTTTCTATTCTATTGTCTTTTATGAGTTTAATAAAGAACCCTTTCTCGTCTTCTGTCTAAACATACTGCCCCATCTGTAACAAATGATTGACTTTTAAGTACGCCAGGTTAACGTGATGCATTGCTGCCACATGCAGAGATGAGCAAAATGTTTGAATTTGCATGGTGGTAACTCAAAGGATTTTTTTTACCACTTTGTAATTTTGGCTCGGAATGTCTTTTGTTGGAAATATAAACTGAATTTAGAAATGCTTTTGAAATCAAAAAACTTTGCATTTAATAAACAAAATATATTTTTTAAATGAAGACAGCATTTGGTGTGGAGTGCATGCAAAATAATCCGTTCCTTGAGTCCATGGCATTTGACAAATAAAAGTAGACAGTTTACTGATATGTATATATTACACTTATCTGTATGGCTAAAAATGATGGAGTATTGTGAGTTGTTTCCGGGAAAAAAAATATCCATCTGAAGGCGCCGGCGCCTTGCTCGGACAGAGGGTTAAAGAAAACATAATTAGGCTATGATTAAATATTCTTTTTTTTTTATTTAATATGTTGATTATGAAAAGTGAGCAGCATGAGTAAGGCTACATAATCAGATGCACATATGTCTGGGGACATGGAGTGGGTCAGACATGATTTTGAGCACTTCATTGATTTTCTTTTGTAGACTTTTTATTTTCAAGTCTTTCTTTAAAATTAATTTCGCTTTGTATAAATTGTATTTTAATTTGGATCAATGTTTAATCAACTATTTGCCTGTATATTTAATAAATAAGAAGCAAACCAAGATCTTTGGGAATAGATTTACATGCGTAACTGGCCTGTTTCCACGGCCTTTGAGTAAGGCTGAAACTATAGCGTGTTTTTGTTTTACAGTTTTTACTGATGGCTTAAGCACATTTTTTTGTAACTATTGGCTATTTTTGCAAAACTCTACACACAAATAAGAAAACCCTTCACCAATCCAGCAAAACATTGTAGTTCTCTTGCAAAAGCTAATAAACCTTGCTTAACTCTTCAAACCTTCGTAGAAATTGTATTTTCGTATCAAACAGTTAACACAAGCCATCACATTAATAAGCACACAATGCGCTAACTACACACTGATGCAATGAATAAAAAAAAACATCTGGCTTTTGCTTTCTCTGTGCACAAGGTAGGCTATGTCAGTTTGAGGTCATACTTTTGTCATAGTTCTGTAAACATACAGGGATCCAAACTTCAAGTATTGGTGTTTATTTACACTCGTCAAAACAAATGCAAGTGTTTTTTTCCAAGTCAATACACAAAATAGTAATTTCACTGAGAAAAAAATAAAAAAATCAGTCTACATCGTGTCGTCTCTCTGGGTCCGGCCACAAAATTTAGTCTACATCACATGCAATGTCCTCTAGTCCTAGGCACTGGGGAAAATATATTCTGGAATGCCATATCCAGGCCTGACATGATGTCTGGTCAATATCCCCACATGCCTCCTCCATTGCCTGTAAAAGGGTTATGCGTTGATGGGGATGACCTTCATAGACCTTCCAGC
This sequence comes from Romanogobio albipinnatus, assembly GCA_023566225.1. NCBI lineage: Eukaryota > Metazoa > Chordata > Actinopteri > Cypriniformes > Gobionidae > Romanogobio > Romanogobio albipinnatus. Next base: position 31,470,314 of record CM042245.1, on the reverse strand, counting down.
ACCAGGCAGAGAAGAACTCCTCAATTGGATTCAAGAATGGAGAGTATGGGGGAGGTTGAGTACAGTGATGAGTGGGTGATCTGTAAACCAGTTGCGGACCAAAGCAGCCCTATGGAAACGTCTCGGGTTATGACTATAACCCTTGTTCCCCTAGAAGGGGATAAATAAAAAATATTCCCCTAGAAGGGGAACAAGACACTGCGTCATCGTGGCGACACTTTGGGGGAACGCCCCTAGCGTAAAGCGTCTGAAGAATGAATGGAATCAGCCCAATCCTGATTGGTGTTGTGTCACAGGAGAAGCGTTTTTGACGCCCGCCCGCACTCAATTGTTATTGCTATTGCTGGATATTCGCACTGCTAGTGAGTCCTAGTTTCGCTTTTGAGCTGAGCCATTGACAGGCTGTTCCCTTGATTGTTTGGGCGAATTACAAAGGTGGACAGAACATATATAAGCTCAGGTCGGTCAGTTAGTCGCTAGGAGAAGCGTGCTGACAGTGAAGGAGCGCATTGAAGCCGTATGTAAGTGTTTTTTCTGATTACTCAGTTTTCTGGATTTGCTCAGCGTATTACACGCTAACAAGTGGCTACATTTCGATTCTGTAGTTATTTTTCTATTTATAATTTTACTGGTTAAGATAATTGTATTTGAATTATAACAAGGGCTGTTTTTGCCGCCCGCCCGCACTCAATTGTTATTGCTATTGCTGGATATTCGCACTGCTAGTGAATCCTAGTTTCGCTTTTGAGCTGAGCCATTGACAGGCTGTTCCCTTGATTATTTGGGCGAATTACAAAAGCGTCCTCACCTGTTCTGACTGTAGTGATTAGCATCTATTTAATACACGCCAGCGGGAGCGTTCAGCCTCCTCGTGTGAAGACCGAGTCGGGTAAAGACATCGACTCCACTCGAGCAAGGATACTGACAAGACACTTTCCTTCCACTTTGTCCACTTTTGTGTTTTGCTTGTTTTTATCTGTTTATTTCTCTGACCCATATTCACAATGTGCTTCCAAATCTCTACTAGTACCACATACACCCGATCCTAATAATCTGCGTAGTGTACCCATTTCCTCTGCTACATTAATGTCCATTCCAATTGGTCTCTGGAATTGCCAGTCAGCTGTAAACAAAGCAGACTTTATTTCATCTATTTCCATTCATTCACATCCCAGTCTCATGGCTCTAACTGAAACCTGGATCAAACCAGAAGACACTGCCACTCCTGCAGCTCTCTCAAATAATTTCACTTTTTCACACACCCCTTGCCCGATTGGGAGGGGTGGAGGTACTGGTCTGCTCATCTCAAAGGATTGGAAATTTGAGCCCATTCCTTCTCTATCTGGCAACTGCTCATTTGAATAACACTCAATCACTATCACTCACCCTGCTAAAATCCATGTTGTAGTTATTTATCGCCCTCCAGGTCAACTGGGTAACTTCTTGGAGGAATTGGATATGTTACTCTCTCACTTCCCCAAGGATGCCACTCCTCTGGTACTGCTCGGTGACTTCAACATCCACCTTGATAAACCCGAGGCTGCAGACTTCACCACTCTTCTGACCTCATTTGACCTTAAGCGAGTATCTACTATAGCTACTCACAATCAGGTAACCATTTGGACCTTATCTACACACGCTACTGCTCCACAGACGACACTTTAGTTACTCCATTGCACACCTCAGATCACTTTCTCATCACTCTTAACCTCCTACTGACTCCTGACACAACACACACTCCTCCCCAGATCACCTTTCGGCGTAATCTATGCTCGCTCTCTCCCTCCCGTCTATCCACTATGGTTTCATTCTCACTCCCTCCACCTGCTCAGTTCTCAGCACTGGACACTAGCAGTGCTACTGATACTCTTTGCTCCACTCTAACATCTTGCTTGGACAACTTCTGTCCAGTTTCATCCAGGCCAGCCCGCACCACCCCCTCTGCCCCCTGGCTGTCTGATGTTCTCTGCGAACATCGCTCTGGCTCCGGGTGGCAGAGAGGAAGTGGCGCAAAACTAAAGACACTACTGACATAACCCTGTATCAGTCTCTCTTCACTTCTTTCTCTACTAACGTCTCCACTGCTAAAACTACATACTACCACAACAAAATCAACAACTGCTCTGACGTGCACTTTTCAGAACATTCTCTTCACTCCTTTGCCCCCCCCCCTCCTTCATCAACTATTACAGCTGATGACTTTGCATCATTTTTCACAAACAAAACCTCCTCCATCAGCAGCCAATTCTCCACACCACAAACCGACACGCACATCTCAACAACCATCACACATACGCTCCCCTCCTTCTCTCTGCTCTCTGAAGCAGATGTCTCCAAACTCATCCTTTCCAATCATCCCACTATCTGTCCGTTTGATCCTATCCCCACTCACCTCCTTCAGGCCATTTCTTCTTCTGTTACTCCTGCACTCACTCACATTGTCAACACCTCTCTTCACACCGGGACCTTCCTCACAGCATTTAAGCAGGCTCGGGTAACCCCACTGCTTAAGAAACCCTCTCTGAACCCAGCACATTTAGAAAACTACAGACCGGTATCCCGGTATCCCAGACACTTGAGCGAGTTGTGTTTAACCAGCTCTCTACGTTTCTTGAACAGAACAACCTCTTGGACATCAACCAATCCGGCTTCAAAAGTGGCCACTCAATTGAGACTGCCCTGCTCTCGGTTACGGAGGCACTGAGACAGGCAAGAGCGGCTTCCAAATCCACAGTACTTATCTTACTATATTTGTCTGCTGCTTTTTACACAGTTAACCACCAGATCCTCCTGTCAACTCTCATGAAGATGGGCATCTCAGGAACTGCTCTCCAGTGGCTCAAGTCTTACCTCTCAGTTAGGTCCTTCAGGGTGTCATGGAGAGGTGAAGTGTCTAAGTCACATCATCTAGCCACTGGAATTCCACAGAGCTTGGACCACTTCTCTTCTCCATCTACATGTCATCACTGGGATCTGTCATTCAGAAACATGGCTTTTCCTACTTCTTATTTCAACCAGATGATCCCACGGTTGGTGTTTGTACCGCTGCCTGCCTAACAGACATTTCTGCCTGGATGAAAGAACATCACCTGCAACTCAACCTTGCAAAGACAGAACTGCTTGTGGTCTCAGCCAACCCAGCACTTCATCACAATCTCTCCATTCAGCTAGGATCATCAACCATAACTCCGTCCAGGACAGCCAGGAACCTTGGAGTTGTGATTGATGATCAGCTAAAATTCACTGACCACATTACTGCAACAACCCGGTCCTGCAGATTTGCGTTATACAACATTAGATCCTTCCTATCAGAGAAGGCCACACAACTCCTGGTCCAAGCTCTTGTTCTTTCCAGACTGAACTACTGTAATGCGCTTCTAGCGGGCCTTCCGGCATGCACTATCAAACCCTTGCAACTGATCCAGAATGCAGCGGCGAGGGTGGTCTTTAACGAGCCGAAGAGAGTGCACGTCATGCCTCTCTTCATCAGTCTCCACTGGCTGCCAATAGCTTCTCGCATCGAATTCAAGACACTGGTACTCGCCTTCAAAGCAACCACTGACTCTGCACCAATATACCTAAACTCGCTTGTTCAGACTTACACACCCTCCAGGAGCTTACGTTCTGCCAGTGAACGACGCCTTGTGGTGCCATACCAAAGAGGCATGAAATCACTCTCACAGACCTTTTCCTGGACCGTCCCCACCTGGTGGAATGACCTGCCTATCTCAATTCGAGCAGCCGAGTCTGTAGCCATTTTCAAAAAACAGCTAAAGACACATCTCTTCCAGCAGCACCTGACCAATCAAGAATAGCACTTAACATTCTATTCATTTTCTGTCTTTCTAATTTATATATATATAAAAAAAGTTCTGTCCTGTGTGTTCTGTGCTAGATTAACTGAGACTTGTTACAGCACTTGCATACTGTTGCCCTTGACTGTTCTAGTTGCTTCTATTGCTCTCATTTGTAAGTCGCTTTGGATAAAAGCGTCTGCTAAATGACTAAATGTAAATGTAAATGTCATGGCGTAGTATGTGATGGCATACATGGAAGATACAAAGAGATGTCTGAATACAACAGAGATAGCTTTCTGCGATGAAGCGAGTGCTCTGTCTGATTGGGCGGACACGAGACGCAGTGTCTCGTTCCACTTCTCGGGGAACAAGGGTTATAGTCATAACTCGAGATTGTTCCCCTTCGAGGGAACTCGAACTGCGTCATCGTGACGACACTTTGGTGAACGAGTATCCACTATGCCGCACCAATCATACCCAACCTAGTGTGAAGCTGGAACCCAGGCACAACTAGTGGGTGAGCACCCCCCGTCTCAGGGAGATGCAGACTGTAGTATCTAATGAAGGTGTGCGGAGTGGCCCACCCAGCCGCCTCGCAGATCTCTTGCATAGAGGCTCCAGAAAGGAGGGCCACCGAGGAGGCCATGCTCCTGGTGGAATGAGCCCTCACGGCTAACGGTGAAGAACAGATTGCGACCTGATAAGCCGTGGCTATAGCCTGGACAATCCCGTTACTGATTGTCTGTTTTGAAGCAGGCAGCCCCTTCTTGGGTGAACCAAAACACACCAACAACTGCTCTGACTTTCTCCACTGAGCAGACTTCTCCAGGTAAATCCTCAATGCCCGCACAGGGCAGAGGAGGTGAAGTCTGCTCTCTTCCGCCGTCACGTGAGGTGGAGGATGGGCCTGAAGAATCACTGACCGTGCCACATTAGATGGCACCTTGGGCACATAGCCCGGACTGGGATGCAAGATGGCCTTAACTCCGCCAGGGGCAAACTCCAGGCAGGTTGGCGTGATAGCCAAGTCCCCCACTCTCCTCAGAGAAGTGATGGCAAGGAGAAAGGCCACCTTGAAGGTCAGTATTCTCGTCTCAGCTGACAACAGCGGCTCAAAGGGGGCCTCAGCCAACCCCTCGAGCACCACCGCCAGGTCCCAGGTTGGGACTCTGGAACGAGCCGCAGGCCTCATCCTCAGAGCACCACGGAGGAATTGTACAACCTGATGGTGCCTTCCCAACGGCCCATCACCTAAAGGTGCGTGGAATGCCCCTATGGCAGCCACATACACCTTAAGTGTGGACGGGGAAAGACCGGCGGAGAAGCGGTCTTGAAGGAACTCCAGCACTGAAGCCACCAGGCAGTTAACTGGGTTCACCTCCCGCTCTCTACAACAAGTGGAAAATACATTCCACTTCAGGCTGTACAACCTACTGGTGGAAGGAGCTCTGGAGCTGAGTAGGGTCTCCACGACACCCGCCGACAGGCCCTTTCCTAGGTACTGGGCCCCCTTAAGGGCCAGACCCAGAGATCCCACACCTCTGGCCTGTGGTAGACTATCGTGCCCCCGGCCTGAGATGGTAGGTAACTGCCATGGGGAACCGTCCAGCAGGTAGATGATGTCGGAGAACCATACTCGAGTGGGCCACCGGGGTGCTACTTAGAGAAGGCTGACGCCCTCCCGGCGGACATGCTCCAGAACTCCCGGGAGCAGAGTGATCAGGGGAAAAGTGTACAGACACAGCCTCGGCCATGTCTGCGCCATGGCATCCAGCTCCAGTGGGGCCGGATGGGTGAGGGAGAACCACAGTGGGCAGTGGGACGTCTTTCGAGATGCAAAAAGAGCCACTTCCACCGGGCTAAACCTCTCGCTCATGGCCTCCACCACCTCAGGGTGGAGTAACCATTCCCGAGCCTCAGCCCCTGCCTCAACAGGATGTCTGCTCCCTGGTTTTGGTCCCCGGGGATGTACATCGCCCTGAGGGATGACAACCACCCCTAGGACCACAGGAGAACCTGATGCGCCAGTCTGCAAAGAGGGTGCGACCTCAGGCCCCCTTGGTGGTTTAGATACAATACTGCCGACATGTTGTCGGATCGAATCAGGACATGGTGGCCCCGGAGGTCCGGGAGAAAGCTCCTCAGAGCCTTGTAGACCGCCAGCATTTCCAGGCAGTTGATGTGCCAGGAAGAATGCCTGGTGTGGCGGAGGGGGCGTGGCTTTGTGAGGTCTGTAGCGGGAGAGAGAGAGCGGAGCCGAGCGGTTGGTAAGTAGGTCAAGTGTAGATGATTAACACCTGTGTCTCTGATTGCAGTAATTGGCGTGGAGAGACTGCGTATAAGCCCTAGCGGAGAGAGAAATGATTGAGAGAGACGAGGACTGGGGCTGCGAATGCCTGCCTGACACTGCCAGAGTGTTGAGAAAGATATTGAGCCTGAGAGCAACGTTGTCTGTTGTTGTTGAAAGTTTTGAACGCCCTCGTGCGTGTTACAGTTTTGAGGATCGTGAGATCAATAAAAGAGTGCTGTCCCAGTTACGCCGACACCATCTTCTTCCTTCCCTCACCTACACGAACCAAACACTACACCGGGTCTCCCACAGACCTCTCACAAAGCGGCCGTCCATGACCACGTCCCAACCAGTGAGGGAGGCATCAGTTGAAACGGTTTTATGGCAACATGATGCTCCCAGCACTGGCCCCTGGGACAGGAACCAAGGTCTCTTCCATATGACGAGGGAACGAAGGCATCTGCGCGTTACCCTGATCATACAGAATGGTTTTCCCCTCAAGGAAAACCCCCCTTGTTCCCAGCCATCACTGTAAGGGTCTCGTGCAGCAGGCCAAGATAAATTCTGTTGGACGCAGCTGCCATAAGTCCCAGCAGTCCTAAACTGCTACACAGTGATGCTGCGGCCTAGCTTCATTTTGGAGACCATCGCTCGTATGGACTCGATGCGCGCGGGGGACAATTGTGCCCACAACGTAGAGAATCCCATACGGCTCCCAGGAACACAGTTCTCTGAGAAGGCGTCAACACGCTACTGCGTGTAGAGTCTCAACCCCAAGCACTGAGAGCAGCCAAGGACGACATCTCAATGCCGAACTGCTGCTACTCGCGAGGGAAAAAAGCCAGGCCGAATGGCGGAACCCGATAATGATACACTTCACCCCCGAAAGCGAACCTCAGGAATCCCCCGCGACACAGAAGGATGGATACATGGAAGTATGCGTCCTCTTTAGATCCACCGTGACAGGCCAGTCCTCTGACTGGATCTGAATCACGACAAGGAAATGCTCAAGCATCTTGAATCTGAATCTCCTCAGAGAATGATCCAAGTACCTCCGATCTAAAGTTGGACGCAACTGACCATCCTTCTTAGGAACTATGAAGTACCGGCTGTAGAACCCGGACTCCCTGACTGGCAGAGGAATATGTTCAAAAGCCTCCTTAACCAACAGGGAGTGTACTTCCTGTTCCATAACCCGCACCTGCTCTGGGCCGACCACAGTCCAGACCACCCCGTTGAACTTCAGGGGAGGGGAACTGAACTGCGGCCTGTAACCCCGTTCTACAGTACGCAGGGCCCATGCAGATATATTCGGAGGCATAACCATGCGCCGAGATAATCTGCTAAGGGACCCAGCCTCTCGAGGCCGGCCTCGGGTGTCAACCAAGCCTCCTCCCCGACCCCCTGAAACTAACCGACAGGCTAACCGACAGGGAGAAATCGAGGAAGATTTTCGATGTGCGTACGCATTTGCTGGACCGCCGCAGGTCTAGCTAGAGGCGGCTGGTGCAGCGCGCGTGTGCGGAGAAACGATGTGGCCTGAAGTGTACTAGACGGCGGGAGCACAGCATCGATTCCCAAAAGCTCCACAGGGGAAGCGACCTCGATCGCTCCTAACCGGGAGAGGTGGCTGGCCAGCAGGGGCCTCATCTAAGGGAGCAGCTCAACAGGGCTGCAACACTTGGGCAGACACTGCGATTAGCAATTGCCTTAAACTGATGTGTCCCGCAGGTCATAAGGCGACGAGAACGACATCAACTTCAGGAGGGCTCCAAGGAGGAGCAGCCTCACCATGCATGGAAGCAGCCCCTTCAGGAACTGCCCATGCATGATTGCTCCCATCTTAGATGAATATCCAGACAAGTCAAACACGCTTGGGCGACAGACTGATTAAAAGTATCTAACTTATCAAAGTCAGATAACATGACACTCAATTCCTCTGAATTAAATGCAGCCACAATACGGTGAAACATGGTCTGAATGATAGGCTGAATATCTAACTCCTCAAAGTCAGATCATATTTTATTTAATTCCTCAGAATTAAATGCAGCCATAATCATCAGATGATACTGTTTTATTGTATTTATACGGACTCGTAAACCACACGTTGCCTCAGCAACGTGGTTCAAGCCGTTATAATACAATTGGCTTTCATCCCTCGAGAAGAAAGCCAAACAGGCGCGAGGATGAAACACCCGAAAGGAGCATGGCAGTACGCGTCGAGATATTTCTCAATGAAAACAGCCAGCACCCTCAGGAGCTGACTGCATGCCTCGCACCCAACAGTATCACATGCCTTCTCACCGTGTAACCTTGTATCACTTTAATAGCAGACCCGAACCTACGTGCCGCCTCGGCAACGCAAGATTGAATCTTGCATTAGGAAAATGGCGAGCCTCGATACGGAGCCCGTCTAATTCCTCAGAATCAGACAGCTCACGCATCGGGTCCTCCACCCCGGGGGAAGAAGCCGCAGTGTGGGCTTCCACACGGGGAAGGAGAACAATGGAACTGTCAAACAGGGAAGGAGAAGATGCCTCAGCACTCTCAGGTTCCCTTGACAGACCCATCTGCGAGTCCCATGATTGATCAGCCATGCTGCCTCAACAGGCACGGGACCAGCCACAGAGTTCGCGAGCCATGAGAAAATGCTTGTGAAAACAACGTTGATAGACAAACAACACCAAATAAGACTGACAAACACAGAGCACTAAGGCTGAAGAGCAAAAAGCTATCTCTGTTGTGTTCAGACGTCTCTTTGTATCTTCCGGGTATGCCGTCACATACTACGTCATGACGCAACACCAATCAGGATTGGGCTGATTCCATTCATTCTTCAGATGCTTTATGCTAGGGGCGTTCCCCCAAAGTGTTGTCACAATGACGCAGTTCGAGTTCCCTCGAAGGGGAATTTACATTGTCCCATATGATGACGTATCTGGTCTGCTCTGGTTTCTGAACATTAGTGAGCATGTAATGTAAGGTGTCCAGGTGCAGTGTTATATGGGCCTAGGGTTGCATTATGGTGAACAACACCATTTTGACTTATAGCTGCACACATAGTTATGTTACCACCACGTTGTCCTGGGACATTGATTATGGCACGTGTCCAATAATGTTCCTGCCACGTCTCCTTGTTTTAGTGAGGTTATATCCTGCCTCATCCACAAACAGCTGCTCATGACCCATGGGCAAGTACATGAGATAATACAGAAATGCTCACATTGTGTATGTTTTGGAAGGTGGTGTAATCCTCAATTATGCACTGCTGAATTTCTCGTAGCCTTATTTGCAATCATCATATAACTATATGGATCTCTTGTTCTGCAGTGAACATTCTTCTTCTGCCCCCAGAATCTGGACGTCTAGCAATTCTGTAAAGTAACAATTTCAGTATTTTTACATGTATGGTATTGTTGTGTTTCTCATTAGAGTATGGCAGTGCTACAAAACTTAGTGCAAAGTGATTGTACTAAACAATACTAATTTCAAAATGTCCTTATGAGGCTTCCTACAGTGTAGCGGCTCAAGTTAGGTGGAACTCGTTGCCCAGCTTCCCTCAGGGTCATTCCATGGTTGATTACATGGTCCACTATTGTAGCTCTGATATCATCAGTAATTCTATTTCTTACTCTTCTTACCCTTCCTCTTCCCCCTCCTCGTCCTCCTCTCGCTCCTCCTCTAACTTCACCTCCTTGTCCTTGTCGTCCTCTCCCTCTCACTTCTTCACCTCCACATTCTCTTCCTCCTACTTCTTCACCTCCACGTCCTCTTCCTCCCTCTATTTCTCACTCTTGTCACTCTTCCTGCTCCCTCCATTGTACTCCACATGGACAGCTTACCTGTGGCTTATTTATTGTGCCTAGGCTGGTTGCAAAGTGAACTAAATATCTAAAATAATTTTCACATGTGACAGTGTGCCAGACAAAATTGTGTAAATAATAGCCATACATGTGTATAGCTGTGCTAGGAGTGTGTTGATAATTTGGAAATTGTAAAGCAGTGAGTTGTGTTTACAGTTCCGCAAAAAGAGTGCTGTGCAATTGTACTTACAGTTTTGCGAAGTGAAGTGACGTGTGGTCAAGTATCAAATCAAATCAAATCACTTTATTTGTCACTCTACCATATGCACAAGTGCAACAGTAGGTGAAATTCTTAGGTGCAGTTCCGAGCAACATAGTAGTCATGACATTACACATCTGATGCGCACACAATTACTCACAGCACAGTAAACACTACAATAAACAATAAATAATTTACACAATGTGAGTGTAGTTCTCACAGCTTTAAACAATATACACATACTTACAATATACATATACTTAAAACAATATACACTAAACATACATTAAACAATAACAGTATACATTAAGCTATAGTAATAATATACAATGTACAGTATACAATATGTTCACAAATTGAAGTCCAAAGTGCAATAGATGCTGTATGATAAATAAATGTGTATATAATGTGTGTGTATCTACAGTGGGTTGTGCTGAGTGATATTCTGTCCAGTGTGTGTTATGAACTGATGGATCAAGAGTTAAGTAGTCTGATTGCTTGTGGGAAGAAGCTGTTCTGGAGTCAGCTGGTGCGTGTTCTAATGCTGCGGTACCGTCTGCCTGATGGCAGCAGTGAGAGCAGCCCATGGTTCGGGTGGCTAGAGTCTCTGATGATCCTCTGAGCTCTCTTCACACACCGCCTGGCGTAAATGTCCTGGAGGGAGGGAAGCTCACCTCCGATGATGCAGCTGGCCGTGCGCACTACCCTTTGCAGGGCCTTGCGGCTGCGGGCGGTACTGTTGCCGTACCAGGTGGTGATGCAGCCAGTCAGCAGGCTCTCGATGGTGCTGCTGTAGAAGCGTGTGAGGATGTGGCGGTTCATTCCAAACCTCCTCAGCCGTCGCAGGAAGAAAAGGCGCTGATGAGCCTTCTTCACAACGGCCTCAGTGTGGACGGACCATGAGAGGTGATGTGGACACCGAGGAACTTGAAGCTGCTGACTCTCTCCACCGGTGCTCCATCGATGGTGATGGGGCGGTGTTCTCTCTCATTCCTCCTGAAGTCGACCACCAGCTCCTTGGTCTTGCTGACGTTGAGGGAGAGGTTGTGCTCCTGACACCACCGTGTCAGAGTGTGCACCTCCTCTCTGTAGGCCGTTTCATCATTGTCGGTGATAAGACCTACCACCGTCGTATCGTCAGCAAACTTGATGATGGTGTTGGAGCTGTGGATTGCCACACAGTCATGTGTGTACAAGGAGTACAGGAGTGGGCTGAGAACACAGCCCTGAGGGGCTCCAGTGTTGAGAGTCAGTGATGATGAGATGTATGGTGACCCATACTTGGAATTTGTGCTCTGCATTTAACCCATCCATGTGCACACACACAGTAGTGAACACACACACACACACACACACACACACACCATGAACACACACCCGGAGCAGTGGGCAGCCATATTGCTGCGACGCCCGGGGAGCAGTTGGGGGTTCGGTGCCTTGCTCAAGGGTCTCACCTCAGTCGTGGTATTGAGGAGGGTGCTGGTTATTCACTCCCCCCACCAACAATTCCTACCAGACCTGAGACTCGAACCCGCAACCTTCCGGTTACAAGTCTGACTCTCTAACCATTAGGCCACAACTGCCACAACTGTGTGTTACAAAATTGCAAACTGAATGCAAAGCAGTGTTTGTGCTTTTAGTTTTGCAAACTCAGTGAGTGGTTTTGCTATAAGTATTAATCATTTTATAAATTGTGCTATAAGAATCACTGTTAGGGTTTAAGCATTCAGAAAAAACTGTAATATATTTCTTGAATATATTTCTTAATTACAGTAGGCTTATAGATAATTATGATTTTTTTTGTGTAAAGTCACCAGAGAAGCCAGTGCAGACGAAGCAGTTTGTGTTGAAGTGTAATTTCAGTTACCGGACGAAGAAAGAATGTTATCCACAGGCTGCACTCAGAGCCGGCCCAAGGCATAAGCGAACTAAGGGGCTGACCCCACCAGGGGGCCCCCAAGAGCACATGAAATTACTTTTGCTGTATGTTATTTTATGATTATTGAAATCGCTAAAAGGCCTTAAATAATTAGCTACTAAATAAACGGCAAAATGTGAAGCTTTCCAATATATGCACCGATTGTTTCTTAAAATACTGCACGAGCTCGCGGTGCCAATCCAAAATGCGAGAAAATCGGCGCTAAAACGTCAGTTGCCCGGTAACCTTTTTATGAATGGATGGATTTAGTAAACACTGGAGTAAGCACGGACATTCAAATGATTGCGTAACACGCAAAAACAATATGAGAGGGAGTAAATGCAGAATTAAAATTCTTGGATGAACTAAACATTTACAGTTTGAGTGGTCATTTTGACACGCTTTCTTATGATGAGAACTTATGATGAGAACATCTGAAGTGCATGCGCTGCCGGAACTGCACTCTACAAAGTGAGAGCGCAAACATTATTTAAAGTGGAAACCCCAATTAAAGCAGCACTCTTAGTGAAAGAGCAAACATTATTTAAAGCGTAAACACCATTTAAAGCGGCACTCCTTAGTGAAAGCGCAAACATCATTTAAATCACCAGATCATATTTCGTTTTACTAGCATGATTATCAAAGCATTTTAGATGGTTTATTCTATATGTATAGTACATTAATAGCGGGAGAGGCGAGACACAGCGAACACTGGGAGAGATGCTGCCTGCATTGAAAGCGCGAGTAATGCGTGAGGGGGAAAAAAATTAAAGTTTATGGAGTTGCAGTAACATTATTGCAACTATATATAATGTTGAATATAATGTATAATAATGAAATGGGGAAATATTTGTTGGGTCCTGATAATAATAAGCTACACTAATAATAATATTATTATTTTAATAATAATAAAAAAGTACAAATTTAAAAAAACACTCTTGATTTTGGCTACAAACGGGCAACAACGGATAGTTCACCAAGTCCACATCCCCTTGCACACACCTCACCTTAACCATGCGACTATTACCCAACAAATTCCACCAAAGCAGTGCTAGAGCTAGATCGGAGTCAGAGCCTAGTTTCAAATCGGTTCTTTGTGTTTCCACACCCAAAGCCCCAGCTCCGAGCCAGGAAAAGTGGTTCTTAAGTAGCACCAAAACATTGCTGGGCTAGAACAGGGCTAGAAGTAAGAACCGATTATGTCAGGCACTGGGGGCGGGGTCAACAAGACGAACACAAACTTGAGATACGCCATTGTTGAAATAGCATCTAATGGAGCTAACAGCTGCTGCTCGTTTGTAATCTCCGTCTATACAAATTACGGCGAACTGCACGAATGCGTTGGATTCGCTGTGTTTTCGTTGTGTTTTAATGCCAATATAGGATCGTAAAGCCTTGTGAATCAATAGTAACGCAACGTTTGCATTGTTGATGGAAGTCTTGTTCGCAGCGGTGCTGTGCAGAGACCGATCGCCGTATGATAACGAGTTCAGCGAGAGCACACGACTCCTTATGCTTTTGATTCACTCATGCGTTTTTTAAAAATATTATACGTGGATCGGTCTGCGCAGCGCCAGTGCATCTCGAACAAGCCTGATGTGTTTGTGTTTCCCGCTAGCGTTGCTGAGAAAGATGAGACGTATACAGTGACGTAAGACCTGGCTCTGTTGTGGCTCTCTAGCCTGTGGAAAAGCAAACGGTTCTTAGCAGGCTCCTCAGTTGAACCAACTATGAACTGGGACTAGCTCTGGCTCCGATCTAGCTCTAGCACTGCCTTGGTGGAAAAGGGGTAACTGGTATCTGGTACAGGCCCGCATGATCGGGGGCAGCTTACGGCGCGTCGGGGACCTGGATCAGTGTCCCGACCTCCATCACTGGACACCGATCAATGAAGTGCCCCGAGTTCCCACAACACCAGCAAGCCAGCCCAGACTTCCCCGCCGTCCTAGTGGCTGGAAGCAGGTCTGAAAACTGCCGTGGAGAGAGTGCGGATGAGGGAAACGGCTCTGTGGCGGCTCCCCCTCCCCTGGTCACCGGTCGGGGAGCTGCCGATGCCTCGGGCGGAACCCCCGTCCTCCACCTTGGCGCTGGTCTGGGCAGCACCCCACTGCGAGACCTGGGAAGGGGGACAGGTTTAGAGAGAGGAGGGGAACGGGAAGGAGACGAGAGAGAGAGAGAGAGAGAGAGAGAGAGAGAGAGAGATGCTGATGGTAGGGGCTCGCCGACCCCGTGGCACGCCACCATCTGGTTCTCCGCCAACTGGATGGCCTGGGTCACCGACGTTGGGCGGTGGCACTGGACCCACTGCGCGGCCTTCCTCGGAAGCTTCGCAACGAACTGTTCCAGCCCCAATCGATCGATCACTTCCGCGACGTCGCTTCCATCGGCCATCAGCCACTTGCGGCAGGAGTCCCGGAGCTGTTCTGTGAAAACGAAGGGCCGACCCGCTGGAGAATGGCACGCTTCAGGTCGTCGTAGACCAGGAGGTTCTGGACTGGCAGTTGGTGGGCGGCTACCTGGGCCTCTCCGGAAAGCAACGGTAGGAGCTGCATTGGCCAGTCCACCTTGGGCCATCCCCGGACCTCGGCGGACCTCTCGAAGACATCGACAAATGCATCAGGATCATCCTGGGGTCCCATCTTCGAGAGGGGGACAGTGGCTGCCGAGTCGGTGGTGGCGGCGGGGACGGCCCGAACCTCTCGGCCTACCCAGCTCCGGAACAGCTTGCGGTCTTCGTGCTGGGCCTGGAGGAGAGCCTCGAATCTCTGGTGCTGCTACTCCCTGACGGCCCGCAGATCTTGGTGGGTCTCTTGATGAAGACCGGCGAGCGACTGAACCAGGTCCGCAAGTGGTGTCCTTGACGGAGTCTCCATGGTGGCCGCGTCCTTCTTCCTTCCCTTCTTCCTTCCTTTTATCTACAAGCAGAACGGGCACTCGTGGGCGCATCAATGAAAACAGTACACTCTAAAATAGCTTCTCATTAAACACTCAGTTTTCTCTTTGCTTAACCGCAGGCAGGCGATTGCGAGGTCCCAGTCCCAACTCTTTCTCGCTGCTCTCTCGCCGCTGCAGCTTAAATGCAGTCTCTCCACGCCAATTATTGCTCTCTCTCTCCCACTACAGACCTCGCAAAACCACGCCCCTTCCGCCACAATTGTGAAATATTATTATAATGTAAAACAACTGTTTTCTATGTGAATATATAGTAAAGTGTAATGTATTCCTGTGATCAAAGCTGAATTTATCATCATTACTCCAGTTTTCAGTGTCACTTGATCCTTCACAAATCATTATCATATGAGGGTTTGATGCTCAAGACACATTTATGATTATCAGTTTATATATTACAATATTTTTAGGATTCTTTGAAAGCTTTCCATTTAAGAGAAATGCTGTCCTTTTGAACCTTCTATTCATCAAAGAATCATGGGGAAACGTGAGTATATTCAGCATAAGACACTAGGCTACTTAAAAAAAAGAAAAAGTACATGTCCCAGTCTGGTGTTTGGAACTGTAGTACTGTAAGGCTTTCAATATTAACATCTGACCACTCTTGTGGGTTTGCTACTGTCACAATTAAAAACTGTGTAAGGGTAAAAACATGACAGGCAAACATTATGTAAGCAACACAGCTACAACTACTATAACAATGATATACTGGGTGTGCGAATGATCAAGAATTGACAATAGTCAATCGTATTGGTGGAACCAATGGGCCCCCAAATAAAATTCTGCTTAAGGCCCCATAAGGGCTTGGGCCGGCCCTGGCTGCACTGAACACGGTGGTTCCTAGTGACATCTGACACCGACGCTCCGAAGCTTGCTTCAAACTCGAACGGTCCTTGCAATGAATCACTGCTTCGGAGCTTGTATCATTACGTCACTAGTATTGTATATATACTCTACTATGATGTCTCTTCACAAGTTCACATTTCCTTTAATCTTGCAATATCATGCAAAACTAAACTTAACAGGCTACCTATACATATTCCAGCTAAAATTAAGACTACCCAGCAAGCTAGCTGTCATTTCACCGTCTTGGTTAACTATAGACCCGATATAGTCTAGCTCAGACTTCTAGCCAAAATAACCTTGAATTTGGTTACATGTCATTTTTTTTTTACAAAATATCTTGTGAGATGTATGATGTTCCATCATGTAAGCAATTATAAGGTGTTTGGTTTCATTTCTTTGACATGTTCCTGTTCTAGATGACGATTCTTGGGCTATGGTAAGACATCTATTAAATTTTCACTGACAGCCAAATTTTGCCTTGTTTTAGCCTAGACGTCAGGGCTGTGTTTGGATGGCTATTAGATGTCTGTTTACCGCAAAATTGCTTGCTGGGTATTGGCAGTAAAATACTTTCCTTTTCCACATCCCTTCCCTTTCACACAGATTATGATTACAGATGCAGGTTGATCAAGACTTATTTTGCATGGTTTTTTGCACAATATTATGTTATGTTATAAAATATACCACAGTGCATGATATGAATTAATTCAATTTGATGGTTGCAAACATGATGTTTTATTGCCATTCACCAGACATGTTATTTTCCAAACTTTTACGATACCTCATACTACATTACAATGTGTCGTTGAAACTCGCAAAATATAATTTTGCAGAAATATCACTATAGGCACAATTTCCCAATGAGCCTGCATTGGTTGCAAGGTAAACAGACTGGTAGGGTAAACATGTTGGCCTTACAGTCTGTTATGGAGGAGCTCAAGTAAGTCCACAAATAGGTTAGTTAAAATGTAGTATAAATTACTAAAAAGTAAAGATGCAATTGGTGGTGGAGGTAAGCAGTTGCTTGTGCTATATATATTGTGATTGACAAGACTAAATGAACAAACTCCTCTACAACTTATGTTTAGAAAAGTTGTTTGTTGTTTCCAATTAATTCTTAAGGTCAGTCTGGCATTTTAAGGCTTTACATTCGTGTCTTGTCTTATGAATGTTGTCAATAGCGTAAGACAATGAACACTTAATCTTAGTTAATTAATTTAAAATAAAGTTGAACAAAGGCACCACATATTATATGGTGAGTTGACAGTATAAACTCCAAGATGATTGTTATATTGGACAGCACTATGTAAACAAAACATTAAAGAGTGCACATTTAATATTAATTAAAAAAATTATATTATTGTCATGACATGTTGACAACTGCTTGCATATTTTTTGGTGTTGCCAACACAAAGTGCCCTAGAAGTTAGAGAAAACATTATATTTAAAAGAAAACAATATATATTTCTACTTATCATGATCTTGGCTTATTCATACATTTACTCTTTGGAGAAACCTACCACGAATAATACATTACTGCATTGATTTAACAATCTTGGACATCTTGATTCCAACACTTTCATGTTTATCTGTAACAATAACATACACTTGAAACAAAATACAGTACCTGAATTCTACAGATGTCAGAGAAGTGCTACATGATATTTCATATGGGCTCACATTATTAATGTTCAGTGTTTAATCTACTGTGAGAGAGTACATTTGTAAGCAGTCACAAATTCAATACAAGTCTGATGTGATATAGTGTAGCCACACTAGGGATACATCAGTGTTCAGGGAAGTGGCCAAGAGTTCCCCTGAGATCCCACTAAAATGGCTCTCCACAGCACACTTGGGAGTTTGTGTGTGAACTGTAGCACCACTGTGGTAACCAGTCATCAGGTAAAGTTAATATAAGTAGGTGTTAACTGTCAAACATGGTATATACTGTATGTGAGGCTTTGTCCATAAGTTTATGACATAGACGCACTATTGTAAAGTGCGTTATTGTAGCTAAAATGGTAGAGCATGGTGCTAACAATGTCACACTCTAAAAAAATGGCTGGGTTAAAAAAAAAAACATTTCTGAGTTATTTGGCAACCCAGCACTGGATAAATATTAGACAGAACACATTGTTGGGTTTTATACATTAACCCATTTGATGGGTTGTTTTTTGAATGTGCTGGGTCACTCAATATGATACTGAAGTTTTTTAATTTTAAATAATAAAAATGCACTATAAAATCTCTGTTATATTTGGACAGGAACAGTTCATATACAATATTTTTATTCATTGGAAAATCAGTATTTTACAGTCATAAAATACTCAAAAAAAAATTTGTTTTACATGTTTTACGATGTGACAGGAGCAGCAACAGCAGCCAATGGGAATCTGCAGGAAGAAAACTGCTATCAGTATGCTGTTCCAGTTCATTAAATGACAAGCTTATATATTGATTTTTGAAAAGTTGCATTAAAAACAGCTTTACCTTGTGCCATCTCATCGGTGAGACATTTAAGTTTCAACCCATCAAACGCATAGTGCTAGCACATTAGATCAACAGCGCCTATAGTCAGTGGAGAGTGATGTTGTGTCGGGTTTCATCCCAGGTCGCGTATTCGTTTGGCGGGAGGTGAATCTTCCTGGTGGTGCTGGCACATTGTTCGACTAGTGTTCCCAGTGTTAGCTGTGACAAAGTTAAACTGTGAGACAACAGAGATTTTCCTCTTTGTACAGTAATAATTGATAGAAATACAAACCTTAATTTTATTCAGGAATTCTCTTAGAACAGAACACAAAATGACCATTGACAAACGTATCCAGTTTTAACCGGTTTGACACAGACTATCCAACATTGGCACTGGGTAGATATGTGATGACCCAGCAGCTGAGTTACAGAAAAACTACCCAGCACTGAGTAAAATTATTAAAAATAACCCAATAAAATGACCCAGCAGGCTGAACCTAGCATTTGGGTGAAAAAAATACCATTTAGCATTTATTTTTTATTATTTTTTAAAATATATTTATTACCCAGCTAGTGAGAGGTTTGATACCCAGTAAATGATAAATTGTATGACTTGCATGCAAATGTCTGCCCAATGTAATGTGATTGAAGCTCAGCTTCGTCTAGCATGTTTGCACATAACTTGGACTACATTTAAGTCCTGCTGTTTTGCACCTGCTCCAAAAGAAAAGGTGATGTGCAATGTGTATTTAATTTAATTGAATTAACTGCAAATACATAAATGAGCCAATTGACCCTTCGCTAAGCCCTGCCCTCCTTAGTTACTGTTGCTACGCCTGACAAGCTTTCGCGCCTGGCACGTCTATTACAGTATGTATGCGCCGGTGTCAGACATTCCCAAGGAGATAATTAGTCATTTTTGTCAAACAGGTGAAATATCTGAGAGATCAAGACAAGGGACTGCAGTGTGCATTCGAGGGATATATCCACGACATAATATGCAACCGATTAGAGAATAATTTCATCAAAATTGAAGCTAAAGCCTGTAGGTCACAGCGCAAGCAGCAGCCGCCTCATAGGCTGACCATTCAAATGGGAAACACACAAATTGAGGAAGTGCTATGTTCATGCACAGCAGGGTAAGTAAAATTAGAAAATAATCTAGTAATTATTAATCAAACAGCTTATCTTGTGGAATAAACAAAAGACATTAGCCTGACCACTTTGCAATGATAACATTCTCCCGCTTATATTATATATATATATATATATATATATATATATATATATATATATATATATATACAGCTCTGGAAAAATTGAAGAGACCACTTAACATTTCTCAATGAAAACATTTCTCAACAAAAATGTCCACAAGAATCTGATGGGGTATTTTACACTGTAAAATCATCCTACCTGTTTATTTCATACCGGCATGACAATCTGATGGAGTATTTTGCACTGTAAAATCGTTTTCCCCAATAAGAATCCTTGATAAAGTTACACTGAATTATTTCACGTAAGTTACTCACAAATGCTAACGCGCAGTAGGATTTTTTGATGCTTTTTTAGCATGGATCGATAGATATAACTATAATTTTGCGCTACGGTAGGAAAATCTGACAAGGTAGGACAAAATGACAGAACACCGTCATTTCTCCCCTTGGGTTTTAGGTTTGGGGAAGGGAACATTTTTTATTGAATTTAATTGAATTCAAACTTTTAGGATACCGGGTATCAGATTTGCACAATCCATAAGCACAACGCTTCGGCATGTTTCCCGCTTGAAAGCTTGACAGAAATTCCGCGCCTAGTTACGGTTGCTAAGCCACGATTGGCCTGTGGCGGTTTTCGGGCATGGCTTAGCGAAGGGTCGCTATTGGTAACAATTGGTAACATACAGTAAGAGTAGAGGTATAGATTTCACATGGATAGTATAGCTCAGATAATTTGTTCTTTGAAGAATTTTATGAGAAATGTTTGAGGAAAAACATCTGGAAAGATCTTTGGGGAAAAAAGAGACTTCAGCAACCGTCTCCAAATATCTGTTCAACACTCATCTCATTGCTGTCTTGGTATTGAGATATCATCTCATGCGTGATGTTATTGCGTTGTTCCTCTGTATGTCGCCTGTTTTGAAATCAATTGTGAGCCAAGTCTCCTGTGTGCTTCATATGAGATGAGTTCCTGCCTATGCATTCCAAATCAGTCACTTATGAAGTTCCATTCAAGGATGCTGTCACGTACGTTAAAACTGCTGTTTTTAAACAGCACCATGTTTTATGTGTTGTATAAGCATTGTGTTTGTTGTGCATTGTTGGAAAAGTTTAGTAGATCTTCTATTTCAAAAAAAAAGAGAAAAAACTCAGTTCATCTGTCAACATCCCTCCACCTTGAAGGAGAGTCAATCTTAGGGTGTTAAATTTAGCATCTGCACCTTGTGCCCTGGATCTTTTCAAGTTGCTCTGCTCTTAGCACAGTGAAAGCACAAAAAGACTTGAGCTTAAAAGCATCTGTCACAATAAAGGTCATCGCATACAGGTGCTAACAAGATTAAAAATGTACAGCCAGCCACTGTGGATCTTTTCATCCTCTAAAGAAGCACCGTTTCAGACTTGCCTTTGACTCTTGCTACCCCCTGACCTCACAAGCCCATTGGTGCATTCCGGAGTCTTCCTGTGGCCTTTCTACTCTGCCTGTAGAGCTAGGACTTTCAGCATGGGTTGTAATTGGATCTTTTCCTCAGAGTATGTCTCTTTCGGTCTGTTGTCATAGAGGGATAACTGACACAAGGTGAGTAAAACCAGCATAATCAGCTTGCCCTGAGCGCTGGGAACAGTTCATTATATACAATGTTGACTTCATTCTCAAAGAACGCAGCTAGTCTGCTTTATGAATGTGAACAGATATGTATGTGTGTGCATTTCTCTCTGTCTGAGAAAAGTAGCTTTTAACTCTATAATCTCTTTTACATCACAATAGAGGAGGGTGGTGAAACAAAAATGTTCACATATCACACTCAGTTATTGTATATTATGGTAAGGTACATATTTTGAAATACATCAAATATTGTATTAAATAACATTGTGCTAATGTCTATTATTATAGATAATCAAGAGTGTAAATTATATTACAATGAAAGCAATGATTATTAGGTATTTTTATTTGGAAACTACAGAGCCTCTAAAAGAACATGATGGTGGGGAAAAATATGGGATGGGAGGAAAAAATATTTTTCAAGACTTTTGCGTAGAAGATATTTGCGTTCTCCCTCAAACTTTTGCGTTCTCTCACAAAGATATTTGCGTTCTCTTGCAAAAACTGTTGTGAGTTCGGACAAACACTTCCTGGGCAATGTCCTCCTGGCAGTGTTTCAGACAGCTCCATACGTTAACATTGGAGCGGTTAATAGAGTTTTATTTTGAACTTGGACTTAAGTATGAAGCAAAACGGTCAGTGCTGAACTCAAGGAGTTTAGTAAAGTTGGCAATATATTCACAGATTCTAAATTCCTGGCTCAATAACCCGTGAGCTAAACATTGTTAAAACACAAATAACACCTCTTTCCAATCATAGTAACATAGACAACAAGTTAAAATGGTAATTTTCCTCATCGAAAATTTGAGCCATCGAAACAACACGGTCGCACACCAACTTGTCACTTTTTAACGCACAGGGTACCCCTTTAGCGTCATTTTTCTACGCTCAGGGTACTCCATTGATTTTAATGAGAAACCTTTGGCGTTAAATACAGATGCATTGGACATGGCTATGGTCATGATGAAATTAAATATCGGGTTATGATTTTACCATTATGACATGGAGTGTACTTCTCAATTTACAGTTTTTTACAATCGCTATGACAATTTTTTCAATACTTTTAACACATTTCCTAAACTCTTAAAGGAGAACTCCGGTGAATTTTTAAGTTAATCTTGATCGTTATACCTTTGTGAGTACGGTCTATAGAAAAAAAAAAAACCCGGATTGGTGCTTGCAACACAGAGCTGTTACAGTTAATGCCCAGAGCTCCCACTCAGCTAACACGGCAGCTATGGGGGCATAATCATAAAGAGTGTCTTTATGCCTCTTAACAGACACAAAATGCAATTAAAATGTCTGTCCAACATGAACAGGGCCCTTACATGACAACGAGATGCGTTTAGAAACCATAGACTTAGCAACTTAGCCATTGTTAAAACTCACCAAAATAGTGTTTTAAACGGCAAGCTGTAGTCTCGCGCTGAAGTCCCGTGGGAACTCAGTTGTAGCTGGTTGTGATGGAGGTTCATTTGGTCAAGGAAGGAAGAAGACAGGGGTCGGCGTAACTGGGACTGGCGGCTTTATTACTCAGTTTTCTTTATTCACAAGCAACAGAAAAGCGCACGTGGGCGCACAAACTCAAGACAGGCTTTAACTTGGCTTTTCAGATTAGACACTCGGTTTCTCTCTTGCCCAAAACCACGCCCACCTCGCCACACCGCCACACATACAGAGGGGCTGGTGAACGAGTACAGCCAAATCTCAACTGGGAACTCAGTGGCATCCATTATCCAGATTATTCAAGAAACCAACAGGTAGGATATTGTATAAGGGCTTCTCCTACTGCAAAGTGTAAATACAGTTTTTTACAATCGCTATGACAATTTTTTCTATACTTGTAGAGGTTTGAAATCTTGAGATATGCAATGGCTTACACTAATAACTATCTAACATTATTCCAAGCAGCTAGTCCCATTTGTAGTGTCCATTGTCAGCCCAGCAACACAGTTCAATAAATCCACTTCAGAAACGCTGTTGAAATAAAAGATGAAAATCTTCCTCGGTTTCAGATTTACAAAAAGATAATGTGAGCTGACTAATACACTTATACTTACTAATGAAACAAAATATTCCTAATAGAATAGCTAAAAGTTAGCAGTTAGCAGGTAAGAAAACCATTCGCTTCCACAGTTCTCAAGATCCGAATCACATAATGAAAATCAACGTAACATAGCCGGAGTTGACCTGTTCTTAAAGAGGCAGTACACTATTTTACCAATATGTACCAAATCCTATAAACACATGAATTCTAGTATGCTTTTAAGTATTATTTAACATTTTAACCATTACATGAACTTCTAAATTAAATTATTTACCTTTTTAACATTACAGTTTTTTACAATCGCTATGACAATTTTTTCAACACTTTTAACAAATGTCCTAAACTCTTAATGCACCACCACACCTACCACACACAATTGGCAAAACGGTTAATTTCATGTTCAAAATCACATATTGTAAACTAAACTCTCATTGTAAACTAAACACTTATTTTCTAAATAAAATAACACACTAACACAATACACTAACACGTTCTCTTCCAACAGGAACATTTAGTCAATCATAGCACAATGTTATAAAAACACTAACACTAGATGGAATTACAGAAACTGCATTATTTTTTGTGTCAGGTCTGCCCTTATAGGACTGTATATTTTATTGATCATAGATTGTGTGTCATTTGAAGACTCTCCACATTTGTGTTTTGTTGGGTTTAGTAAATTTAGTAAAAAAAAAGTTGTTTCTTTTGCTGCAGAAATCCAATACAAAAAAATGAATAACCCATCTCAGGGTAGCTTTATAGAATGCCCTTCAGTTCCCTTTCGTTCAGTCACTACGACGTACGTTAGTGACTAACGAATGGGGGTTTCGCCTAGAAGCCTATCATCTTCGAGCATATAGAAAACGCCCAATGGCGTGCCAATGCCATGGGGCATGCGAAATTTGCATACGTAACTCCGCCTCACCGCGTGAGTATATAAGGAAGTACGTGGCAATACAGCATTATGTTTCTGCTTTCGGAGCCAAGAGTACCTCTCTTCACTCCTACAGCCTTCTGAGATTCGTCAGCTTCTTCGAGACGAGCAGCTTTCCGGTCGGTGTTGGTGTTACGGCGCGTTCCAGTGATCACATACTTCCTGCCTGCTGATCTGCGCAGTGGTCCGTCTGACAGCTGGTGTGTGCTTCCCTGGGCGCTTCGGCATCGGCCGCGAAGCTTCCTCTCACAAAAAGAGCTTGCACGTGACGCGTCCTTTTCAAGATGCCTCGTCCGTGCACTTCTGGGTGCGGTGGATTTCTCGCGTGTTCTGATGGGCACGAGCGTTGTGTGACGTTTTTGGGCTTTCAGCACGCTCAGGCAGCGCTCGTGGATGACTCATGTTCCCACTGCGGGAACATGGTCATCTCGGTGTTACGATCGAGACTCCGTGAGCTTCGTGCTGATGCCGGAGCGAGAGTCCCCTCTGCCACACCCCAATCTGCGGTCTCCAAGCGAGGCTGCACTTTGGCTGGTGGCCAGGGTGATCTGAGGGTGATGGTGTGGAATGATGCGCTGACGCTCATGCCTCGGCCCACACCCCCCTCTCAAGCACCTGACCCGCCCCGTGTTCAAGCGTCTACATCGGGGCTGGCACCTGCTGTCCCGACTGTGGCGTTTGGCGTGGCAGAGGACGAGGAAATGTCCATCGCCGCATCACAAGGTGGGCTGGAGTCATCCGAGGATGATGATGCGGCTGTGCTGCCACCTTCGGGCGTTGTAGCATTGCCCGAGTCGGACCCGGAATTGACAGCCATGTTATCTCGGGCCGCCGCAGCGCTTGGGTTGGAGTGGAACCCTCCGCCCCGACCTGAGCGTTCGCGGTTGGATTCGGGGAGCGTCCGGACACCCGCAGAGTGCTTCGACCTGGCGCGGTGATCCTAAGCACCCCTCCAAGGCCTGTAGGTTTTCGTCGTCTCTGGTGGCGAAGACCTATAGAGCTGCGGGGCAGGCCGCCGCTTCGCTGCATGCCATGGCAACTCTTCAGGCCTACCAGGCCAAGTTGCTTACTGGCAGTACGGTTCGCCCTGCACCGCTTCCGGGCGTTGCTGAGGGGTCAACATGTGCTTGTCAGGACAGACAACACGGCCGTAGTAGCGTAGATCAACCACCAGGGCGGTCTATGCTCCCGCCGTATGTCTCAACTCGCCCGCCACCTCGTTTTATGGAGTCAGAAGCGCCTGAGGTCCCTTCGTGCTGTCCATATTCCGGGAGCCCTGAACCATGCAGCCGACGAACTCTCACGGCTTCAGCCACTCCCGGGAGAATGGAGACTCCATCCCCAGATGGTCCAGCTGATTTGGGAACAGTTTGGGGAAGCGCAGGTAGATCTGTTTGCCTCCCACGACTCTTCCCACTGCAGCCTGTTCTATTCCCTGACTGAGGACACGCTCGGCACAGATGCACTGGCGCACAGCTGGCCGCGGGGCCTACGCAAATATGCGTTCCCCCCAGTGAGCCTACTCGCACAGCTCCTGTGCAGGATCAGGGAGGACAAGGAGCAGGTCCTTTTGGTCGCCCCGTACTGGCACGGCCAGACCTGGTTCCCCAAACTCTTACTCCTTGCGACAGCCCCTCCCTGGCCGATTCCTCTGAGACCGGACCTCCTCACTCAGAGACGGGGCACCCTATGGCACCCGCGTCCCGATCTTTGGTGACCCTCGGTGGTCGCCACCATCACTTCCGCTAGGGCAGAGTCCACTCGGCATGCCTATGCGTTGAAGTGGAACCTCTTCGTCACCTGGTGCTCTTCTCGCCAAGAAGACCCCTGGAAATGCCCGATCGGGTCCGTGCTTTCGTTCCTCCAAGAGGGGGTGGAGCGTAGGCTGTCTCCCTCCACCCTTAAAGTTTATGTGACCGCTATTTCTGCCTACCACGATCTCTTGGGGGACAAGAAGGTAAGTCAGCACGACCTGATCATCAGGTTCCTGAGGGGGGTGAGGAGACTGAATCCTCCTCGCTCTCCTCTCGTACCCTCTTGGGACCTCGCAGTAGTTCTAAGTGCTCTGCAGAGACCTCCCTTTGAGCCTTTGCGGTCGGTTGATATTAAGTTTCTGTCTATGAAGACGGCTCTGCTGACCGCATTGGCCTCGATCAAGAGGGTCGGGGACCTGCAGGCTTTTTCGGTTGACGAAGCGTGCCTGGAATTCGGGCCGGCTAACTCCTGAGACTCCGGCCAAGGTGCCCAAGGTTCCCACCACTCCGTTCAAAGACCAGGTGGTGAACCTGCAAGCGCTGCCTTTGGAAGAGGCAGACCCAGCCTTGGCATTGCTCTGTCCAGTACGCGCCCTTCGCGCCTATGTAGACAGAATGCAGTGTTTCAGGACCTCAGACCAGCTCTTTGTCTGTTATGGTGGAGAGCGGAAGGGAAGAGCTCTCTCAAAGCAAAGGCTGTCTCACTGGTTAGTGGACACCATTGTTTTGGCTTACCAGCAGCAAGGTCGACCATGTCCCCTTGGGGTCAGGGCACACTCCACTCGGAGTGTGGCCTCCTCTTGGGCTTTAGCGCATGGCGCCTCGCTAACAGACATCTGCAGAGCTGCAAGCTGGGCGACACCAAACACATTCGCCAGATTCAAAAATCTGGAGCCAGTTTCCAGCTATGTACTCGCCCCCCCGAGGGGCCGGTAATGGGCCAGGCTCAGGTGTCATCGCTTGCTCACCATTCCACTCCTCGGACTGGATACGTGCAATATTTTTCCTCAGGTGAGTTTCCCCGAGAGCCCTGAGTTCCTCCAGCACAGCTTATGCCGATACCTGTGTGTCTGCCCTCTCTCTAGCCCAGACCCTCGTGTCCGGCCAGGTGCCCCATGTGCATGGTTCCCCTCCGGCGACCCCCACACGAGTATTTCCACCGTTAGCCTCCCTTGCGAGCAGGTGTCTTTCCCTTGGCAAGCCCCTGCCACCCCTAGGGTTAAAAATTCCACCTGCGGCTGGTACCCTAGAGTTTTCCCATATGCAGCCCTTATCAGGTCATATGTGTACTCTTAAGTCCTCCCTACGGGCAGGCATCTTGGCATTCCTTCACTGGGATATGCTTCCCACTGTACCTTGGTATTCCTGTGTTAAGCGTGAGTCCTTCATCCGTATTAGTCTTACGACAGGGAACTCACACTTACGCAGGGCACTGGAAGACAGCTGAAGTGGCGGGATTTTATTGAACCCCCATTCGTTAGTCACTAACGTACGTCGTAGTGACTGAACGAAAGGGAACGTCTCGGTTACGGATGTAACCCTCGTTCCCTGAGGAGGGAACAGAGACGTACGTTCCGTTGCCACTTCAGCTGTGCTACCTGGAACACAGGAGTTCAGTCTTGGCTCCTCAAGCAGGTAACATAATGCTGTATTGCCACGTACTTCCTTATATACTCACATGGTGAGGCGGAGTTACGTATGCAAATTTTGCATGCCCCATGGCATTGGCACGCCATTGGGCGTTTTCTATATGTTCGAAGATGATAGGCTTCTAGGCGAAACCCCCATTCGTTAGTCACTAACGTACGTCTCCGTTCCCTCCTCAGGAAACGAGGGTTACATCCGTAACCGAGACGTTTTATTTCATTATCAGCAATCACCATGTTGACAATAGCAAGTTCCTGTTCTTCATTTAGGAGCTTTCCTCTGCCCCCTGAGGGAGGTAGATGTTGAATCCTTAGAGGGACAAAATACAGTTACATATTAGAGACCAGAGGCATACAGTCACTGAAATACATGGTACAAGTATTTACACTTTGCAGAAGGAGAAGCCCTTATACAAAATCATACCTGTTGGTTTCTGGAAAAGAAAATCTGGATAATGGATGCCACTGTGTCCCGGCTGAGATTTGGCTGTACTCATTCACCAGCCCCTCTGATAGCCTGTGGTTTATGACATGGTCTATGATAGTAGCTCTTATTTCATCAGTTACCCTAATTCTGGCCCTTCTTTGAATGTCACCATGTATTCACACTCCTCAATCCCTACCTTGCCCTTGTCCAGGCATTCCTCTCCCTTGTCCTGGTACTCATCTTCATCTCCCTCATGAAGGCATTTTTCTTACTTTCTTTGTGTTGCTCTATATTCCTTTTCCACACAAGATCAGCCCAAAGATGTCCTCTTTTACTGTATACCATATAGTCATGAGATTGAAAGAACATCAACACCTGAACAATTCCTAGATGGGAATCAGCTGGGATTTATATATTTGCATAACTTCACTCAGCTGTTTCTCAGTAACAATGAAATAAAATACAGGGGATATATTTGTGTTTCAATTCTCAATAAAAACAGCTGTTCACTTTTACTTTAGCCTATAAGGTTAGGGTTTAGAACATGGTGTTATCTGTTCTGACATACAGTGTTAAAACATTGGTAAATTTGGCAGTGAAAATCCATTGTTTTGGTCTTGGTTGAGTGTAAAAGAAGTTCAGGCATTTTAAATTTGTGTTAACTGTATGCATTTTGTTTAAAAGCAACAATAAATGTGTTAATTGTACAGCCTACACGGACAGATGTTGTGCTAACTGCGTTAAGACTTTAGGAAATGTGTTAAAAGTATTGAAAAAATTGTCATAGCGATTGTAAAAAACTGTAATGGTTTTACCAGTATGTTAGCTGGTACCAACCTCATTTGTTTAAAGAACAGGCCTACTTATTTTTTATGTGCAATTAGGTACTTGGCAAACTGCTATAGTATAACCAGCAGGAAAGCAGTGATGTGTAAACAGAATTTGGTGACAGTACAGTGCGTAACATTGAAGTTAATGATTAACGCTTTTCAGGTTTTACACTTTGCAGAAGGTCCCTTCGGACTCTCAGCCACATGCTCATACATTTATATTAGAAGGCTCATTTTGAGGAAAATTGGCTTTGTAGCTCGTGGTCTACGTTACTATGATTGGAAAGAGGTGTCATTTGTGTTTTAACAACATTTAGCTCATAAGTTATTGACCTGGGAAGTTCGAATCTGTGAATATACTGGCAATGATCTCTTAAAGTCCAAGTTCAAAATAAAACTATTAACTGCTCCATTTTTAACGTAAAGAGCCATCTGAAACACTGCCAGCAGGACAGGAAGTGTTTGTCCAAACTCTAGAGAACGCAAAAGTTAAAGGGGTCATGAACTGAGAAATCAACTTTCCCTTGAGATTTTGATATATAAAAGGTCATGGTAATATAAGAATATCCTGTAAGTTTCAGAGCTGAATACTTCCTTGTCAGTCAAAGAAAAGCTTTTATTGACATCAGGCCCAGCAAACAATCGATTTCAGAATATGCCTCACCTTGACGTCATCGTGTGGTGAAACACCGCCTCAACAGAATAAGATCAATGCCTACTTCATTACTGCCTGTTTAGCCCCGCCCACCAATTTGCACAAAGCAATAAACATGCCCATGCCATTGAGGATTACAATTACTGTGCAGTGCCTGGGCTCAACAGCAATGCAACATGTAAGCATGTTCATTCTAAAGCCTGATCTGAGATCAGTGATTTCTGATAAGATAAGATTAATGTACAGTCAGATGTTCTTTGTCTGTGTGTCAGTAAATCAGACTAAACATCAACTTGCGTTGTTTCTCTTAGTAGGATGAAAATAATCTGTTATTTAACAGTGATTAAATTCTATAAAGAAAGTGATCAAAGAAAGCTCCCTTTGCAATCGTTTGAGCGGCGCACGCTGGAGCTGGAGCAAACAGGATAGTTTATCAAGTCAAGTCAACTTTATTTATATAGCGCTTTTTACAGTGCAGATTGTTTCAAAGCAGCTTCACAGTGTTAAACAGGAAAATAATGCAACAGAATTTGATTCGGCTGTTCAGCCGCTCTGGAGAAAACGGTGATGTCATTTCAATTATCACACAGTAACAATGTGGGCATTAGATTAGTAATTAGATCAGTAATTTAGTTTAAATGGTTAATTTAATTCACTAATTAGATTTATTTGGATATTTAGTTGAAAATGTAGTGTCCCCAACTGAGCAAGCCAAGCCAAAGGCGACAGTGGCAAGGAAACCAAAATCCCATCAGGTTACAACAAACAATACTCGACAAAGACAGATGGCAAACATGAGGGCTTAAATACACAAAGACTAATGACTTAACAAGACACACCTATGAACAATCAGACAATGAACCAATGACAGAACTGAACTGAGAACACATGACTAAATCAACCAATGACAACACGTGTGTTCAAAATCGGCTGTGGCTGGATGCAACCGATCGGCGAGAGCAGCCGCATGCAGGCGGGGAGGAGCTGCAAACGGAGACATGAAGTCAGACACTTTCTGCTTCCCGCAGTGACGCTCGCGCTGTGTTTGCATACTTTATCACAGCTGAAGTGAAATAAATGCAATATTTATCAATACACAGATGTTTCAGAGACATAATTGTCATGTAATACTTTATGCACTGCTTAATACAGCATGTGTTTTTATAAGAATAAAGTTCAACATATAAGCCTACACTATCAATGAAGTGGGGTCTACGTTTTGTATCAGTTTTATTTTGATAAACATTTATTTATTTTGATAAAAGGAGGTTTTACTGTTATAAACAGCATTTTAGAATAAACATGAAAAACACGTGATCGCTGTCATGCGGTGAATCTGGCCAATCGTGGAACAGCTGTGTCGTCATCAGAGTCCGTGCAGTCTGGTGCAGCCGCTATAGAGAAACTGCACCGGCTGTATTAGCCGACTGCTCTTGAATTGCTTTCACTGTACTTTGATACCATACGTCACTGTCACGTGGCGTCAGTGCTGTCTCAAGTCGGACAACATTTCTAACCGGCATGCACTGCTTCAAGTCGGCCGCCGATCGGTCTGTGCATCACTGCATCAAGTCGAACAAGCCTAACATGACACAAGAGACTAGAGAATCACATGACAATGGAGCACATGGCAGGATCACATGACAAACAGAAACACATGACAAAACCAGGAAACATGACACAGAACCAACACTTGACATTACAGCCAATCACAGCAGTGGGTGTGTACACTGAAGTCTCCCAGTGGACATGCCCCTAAAATGGAGCGTTCAGAGCAGAAGGCTAAAATCAGGGGAGGAAAAATTCCTTTTACATGTGACACAATGACAATTTTTGATGTAAAAAGCATTCTACCGTTATAAGTGCACCCCAGGAAACATTATAAAACAATAAAAAAAAACACAGTTCATGACCCCTTTAAAAAAAAAATCCTTCCATCCCATATTTTTCCCACCATGTCCCTTTAGGTTCTCCATAGGAAACTGACTGACGTGAGTTCAAAATAAAATGCAAGAAACATCTAAGACTTTAGTTTTTAAATTCTTAAATTTAGTTTTTAAATTCTGATTGAATGAGGCTCATGTAATGCCACAGCCAATATGCACATCAATTGCAAACAACTCAAAGCAGAGTTTAACAACACCCCTCAATAATAAGTTCTTCATTTTCTTCAGTTGATTGGAACAAATCACATTCTGTATTGTATATTCATTACTCTATGTTTCTTCAACTCTCTGACAGGTAAATAATGTAAAACAGTCCAATCCACTGACAGCCCAGCAAATAGATAAAACATATTTCAAATTCTCCCGAGCACATATATATACTGTCATGCCACCCATATTTTTATCATGACGTTGTTCTTCATTCTGAATGGTTGACACTGATTAATTTCTTGTAACTGCATGACTATAGATTGCAATACAGTGCAGAATCACTTTTATACTTGTTGTTTCAGAAGTTACAAACCAGTAAATGTTGCTCTACACATGAGAGCGGTTTAGAGAAGAAAATGTCTGGAGACAGGGGCCGAAACCAAAACCTTCCTAGTTGGCAATTGATGTTGAAAAGACATCAAATTGACATCAAACATTGATGCCAAAAAACAGGTCAAATATGAAAATTAAAAAACTTGATGCCCATTTGACATATTCTCGACCAAAATAATGACATAAAAGTAATAAAATGCTGAGAATGTTGTTAAGTCTAGTGCCTTAGGCTATTCCCACACACTCTCCCTCTGCCAAAATCCAGGATTGAACCAGGAACCTTTAGATTTTCAGTCTAATGCTCTCCCAACTGAGCTATTTAATCCATGTCAGTTTTAATCCTGACGTGTCATATACATTTTTATAATAATTAATTGAAAATTGTCATTGTAACCCTGTAAATGTATGACATAGTACTGTAATGTGGTATTGCAATTATATTGTAATGACAGCAAATGTATTGTAATTATACATTATTATGGTATCACTGTGAATAAAAAATAAGGATAATATATAGTACTTTATGTGGGTTTACAGCAAAAATGCTGTTTGTCATTGTTAATAATGTAATAATGGATTACAGTTCAATGTAGTAATGTAGTATCATTTTTAATCACTGCATTGCTTCCATTTCAACATGGGTAATGCAAATAAAATTGGAAACCAGACTGAAATAGATTTTTTTTTACTATTGAAGGTAAAGTCCATCCACAGCAGTTTGTTACAGTTGGGCACATGCACAAATCCAACGGCTACACACGATTCAGGAGGAGATGTGCCAAGTGGATGCATTTCGAGGTCTCAGTTAAGAAAAATGTAATGTTCAAATTTAATGAAGCTGACGACGTACCTGAAACATACTAATCATTGATGTCAATGTGATGTCAAGATGACATCAATTTGATGTCTAAAACATGACATTGATTTGATGTAAATTGAACGTCAAACATCTTGGCCTACATATACATTAAACCAATGTCAGTGTGGGATTAACTTCCTATATTCACCCAATTACCACTGGAAGAAATTGCCATCCAAGCTGAATTTAAAATGACGCAGCATTGATCAAGTCTTGACTAATATTTGATGTCAAATTGATATCAATGTGTCTGCTGGGTTGATAAGCGCCACTAAATGCAAATGTTTTGGTCAGTAAATAAATGTTACAGGTCAGTTGACATATTAAAATGCTTGAAAAATTAATGATTTAAAGTTTTTTTTTTCGGTAACACTTTCTATGAAGCCTGTATTTATAATCCATTATAAGGGAATTCTTAAAGCATTATAATACATGCATAATGCCTTACAAACAACCTTATAAAATGCTGAATCATCTGACAAATAATCATAACAACAGTTACAATACATTATAATACTATTATAACTTTTAAGAGTACAATGCATTATAACACCAGATAAAGCCTGCATTATAATGCATCATATGGTATTCTTAGTGTATTATTATGCCTTATAAATAACCTTGTGTTGACTGTGTTGTATCATCTCCTGAATAACCATAAGAACAGTAATCCTATTTGTAATTATAACTATAAAGAGCATGATGATTTATAAAACACAATGTACATAATTGTTTCCACTTAAGTTATAATGGATTATATTTCCCATAGTTTTATACGTTTTACTTTCCCAAGTCTCATATCTTGACATTGATAGATCTTAAGATAGTAGACTGCTTTAAGTAAAGCCATAATATATCATGAAGTGGTTAAGACATTTCCCTTAAGGTAAAATCAAAGCTGTGTGGAAAAGTACAAATGAACAATACATTCACAAAGCAAATCATGCTTTATTAATAAAAAACGTAAAATTACAAGATTTTACCAAATCTAATACCTATGTATAGCCTGACAATCCAGACCCACATCAAGATGTTGGGTCTGGAAACTCACCATTGACAGTGCTCAATCCGAGGGGCGGGATAAACGGTTGTCTTTCAAATTCCCTCTGCACGCAATTGGATAGGGCCATGATCGCCACAACCAACCAGAGCAAAGAAGAAGGTGAAGCCGAGCTAACTTTAGTTGATAGACTTTCACCGTATCATGAATGAAGTTCCAAGTGTCCAACCAAAGGGAACACTAATCACAATTATGGTGAGAGGAAGTGGAGGATATATAAGTGATAAGTCTATAAAATATTGCCCCACCTCAAAAACACTTTGCCCGCCCGCCCACCCGTCCGCCTGTTTGTTTTTTTTGCTTTGGCAAAATGGTACTCAAACCAGTCAAGTAATGTTTACTTGAGTTTTCTAAATAATGAAGGCATAGCATGCAAATAGTTCAGATTACTTAATTGTTTTAAGTAAATTCAACAAATTATTGGACATTAAGTAAAGTTTACTAAAAAAGTCTTAGCAAGAACAACTGTTGAATTTTACAGTGTAGGCAAAACTTTGAACATATCTTCTTTTCTTAAGATTGACTTCAGTGCCGTTCTTAGTTCTTTTCTCAAAGAAAAGCTTAACTCCAAGTCTTCCAGAGTTGCGGCCAAAGCCAATTCAAAAGACTGCTGTTCTTCAGTTTCTTTGTTTACGAGTAGCACGCAGAACCTCCGCAACTCTGCCGTGACGTGCCATCATTATGTTAAGCCCGCCCACTGACTCTACACACGCTGTGATTGGCCTGACCAGAGTTTGGTTTTTCCAGCTCTCAGGTCTACTAGACTACACTAGACTTGCTAGAGTTGCTAGACTACACTCGCGCAAATATATATTTTCTGGCGCTAGGCTGCATCTAAATTTCTAGGCTAACCTATGTAGTAATATAGGAATATTTATATTTAATAGGTAGCTTGATTTATATATACAAACAGAAACTATAAATCAGAAGGTCAATTCCATTTTAACAAACATTTTCAATTTATATTTACAAGTGTTATAACGAGTGTATGTGCAGCTAACTGTTTATTTATTTATTTATGTCCCACTTATTGGTTATTTTTGTTCTTGTCCTGAAAATTATAAGGAAAGGTACATATATACATATACAATATAAACCGTTACAGTTTGAGGTGTTGTTTTACAGTCTGGTTAACCACATTCATGTAATTGACAGGTGTGGTGAAAAGTTCATTGTCAACAGTGGTATAAATGCAGTAATTGACACCAGTCAAGTAAATTATTGAAATTTGTCCAGGAGTCCATAAGTTCCCCTGCCCATTCAGTCTTGACAGATAATAGTAAAACGAACTGGCTTGCTGTCTGAGGAGGAGGCTCAAACCTGAAGCTCGGCTCACGCTCCGAGTCAAAAACCCCCCACTACGGAACTGCACTTAGGAGGAAAGTGAGATTTAGGGAGGAGAACGGGGAGTTTGTCAATGGGATGACGCTGTGTTTGCCGCTTATACAGTACATACGTAATGATGATTGACAGGAGTAAATGTTTAGCCTTCTCCTGAAAATCATAAAAATAGCATGACAGGTGTGCTTTAGTTTTTGCTAATTTAGCGGTCTACTGTCAATTATTTCTTGGTTTTCTATATTAATCCCTGAAGTAATCTCAACATGGCTCTTTTCTATAAATTTGGCATGGGCCACAATTTTTTCAGAAGGCCTTGCCAAACACCAAAAGCCTCTGGCTTGGCTTGGTCAGTTGGGGACACTAAATATTTCTAAATTTTTCAACTAAACATCGAAATAAATCTAATTATTAAAATAAATTAACCATATAAACTAAATTACTGATCTAATTACTGATCTAAAGCCCACACTGCCACTGTATGATAATTGAAATTAACTGATGACATCACCATTTTCTCCAGAATGGCTATACGGCTGAATAAAATTATGCTGCATTATTTTCCTGTTTAACACTGTAAAGCTGCTTTGAAACAACTGCATTGTTAAAAGCGCTATATAAATAAAGTTGACTTGACTTGACTTGACCAAAACATCTCTTGGATTCTTAAAAAACTCTTCTGTTTTACATGTGGAACTAAGTGTGTGCCATCTGGTGACCTAACTGCTACCAGTTCTCTCCCGTTGAGGCAGTGTGTGCATGAATGCTTCACTGGGCATTTGCGGAGAAAGCCCCAGCCAAAGAATAATTGAATATAGTACAGTCAATTTCTCTCTCCTTCTTGTTACACATTCAATGTATTCCAGCTCCAGTTGTGCAAATATTGCAAACATATTATGGCCTTACCCTATCTTGACAGTTCACCTCCTCCCCAAGCGCTCACTGCAGGGCATTTATTATCTTAATGGATACAGACAGCAGTGGGCCGGAACCAATGCTGTAAACCAATTGCGATAGGAATCCACAGGGATACGAATTCACGTCCCCTCGCCTGTGACGGTATGTGTGTGTAGTGCGTTCTTGGCTTGCGTTTGTTAAAATGAATGAGCTAAATACTGTTGTCTTGGGTGAAGACTGTATCAAGGCATCAGGAAATCAAAACATGGTCAAGTTTCAGGTAAAGGAATGAGGTGAGGACTCAGAAATGCAGAGTAATGCGCTTTTATTGACAATAAAACAAAACATGACAACAGGAAAGCACAAGGCCAATACATGATCCGCATGCTACACAGAACACAACACATGCAGACCGAAGAGCACATGGCCCAAGCAAACTTGAAATCGTACACTCACACGAGACAAAAGCTCATGGAGAATAAGCAAATGTTCTTCCAACGCTCACAACAGAAGGCAAACACATGGAGCATGAATGTCCGAACCCCGGCACAGAACTCTCATGGTCGGAAGAGCGCATGGCCCGAGCAAACTCTGAACATGTCAAACTAACAGTAAACAAGATATTTTCACCAAATTAGTAAAGAAAAAAAAAAAAAAACTTTGAGCATGTGGAAAGCATTTATTTGTTTGTACAGGGTACGCAATACATGCAATTTGCCAAAACATAAACAACTTTTAAAAGTTTGATATTTTTAGGTTATAGATATATGAACAATGTTTACTCAGTTGACAGATACTGATGCAATGACAGTTTGTTTTTAATTTGAAAAGGTAGATGCTATATTGAGTGTAAATATTGGTAGATACTGCTGCACCAAGTAAAAATAGCAACAAACTGCCTCTTGTTCACAAAAAGTGTAAATAGAAGTAATATACTGTTTGTACTAAAGGTAATATATATACATATATTTTAAAAATGGTGTGCAGAGTTAATGAAAAAAAGCCTGTTCCAAAAAGGTTGACTGTTTTCACTCTATACATTGACACTTCCAATACTTATAAAGTTATATACTTACTGTTGAAATTACACAAATTAGGAAACCATAATAGGGGCACTATTATGGTTTCCTAACTTTTGTAATTTCAACAGATTTACTTGCATCAAAGGTCAAAAAGCACTTTCATTTTCTCATAATATACATTGCAAATCAATGTATATCAAATCAATTGCAAGTCAAAGTTCAATGATTCTCAAATGACTCATCGGATGCATCAGTCTCTATTAATCCCTCCTTTCCGTGAGCCTGCTCAGCTCTGA
Organism: Romanogobio albipinnatus; assembly: GCA_023566225.1. NCBI lineage: Eukaryota > Metazoa > Chordata > Actinopteri > Cypriniformes > Gobionidae > Romanogobio > Romanogobio albipinnatus. The sequence goes on along the minus strand of CM042245.1, from coordinate 31,432,912 downwards.
TTGGTGTGTGTTGGACTTTTTTAACAATAATTACCATGGTTGTACTTCAGCTCAGGAGGATTCCTCAATTATCTGTACTCATTGTACACAGTGTTAAGAGAGTAACAATGACGTCGATTGTACCATATCAATCCGAGTGCAAGTCCAATGATGAAACATTGGAAAAACGTATTCAACCTGAACCTCCGTCAACTTGAGCAGGATTTTTCTCAGTGATAAGCTACTCAGTTTGAGGTACATTATGAGATGTGGCAACTGTAATTCCTCACAATGTAATTCCTCACAATTGGCATTAACAAGTGTATGTCCATCAACTAACCCATGTGTGTGTATATTTCTAATTTGTTGCGGTGCACATGCGGTGTATCATGAATTGTATCAGTAACAGCACGTACGTTAATCGAGCACTAACATGATTGACTGATGTAACATTACATTTTGCAAAACAATCTTTACTCAAAGTAGTTCACGAGTTCACACTTACATATAATTTATGGAGAGTAATTTAAATGCGTATTTGGCGTGCTGTCCGGGGGGAGGGCTTCGAGCTCGGAATATGGCCCGAACCCAAAGTACCCCCCGTGTATGTAAGTGGTTGATGAATAAAAGTGGTGAAAAAGGGGTGGTGAAGGGTTGCTGGAAAACTGTCAATGAACAGAGGCAAGACTGCTGCGTGTATATATACACCTCTTATTGATGATTAGCTGATTGCTCTCCACCTGTGTCAATTATCTGAACGTGCTCCTCCCGAACTTTGTTTATAAAACATCATTAAGAATGACAGACAATCTGCATTGATAGACAGTTTTAGGTAATATTGGACACACAGCTGATTTTCAGAAGTATTTCAGTAAGGCGGTAATAACGTGAGTTAGCCGGTTATCCAGGGACCTATACAATGTAAAACACAAAACTACGTATTTTGAACACCCGTTAGAAAACATATACATCCATAATTAATCATACTTAAAGGTTGTGATTCTGAGAAGCAAGCTGATTCAAATAAATTGGGTAATGACCCATCTTTCCAGAGCAAGCATTTTGCCAATCCCACATTGAACTCCGAGATTTGAGAAGCAGTCGTCAGTAAAATGACGTGTTTGTGGACATGTTAAGTTGTTCGCAGACGGACAACGTACAACATAGGCGGTGCGAAGCATTATGCGAAGGTCAACATAAGCATTATGCGAAGGTCTTTTCTAGTGACATTGAACTGTCACGCAGTGGGATTCGAAACACAAACATATAGGCGTTTCACAGTTGATTACTTATTTTAAAAAACAATAACACTTTAGACTTTACAACTTTGCAGAACATTTACATTCACAAACAGCTATATTACACACGGCATGAAAGGGAATATTCGAAAAACCATAATAGGGGCACTTTAAAGGCTACATGCTATAGTTCAAATTGTATTTGTTAATGTATTAATGTTTAAATGTGGTAATAAAATAATGAATACTGTTCAGTAAAATATAGCTGTGGTAATTTTTCTGGTATTGACTACTGAAATACTGATAGGATATCATGTCTTTATATGTGCATGTGGTTTAGTTCATAATTAGTGCAACTGTAATGAGGTGAAGTCCTAATTTAGTTAAACACCTTGGTTTGAAGGTGTGTCAATGTTTATTAGTTAATTAAAGGGGTCATATAATAGTACATGCACTTTTACAAGTTGATTGTACGGAAATTTGTGTTGGCAGTGCCTGTACACAACCATCCTATAATGATAAATATCCATCCAGTGTTTTTTTTTCATCTCCTTATATGTTTTCCCCTGTCTCAAATCGAGCCGTCTGACCGTGTGATGTCACACGGTGTCCGCCCCTCCCACGATTGTTGATTGACAGCAGCGTTTTAACACAGACCTGCCCTGAGCGAGCTGTCATCAGTTCTGTTCTTGGGTGTAATAATGAACACAGCAGTCATTTTGATGTTCCTAAATCCGAACTGCTGAAGACGCAGTGGCTGAGTTTTGTTTTCGAAGGGATTATTCCCCCCGATCAACGTCACTGCTTTCATGTTTGCGCAAATCATTTCTCACTAGACTGCTTTATAAACGAGGGTCAGTATAAAGCAGGTTTTGCTAAGAAGCTGCTCCTGAAAAAAGGATTGGTACCGACTATTTGTGTTCCTGCTGCACCTCCAGAAGAGTGTAACATTTTATTAACCTTTATATTCATCTTTGCAAATCGCTTGCACACTTCATAATGAATGCGACTAAAGTTTACAGGGTAAGTTACATTACGACATGCTTTATGTATGACATTCTCAATATAATTCATAATTCCACGTTTATAATGAACAACGTGTTATTGTTATTACAAACTGTGTACGCTGGTGATAAAGTTAACGTGGTAACACTACAATCTGTCAATGAACTAACGTATACATCAGTAAATTCGTATCTCACTATGCTACCCTGCCAGTACAAAGATAGATCAAAGTGACAGTTAACCAACCATTCAGAAACGTTATAAATGTCAGAAACTGTCGAACTTTGTTGGGGCAGTCATCTTGTTCTGGGTCCGACTCCAGTTCAAATTGATACGGTTGCACAGATGTGTCCTCAGAGACTCCCGTTGCCTTTCTTTCTCGAAAATAATATACCTTCAACTGTTGTCAAGGCAACACTCCACGTGTGTTGTGTCGAATGCGAACGCGAACGCCCCACAGAACAGAGGGGCGGGTTGAGCAAAGCTCATTATCATGCACTGAAATGGCTTGCTGAAAACAGCTGTTTTTGACCAGGTAAAATTAGTGTTTTCTTACAATACTAATGAGAATTTTTAATTAAAGTATATTACAAACTTTTCATTTAGACACTAAAGAATCATATTAACGTGTACAAAAATGGCATTATATGACCCCTTTAAAGTTCACTTGTCATTCTTTTTTTAACATAAATTGGAAATCGCATGAGAAATATTAAATTGTTTTGTTTTTTGTTATTTCCCATCATACATAAGTAATGGAATATTAATGTGGTTTAATGTTTCCTGGTGTGCTGTGGGTGGGTAAACACGTTAACTTACCTGGACATTGATATTCCTGATCAGATAGTAAGGTGTCCACAGAGAGGCTGAGAACACTTAATGCATCAAGAAATAAATGCTTCAGAGTATCAAACGCTTGACAACGTGTCAGTGAGTCGAAGGAAGTGGGTCTTCTAAAGACAGGAAGTCTCATAGGAGTGCTGCATCCCTGGTGAGGTGTCAGCATCATCTCTCCCACTGCTAGAGTTGAAGGATAAAAGCTTGTGCAGTAAAGCATTTGTCAGATGGTCCACACACTGGAGTTCTGGGGTGGTTCCATACATTTGATACACTGACTGATATATAATACACATATAACTACAGTATAAAAAGCTTGTTATATATAGTTAGATTCAAAATGATAATATTATTGAGCTTGAAAAACCACACAGTTGGGGATAGGGAAAACAATAATATAGCTGTGTTAATTTTAATGGAAATCTGAAAATCCATGTATCATATTTGTATCTTTGCATGTGCTTTAGTTCATAATTAGTGCAACTGTAATGAGGTAAAGTTCTAATTTAGATAAACACCTTGGTATGAATGTCAATGTTTATTAGTTAATCAAAATTCACAATTCTTTTTGTGTTGTTGTATGAATTGGAACTCGTATGAGAAATATTACACTGTTTAGGTTTCATTTATTTTACATCATACACAAGTTATGGAATTTCAGTGTGGGATTAATTTGTGCTTGATTGTGTGGTTTAATATTTCCTAGTGTGTGAATGTCAATGATTACTGAACTTGATAAACCTCACACTGCAGTTGTAAATTTGTAACCTGCAATTGTTTTCTACCTCAATCTATTTTTACTTGATTTATAGGATTTAGCTACTTTTGTTGGTGTAACATCACTATTGCTTTTATTTCCAGTACACTTAAATGTTATTAGCTAGCTCTATTCCAACACACTTTCTGAATTATTTTAAAGGTGCCCTAGAATGAAAAAAATAAAGGTCCCATGGCATGGATTTTTTAATTATTTTATATATCTTTTTTTTACATTTTTACATCAAAACATTTCATAATTTAGAAATAAAAAGCATTTTTCTATACTGATATTAGGCCTCTGGCTTGAATGCTCTGTTTCAAGGGGCGTGTCTGCTGTGAGACTTCAGTAAAAGAGGCCACTGTTGTGATTGGCTGACATCTTTGCATTTAAAATGAGTATTAGATTATGTGGCGGAGGGGGTGTGGTTTAGCGAGATCTGCACGTACTGCCAGTACTAGAGAGAGACGGGCTGCATGTGGACCAGAGAGACGCAGAGCTGGATAAAGATTGCTGAGAAAGTTTTATTGTACTGAGTTGTTGAGAGCGTGAGTTTATTTTCTTTGTATCTGAGAGTTCTGAATAAACACGAGTCCCAGTCACGCGACCTGTCGTCTTCCTCCTTATTCTACGTACTTTGTAACATGTGGGACCCTCTAAACTATGTTTTTTTACCATCACTGAAGATTGAAATTTTATTGTTTAATGTTATTTTTATTTGGTATTATTATGTTTTATTATTTTTTATAATTATTTGTATAATGTAAAATGTAAAGTCAGGCTGTTTCTGAACATGTGTCCCAAGGAGAGACATGGATGAGCTATATTTGATACAGGAATGTGCATACTTACAGAACATGTTTCCACTGATGCATACAGTAGCATGCATCTGTTCCATGATGTATTGTCAACTGATTCTTTATAAGGAAAGTGGATTGTGCAACATATGTAAGCATGATGTATACGCTCTATTTTAAACATAGGACGCATGTTTCTCTTCCTTCTAAGGAAGTTTCCTCCTAGTAAGATCCTCTGCTAATAGTATATAACATTCAAATTGAGTGTCCTGCCTCAGATGGGAGATGGAAGATGGGAGACGAGAGAGAGAAATGGAAGACGGGAGAGAGGGACAGGGGAGGATGGAGAAGGGAGAGGGGAGAGAAATGGAGGAATGGAGAAACATACAGCTGGCATGAGACAGGAACTTTTCAATGTCTCTACTATGTCTGACATATAAAAATAATAAATAAAGAGATCTCTTGGCAAATTACTGGTATCCGGTCCTGTGATTCAATCATAACGGGGACAAAGCTGAATTTTCAGATCAACAATCACAGTCGTCGAGATGAACGAATCGTCAAACTGTTGATTATAGCATTATTTTATGATCTATTCCCATCACATGAACGGCTGCAGTGATGAGCAGTCTTGTTGATCACGTGAATGCAGTGATCTCATCATTGCAGCGCGTTTTCTCTCACAGAATGCTTTCACCACAACTAACAGCAAACACTGCATCGACAGGAATACAGTAAGAGCTCTGTGCAGCATAACAGCGTCATTCATTATAAGGGCAGTTTGGGCAAGTGTGCAGATACACTTGCGACGTGTGATTGACAGATCCGAACATTATAAAGAGTGTTCTTTGATCGAACAGGGAAGATTACAGATCGGCTCGTCTGAGCTCTCATTTTCTTAAAGGCAGAGAAAGACAGCTAGAACTCGGTTTACACCTATCAAATTTTCTAGCCACTTGGAGAGCATATACAGGCAATAGGAACTCATATTAATGTTAAAAAACCTTATACAATTAAAATTTCATGCCATGGGACCTTTAATTAACCATGGCATAGTTGAATAACAAGAGTTCAGTACATGGACATCACATACAGTGAGTCTCAAACACCATTGTAAATCTTGTTTGCGAAAAACACCACGGAAAAATAGGCGAATCTCGACATAACAATGACTGTTACGCAACAGTCGGGATCATTAATATGTAAGCCCCCAACATTTGCATATACCAGCACATGTTCAAGGCCAAGCGGAATTGCACAGGTGAATCATCGGGAGTTCTGCAGGTATTGTGAAGAAACAAGTGTCACGCGAAGATAGCGAAAATGGCAGATCATAGAAATAAATTTTATGTTCCAGGCTGTGCAGGGGACGTGAGGACTTTTCATACCTTTCCCACAGGACAAAACTGTCAACAGGCATGATTGATGTTAATCTATAACCGGATACCATGACAATTTAATTAAAAGTTGTTTGTTTGCTTGGCCCATTTCACCACAAACAGTTTTCCTAACCTGGGACAATATCAAGCAGGCTTCGCTCAGTGTCTGATATTGAAAAGGGGCAATTAAAACTATATTCACGCAAGCAGTAAGTAGGGATTTTATCCACTTATTGACTGTCTAAACAATTTCTGATTAAATTGAAAGTTTCTTAGTGAGACAACATTAACGATAATATCCCCTGTGTTGTCTAGATCCAACGCACAATGTTAATACAGTAACATTAGGATACTCCAAGTAGCATACATAACAGTTTGACAAATGACAAAGGTTAATATTATTTCCTGCCAGTGTTGTCATATAAATCTACAAAATACAACCGTAGGTACATATGGCAATCCCTTTTGTCGGATAGAATTATAATTTAGCCTATATTTCTTCAATACTTAACCCAGGAGCTAACTATGTTAATTTAGATGCTTATAGCTCACTCGATCCTTCTAGCTAACGTCACCTTCTCCACCACTTAAGTCAGTCATTTGACAAGGCATCTAGTCAATTTGTTAAAAAAAAAAAAACTTTACTGTACTGTACAAACAACATAACAAAGACATATGACTTTTTGACTTATGACAAACTGTGCTTGTTAGATGGTTTCTTCCCCTAGACAGGTCAGAATAAGCTTCAATTGGTATGTTTACATTTTCACAATCTGATTTCATTTTCTAAAAAGTTTTAGAATTTTATATCATATTTTGATGCAATTGGTCTGATGCAGTTGTTTGAAACACCAACCAGAATGCTAACTCAGACACTATTAGACATAATGAATGTGTCTGGGATTTAACACTCTTCTGGGGAATATCACGCTGACTTACATTACATAAAGCACAGACTGTCAGTGCCGAACTAGAGCTCTATTAACGCTGTGTAAGCTGTGTGTGTAAGAGGGATATTGTGTAGAATCATATCTGACACGGTGCAGTTGTATGAGAAGTCTAAAAGAGGACTAGCTTCACATTTTCAGGGGCACTTTACAGTCGTACTGAATTTGCAGCCATTTCTCCAGTTAAATTGTGGCTGTGGGCTATGCTCAGCCAAGAATCCTCACTCTGCTTGGTAGATGAAAGGCTAATTTCTCAGCGGGTTTCCTTATTGCCTCATCCTCGTTTATTAAAGTTACTCTAATTTCATTTATTAGGCAGAACGCAATCACATGCTTGCAACTACGCGTTCTATTTTCTTTATTTTCTCTCGCCTCACCAAAAGCTCAACTAAAAAACGAAATAAATAATTTTATAAATATATATATATATATATATATATATATATATATATATATATATATATATATATATATATATATATATATATATATATATATTCTCTATATTTTTTTTAACATTCTACTAACTAATGTCAACTTATTCTACTAACTTATTACTAATTCTACTAATATTCTAATGAGAGTTAGTTGACATTGACAAAGAGATTTATTCAGAAATTCATACTGCTCCTGAGACCCACGACACGTAGAACAGGCCACATCTGATTATATTTACATGTATTCGTTCGGAAGATGCTTTAAACGATTTACAACACATTCAAAGTATACATTTTATCAGTATGATGTGTGCTTGGGATTCAAACCCTTGACCTTCACCTTGCTAGAGCAAAGCTAGTAGAGAAATAGAATAATATGTTGGGAATATGATTTCCTCCAAATGAATGCATAAAATAACAAATACATAAATATCCCAGATGCCCTTGACCGTGCACTATTAAATAAAACATTTGGCCAAAAGAATATGGACAAAGCCCTAGAGACATTGCGGGCAACCGCATAAAGAGAAAAGCATTATGGATATAGATAGTCTGTAAGTTCTTGGCAGCATTTCTCAGGATTTACAGAAGTGTGCATTTGTCAAAAGGGATCAAGTCTATATATGCCCAACCTTCCTCTAACCCCCTGAGTCATTGTGGTATAATATGGTGGTCTAAAGAGAGATCAGAATCATGTAACTGCCATTTGCTGTATGTATACAGATGCACGCGTTCACAGTGAGACACCCAGGCAGACCATGCACTTAAGACGTGGTATTACAGCTCACTGCAGAGAGGACAATAATGGCCCTATCCATCAAACACAGTCACCAGGCATGGCACACCCTTCCTTTAAAGCAGAGAGAGAGAGATAGAGAGACAGGTCATCATAGCTCTGTTCCAAAACCTAGTGAGCTGTCTACTTCCCGCATGGGCAGCAGCCTTCTAAGGCAGCGTCCTTACTGAAATGGAACCTCATAACACCATATCCTAACCAGATACAAATAGTTTTCAGTGAAAAGCAATTTGTCTGGACTGAACACAAAACCGCTGCATCACATGACGGTAGCACACTATTTTGATGGTCCCTTTTGAACATTCTGTAAGTTACTTTACAACTTTGTCAACTGGCTCTCATTAGAGTATTAGTAGACTGTCTGCTTAATATCTGCTAACTCTTTATTGTGATCACCCTCCAAAAGACATTATACTGACTATAAGTAACTCTGCAACTACATGTCAACTTATAACCCTAACCCAAGTACTAATACTCGACTAACACTCTAATGAGAGGTAGTAGACATGTAGGTGCACCGTTAATTATAATCAACAGAATGTGTTAAAGGGACCATCAAAATAAAGTGAAACCCACATGACAAACCAGTCAAAACATACTTGTCTACTATACAGTTTTTGAAAGAAGTATCTTATGCCTACTGCATTTATTTGATAAATAAATAAACATAAATATTGTGAAATATTATTACAATTTAAAATATTTTCTATTTTATTGTATTTAAAAAAAAAAAAATGTATTCCTGTGATGAAAAAGCTAAATCTTCAGTGTCACACAATCCTTCAGAAATCATTCTAATATGCTGATTTGGTGCTCAATTATTAATAATTGTTCTTATTATTATTAAGGTTGAAAACATTGCTACTTTTTGCTGCTTAATATTTTTCTGATTTTTTTTTGTTTCAGTATTCTTTGATGAACAGAAATAAAAATAAAAAATATTTTTTTTTAAAAACAGCATGTATTAGAAATGTAACGTGTCCCTGCTGAAAACGTTTGTTTCTTTGTTTTTGAGCATGAGACTTTTTTTTTTTTTTTCAAAAACTTCTAAAATAAGTTTTACTGAAGTTTTGAACAGTGGTGTATATAGCATTACTTATCCTTTGGACCTGCCATGTTGGAATTGTGCCTCATGGTTTCCATCAGACAGGTTTTATTTATTTATTTATTTATTGAATTTGTGCCACAGAATAAAACATTTTTAAAGTTAATTGCAACTTTTTATCTCGCAATTATGAGCTTATATCTCGCAATTCTGACTTCTTTTCTCAGAATTGTGAGATAAAAACTTAAGAGAATAATACTTTTTTTCTCAGAATTGCGGGTTTACATCTCACAATTTTGACTTTATATAACGCAATTCTGACTTTATAACTCGCAATTGTGTGTTATAGTGAGAATTGCATGATATAAAGTCGTAATTGTGAGAAAAAAGTCAGAATTGTGAGATATAAACTCACAATGTGACGCAATGTGAAACATTTGAATGGAAACCGTCTTGGTTACGGATGTAACCCTCGTTCCCTGAGGAGGGAACGGAGACGTACGTTAGTGACTAACGAATGGGGGTTTTGCTTAGAAGCCTATCATCTTCGAGCATATAGAAAACGCCCAATGGCGTGCCAATGCCATGGGGCATGCGAATTTTGCATACGTAACTCCGCCTCACCGCGTGAGTATAAAAGGAAGTACGTGGCAATATCGCATTATGTTACCTGCTGAGGAGCCAAGACTGAACTCCCGCGTTCCAGGTAGCACAGCTGAAGTGGCAATGGAACGTACGTCTCCGTTCCCTCCTCAGGGAACGAGGGTTACATCCGTAACCGAGACGTTCCCTTTCGTTCAGTCACTACGACGTACGGGTTCCAATACAATCCCGCCACTCAGCTGTCTTCCAGTGCCCTGCGTAAGTGTGAGTTCCCTGTCGTACGACTAATACGGACGAAGGACTCATGCTTAACACAGGAATACCAAGGTACACTGGGAAGCATATCCCAGTGAGGGAATGCCAAGATGCCTGCCCGTAGGGAGGACTTAAGAGTACACATATGACCCGCTAAGGACTGCATATGGAAAAACTCTAGGGTACCAGCCACAGGTGGAATTTTAACCCTAGGGTGGCAGGGGCTTGCCAAGGGAAAGACACCTGCTCGCAAGGGAGGCTGACGGTGGAAATACTTGTGTGGGGGTCACCGGAGGGGAACCATGCACACGGGGCACCTGGCCGGACATGAGGGTCTGGGCTCGAGAGAGGGCAGACACACAGGTATCGGCGTAAGCGGTGCTGGAGGAACTCAGGGCTCTCTGGGAACTCACCTGAGGAAAAATATTGCACGTATCCAGTCCGTGGAGTGGAATGGCGAGCAAGCGATGACACCTGAGCCTGGCCCATTACCGGCCCCTCGGGGGGGCGAGTACATAGTCGGACACTGGTTCCACTCGGAGATTGTAGAATCTGGCAAATGTGTTCGGTGTCGCCCAGCCTGCAGCTCTGCAGATGTCTGTTAGCGAGGCGTCATGCACTAAAGCCCAAGAGGAGGCCACACTCCGAGTGGGACATGGTCGACCTTGCTGCTGGTAAGCCAAAACAATGGTGTCCACTATCCAGTGAGACAGCCTTTGCTTTGAGAGAGCTCTTCCCTTTCGCTCTCCACCATAACAGACAAAGAGCTGGTCTGAGGTCCTGAAACACTGCGTGCTGTCTACGTAAACGCGGAGGGCGCGTACTGGACAGAGCAATGCCAAGGCTGGGTCTGCCTCCTCCAAAGGCAGCGCTTGCAGGTTCACCACCTGGTCATTGAACGGAGTGGTGGGAACCTTGGGCACATATCCAGGCCGGGGTATCACGATCACGTGGGAGTTAGCCGGCCCGAATTCCAGGCACGCTTCGTCAACCGAAAATGCCTGCAGGTCCCCGACCCTCTTAAGAGAGGCCAATGCGGTCAGCAGAGCCGTCTTCATCGACAGGAACTTAATATCAACCGACCGCAAAGGCTCAAAGGGAGGCCTCTGCAGAGCACTTAGAACTACTGCGAGGTCCCAAGAGGGTACGAGAGGAGAGCGAGGAGGATTCAGTCTCCTCGCCCCCCTCAGGAACCTGATGATCAGGTCGTGCTGACTTACCTTTTTGTCCCCCAAGAGATCGTGGTAGGCAGATATTGCGGCCACATAAACTTTAAGGGTGGAGGGAGACAGCCTTCGCTCCAACCGCTCTTGGAGGAACGATAGCATAGCACGATAGATAGGATAGCATAGCATGATAGATAGATATAGCATTCCCAGGGGTCTTCTTGGTGGGAAGAGCACCAGGTGACGAAGAGGTTCCACTTCAACGCATAGGCATGCCAAGTGGACTCTGCCCTAGCGGAAGTGATGCTGGCGACCACCGGAGGTTCCAAGAACTGGACGCGGGTGCCATAGGGTGCCCTGTCTCTGAGTGTCTCATAGGAAAAGGCCAGGGAGGGGCTGTCGCAAGGAGTAAGAGTTCGGGGAACAAGGTCCGGCGTGCCAGTACGGGGCGACCAGAAGGACCTGCTCCTTGTCCTCCCTGATCTTGCACAGGAGTGCGAGTAGGCTCACTGGGGGGGGGACGCATATTGCGTCGGCCCCGCGGCCAGCTGTGCGCCCGTGCATCCGTGCCGAGCGTGCCCTCGGTCAGGGAATAGAACAGGCTGCAGTGGGAAGAGTCGTGGGAGGCAAACAGAACTACCTGCACGTCCCTGAACTGTTCCCAAATCAGCTGGACCGTCTGGGGATGGAGTCACCATTCTCCCGGGAGTGGCTGAAACCGTGAGAGCTCGTCGGCTGCACGGTTCAGGGCTCCTGGAATATGGACAGCACGAAGGGACCACTTCTGACTCCATAAAACGAGGTGGCAGGCGAGTTGAGACATACGGCGGGAGCGTAGACCGCCCTGGTGGTGGATGTATGCTACTACGGCCATGTTGTCTGTTCTGACAAGCACATGTTGACCCCTCAGCAACGCCCGGAAGCGGTGCAGGGTGAACCGTACTGCCAGTAACTCGAGGCAATTGACATGCAGATGGCGCTGGGGTCCTGTCCAGGAGCCCGCGGCTGCTTGTCCATTGCACATGGCACCCCAACCCGTGGCAGAGGCATCCGTCGATACGACAACATGCCTGGAAACTCGTTCTAAGGGCACACCGGCCCGTAGAAAACTGAGGTTCGACCACGGGGTGAGTGTCTGAAGTCAGGCCCGAGTCACTTGTACCCGGAGCGTGCCAGACTGCCATGCCCACCTCGGGACTCGATCACAAAGCCAATGCTGAAGCGGTCTCATATGAAGCAATCCGAGCGCTGTCACTGCAGCTGCAGATGCCATATGCCCCAGGAGCCTCTGAAAAAGTTTCAGTGGAACCGCACTCTTGCTCTCGATTGATGGAGGCAAGTCAGCAGAGACTGCGTGCGCGCTCGCTGGTAAACAGCACGCACCTGGCGACCGAGTCGGAAACCATACTGAGAAAAGAGATTCTCTGCACGGGGCAGAGTCGCTCTTCTCCCAGTCGACCTGAAGGCCCAGATGGGCTAAGTGCCGGAGCACTTGGACTCTGTGTCCGCAGACCTGCTTACGAGAGTGACCCAGTATGAGTCAGTCATCGAAGTAGTTCAGGATGCGAACCCCGTGCTGCCTGAGTGGTGCAAGGGCTGCCTCGATAGACTACGTAGAGTCACGAGGGGACAGAGCTGCCCGAATGGGAGGACTGGATGTACGGCTCTCGAAGCAAACCGTAGGAACGGTCCGAGTCGAGGAAGGAGACATGAAAGTAAGCGTCCTTCAGGTCGATCGCTGCAACCAATCTACCGGACGAACGCATCCAAGGAGACGTTCACTACCGACATCCTGAACGGAAGCCTGAGAAGAGATCGGTTCAGGACGGGCAGGTCCAGGACTGGCTGTAACCCACCAGTTCATTTCGGCTGGAGGGACAGGCTCGATTGCACCCTTCGCCGGTAGGGTGGCAACCTCCGCACGCGTGACGGGGGAGTTGGCCCCGATCTCGGTACAGCGAACTCCCCTGAGCGGGGAGAAGCCTGCGCGAACTGAAACGCGTAGCCGAGCCTGATGGCCTTCGTGACCCAGCGGACAGCCCCTGAAGCTGAAGCCAGGCTCCAGGAACTGACCAACGGGGTCGCTCGAACCATAGACATACCCAGGGTGGGGCAGCGAGGCAGCGTTACCGGCCCGGACATGGGAGGCGTAGCGTCCCGGCTTGGGGGCACGGTTAACGGCTGCGTCCTGACAGAGGAGACCAGGGAAGGATGCACGTTCCACTGGGGTCCGCTCTGAGAGGAGGCTGGCGACAGAGAGGGATGAGAGCGGCGCGGCCCGGGGGGTGGCACACACTGCCATCACCGGTCTCTGGGACCTCAGAGATGGGACACCAGTTCTTTCCAAGTGCTGCCAGCCCGGGGGCCAGCAGCAGAAGGATTTTCCCCCGGCCCTCCACCGGGGGAAGGAGAGGCCCTGCTACCATCCCCTGGAAAGAACTGGGACCCATCTCGGGGTTGTCCGCCTCCAGCCCGGCGTTTTAACCCGACTGGGGAGCGGACTGGGCGACATCCTGCAACCACCTCCACGGCGCGGCCCGGTGAAGGCTGCTGCTGATGCCAGATGGGAGGAGGGAGGGCGCCCTCGGCGGCGAGCGGACTGAGGCGACTGAGCCGGCGGCTGGTGATGCATTGGCGGCCGGGCAGTACGTGTTACAGCCTCAGTCTGCTTTGGGGCGGCCGAGAACCATTGGGTGCAGTTCTCAGCCGCGCCGCCAAAGAGGCCAGCCTGGGATATGGGTGAGTTGAGGAGGCGGGCTCAGTCAATCCCCCCAATATCACCAGGTAAGGCCAGGAAATTCTCCCGGACCACAGCTGTGGACATCGCCCGACCGAGGGAGCGTGTGGCCACCTTCACCACCCAGAGGGCGGGATCAGTGGTGGCACGCAGCTCAAAAAAGAGCCCTGGGTCAGCTCCACCCTTGTGCATGTGCAAAGGGGCGACCTACCCCATAGTACTGCAGGACCACGCCACCGAAGTAGACGAGCCCACAGGCTTAGGGAGGGTGCTTAGGACAGCCACGCCACGCCACGTCAAAGCCCTCTGTGGACACCGTAGTGCGCAACAGAGTGTTCAACAGTGGGGGCCCAGTGTACCCTAGGCCGCGGCCCCATCAAGGGCAGAGAAGGCGGAGGAGGCCACCAAACGGTCACGGGAAGCACGGGGACTTCTCATGCACCTCGGGAGTGAAAGGCATTGGGGGCGGGGCCCAACAGCTGTCGGGTGCCGCCCACAAAAACCGATCGTGCAACCACGAGCACTCGCGACAGGGCGGAGTTCCACACCAGCGCGAGGCTCGCGGCTGCCCGAGATAACATGGCTGTCAACTCTAGGTCAGATCAGGCAGCGCTGACACACCCGAAGGCAGAGCACAACCTAATCGTCATCCCCAAAGGACTCTAGCCCACCTTGGGATGCAGCGATCGACATCTCGCTGCTATCTGGAGTGTGAACGAAACGAACGAGGCGTCAGAGACGGGAAGCTGTTTCAGTCCAGCACTCGCGGGAAGCGATGTGCGAGAGGGGGGCGTGGCCCAAGGAACGTATCGTCGGGGTTCTTAATACCACAGCACCGCCCTCAGGTCACCCTGGCCACCAGCCAAAGTACCACCTCTCTCGGAGACAGTAGATTGGGGTGTGGCAGAGGGGACTCTCTCGTCTCGACCGCGACATCGCGATGGTCACGTTCCCGCAGTGGAAACATGACACATCCACAATCACTGCTTGAACGTGCTGAAGCCCAAACACGTCGAGCAGTGAATGTGCCCATAGACAGCAACGGAGATCGATCGCACCCGGAAGTGCACGGGCGAATCGTCTTGAAAAAGACGTGCCACGCGCAAGCTCTTTTTGTGAGAGGAAACCTCGCAGTCGATGCCGAAGCGCCCAGGGAAACACACACCAGCTGTCTAGCAGACCACCGCGCAGATCAGCAGGCAGGAAGTATGCGATCACTGGAACGCGCCGTCACACCAACACTGACTGAAAAACTGCTCGTCTCGAAGTAGCTGACAGAGTCTCAGAAGGCTTGTGAGGAGTGAAGATGTAGGTACTCTTGGCTCCGAAAGCAGAAACATAATGCGATATTGCCACGTACTTCCTTTTATACTCACGCGGTGAGGCGGAGTTCCGTATGCAAAATTTGCATGCCCCATGGCATTGGCACGCCATTGGGCGTTTTCTATATGCTCGAAGATGATAGGCTTCTAAGCGAAACCCCCATTAGTCACTAACGTACGTCGTAGTGACTGAACCAAAGGGAACTAGCACATGCTGTCTTTGTAGGTCACTTAGTTTTGGAACTTTGCCACATACACAAACTGTTTGTGGCTTTACATGTCAGACTGTCATGTCCTGATTAAGTGTGTAGTTTGAGGCAGGATAAACTGCAATGTGGACCAGACTTTATGTAAAAAATTTGTGCAACGAGTTATAGACATGCAATTAATATAAAAAATATAAAACAAAATCCAGACTCTCTCAATATTCCTGATGGCAGACCTTTCAATCGCTCTCCTTCTGTCTTTCTCCCTTACTCTTCTTCGCCAGCAGGGATATCACATGCTAGATGATACACAAATAAATGGTGGGATTAGTAGGCCTTTGGTGGATGGGAGCAGATGTCTTTCGCAGATGTCACTGGCGGGTGCTTGGCTGCGCCACTTCTGCCTGCTCTCCTGACTTGATGTGGCACAGACGCCGATTGAGCACCTGATTGGCAGCTAAGAATGCTCTGAAGAGACAGAGGATAGCCTTGAATGCCCAAAATCACTCTGGAGACCCACTGAGAGTCTGTGGCGGGACAGGCTCACATCATCTCTACCAGAACCTGTTGACCTGTTTTTCTGGACAAAGAGACACCATTTCTGGCCCACTGACATGCTCCTCTTCACTTTAATGACTACAGTTTGTCTTGACAAATTCCATCCTGAATAAATGCAGTTAGAGACTAAAAGAAATACTGCAACTTAATTTAAGTCAGAAAGCCTTTATTAAAAAAGTGCAGTAAGTAATAATGCTATAAAATAACATTTGTTATTTTTCTAAATAAAGTCAATAACATTTTACAGGATTGCTATGACACTGCTACAGTGTTTTATACAGTATATAGTAATAGTGATGCTTACCTTTGCTAACAGTACTTACTAATGATGCTTTCCTTTGTAAGCTCAACTAATTAACAATAAAAATCCCCCCAAATAGTTCACAATAAAACCAAGGGTGCTTTGTCTTAAAAAGTTTCTCATATGCTAATATTTGAGTGGTTAGATTAACATATTAAGTGTACATAAAACATAGTTTGAAATAATTTATTTCAGGGATTAATTGAGTCAGCAGGAGGGCAAGATGTAATGAACACTTAATCAAGCTCAAAACTGCTGAGCATAAAGGACAGAATGTCCTTATCTGTCAATCAAATCAAAAGTGATTTAATGAAGAGTTGTGTATTCTAAAAAAAACAAAAAAAAAACAAGAGGAATGTTGGTAAATGTTGACTTTTCTATTTAGCCATTTTTATGTCAGTAAATATCAAATAAATCAGCTCTCATTACAGTGTGTCAGTTATTATATACAACTGACAAATATTTCCAAACTGCACTTTGGGACAGAGAGGTATAATGTCCTGTCCAGAATAAATGTCTGTCTGTCTTTTGTATAAGTGTTAGAACAGCTGCACACTCCACTCTCTCTCTGATTGACAGTGCTGGAAGGGAGAGGCAGAGAGGATGTTAGTGATGGATGAGAGAGAAGAAAAGCTAGTGAAGAAGAGTTCTGGAGTTGCACAGGAATGATAGATTTTACTTTGTAGTGCTGACAAGACTGTACATGCGTCAATGGCTGGATCACTAACAGGCAGGGCAGCGTAGAGCCAGAAACATTTTGAATAGGAGAAAAAAAAGTAACAGTATACAGCATCCAGAAAGTATTCTGAGTGCTTCACTTTTTCCACATTTTATTATGCTACAGCCTTAATGGATTAAAAAAAAAAATTTCCTCAAAATTCTACAAACAATACCCCATAATGACAATGTTAAATAAGTTTGTTTGAAATCTGTGCAAATTTATTAAAACTTGAAAAACAAAAAAATCACATGTAGATAAGTATTCAAAGCCTTTGCCATGACACTCAAAATTGAGCTCAGGTGCATCCTGTTTCCACTGATCGTCCTTGGGATGTTTCTACAACTGACTTCAGCCACAGCTTTAGATTAAATCAACTGAAGGATAAAAGAAGACATTAAGGCCGTTTCTCAATACCAAGTACGCAAACTTGTTTAAAGCTAAAATCTGTGATTTATTTATAAAGTGAGCGCCTTATAGAAAATGTGATCTGGCGTTTTCGGAGTTGTGAGCTCCAGTGGATCAGCGGCGCTCAGCGGGAACTCTCCCCGCCCAGAGCAGACTTAACACGGCTAGTCCTTCTGACGCCTGCCGCTGGCCCTGATGTCTTCAGATATAATCCGTCTTCTAACGGGCGATCTTTGGTCTCATGAATCTATAATTTGTTCCCTGGTAAATCGTTTTGACTGAGGGCAAAGTGAAGTTTCATAACTTTATATTTTTAGGCTATTAAACACATAAACTGACATTTAACAAAAATAGACTGGCTTGTGTTTTATGTCATAATTAATTTTATTACAGTGATAATCACACTTGTCTGAACCACATATTAATGTTTTTTTTTTATTTAAACGAAAAGAGGCAGGGTTTTTAAAATTTCGTTTTGTTATAAATATACATGCAATAACATTGGCTGCTTTACATTTGTGTGGCTATAATATGTTTAATATATTTTTTATGAAAATGAAAAGAGGCAGAGCGGTGTTTTATCATATATTTCATTTTATTGTAGCCTAAAATATACATATATACACTGAATAACACTATCAAGAACGCTGCGGTTCCATTAGCAGAGCCGGACTGTTGTCCTCCCGTCCTCGGGAGTTCGTTCTCCGGAGTTGAACTTGGCGAGCCTGAATTAACTACCACGGACGCGAAGTCAGAAGTTCGCGAAGGCCTACTTGGTATAGTATACCTATAGAACCTAATTGTAATATTCGAACAATCTGACTCATCACACTGGAGACAGGTTTATTAAGATGCCGTGTCGATGAGGCAGTTGCAGGGGGAGGCTAACTGACACGGTCTCTGCGGACACTTCGGGGTCATGTGTTGGTCTTCTCTGGGCGCAGGTCCATCATCTGATCAGGATATTGGCCGGATCCGGCTGACTGCAGTAAACCTCGGGATAAAACAGAGAGACTATCATTAGCGTAAATGCCATTCTTCTGATGATGTAACGAGTACATCAGGTGTTATGGGAAGTGTTCCCGGTTCCGGCTGACCTAGTTAAATTTACATTTAAACAAATAAAACAAATATGATAAATAAAACTATTAAAAAAAATGTTTTCTATATAAAACTTAACATTTTATAATTGTATTTAATATTTTAATTTTCACAAGTTTATACTACTATATAAGTAATACATTTAAAACAATTTTTTTTTACTTTAAATGTTTTATTAGGCTTGTGCTCCCTAAGCCTGAAAAATAAGTCTTACTATCCTAAATTGATCTTGTTTTGCATTTTAGGCTTATTTTAAGCAGAAATAATGTGTATTCTGGATGTGTTGCAAGTGACAAAACAATGAATTCACCATGATGGTGTTCAGTGTTTGCTTTTTTTTCCACTGTGTTTATGAAGCACGTTTGTAATGCTGCGTTCACACCAAACGCGGATTGAGCGTCTGGCGCGAGTGATTTCAATGTTAAGTCAATGGAAAGGCGCGTTGACGCGCGTCTGGAGGTCCCGAATGGCGCGAATTGGACGCGAATTGAGCGTCTTGCGCGATACGCGCGTTACACGCGAATGGTGCTTTTGTGCATTCACGCGTTTGAAGCGAATTCGCGTCTGACGCCCGAGTTGAAAAATTTGAACTTTGGCGTCAATTCGCGCCGCGTTAACCAATCAGGAGCCTGCTCGCTGCTGTCACGTGGTAAAGTGACGTGTATGAGAAACCCTGCATAAATTAAAAACAGTACTATTGTGTCACAAAATGTAGTTTTAAGACGTTTTCAGGTGGGAATGTAGTTGTTTAAAGCTCAAATCTGTGGTTTATTTATAAAGAGAGCGCCTATTTAAAAAAAATAATCTTGTGTTTTTGGAGTTGTGAGATCCAGGCTATCACCGGGCAATCACTGCTCATAACCCCAGCGAAGGCAGCCTTTCCTCGGCCAGTCCTTCTGGCGTCTGCCGCTGGCTCTGATGTCCTGTAGTGGTTCGTCTTGTGTGGATCTAACGGGCGATCTTTGCTCTCATGAATATATAATTTGTTGTCTGCCAAATCGTTTTGACTGAGGACAAAGAGAAGTTTCATAACTTTATATTTAAAGGATATTTAAACATACATGCAGTGAAGATAATGTAGGAGTTGCCTGGACCACATTTGTGTGGCTATTAATGCTTAATATATATGTTTAATGAAAATTAAAAGAGGCAGAGTGGTGTTTTATGACATATTTCTCCTGGAGTGCCTTGAACGCGCGTCAATTTCGCTTCCAGCGCTCGATTTCTACGCGCGTCCAATTCTCTGCTGACGCGCGAATGCATTCAAAATGTACGCGCGTGAAACTAGACGCGGTAGACACGATTTTGACGCTCAATTCGCGTTTGGTGTGAACGCAGCATTATGGTAAGAAAATACGTGCCAAGAGAATACGTGATCAGCTGGTTTTAGTTGTTTTTTTGCTGATGATATTATCGTCATGCAGTGACTGAATTACTGATCTCATTCAGAGTATAATCTGGTTATAGAGGTTTCGTGTTATTATTTTTTTGTATTATTCATAATATAACCTATGTGATTCTACAGCAAAAGATCCAGGATGGTTGTGGTAACTGAACAATATGCAGGATTTAAATGAATAACATTAAAGCACAAAAGGTTTTAATCTACAACAGCACATGGACACACACAGACATCAAGAATCAGAGTATGAATCTCAACAATGGTGACAATCAAAAAAGAAATTCAGATAAACAGATCAACTTTGAACATAAAACAAGCTACAAAAACATCACAACAAACAGCAAAAGTAAAAGCAAATAGTAAGAATCAAAGAAAATTAGTCATAATTCAGATGCATAATTTATTCATACCGCAATGCATGCTGGGACCCATGAGGGAGTTTTGATCAGTGGTACCCAGCATGCACTGCAGCATGAAGCTTTTCATTGATTGTCACCATTGTTGAGATTCATACGCAGATTTTTGATGTCTGTGTGTTTCTAAGTAATGCCATAGATTAAAACCTTTTGAACACTACATGATTTTAAAATCTTGCATATTATTCATTTACCACAACAGTGCTGGATCTCGTGCTATTAAAGGTCCTGTTCTTCGTGTTTTTTTGAAGCTTTGATTGTGTTTACAGTGTGCAATATAACATGTGTTCATGTTTCGCGT
Source organism: Romanogobio albipinnatus (assembly GCA_023566225.1). Taxonomy (NCBI): domain Eukaryota; kingdom Metazoa; phylum Chordata; class Actinopteri; order Cypriniformes; family Gobionidae; genus Romanogobio; species Romanogobio albipinnatus. Next base: position 31,412,201 of record CM042245.1, on the reverse strand, counting down.
GTAAAAAAAACAGTATTTTTCACACAATTAACTTATCTGTATACCGCTGTTTTCACTGTCCTAAAAACGAGCTGATGAGCCTCCTTCAGAAATAAGTAACGAGTTCTGATTGTGCCAGCGGTTCCTGTGTTGTGATTCGACAGCAGCTTAGCGCACGTTGCATAGAAAGGTCACGCCCCTTAACGGGCAGACGTATGCGCTCAATGATCTCTAAGTACAGCGTCCCTGTGAAAGCCAAACAAAGGTGATTTGACTCCGGGATGAAAATAACAGCGTCTCGACGACATGGCGACAAACACACTCAAACGCAACACTCTCGTCCTCGTCTTCTCCACGCAACACTTCCTCTTCTCCACGTGGGAGAGCAACAAGACCACGCACCCTTTTCGCGTATTCTTGTGGCCGGAGGTTAGTCTGTTCTACTGACGTAATTAAAGCAGGCTGTACCAGGATGTATTCCAAGGCGGCCGTTCGCTGTAGGCTTTGAAAGGGGACTTCTGTTAAATAAAACATCTCGCTTGGCATTGAACTTTGAGCTTTATTATTTTACAGGTATTATTTATGCTCTAACAGCAACATTACACACTAACTAAAGTTTGAACAACGGGATCACGAAGAACAGGACCTTTAAAGCATGTAGCCACCATTATGAACAATACAATAATTAACAACACAATACCGCTATAACCAGAGCATAAGACTCTGAGTGATATCAGTGACTTAAGCCACTACATGATGATTATACCAACCATCATTGTATAGCCAACATCCCCTAATCACATTTTCTCGTGGCATTCCTTACCATAACGCATGTGCTTTCTAAAAACACAGCTACAGTAGCCAGAGACAAATAAAATGTTAAAGTTTTAAGGGTCAAGAGCCCAACTTATGCAAACACTCATCTCCATCATGGTGACTTCAATTAAACTATTATTTTCATTAAAACAGACAAAACAGAAATAAAGTCAGTCTGGTTAGTAAAGTGTGAATCTGGTAGTGTTGTTTGTGGAGTTGTTTAATCCTCCTCTGCTGAGATCTGCAAAGATTTAATGTCTTATTTTATCTTCTGTTATTTCATCTAAAGCTGTGGCTTAAGTCAGTTGCAGTTCTTGTGTTTCTCTTTCCTTCTGTGATTCTGCTCATTATCATCAGGTGTTCATCACTAATGCAATCATCACTTAATTAATCACTTAATTTCTTGATTGCAATGAGTGTCTTATTTTAGTGAACTCAATTTAAATAAGTTCAAAGTACTCATAACTATTGTTTTCTAAAAATGAAAAGAATTAAGGTAATCAGTGTCCTCAAATTTAATGAGTTAGCTTAACTTACTAGATTTGACTTTGAGTGTGCTATTGTGAGCTAGCAGTAGTTCATTTAAAGGTTATAATTTCAGCTGTTTTACTCAATATATGGAAGGTTCAGCTATATCAAGTATTTGAATGCAGTGTAAAGTTTAATTGTATATTAAGAAATGTCATTTTTTAGTGGACTTGATTAAAATAAGTGCAGAGTACTCATAACTATTGTTTTTTTATAAACCTAAATGGTTTGAGGTAATCGGTGTCCTCAAATTAAATGAGTTAGCTGAACTTGTTGGGTTTTACAGTGTAGAGCACAAACCAAGCTATGTAGTCCAAGGGATTGTGTGTAGACCTCTGAGACAGGTTTGTATCGAGGCACAGATCCAAGGAAGGGTACAAAAATATTTCTGCAGCATTGATGGTCCCAATGTACACAGTGGCCTCCATCATCCGTAAATTGAATATGTTTGGAACCACCAGGACTCCTAGAGCTGGATGCCTGGCCGAACTGAGCGATCGAGGGAGAAGGGCCTTAGTCAGGGAGGTACCCAAGAACCCGATGGTCACGCTGACAGAACCCCAGCATTTCTCTGTGGAGAGAGGAGAACCTTGCAGAAGAACAACAGGTAACACTTTACAATAAGGTTCATTAGTTAACATTAGTTATCTACATAAGTTAACATGAACTAATAATGAACTGCACTTTTAAAGCATTTATTTATCTTTGTTTTTATTCATTTTAACATTTACTAATGCATTATTAAAGGTCCCGTTCTTCGTGATCCCATTTTTCTAACTTTAGTTAGTGTGTAATGGTGCTGTTAGAGCATAAATATCATCTTGAGTCCTTTTTCCGGACTCAAGATGGCGCCGAGGATGGCTGCTGCGTTGCGAGCTCCGTTACAACATTGCAGTTTTTTGTTTGTTCTCTTTATAGTTTTTGTGTTTTTTGTCTTGGATGTTGTCTGCCTTACTGCGTACGACAGACAGACACTTTTGGACATTGGTTCGGCAATCACACACCGAAAACCGGACTTTAAATTCTTCAGTGACGACCCGCTGTTTACAAACACGGCAGCGGAGCCCTTTGTCTGGGCAGACCGACCGTGGAAACGCAGCCGGAGAAGGGGAAGCAGAGCCGGCGTGCTCATCAGAGTAAGACGCCGCGCAAACCGACCCCCGCTTCCTAGTATTTTACTGGCTAATGTTCAGTCTCTGGACAACAAACTCTGCGAGCTGAGAGCACGGATCTCTTTCCAACGAGAGACGAGGGACTGCGGCATCATCTGCCTTACAGAAACTTGGATGTCTGCTGAGATTCCAGATTCGGCCATCGAAACCACGGGGTTCTCCGTGCATCGAATGGACAGAGGAAAAGAACTCTCAGGGAAAAGCAAAGGCAGGGGTGTATGTTTTATGATCAACAGATCCTGGTGTGATCAGAGGAACGTACATTCTATCAAGTCTTTCTGTTCTCCTGATCTGGAATTTCTCATGGTTCTGTGTCGACCATTCTGGCTACCGAGGGAATTCACAGCGGTCATCATCACAGCTGTGTATATTCCCTGAGGCTGCGTTTATTGTGACCGGGGACTTTAACAAAGCCAACTTCAAACGCATTGCACCTTAATACCACCAACATGTTAGCATCAACACGCGAGGGAACCGTGTCTTTGATCACTGTTACTCTCCCTTCCGGGATGGCTACAAGTCCCTCCCGCGCCCACCATTTGGCAAATCGGACCACTCTTCCGTTCTCCTTCTGCCCGCTTACAGGCAGAGACTGAAACAGGAAGCACCCGCCCTCAGAACCATCCAGTGCTGTTTTGATCACGCGGACTGGGAGATGTTCCGGTCGGCCTCTGATGACGACATCAAGGTCTACGCTGATAGTGTAACGTGTTTCATCAGGAAGTGCGTAGAAGATGTTGTTCCGACCAAAACAATTCGGCTGTACCCTAACCAGAAGCCGTGGCTAAATGGGGATGTTCGCGCGGCACTCAATGCGCGGACCTTCACTTTTAACTCCGGTAATGCGGAGGAGCATAAACAAGCAAGTTATGCCCTCCGGAAAACCATCAGAGCAGCAAAACGCCAGTACAGGGACAAGATTGAAGGACAGTTCAACACCACCGACTCTAGAAGCATGTGGCGGGGAATTAACACCATCACGGACTATAAAGGGTACACAAACTCCACCGTGAACACCGCTGCCTCTCTCCCGGACGAGCTAAACACCTTTTATGCTCGCTTTGAGGGAACTAACACCGCCCTCGCGGAGGGCTCGTGGCTGAAGATGCAGAGGTTAGTTCACTCTCTGTATCTGTAGAGGATGTTACCCAATCCTTCTGGCGGGTGAACATCTGTAAAGCCGCGGGTCCAGATGGCATTCCGGGCCGCGTCATAAGAGCGTGCGCGAACCAACTGGCTGGAGTTTTCACAGACATTTTTAACCTGTCCCTCTCCCTGTCTGTGGTCCCCACATGCTTCAAAACGTCCACCATTGTGCCTGTACCGAAGCAGTCAAAAATCACATGCTTAAACGACTGGCGTCCTGTTGCTCTGACCCCCCATTATCAGTAAATGCTTTGAAAGAATAATCAGAAACCACATCTGCTCTGTTCTCCCCCCCTCACTGGACCCACTGCAGTTTGCATACCACAAAAACCGCTCCACTGATGATGCCATTTCATCAACAATACACACTGCTCTCTCCCACCTGGAAAAGAGGAACACATATGTGAGAATGCTGTTTGTAGACTACAGCTCAGCATTCAACCCCATTGTGCCCTCCATACTTGACGGGAAACTCCGGGCTCTAGGCTTACACAGCTTGCTATGCAGCTGGATCCTGGACTTCCTGTCAAACAGACGCCAGGTGGTCATAATGGGCAGTAACATCTCCTCATCACTGACTCTCAACACTGGAGCCCCTCAGGGCTGTGTTCTCAGCCCACTCCTGTACTCCTTGTACACACATGACTGTGTGGCAACCCACAGCTCCAATGCCATCATCAAGTTTGCTGACGATACGACGGTGGTAGGTCTCATCACTGACAATGATGAAACGGCCTACAGAGAGGAGGTGCACACTCTGATGCGATGGTGTCAGGAGCACAACCTCTCCCTCAACGTCAGCAAGACCAAGGAGCTGGTGGTCGACTTAAGGAGGAATGAGAGAGAACACCGCCCCATCACCATCAATGGAGCACTGGTGGAGAGAGTCAACAGCTTCAAGTTCCTGGTGTGTACATCACAGAGGAACTCTCATGGTCCGTCCACACCGAGGCCGTTGTGAAGAAGGCTCATCAGCGCCTTTTCTTCCTACGACGACTGAGGAGGTTTGGAATGAACCGCCACATCCTCACACGCTTCTACACCAGCACCATAGGGAGCCTGCTGACTGGCTGCATCACCACCTGGTACGGCAACAGTACCGTCCGCAGCCGCAAAGGGTAGTGCGCACGGCCAGCTGCATCATCGGAGGTGAGCTTCCCTCCCTCCAGGACATTTATGCCAGGCGGTGTGTGAAAAGAGCTCAGAGGATCATCAGAGACTCTAGCCACCCGAGCCATGGGCTGCTCTCACTGCTGCCATCAGGCAGGCGGTACCGCAGCATCAGAACACGCACCAGCCGACTCCAGAACAGCTTCTTCCCACAAGCAATTAGACTCCTTAACTCCTGATCCATCAGGATCATAACACACACTGGACAGAATATCACTCAGCACAACCCACTGTAGATACACACACATTATATACACATTTATTTATCATATAGCATCTATTGTACATTGGATTTCTATTGTAAATAATATTGTATACTGTACATTGTATATTATTATTATTATAGCGTAATGTATATTGTTTAATGTATGTTTAGTGTATATTGTTTAAAGTATATGTATATTGTAAGTATGTGTATATTGTTTAAAAGCTGTGAGAACTACACTCACATTGTGTAAATTATTTATTGTTTATTGTAGAGTTTTACTGTGCTGTGAATAATTGTGGGCACATCAGATGATGTAATCTGATGTTGCTCTAAATGTTGTACATGTCATGTCATGACTGCTATGTTGCTCGGAACTGCACCTAAGAATTTCACCTACTGTTGCACTTGTGTATATGGTTGAGTGACAATAAAGTGATTTGATTTTGATTTGATTAAATAATACCTGTAAAATTATAAAGCTCAAAGTTCAATGCCAAGCGAGATATTTTATTTAACAGAAGTTCCCTTTCAAAGCCTACAGCGAACGGCCGGCTTGGACTACATCCTGGTACTTCCTTCATTAATTACGTCAGTAGAACAGTAGAACAGACTAACCTCCACCCACAAGAATACGAGAAAAAAAGGGGGCGTGGTCTTGTTGCTGTCCCACGTGGAGAAGAGGAAGTGTCGCGTGGAGAAAAGGAATTGTTGCGTTTGACTGTGTTTGTCGCTATGTCGTCGAGACGCTGTTATTTTCATCCTGGAGTCAAATCACCTTTGTTTGGCTTTCCCAGGGACCCTGTAGAGATCATTAAGCGCATACATCTCCCGTTAAGAGGCGTGACCTTTCCGTGCAAGTTACGTGCGCTAAGCTGCTGTCGAATCACAACACAGGAACCGTGCCACGTTCGCTAAGCTGCAGTCAAATCACAACACGGGAACCGCTGGCACAATCAGGTTGGAACTCATCGGCCCGTTTTTAGGACAGTGAAAACAGCGGTACACAGATAAGTAAATTGTCTGAAAAATACTGTTTTTTTACACTGTTTTTTTTAACAAGAGGTTTTGTTTCATGTTATTTATGTTTGTCCTTCTGTTCTTGCCGTATCCCTCTTCCTTTCAGCCACGCCCTCTAGTTAGCTTGTAAGTGGCTAGTCATTCATTAGCGGCAGGGGCATGTTGTATAAAACCGGCATATCGGGTGGCAAACAAAGTAATCTCTCAGCTCGTACATCCTCTTTACACTGGGCACGCTGTGTTGTTGCACATGAAAGATGTCTGACTGTGTACCAGACGTTTCCGGGTAGCATATGGTTGATCTACCAAAGGTCTCGGCCGAAGACACTGTGCGCGTGCAGTCTGTTATTGTCTATGGGGTTACGAGTTGAGGTTTTCATACGGGGAAGGTAACCAGGGTGTCCCATTTCCGTATATGTTGAGTGTGTCATTTCAAGAGGTTTGCATACAGGGAAGGTAACCTGGGAGTCCGATTTCCGTGTAGGTTGAGTGTGATATCCCTAGAGAAAGGTTGTCACTGCTGCTTTGCCTCCTGTGAATTTAATGTAATTGTAGCTTTTGCCTCATTTTTGTTTTCTTTTTGTTATTTTGTGTTTCAGTAATAGGTGTGGTATTGGCTGCCCCAGTAGTTTGCTGTGGTAACGCTAACATCAGTTTTGCTATTTCTTTATCTGCTTTATTAGGTTTAATATTAACATCAATCTTTTCTTCTCTGTTCCGGAGAACCAGAGTGTTGGAGCTGTTTCGTGGGATAGGTTGCCGGATTGAGCCCTCCTCTTCACACATTGCGCACAGTATTTGTAGTGGTAACGTGCACTTCACTATTTGCAGTGATCACTCTTTGTAGTATTTGTGCCTATGAGTGTGTGTGCGTGAATATGCCGCAGATTTAGCAGCACGGGTGGTGTCGATCGCACTCCTTTTTCAGGACAGATAACCTCTCCTAAACAGCTGATCCAGTTAATTATTATTTGCTTTCTTTTACATTCCTGGTGGCAGCCACTACCTCCCTCTGGCTGGTCTAAGGGGCTTAATTTGTATCGCCCCATATTATTTTGAGAAACAAACCCCAGACTGTTTTGTCGAATTATTTGTTAATAAACATGTTTGTACTTTTATATTGAAATACCACGTCTCTGTCATTACTTTAGTATCTGTGTGTGAGAGCTCTCTTGTCTAAATTAAGGTGTTGGAGGTCTAGGTAGCCTACATCTTGGTGTGAAAGGCCCCAGGTGGCGTAGTTGAGCACCTTAGAGTCAATACCTATATCATATGACTCTTGCTGGTCACAATCTGGCGTAGTCGGCAGGGTAAAGTATACAGAGACGTGTATTTTTTTTTTTTTCTCTCCCCCATATGTTTGTGATTTTATAATAGAGGCAAAGCAGCAGCTGGCACATCAGGGGACCTGAGAATTCTACCTGGAGGCATCGCATCACCACACTCTCTTGTGGCCACCCCAGAAAGTAGCACTCCGTTTCAGTTATGGCTGAAGAGTTACAGGAACTGAGGGAGCAAGTGCGGCAGCTTCAAGTGGACAAGGAGCGATTACTGTATCTCCCTAGGGAAAGAAAATGTCCTGTGTTCAGGGGCAGATCAGGTGTTGGTATTGATGAATGGGTAGAAGAAGTGAATGCTTGTGTGCGTGCAAGACGTTTGAGTTCACGTGACAAGGCCTATTTTATGTTTGATCATTTGATGGGGAGTCCCTACAGGAGTATTCTCATGCTCTCCTCTCTTTAATGGATAGGGTTAAACAAATTTCCCCTGAATCAGTGCCCCAATCTGACTTGCTGCTGCGTGATCAGTTTGTAGAGCATGTCATTAACTCTGATCTCCGTAGAGAATTAAAGCGTTTGGCACGTCAGAGTCCAGGGCTGTCTATGTTGGAGGTGCGAGCTGCAGCCATTCGGTGGGAGCAGGAGGGTGGGCCTAGTGACGTCACTAGAGGTAGGAGTTGTTCAGTCCCTTCTCTTTGTGCTATGCAGACCTCTAAAGGCCAGTATATTCCCTCCCCCACTGTGAACCCGGCTAGTTCAGAAATGGCAGAATTGAGAGCGATGTTGTTGAAACAGCAGGAACAGATTAATCTTTTAACTAGAAGTTTGTCTACTTTGCAGGGGCCTGTACGCCAGGTTAGGTCTAGCCACCCAACCCCTGTCATTTGTAGGCGATGTCAAAAATCTGGTCATTATGCAAGAGAGTGTGACAATGAGCGAGTGGTTCCAGCACAGCCCTTAGCTTTTCAAACTCATCGTCAGGCTGACTCCATTCCCTCTTCTCAGATGTCGGAAAACTAGCCCCCCCCCCAATGTGCAGAGCCACACGTTGGGTGGGGGTAGTATGGGCTCTCAGAGTCAAACTCTGGCATGCCATACTGTGTCATCTCTTGTGGGACGGTGTCCCAAGGTAGCTGTCAGAGTAGGGGGAGTAATTGTCAACTGTTTATTGGATACAGGGTCCATGGTGTCCACTATGGTGGAAAGTTTCTTTTTAGATAATTTTCAAGACCAGCTTCAGCATTGTCATTGGTTGCAGCTTCGTGCTGCAAATGGTTTAGAAATACCCTACACAGGCTATGCAGAGTTAACCGTTGAGTTGCTTGAAGGGTCATTCCTGATCGTGGCTGGTTAGTAGTTAAGGATCCCCCAGGTCAGCCCCTTCCATCTGCAGTGCCCGGTGTATTGGGAATGAATATAATCCGAGAATGTTATGACGAACTATTTGGCCAGCATGGCCCCGCTCTGTTCGATCTTCCACCAGTGGTTTACGCTTCACCTCCATGGCAGAGAGCCCTGCAGCATTGCCACCTAGCCCAGTTCAATTTCCCTGGGACTAAGATGGGGGTTGTTAAAGTTCGGGGTAGGAGGCCCATCCATATACCTGGGGGTATTGTCAAATTGGTGCCTGCCACCTGCTCCCCTCAGTTTTGTACTGCTCCTGCTGTTCTTCTTGAACCAGATACCAATTCGTTACCTGAGGGTCTTCTTGTCTCACCTTCCCTAGTTCATGTAGAGCGAGGTACAGCTTTTATTCCTGTTGTTAATGTTGGACTTACCCGTGCTACACTTTACCCCAGTAGTTTAATAGGTGTGGTGGCTCATGTCATAGTCGAAAGCCTCCCTACCGTCATTGAGGTTGTTCAGGGAACTGATACTGTTACGGCCACTCTTAACTCTCACACTGGGCAGGTTGAGAGCGTGAAGGAGCAGATTCGGGCTATTGACTTATCCGTGCTCTCAGAGCCTGAACAAGAACATGTGAGGGCCTTTTTGTTAAAACATGTGTCCGTCTTTTCAGCTTTTGAGGGTGATCTTGGCTGTACTAATCTGCTGTCACATGACATTCCCTTATTAGATGATCAGCCTATTAGGCAGAGGTATAGGCGTCTCCCCCCTTCTGACTATGAGGCTGTCAAGGCCCATCTACAGCAGCTTTTGGACAGCCAGGTTATCCGGGAAAGTAGTAGCCCCTATGCCTCTCCCATTGTTCTGGTGAGGAAGAAGGATGGCAGCCTTCGTATGTGTGTGGATTATCGACAACTCAATCGAAAGACACGGAGGGATGCCTTTCCACTTCCCCGCATAGAGGAGTCCTTAGATGCATTGTCGGGGGCACAGTGGTTTTCCACATTGGATTTGGCTAGTGGCTATAACCAGGTACCAGTGACTGAGGGAGACCGCCCAAAGACTGCCTTCTGCACGCCCTTTGGACTATTTGAGTTCAATAGAATGCCTTTTGGGCTGTGCAATGCCCCAGGCACCTTCCAGCGGTTAATGGAAAGGATGTTTGGAGTCCAAAACTGTCAGTCCCTCTTGTTGTACCTGGACGACATCATTGTGTTTTCGTCCAGTGTGAATGACCACATAGCCCGTTTAGACCTGGTGTTAAGCCGACTCCAGAAAGAAGGATTGAAGGCAAAACTGGAGAAGTGTTGTTTCTTTAGGAAGGAGGTCCAGTATTTGGGCCATTTAATCTCTCGTGAAGGTGTGTCTACAGATACAGCCAAGGTGTCGGCCGTGGCCAACTGGCCTCACCCTACCGATGTTGCAGAGTTGAGGTCTTTCCTTGGATTTGCAAGTTATTATAGGCGGTTTGTGGAGGGATTTTCAAAACTAGCAGCTCCACTACATCGTCTGGTAGCTGATTTAGCAGGGGCGAAGATGAGGAAGGGCCACGGACCACGGCTGGATGGAGCCTGGACAGACTCTTCCGAACAGAGTTTCCAGGAGTTAAAGAGGAGGTTAGTGAATTCACCTACCTTGGCGTTTGCTAATTTCACTCTCCCCTTCATCCTTGAGGTGGACGCTAGCCATACTGGTCTTGGAGCAGTGCTCTCGCAAGAACAGGATGGTAAAATTCGGCCAATTGCCTATGCCAGCCGGAGTCTTAGCCCTGCCGAGAAGAACTAGTTCCATGAAGTTGGAATTTCTGGGTATGAAATGGGCAATGACAGAGAAGTTCCGGGAATACTTGTGGGGCCAACAATGTACAGTCTGGACTGATAACAACCCTTTGAGCTATCTGGATACAGCTAAGTTGGGTGCGACTGAGCAGCGATGGGTAGCAGAGTTATCTGCTTATAATTACACCATTCGCTACCGTTCTGGTCGCTCAAATAAGAACGCAGACTCTCTGTCCAGACAGCCTCCTGTAGAATGCTCCAACTCTGTTCCGGAGCCATCAACTGCAGGAACTGCTCTACCTGTGCCCGTGCAACAAGCTGCCCGACGAGAGGGGTGTCTTCAGGTGACCCAAGAGACCATGTCTGTCTTTCCCTTTCATACTGCTAAGGACCTAAAGGCTCTGCAAGAGGTGGACCCTACTATCAGTGCTTTCCTCCCATTCTGGCGGATGCAGCAACTACCTAACTCTACAGCCCGGGAACGCCTGCCTGGGCCAACCAAGGTACTATTTCGCCACTGGGATCGCCTGGTGGAAACCGCTGGATTGCTGTACCGCTGTATTCACCGGCCTGACGGGGGTGAGGAAATTGATCAACTCCTGCTGCCAGAATGCCTAAAGGGTGAAGTACTGAAGCAGCTCCACGACGAGCATGGTCATCAGGGCATAGAGCGCACCTCTGAGTTGGTGCGCCAGAGGTGCTATTGGCCCCCTCCACGGCCATCTCCTGAGGGCCGAGGACCCCGACGCCGTGGTGGTCTACCTCTACCCCGAGGCGCCGGTCTGTCAGGGCGGGAAACATGGAACGTCTCCAGTAGGTTCGGATCTAGGATGTCATGCCTAGGTACCCAGGAATGTTCCTCAGGGCCGTACCCCTCCCAGTCCACAAGGTACTGGAGTTGACCACCACGACGCCGGGAGTCCAAGATGTCCTGGACCTGGTATACTGCGCCGTCGTCAACTAGGAGTGGAGGAGGGGGCTCCGGAGTATCGCCAGGCTCTGGGGAAACAGGAACAGAAGGGTAGTGAGGTTTCAGGAGGGAAACATGGAAAGTGGGGTGAATCCGGTACTGTGGTGGTAATTGGAGTTTATAAGTGATTGATCTGCTGCGTGATGGTGAAAGGGCCAATGAACCTGGGACTCAACTTCTTACTCTGCAGACGCAGCCTGATGTCCCGGGTGGACAGCCAGACCTTCTGCCCCACCTGGAACGTAGGTGCCTCTGAGCGGCGAAGGTCGGCTGTCATCCTGCGTCTGCGGAGTGCCCGTTGGAGCTGGTGGTGGGCTGAGTCCCAGACCCTTCTAACTCTCCCGGAACCAGTAATCTACTGCAGGGACGTCGGAGGGTTCCCCGGACCACGGGAAGAGGGGAGGCTGGTAGCCGAACGGGGAACGGGGTAAGGCCGGTGGTAGGCTGTTGGAGGGAGTTCTGTGCGTACTCGGCCCATCCGAGGAACTGGTTCCAGGAGTCCTGGTAGCCAAGACAGAAGGTACGGAGGAAACGGCCAATCTCCTGGATCTTCCTCTCCGTCTGTCTGTTCGTCTGGGGATGGTATCCGGACGTGAGGCTCACGGTCACACCTAGGAGCGAGAAGAAGGCTTTCCATACCTTGGAGATGAACTGGGGACCTCTGTCAGATACAATGTCTTCAGGGATGCCGTAGTAACGAAAGACATGATTAAACATGGTCACAACGGTCTCCATGGCGGTGGGCAGTCCTCGTAGTGGAAGCAGACGGCAGGACTTCGAAAAGCGATCCACCACCACGAGGACGCAGGTACAGTTATCAGAGAGGGGAAGGTCTGTGATGAAATCTACCCCTAGGTGTGACCATTGACGGTTGGGAACGGGCAGAGGAAGGATTTTACCGGCTGGCAAGTGACGAGGACTCTTGGACATGGCACATTCCCTGCATCCTCGCACGTACCTTCTGACATCAGTTGACATGTGGGGCCACCAGAAGCGCTGGCGTAGCAGCGAGAGGGTTTCATTGACCCCAGGGTGACCAGTGCCCAGTGATGTGTGTGAAGAGTGGATGAGTGGGATGCGTTGTGCTCGTGGGAGGTATTGCAAGCCTGGAGGACAGCCCGGCGGCGCGTGGGTGGAGGCATTGGCAGAGGGCAAGGTCTCCTCCAACCAGGTGATGGGGCTCAGGAATAGTTGGGTCGGGAGAATGGGTTCCTCTTCTTCCTCAAGTCGCTCTTCGGGACCATGGAAGAGGTCAGTCCATATGGCATAACGAGATACTCGTAGTGACCTGTGGGCATGACAAAGGCGGTCTTCCACTCGTCCCCCTCACGTATCCGGATGAGGTTGTATGCGCTGCGGAGGTCCAACTTCGTGAACACAGTGGCACCACGGAGATGTTCCAGGGCAGCTGGGACGAGAGGAAGGGGATATCTGAACTTGACAGTGATCTGATTTAGTGCTCGGTAGTCGATACAAGGCCGCAAGCCTCCGTCCTTCTTTGCCACGAAGAAGAAGCTCGAAGCAGCAGGGGAGGTGGATGGTCGGATGTAGCCTTGCTCCAGTGCCTCCTTGATGTAATCCTCCATGGCCTTCTCCTCTGGAAGTGACAGGGGATAGATCCTTCCTTTGGGCACTGGTTCACCTGGCAGCAGATCGATGGCGCAGTCCCATGGCCAATGGGGAGGCAGCTTGGAGGCCCGGTGGGGACAGAAAACATCGCTGAAGGGGGCACCCCGATGGGCCCCACGGAGCGACTAACCTGCCTCCGACTGAGAGGTCTTCCGGTTACTGACTGGATCTGGTAGATCGTCTGAGTGGCGGCCGTACAGAGCTTGAGCTGGCGGCAGAGGGTTCCCGAGATGAAGTTCCCGGCTGACCCAGAATCGAGAAGGGCAACAACTGGAAGGGAGATACCAGCAGCAGTAAGGTTTACAGTTGTGGTGAGTGGCTTCATTTTATTAAGTGAAGGGATTATAGCACTCACCATGGGTCGCGGAGGTCGGACTGGGCATTTGGAGATGTAATGCCCAGATAACCCGCAGTAGAGACACAAATTCTGGGTCAGCCGCCTCTGCCGCTCAGTAGCTGTCAGTCGTGAGTTCTCCAGTTGCATGGGTTCGGGGTTGGGTTCTGGAGGGCTGACACCATCTGATCGGCGGAGGAAGGATGGAAATGTCGGCAGCAGCGTGGGTGCGTAACTGAAGGGCATACTCATTGACTGTGGAAGTACCTTGTTTGAGATGATAAAGCTGCTCGCCGATCGACGAATCCCATGATGGTTTTCCAAAGACCTCCTTGAAGTGAGTTATAAACCTGGACAGGGTCTGGATCACAGGAAAAATGCATTTACTAAGTGGATAGCAGAACACACACTTACCAGTAAATTATAGAAATACCCTCTTTAATTTATTTAAATAAAAAATTAATTATTTACATTAAACCCAGAAGAGACATTTATCCAAACTTGTAATTTGCATTTTTTTTTTTTTTTTGTATGATGGCATTTAAACATTATCCAGGCACAAGTAAAATATAACCTACAGGGGAAACACTGTAATTTATAGAAAAATCAATACTTTCAAATTGGAATGCTATTTTCAGTGAATAATGACTTAAATGTATCAGTCTGTTCATTATACAAAGATATACAGGTAGTTTTTCAGCTTGTTTTGCCATTATGTTAATTATGTCACATTGATTGATTGATTGATTGATTGATTGATTGATTGATTGATTGATTGATTGATTGATTGATTGATTGATTGATTGATTGATTGATTGACCTAGACCCTTTTCAGGCCTTGAAATACTTCAAACTTTCATAATTAATGAGGGTGTCAAAATGATGACAGAATAATAATTTGGGGGTTAATTGTAACCTTAAACTCTACTGACAGCATCTGTGGAATGATGTTGTTTACTTCAGAAAAGTATTTTGTCTCGCACCTCAGTTTTTGAAAACAAACACAAAATATGTTTTTGGTAACATTTTATTTTACAGTGTCCTTGTTACAAATGTTACATGTACTTACCATTGTAATAAAAGTAAAGTATACATAATTGCATGCAACTAACCCTAATCCTACTTATATACTTATACTACTTATACTTTTGAGTCAAGATGGCGCCGAGGATGGCCGCTACGTCGCAAGCTCTGCTGAAACATTGTAGTTTTTTGTTTGTTCTGTTTATAGTTTTTGTGTTTTTTGTCTTGGATGTTGTCTGCCTTACTACGTACGACAGACAGACACTTTTGGACATTGGTTCGGCTATCGCACTCCGAAAACCGGACTTTAAATTCTTCAGTGACGAACCGCCGTTTACAAACACAGCAGCGGAGCTCTTTGTCTGGACGGCCCGACCACGCAAACGCGGCCGGAGAAGGGGAAGCAGAGCCGGCGTACTTATCAGAGTAAGACGCCGCGCAAACCGACCCCCACTTCCCAGTATTTTACTGGCAAATGTTCAGTCTCTGGACAATAAACTCTGCGAGCTGAGAGCATGGATCTCTTTCCAACGAGAGACGAGGGACTGCTGCATTATCTGCCTCACAGAAACTTGGATGTCCGCTGAGATTCCAGATTCGGCCATCGAAACCGCGGGGTTCTCCGTGCATCGAATGGACAGAGAAAAAGATCTCTCCGGGAAAAGCAAAGGCGGGGGTGTATGTTTTATGATTAACCGATCCTGGTGTGATCAGAGGAACGTACATTCTATCAAGTCTTTCTGTTCTCCTGATCTGGAACTTCTCATGGTTCTGTGTCGACCATTCTGGCTACCGAGGGAATTCACCGCGGTCATCATCACAGCTGTGTATATTCCCCCGTAAGCCGACACAGACCGGGCACTAAAGGAACTGTATAGGACAGTGAGTGAGCAGGAAACCGCGCATCCTGAGGCCGCGTTTATTGTGACCGGGGACTTTAACAAAGCCAACTTCAAGCACATCGCACCCAAATACCACCAACATGTTAACTTCAACACGCGAGGGAACCGCGTCTTAGATCACTGCTACTCCCCCTTCAAGGATTGTTACAAGTCCCTCCCGCGCCCACCATTTGGCAAATCGGATCACGCTTCCATCCTCCTTTTGCCCGCATATAGGCAAAGACTCAAACAGGAAGCACCCGCCCTCAGAACCATCCAGTGCTGGTCGGACCAATCAGATTCTATGCTACAGGACTGTTTTGATCACGCGGACTGGGAGATGTTCCGGTCGGCCTCTGATGACGACATCGAGGTTTACGCTGATAGCGTAACGTGTTTCATCAGGAAGTGCGTAGATGACGTTGTTCCGACCAAAACAATTCGGCTGTACCCTAACCAGAAGCCGTGGCTAAACGGGGATGTTCGCGCGGCACTCAATGCGCGGACCTTCACTTTTAACTCCGGTAACGCGGAGGAGCATAAACAAGCAAGTTATGCCCTCCGGAAAACCATCAGAGCAGCAAAACGGCAGTACAGGGACAAGATTGAAGGACAGTTCAACACCACCGACTCCAGAAGCATGTGGAGGGGAATTAACACCATCACGGACTATAAAGGGAACACAAACTCCACCGTGAACACCGCTGCCTCTCTCCCGGACGAGCTCAACACCTTCTATGCTCGCTTTGAGGGAACTAACACCGCCCTCGCGGAGAGAGCGCTCGCGGCTGAAGATGCAGAGGTTAGTGCACTCTCTGTATCTGTCGCGGATGTAACCCGATCCTTCCGCCGGGTGAACGTCCGTAAAGCTGCGGGTCCAGACGGCATTCCCGGCCGTGTGATCAGAGCGTGCGCGCACCAACTGGCTGGAGTCTTCACGGACATTTTTAACCTGTCCCTCTCCCTGTCTGTGGTCCCCACATGCTTTAAAACGTCCACTATTGTTCCTGTACCTAAGCAATCAAAAACCACCTGCTTAAACGACTGGCGTCCTGTTGCTCTGACCCCCATCATCAGCAAATGCTTTGAAAGACTAGTCAGAAACCAAATCTGCTCTGTTCTCCCCCCCTCACTGGACCCACTGCAGTTTGCATACCGCACAAACCGCTCCACTGACGATGCCATTTCATCTACAATACACACTGCTCTCTCCCACCTGGAAAAGAGGAACACTTATGTGAGAATGCTGTTTGTGGACTACAGCTCAGCATTCAACACCATTGTGCCCTCCATACTTGACATGAAACTCCGGGCTCTAGGCTTAAACAGCCTGTTATGCAGCTGGATCCTGGACTTCCTGTCAAACAGACGCCAGGTGGTCAGAATGGGCAGTAACATCTCCTCATCACTGACTCTCAACACTGGAGCCCCTCAGGGCTGCGTTCTCAGCCCACTCCTGTACTCTTTGTACACACATGACTGTGTGGCAACCCACAGCTCCAACACCATCATCAAGTTTGCTGACGATACGACGGTGGTAGGTCTTATCACCGACAATGATGAAACGGCCTACAGAGAGGAGGTGCACACTCTGACACGGTGGTGTCAGGAGCACAACCTCTCCCTCAACGTCAGCAAGACCAAGGAGCTGGTGGTCGACTTCAGGAGGAATGAGAGAGAACACCGCCCCATCACCATCGATGGAGCACCGGTGGAGAGAGTCAGCAGCTTCAAGTCCCTCGGTGTCCACATCACAGAGGAACTCTCATGGTCCGTCCACTCTGAGGCCGTTGTGAAGAAGGCTCATCAGCGCCTTTTCTTCCTGCGACGGCTGAGGAGGTTTGGAATGAACCGCCACATCCTCACACGTTTCTACACCTGCACCATCGAGAGTCTGCTGACTGGCTGCATCACCACCTGGTACGGCAACAGTACCGCCCGCAGCCGCAAGGCCCTGCAAAGGGTAGTGCACACGGCCAGCTGCATCATCGGAGGTGAGCTTCCCTCCCTCCAGGACATTTACGCCAGGCAGTGTGTGAAGAGAGCTCAGAGGATCTTCAGAGACTCTAGCCACCCGAACCATGGGCTGCTCTCACTGCTGCCATCAGGCAGACGGTACCGCAGCATTAGAACACGCACCAGCCGACTCCAGAACAGCTTCTTCCCACAAGCAATCAGACTACTTAACTCCTGATCCATCAGGATCATAACACACTCTGGACAGAATATCACTCAGCACAACCCACTGTAGATACACACACATTATATACACATTTATTTATCATACAGCATCTATTGCACTTTGGATTTCAATTTTTCAATCTGTGAATAATATTTTATACTATACATTGTATATTATTATTACTATTATAGCATAATGTATATTGTTTAGTGTATGTTTAGTGTATATTGTTTAAAGTATATGTATATTGTAAGTATGTGTATATTGTTTAAAGCTGTGAGAACTACACTCACATTGTGTAAATTATTTATTGTTTATTGTAGAGTTTACTGTGCTGTGAGTAATTGTGTGCGCATCAGATGTGTAATCTGATGCTGCTTTAAATGTTGTACATGTCATGTCATGACTACTATGTTGCTCGGAACTGCACCTAAGAATTTCACCTACTGTTGCACTTATGTATATGTAGAGTGACAAATAAAGTGATTTTTGATTTGATATATTGTTTAAATTGTTGGACAGAGTTGGTCACATTTGCTGATGATCAATTAATCAAAGGCATTTGATTAGCAGCGCCTGGCTGCTATTTACCCTCTGAATTCCTATGGACACAGTAAGGGTGTCCTTAGTTGTCACCCATGGCTTTTACATTTTGGCCTAGTTTTTGCTCAACAAATAATGACACAGTGTGATACACTAGTTTTGGAACGACTGCACATGAACTTTAATGACATCCCATTCTTAATCGGTAGGGTTTAATATGGAGTTGGCCCACCCTTTGCAGCTATAACAGCTTCAACTTATCTGGTAAGGCTTTCCACAAGGTTTAGGAGTGTGTTTATGGGAATTTTTTACCATTCTTCTAGAAGCGCATTTGTGAGGTCAGGCACTGATGTTGGACTAGAAGGCCTGGCTCGCAGTCTCCGCTCTAATTCATCCCAAAGGTGTTCAAGTACTTTTCTCCTGGCAACTGCCAAACCCAGACTCGTCTATCGGATTGCCAGACAGGGAAGCATGATTCGTCACTCCAGACAACACGTCTCCACTACTTTAGAGTCCAGTGGTGGCGTGCTTTACACCACTGCATTCGATGCTTTGCATTGCACTTGGTGATGTAAGGCTTGGATGCAGCTGCTCGGCCATGGAAACCCATTCCATGAAGCTCTCCACGCACTGTTCTTGAGCTAATCTGAAGGCCACACAAAGTTTGTAGGTCTGTAGCTATTGACTCTTCAGAAAGTTGCTGACTAATGTGCACTGTGCGCCTCAGCATGCGCTGACTCCGCTCTGTGATTTTACGTGAGTTGCTGTTGTTCCTAATTGCTTCCACTTTGTTATAATACCACTAACAGTTGACCGTGAAATATTTAGTAGTGAGGAAATTTCATGAATGGGCTTATTGCACAAGTGGAAACCTATCCTTGCTTGAATTCACTGAGCTCCTGAGAGTTACCCATTCTTTCACAAATGTTATGTTTATAGAAGCAGTCCGCATGCCTAGGTGCTGTGTCGTTGTTGTTGATCTGAGGTTTTATTTTCCGAATTTTAAGACCTGCCAAGGAGCAGATGATGTTTTATTACATCCTGATATGGAAAACCATGGTATTCAATATGGTGTCCATTCTTTTTCACATGACTGATTATACATGACTGATATATACACATATATATGTATAGTAAAAATTTAACAATACAAATGTTTTTTTTATTATATAAAGGATGTGTAAACCAAGGTTTCTACAGGTGTCAATAAATTCAAACATTTCAGCATATATCCAAACATACAAATATGTACATTTTTGTAAGTGTTATACAAATACCTACGTAGAGTATAACAAAGAGATCAGGCTGGTTGGTTAAAGCTCCTGCTATGGTGTTATACTTTGAAGCTGCTTGTAGGGCAATACAATTAACGTTTTACACATCTCCACTTATACATAAAGGAGGTTGTAATCACTGCAAACCCATGAACGTCCTGCTCGTAATTTCCCAGCCAGAGCCTAAACACATCCAGAGACCATTTCAGATCCCAATGAAATATATTCATTACCATGTAAATTGGTTTGGGAATCGTTGACTAAAAGCATTCAACATACTTTATTTGAAAGTACGTAAATGCAATTAATGGAACCATATTCAGAAGAAAGCGAATTTGCCTGCAGATAATTGTTATTGTCTGGATCCCATTAAAAGATTTTTTCCCCCCTTCTTAATTCCTAAAGAAAACATTTATGTGCAGAAAGCCACTCTGTCACGTCATTGTTGACACAGACTTCATTATACGATAATAATCCGCTTTTCATGTGGAGAGAATAATGCAATATTAACAACAGTGTTCGTAGAAATGATTTCTAAGAAGCCTGTTCATTTTCTGTCTGCTGTACAATCAATGCAAACATCTGAAACAAATGCTGCTGAAGACATTTGCACGCATGTATACCTAGAAGCTTGTTAAATGAAACACAATATGTGAAAGAATTGATTGGTATCAGAAAGTGATGCTTGGTTGCACCTTTGGCTTGCATGCAACATCCAAACCCTTGGTTATGGCAAACCTCATTTTGTTTTGCTTTTGGCAGGATGTTTCTAGCAATAATTTAGGCTTTCAGAATGGAGCTGTTGCTGAAATTACTGTCTGAATTCCACCCAAGTAAACAAGTCAATAACCATTGCATTTCCGAGTCATGTAAAGGCTGCAGGCAGGTTTCAATATTAAATGGATGTTAATAGTGAATTCACAGAACTAATGATCAACTTGCTTGTTAGTCCAGTGTAAGAATGTTTCAATTGTAGTACCAATTACTATTATTTTCCCACTCTTTTTCGGCTTATAATGGGTGAAGAGGTGCTAATGCACTACGAGTCATGTTTGCTAGATTCTGTGCCGTTGCAATCAAGAATCATTTCAGCCCAAATCTCAGAGAACATGCTCTCATGTTGATAATGTGCTTCCATTAGATCTGGAAGTAACAATGCTATTTCATACCAGAGGCATTTCAGGCAGAGATCTCCTATTTCCACAACTCACACTATGACCCTTGGAACAAGTCATGTGTTGGAGAAGAAATTATTTTAGAGGGAAACTACCACAACCACTACCAAACAATTTAAAGAAAATGGCAGTCTGGATGTTTTCTTATTCTGTGAATGAGAATGAACAAAACGTGGATTGACTGTTGATTCCTCTTGGACCTGACATGATCAGACTAATTGGGGGTCAGTCTTCCAGGTCAACACTGTTGGGTTAAGATTACCTCGTCATGTAGAGGGATTAACCCTTATTTTACACTTCATGAAAGCCTCTACTGCAATTCTACATGTACATCTATAGAGCACCAATGAATGTACAATCACCTAAAGGATTATTAGGAACACCATACTAATACTGTGTTTGACCCGCTTTCACCTTCAGAACTGCCTTAATTCTATGTGGCATTGATTCAACAAGGTGCTGAAAGCATTCTATAGAAATGTTGGCCCATATTGATAGGATAGCATCTTGCAGTTGTTGGAGATTTGTGGGATGCACATCCAGGGCACGAAGCTCCCGTTCCATCCCAAAGATGGGTTCTATTGGGTTGAGATCTGGTGACTGTGGTGGCCATTTTAGTACAGTGAACTCATTGTCATGTTCAAGAAACCAATTTGAAATGATTCGAGCTTTGTGACATGGTGCATTATCCTGCTGGAAGTAGCCATCAGAGGATGGGTACATGGTGGTCATAAAGGGATGGACATGGTCAGAAACAATGCTCAGGTAGGCCGTGGCATTTAAACGATGCCCAATTGGCACTAAGGGGCCTAAAGTGTGCCAAGAAAACATCCCCCACACCATTACACCACCACCACCAGCTTGCACAGTGGTAACAAGGCATGATGGATCCATGTTCTCATTCTGTTTACGCCAAATTCTGACTCTATCGTCTGAATGTCTCAACAGAAATCGAGACTCATCAGACAAGGCAACATTTTTCCAGTCTTCAACTGTCCAATTTTGGTGAGCTTGTGCAAATTGTAGCCTCTTTTTCCTATTTGTAGTGGAGATGAGTGGTACCCAGTGGGGTCTTCTGCTGTTGTAGCCCATCCGCCTCAAGGTTGTGCGTGTTGTGGCACCAACAAGGCATTTTCGCCCACAGGACGGCCGCATACTGGATGTTTTTCCCTTTTCAAACCATTCTTTGTAAACTCTAGAAATGGTTGTGCGTGAAAATCCCAGTAACTGAGCAGATTGTGAAATACTCAGACCGGCCCGTCTGGCACCAACAACCATGCCACGCTCAAAATTGCTTAAATCACCTTTCTTTCCCATTCTGACATTCAGTTTGGAGTTCAGGAGATTGTCTTGACCAGGACCACACCCCTAAATGCATTGACGCAACTGCCATGTGATTGATTGATTGATTGATTTATTTATTGATTGATTGATTGATTTATTAATTGATTAGATAATTGCATTAATGAGAAATTGAACAGGTGTTCCTACTAATCCTTTAGGTGAGTGTATGTCTCAATAGATAATTGTTAAAGGGATAGTTCACCCAAAAATGAAAATTCGGTCATTATTTACTCACCCACAAGCTGTTCCAAACCTGTATGAATTTCTTTCTTCTGCTGAACACAAAGGAAGATATTTGGAAGAATGTTTGTAACCAAGCAGATCTCGGCAACCATTGACTACCATAGTATTTTTCCCCCACTATAGTAGTCAAAGGCTGCCGAGATCTGCTTCATTTTTGTTTTAGAATAAAAGCTAATGCAAATTTTTGATTGATTAATTTCTGTTGTAAAAACTGATTAGTTATTGCGCCAAACAACACCATACTCAACTAAAGCAGAAATCCCCCAATGCGTTCTGGACCACCATCCACATAGCAGCAGCACTTGGTGGCTGGAGAATGCAAACCATGAAACAGGTTTGAAATAGTTTTGAAATTATACCCGCATATCATCCCCGCGCAAACCCCAAAAAAGGTGAAAACGGTGATGGCATGTATCACAAGCATTACATGTTTAGCCTATAGGCAAACGCAGTTGAATACATATGTGTGCATATGGGAAGGGAAGGGAAGGGAATTGAAGGGAAGGGAAGGGAAGGGAAGGGAAGGGAAGGGAAGGGAAGGGAAGGGAAGGGAAGGGAAGGGAAGGGAAGGGAAGGGAAGGGAATTGAAGGGAAGGGAAGGGAAGGGAAGGGAAGGGAAGGGAAGGGAAGGGAAGGGAAGGGAAGGGAAGGGAAGGGAAGGGAAGGGAAGGGAAGGGGGCCTTCACAGGGGAGAGTCTAGTTGACACCCCAGGGCTTTGCTGGGTTGTGTCTAGGCACAAGTCCACCATCTGATCTGGATGCAGCAGACCACAGTAAACCTTGGAATAAACAGAGAGACTAACATTAACGTAGATGCCATACTTTTTATGATGTAACAAGAACATACGTTTTTATGCGAAGTGCTCCTGGATCCGGCAGACCTAGTTAATGCAGCCTAACAATCCTTTAACTGATTTAAATAATAGAAATTGATACTGTTCTATGTGTATGCCATAGTATAGAGATGTGTTTTTAGTCTAGATTTAAACTGCGCGTGTCTGCGTCCCGAACAATGCTAGGAAGACTGTTCCAAAGTTTAGGTGCTAACCCTTTTCACAGACTGTGATGACACACTTTAACAGTCAACATTATCCTGCAAATCCTGCAAAAAAAAATTGTATTTTAATTATTTTCTTAAATGTATGTCAACACGCCAAAATACCATTCAACACCATTTTAACCCCAAGCTTGGGAACCATTCAGGAGTGAAATTCTTTGAACTCAACTGTGACATCTATGAAATTCCTTCCTCAGAGTGCAAAGAAACATCTCAGGTTACATATGTAACCTATGTTCCCTGAGAACAGGGAACAAGACACTGCGTCCTAGAGCACTTTGGGGAACGTCTCAGCGTGACAGGTGTCTGATCGAATCACGGCAATCCTATTAACCAGCGACAGCCTATGATGTCATCAATGTACGAAGCGGAAGTATATAAGGGCGCCTAGTAAACATGACATTCACCTTCTCGTCTGAAGAGACTGTTTGGTAGGCAGGCCCCGAGGCATGGCAAAGAGACGCAGTGTCTCGTTCCCTGTTCTCAGGGAACATAGGTTACATATGTAACCTGAGACGTTCCCTGAGAACAGGGAACTCGCACTGTGTCCTAGAACGCTTTGGGGAACAATATACCAACACCACCATGCCGAGGGGAGTGCATGCCCTACTGGCAGTGACAACTGTCAGAACAAGCAAAAACACAAAAAAACAACATAATTGGGAAGCATACCACACCAACACATATATTGGGGCCTTCCACAGGAGGCTAGCTACCTGGTTGCCGCTGCTATGCATGTCCCCCAAGCGTCTGGACTCTCTTCCAAGGAGGCCTGCTAACAGTCTACTGCCAGACTGCCAAAGCCAACTGCTCGCAGCCAGCTGGCCTAAAAAGCCCTTCTGGGGCCGACCGTCATAGAGGCCTGCTGAGGCCTACTACATGACAGCGCAGTCTTACTGGCAGATAAGCTGTTTACACTGCTACCTACAAACCTGGTACCTAACTACATTGCCAACGGCAGTGTACTCAGCAAAACTTACGCCACCCTGCTTCAATGGAGGCCCCGGATTCAGTGGCAATGCTCTGGCTACAAGGGAGTGTACTTCCAGAACCAGCATGAATTGAAAGTTACAAATTCCCGCTCGACCGATACAGAGCTAAAAGTGTAGTACTCAAATATACCCTGCTTTAACAGGGGAGTACTAACCACATGACCCTGCAATTCACAGGGTGAGGGCCTGCCAGTGGTGCTAGATATACATGCCCTACGCCCATTAAGCTAGCTCTGGGAGGCGGGATCAAGCAAACCCACAGTCTCTTCGTGAAGCGAAAGACAGCCTAAACCTGTCCCATGACCACTGCTAGGTCGCTATCAAAATTCTGCCACTGCACCTACCTGCATTACTCATCTCACCCCAGAATGCAGAAAGGGGGTGGGCCTTGGTCGAACGACTCTCACCATGAAAGGAAGGTCAGGGATGCTAAAAACCTCCATTCCCATAGTAAAGGGCCAGAGGTGACAATGCTTTGGCAAAACCTCCATCATCCCTAGTATAGCCTAGGCCAGCTACCGAGATGGCCCTGGTGAGGGCCAGCCTGCAAACATAGATCTTTACCTGAGGCTCGGAGGAGCAGCAGCCTCAAGATAAAACTCTCCCATGAGAGGAGGCACTCAGACAGAACAATATCCACAGCCCTATGGGCCGGCCATAAAATCCAACTGAAGCTCAAGTGTTATAGTCGAGTCCCAAAATAGATAAATAGCCCTGGGTAAGATGCAGTAGGCATTTTTGAGGAAAAGTACTTCAAGCGTTGTTTCTATATGAGGTGTTGTTTCTTCTATTTTTAGATGCTGAATCCATTTCTGCCATATATACAAGTTGTAAACATCACTGTTTTGGCATAAACAATAAAAACAAAATGGCTGCCAAAAAAAAAAACTTTTTCATGCATTTACTGCAGTTTAAACATTAAACATTAGAACTAAAGAATATTTAAACATGTAAACAATGATACAACAACATTAACATGAAAGGGACAGTTTTTAATGTTTAAATGGCTGCTGGAACTCTGAAATTTCAAAAAAATCAAGCAACAATACTGTGATCACATATATTCCAAAAGTTATTTGTTCATACAAGTATCATTGGACTTTCTGCATTTGCAAGATGCAGTGCATGGATTAGGCTTGCAGCCTCATTGGGCTGTCGGGCTGTCACCACCCAGTGGTGCAGGCGCAGGTGATTAACTCCTCACAGGCATCTGGAATTGGGGGTAGTGACATGAGTTGAGGAATAATGGAATTCCCCTCTGTCTTCCATCCCATGGTTTCAGGGGATGGTAGAACTGGCTGCTGCTGCAAGTGGGCCTGCCGAGAGCGCTGAATTTGGAAGTAGAGAGCGTCTCTGGTTGGGGGCAGTCTTTCTATTGTCATGCCCTTGACAAACATTCTGAATGGTGTGGTCACTCAGTTCAGGACCTTCGCCAAGTCCCGTTAGTAGGTGTGAATACTCTATGAAAACTTCCCAGCATGTCTTCTTTGAATGTCCTGCAATGTATGAAGTTGAGTCACTCCCAGTGATAGCATGGAAACCAGGAAGTAGCTTGAGGACCTGTGGCACCATCTGCAGTTGTTCCACTACAGCATGAACTGGGACGTACTTTCTCTCCTTTGCTGTACCTGTCTTCATCCAGGTCTTTTGGCATGGCATCATGTGGAAGTGGGCAATCAGCAGTACCAAGATGTCGGTGTCTCTTGCAGAGACAACAATTTTTGATGCTTTGCTTCTGATGCAGTAAAGGATAATTCTTGTGTCCGCTTCTTCATGTTTAGCTTCCAAGCTGTCAGTGTTAAGGGTTGTATTAGATGCTTCAACCCTCTCTTCATCGCTGAAGCCACCTGCAGCAACTATAATCTTGGTGCCTGGTGCTCTCACAATCAGCTGTTGTGATAGAAAGCAAGCAAGATGGGCAAGATGGGATCGGAAGTTGAAAGACAGAGCCCATCTGCCAAGAGCTGAAGATGTCTTTGTGATACCGACAATTCCTCCTCCCTTTTTTCCAATACAGCCTAGCCACTCCTGGCTATGATCGGGATCCACTTGGTTGAAGCGATGTAAAGAGCGCTTGACTACAAAGTTTCCAGCCATAAACGCTGTGGAAGTTGATGCATCTCGTTCAGGTAGATGGTCCCCCACCAAGCATAGTTGATGTGGTTATACCGCATGAAATAGGGCAACATTTGCTGGAATGGTCCCAGATTCCGTCCCTCTGTGCGCGAATGAAAAATAGAAGAATGTGAACCATCTTCATGTAGCCCCACCAAAACATGAAGTTTGGGTTGTTGTTGGCTTTAATGTAGGCCTCTGTGACTGCTTGAAATTCTTCAGAAGCAAGCAATGTCACAAGATCTTCTACAGGGCTGTTCTTTGTCTTATCCAGTAGTTCGTTAAGGTCACAATTCCTGTCTTCCAGAAAGCTAAGCAGCTGAGGCAACAAAATCCTCCACATGGTCTGCAGAGTGATTTTGTGGGCTCTAATTTGGTGGCATTGCATCAAATTTGTTACAAAAAGGGCTAGACATTTGATCCCTGCATAATGCTCATGGCACTATTTAACTTGAAGTACAACCAAAAACACTGTTGTTGTTTTTTTATGCAGTGGTCAATTGAGATTTGTCAATTTGTGTTATTTTGCTTCCTTAACTTGTATTCCTTCAGATCAGTGCAAAGAAAATACACAACAATACAAAGCACAACTGTTAATTTCACTACACTTTGTCTATTCGAGTCTGTGGATTTCAATTCCGATATAAAAGTTTAGATTATGCAAATTAACACATATTTAAATATATAATTCCTCATTTGCATATGTAAACATAACATTTCAGAAAACTTGCAATACAACATTTTTTTGTCTCTATGTAAGTGAAAAACTGGAAAAGTTTCATGGCGATATCTATAACTTTAATATTTTACCCTATCCATCTGTAGTGTTTCGGATGTGAATAATGCACCTATTGTTTCTTTAACAATTACAAGAAAATGGGACCCTTATTTCAATGTTATACGGTGGATCCTTATTCAGGAGACGTTGAACTTTCTAAAAATGTGGTATAACAACTTTTCCACAAAAATGCCTACAGGGTTTCACAATCTTGAAGATTCGGACCTGACTATGTCTCTAATTTACACACTCTCCAATACTTTTGATAGAGATGAGATTAACTACTTTACCCTGAGGTGGCTAACAGCCCAAAAAAGGCCTAAAAGCTGATAAGAAACTAAACCAAGCAGTGGCATCAAACCTACTCTAGTCTGGGAGGACGCCTACCCGCCTAGTATTGCTCTACATACAGAACCAGTAGGAATGAGTGGTGGCCTCTGAACTACTCGCACACTGAGAGGAAGCCTAATCACTGTGCACAGCGAAACAGAGCATTGGCTCAACCAGTGAATTCACAAAGAAAAAGCCAACCCATACTCACATATGAAGCCCATATAACTGGTGCTTCTATTTATATAATTCTAGCCACCTAACAGAGGAACTTCAGGGCCCTAATAATCCTTCATCTTCTTGCACTTTCTATACATATTTACCACATAATCCCCTTAACTCTATACAGGGAACATAGGTCTGCAGAAATACATTTTCTATTTCTTCTCTTTTTAAAATGAAAAAGGAGACCTACCAGCTTGATCTACGGCGTGCATAATGATGACTCACCCATTCAGTTTCGTAAACATGAGGTCTGTCACCCTTACAGGCCTGAAAGGGGCACTCTCATGGATCAAGCCAAGGCGTGCCGTCAGAATATCATTTCCACTCATCATGTGCCAAGCCCAGCCTGATGTAAGAAGGACCTGGGAAGAAGTAAACAAAGAAGAAAGAACCCTCGGGGAGGAGACCCATTACCGACGCTGACTGCGTTTGTTCTGGATCATCTCCCTCAAATCCTTCTTCTTCTTCCAGGAGTCCCGCCTCTTTTGCGACCTACTCCTCCACGGAGGGGATGCACAAGAGGCCACGCTGGCTCTCTGGCCCTGTCTCCGATCCTTGGACCATGACGGACCCGGACGTGCTGCCTGCCTGGGCGCAGCCCCGGATCTCAGCGGTATGCAGGTCTTAAACGCTGCCGAACGTGCCTTCGCCTCCCTGAACTTTCCCACCACTGCCTCAATGGAGGTGCCAAAAAGTTCAGACGGCGAAACCGGCAAATCAAGGAGAAAAGCCTTTTCTTTCTACCCGATAACCACCAGGTTCAACCATAGATGTCTCTCCTTGAATATGGGCCGAATATGGGCTCTTCCATGCCCCCTCAATCTCAGTATGTAGATCGGGAAGGAATGGGAGGTTCACTGGAGCTGGGAGATCATGGCCGGATAGAAATTGATCTTCAAGCCGACCGCGAGTGATTTCTCCCCTAACGCGCCGCCATGGCAGCTGCAGTCTATCGTCCCATGACCTCCAACAGCTCCCCATACATGGGGTATAATGGCTGAGAGGATTCAGGATTCACCTGATTTTCACCACCCTCATCAGCCATCTCCTGCTCATCTGGAAGAGCACTCGCTGCTGGGCTGGAGGAGATATCTGTCTCCTCAGAGAAAAACGCTCACAATTTGCACAAGCAGCTGCCTCAAGAATTGCCTATGCGTGCTCTTCCCCCAGGCAGAAAACGCACAGCTTGTGTGTGTGTCCCGGTGTCAAAAACCTATGACATCAGATCTTTTAAAAATACTGGGCTTTCTCTGTGCCAAAATAATGATTTTGAATTACCTTACGAGTAGCGCTTCAAATAGAACAGTCCCTGAAGACGAAAAAGATGAATGTCATGTTTACTAGGCACCCTTATATACTTCCGGGTTGCACATTGGTGACATCATGGGCTGTCGCCGGTCAATAGGATTGCCGTGATTCGATAGTAGCTTCAGACACCTGTAACGCTGAGACATTCCCCAAAGCATTCTCAGACGCAGTGCGAGTTCCCTTTCGAAAGGGAAAAGCCAGTGGCACATAGTCCGGGTTAGTTTAGAGATGGGTACCAAGCCAAAAACATACATCCTTGTCGTCTTTTGTGTTACTTTAGTTTGAGGTGAAGTGCTTGAAACATATTTGGTTATTTTCCCCACCCATGAACTTTTCAACTGAAAAGGAGAGTTTTTTTTTTTTTTTTTTTTAAAGAAGCAGAGAAGGTTCTTATTCTTATCGTTTTTGATAAAAGAGTTTATCCTGTAATTAAAATTCCTGCATTGAGAACCTGCATGGTTTGTTTTCCTTCTCTGTAACACAAAAATAGATATTTGTCATAAAAGTATCACTGTCTCTGTGGAGCCTTTGTCATTTCATTGTATGAAAAAGGGCAGTGTGAATTTTTTGATAAACATCTAATTTTATGTTCTAGGTAACAAAGAAAATCATACAGGTTTGGATATGATTAAATAATAAGATAATTTATATTTTTGTGTTAAACTATAACTTAAATGCACACTGGTAATAAGATGTACAAAATTCCTCGCTGCAGTCTCAGCTTTTCTCACAGTAATCTAGCTTTTTTGTAATTTGGGAAATTACAGTAAATAAAAGAGAAAAGACATAAGAGGAAAGGCTCCATGCTGGAGTTCAAAGACAAATCTCCATTCTGATACAGGGGAAGTAGAGTGTGGAAAGATCAAAAGAAGAGTGATGTGAAAGGTCAACGCTCAGTCGATCACAAGCGACTACATAAAGAGGCGTTCTTGCTAAGTAGTGCACTGCACAACCACAGAAAGCCAGAGCAGTGCAGACTCCTGAAAGGGACATGGTGGAATGGAAACTTACACTTTGAAGAGACTGGGTGAAACACCTCAAAGCACCAGAATAGTGTGCCATTGCCTAATGGGAAATAAGCAATGGATCTATGACAATATAATTGTAAATTCGGCTCATGCCTCCACTAGGAAATTATTTGTATGCAGTGTGGAGACTCTTACCATTATTTATAAGCTAGTTACAAAGAAAATCAATTATTTTATGTAATGTTAATGTTCCGTTGATACTGATTTTATGTTATGTTTAGGGTCCTAGGGATCCCAATGCTCTATGTATAATTATTATTACTAATTTTTAAATGGATATCTTAAACAAATTAATAACAAATAACAAATTATTTTGAAGCTCAAATTCTTTCAACAGCTGCACCAATGATCAGACAGGTTTTCCCAATATATTCAAATTGTATTATTTCTTATTTCATTATTTTGTGGAATGTTCATAATAGAACATTATACTGTCACACACACACACACACACACACACACCCACACATGCACATGCACGCACACACACACACACACACACACACACACACACACACACACACACACACACACACACACACACACACACACACACACACACACACACACACACACACACACGCATAGAAGAACTAGAACAGGTTTAAAGATTTCAGAGAGTTTCAGAACAAAAGTGTACAGCTCCCACTATTGTACCGTAATTCTTACGTAATTCTTATTAGAATAAGGTCATATTAAGAATATATTGGGCCCCACTTTATATTCGGTGGCCTTAACTACTATGTACTTACATCAAAAAATAAGTACAATGTACTTACTGTGTTCAAATTGTATTGCAAAACACCTTTGCTGATATTGAGGTGGAATACGGGTAAAGTTAGGGACAGGTGTGGTGGTATGGGTAAGTGTAAGGGTAGGGTTTGGTGTAAGGGAATTGTCAACAGTGATATTACAAATTAATTACAGATGTAATTACATGCAGGTATTTTTCAAAATGTAAGTACAATGTAAAAACATGTATGTAAACAATAAGTGCAATGTATCACATGATTAATGAATATGTTAGCACATAGTAGTTAAGGCCACCTAATATAAAGTGGGTCCATATATTGTATGTCTGCCTCATCTGACACATGTAAAATATTTTAATTGGTGTGACAAATTCATGAAACCTCTATGAATTTATTTGTTCTGTTGAACACAAAATACGATATTTTGAAGAATATGGGTAATTGAACAGTTGATGGATCCCATTGACTTTCATAGTTGGAAAAATACTATGAAAGTCAGTGGGGTCCATCAACTCTTTGGTTTCCGACATTCTTAAAAATATCTTATTTTGTGTTCAACAGAACAAAGAAATTCATACAGGTTTGGAAAAACTTGAGGGTGAGTAAATTATTTTTTTGTGCAATTTTAGGTGAACCATCCCTTTAATACTCTAATGCTTTATTTGGAAGCCTGAAATGTGCTTCATGTGATAACATCTAAAAATATATATATAGATTTTTTTATTTAAGTCAAATGTAGCATTTGATATGTCTACAGCCCAGAGTAAGATATTGGACAAGATAGTAATTAATGAATTCCCAGAAATAAATATAAGGTATTTTGTTGCTTTCATAATAATTAGAACAAGAGTTAGATAAGGTAAACATAGCTCCAACTTGTAAAAATAACACATTTTCATTTTTACAGAATTGCAGTGACTTAGATTCCTAATATGGTCACTTTCTAATGCCAATAGTTGAGTGGGAGCTGTCCACACCACGTGGTTCTGAAATGTTCAATAGTTTGAGTAGGATCTGTCCACATCGTGTGGTGCTGAAATGCTCCTTTGAAGCTTTGACCTGTCCTCTGCTCTGAGTTCCTGAGCTTTGCTGTTTCTCCAGAATTCTTTGAAAATATTGTAACGGTTTTATTTAAACACACACACACACACACACACACACACACACACACACACACACACACACACACCTGTTAGCTGCACGTCACGAATAAATGCAGCATATGAGACAGATTGATATAATATAAGAAAGAAAAGAGAAAGAAAAGAGAAAGGTAAAACGATGTGTATGCCCAATTAAAAACAGCACCTAAAAAAAGCACCTACACTGTACACAACTTGACGCTACGCTTCAAAAGTAGAAGGTTCAGTTGTAATCAAGGAAGATGTCTGCACTGCACGCGTAAACCGGTTCCTTGATTATAACGGGAGAGTGCTATGTTTTTTTTTTCGCGTCGTCGCTCGCATGCAGTGCAAGTAAAAGTTGAGGCGGCACGAAGTTTCAGTTCATGTGTCGGTCTGCGCAGCTTCAGAGCTCTCTAGATCTTTCCATTTCATCTGCTCACACCTCGTTATGATCCTCATCGTCTTTTGATCGAGATTCCCTCTTAGCGAATTTTTGGCAAATCCAGACGGTTTGCGATGGGATCTTTTCTCTGGGAGTCTGTGAGGAATCAAACACGTCCTCATAGACCAACTGAGCAGTTCTTTCGCTAGTTTTCGCGGCGTTGCGACATACATAGTTTAATCTTTACCGTTTTTTCTACTCGGAGGTTTGACGTGGAGGAAATCGTGCCGTCGACAGTTTAATATTTATGACAAAATCTGAATGCACGCGCCTGTTTTGGATTATCCGTTTCCCAGGATACCGAACACTGAATCGATCAAGCGTCAACTAGAGACTTTATTTTCGATTCCCTGGACTTAAAGACTGCTGAAGGTCTTTGGAAATGAACGGTCAGTTTTCAAAATGTCTTTTTTAAGAATCACTCGTGGAGAGAGACGTTTCCTCAGAGGACGGGAGGGTTTGTAACGCTGAATTTATCGCCGATTTCACAACACGCGTTTCCATGGCTTCTGCGGTCAGAGCGATTAAGCGTAAGGATGCGATTAACTGGCCGAGGATGTCGACAACTTTCTGGGCTGTGCTGCTGTTGACGGCGCTTCTGATCGTGTACTGCGGTGAGTTTGCGGTGTGTGCGATGCGTCTTCTACGTGTGTAAGGATGTGTAACACTTCATTGATGTGACCTTAAGGATAATGTATAGTGTCGGTCTCGTCACTCACAAATACACACATACAAACAAAGTCGTGGATCCTCCTCATGGAAACGGAAATGTCAAAGCATGTCCTAGACATGACCATAAATATACATATATTTTTAACTTGTGCCTCAAGGACAGGGGAGATGTATCTTATGGATCCTGGTAGGGTTGTACAGTATATTCCTTAATAAGAACAAGGCATCCCTTCTAATTGCAAATATAAAGGAACATTAATTAACAAGCAGTCAAAACATCTATACTCAAACACAGAGATATGCAAAGGCAACTCATACAACCCCCTCAGAGAGAATTCAGCTCTGGCCATGTTTATACACCAAAATACTCCAAAGGAAAGTTGTGTGAAACAATTATAAGATAGTATATTGTCTATAAGATTATCACAAATTTAACAGACCTTATTAACATTTACAAGAAAAGGCCTTTACTCTTAAAAAGCTATATAGTAAAAGCTTGGTTGATTCATTACTTTAGCTGATAATAGTCTGAATGAAGCTTGCACTGCCTCTTTTAAGACTTTGATAGAAGTCCAATCGACTGCACTAGAACACACACAGGTAACACTAATTAAATGCACAACTATACACTCACACATCTGATTCAGTTAATTGTACATCTAGAAATGTAGAATTATTGTTCTGTCCCAGGCCTGGCTGGGTGGCGGTATATCTGAGAGGATGTTTAACCTGTGCCACTTTACTGGCAGTTCTTATTCAAGGATATATGAAAATATGAATGCAAATATGTGCATAGATGTTTCTGCATTCGCTCAATTGATCTCCTGCAATGCCGTGATTTATTCTCTGCTTGGCTACAATCAATGTTCTGGATGTTTGTTGTGGTTAGCAGTCAATTCTTTTTTATTTGGGTGTCTGTGTCTCTGTGTCTCTCTGAGCAAATCAGCTCCTGCAGCTCTGCCCCGACCTGCTTGTTGTCTGTGATATTAATCTTCATCTAGATGGGCTGCCCACCGCACGACATCTATGTCTGAGTTGCTGTCAAGACCCCAGACTGGCACCTTTCGCAGCTCGAGCTGGTATTACTCGCAGAGGAGATTGAAAACATAAACGCAGGGACACAAACCGAGTTCTGATGGTTGATTTGTTTATTTATAGCTAGTCTTGTGCAATGCATGCACAAACACAGCAGAAATTAGGTCTGCATTCCCACTAGTGAGTCATGCAGTGGCTGCCTCTTTATATTAGCATCTCACAACAAAATATCGTCAAAGTATCCCCTACAAATGTCATCGCTGTACAGGAGATTGGTTTTGTTTCAGAGAGCAACAGAGATAGAAAAGAGCAGAGTGGTACTCGTGCTGTACTGCAGCTGTACAAATTAACATCAAACGATATGATATGATGACAAGAACTGTTTGTAATGACTGTTTAATGAATGACATGGGGAGGGCTTTGTTCTGTCCGCTGGCTCCCTCCTCTGGATGCTACTAGACATTCTTTGTTAGATCTGCAGATGCTTTGTTTAAACTTGCATTCCAATTGCAACATTTAGAATAAAAAGTATTAATGAATATCAAATATAATATTTTTCATGAATATCAGTTAACCAACAGTTATATTAACCAACAGTATATGCAATTATCACTATTCCCGAACACATACTAATATTGCTCGGAGTTAACCTTTGGTATTAACCTTTTATTGCATAACTTGTTCCGTATCATTTATACTGTGACGATCAATGATACAAAGTGTTGCGAGTTGTTGAGGTGTGCTATTACAGGTGTGCTAAGCAGTCAGACTTATGATTTTCACCTATTATACCACAGGTGAAAAACATCTCATAGGCTTATACTGAAGTAGGGCTATATAGAGATCAAGATATCATTGAGACATTGAGGGTCGTCTCTTTTGGCTTGGTCTAGTAGGAAACCATCTTGCAGGACCCTAGAAACTACCCAGAACATTCTAGCAACCGCATAGCAACACTGTAAAAACGGCTGTAACTTTTTTATAACAGAAATTAACCATCGTTGAAATGACTTAAATGGGACACTATTTTCTTCTAGATCTGCTGTACAGCCAAAACAAACTTTGTTGCATTATTTTCCTGTTATCACTGTAAATCTTTGAAACAATCTGTATTGTAAAAACTGTTCATGAAACATGCAGATGGTTGCTCTGACCATCAAATATCAGATGAAGTGGATCGTACTGTTTTTATCCACTTTTAACTTTAATATTCGGTTTGTCCACCTTTTGCAGCAATTATAGCAGCACATCTCTCTGGCATAGTGTCAATATATTTCCTCTGAGAACTTCAACACTAATGTTATCCCATACCTTCTGCAACTGAAGCCAAAGTTTTTCCTTTGAATGTACAATAGATTTGTCCAGTTTGTTTTCCAACTCGCCCCAAATGTGCTCGATGGGGTTGAGGTCCAGACTTTGAGGGGGCCAGTCCATCATTTTCAATGTTCCAGCAGATTTCTTCCGTCGCAGGTAGTTCCGGCAATAGTTAGAAGATTTCGGGTCATTGTCCTCATGGAAAATAAATCCAGGCTCAATAAGACGACTTCCAGATACCAAGTGTTCTAATAATTTTGGCCACCACTGTATTAGGTGTTGTTGTATTTTCCCCCTCATAAATAACTATAATATGATAATATTAACTATAATATTTTAACTATATTATTTTATAAATACATAATATTTACATTCATATTTTTATATTAATATTAAAGGTAACACTTTAGTTTAGGGTCCAATTCTCACTATGAACTACTTGCTTATTACTTATTAGCATGAATATTACTACGATATTGACTGTTTATTAGTACTTATAAAGCATATATGAATGCCTTATTCTGCATGACCATATTCTACATCCCTTAACCTTACACAATACCTAAACTTAACAACTACCTTACTAACTATTAATAAGCAGTAATTAGGACTTTATCGAGGCAAACTTTGTAGTTAATAGTTGGATCTAAAGTGTGACCATATAAAATAATTCATATATAATGTATTATTCAGAGTAATAATCAGAACATACAGATACAATATGAGCAGTAAAACCCTTTGTTGGTGTATATATGTGATATATATGTAGGTAGGATTTAGTGGGTTTTTTATGTTTTCTGCAAATGTTCAGACAGCCTGACCATCATTAAAGCCAGAGAGCATATGGCGCTCTGTGAGTGTGTGTGTGTGTGTGTGCGCATGTTTTTCTATTTCGTTGGGGACTCGTGTCACAGTGGATCCTAAATTGAGGTCCCCATGAGGAATATAAATAATACAGAATGAGTTTTGAAAATGTAAAAGTGCATAAAGTTTTCTGTGATGGGTTGGTTTAGGAGTAGTGTTAGTGTAAGGGGATATACTATATATTTTTGTACAGTATAAAAATCATTACGCTTATGGACCCAACAAAGATGTGTGTGTGTGTACATGTATGTGTGTGCTGTGATATTCACTGGCTGTGTTACTGTAAACAGATAGAAAGAAATATAGAGGGAGAAAAAAAAACTAATAGAAAGCAAACTAAAACCGGGAAACAGTAAAATGCGCACAAAAAAAGGCAGAAAAGAAAAGAGACGAGCGCACTATGGTCTCCTCCTCCATCACACATCCCACAGGGTCAATTATGTGCCCTGATGAATCATACCTGCTACCCGCATTGCCATAGCCCCGCCCACTGAAAACATCCCACAATGCACTGCACCACATTCACACATCCCCCTCGAAAACAGCCCATAGTCTGACACATTGCTCAAACATTCACAAATGCACACATGCACACTTTTCTCAGTCTGTGGTCATTATCAACACCATTTAAGGGCACAAACAGAAGCCGTTTTGGTAATTATGGACAGCTTAGATGTTGCTGTAAGTTTTCGTAACCAAAGCAAAAATAGCCAAAAAGAGATAGTGAGAAAGAAAGGTGTATTTATATGGTATAATAACCATGCAGTCATTATAAAATCCTTGTCTATTTTAAAGCTAGCCGAAGGCCCTTCCACTGCACGAGCAATTTAACCACTGTCCGCATCAAAGGGTAAAGACGTGGGCTTGTGGAACTTGTCAAGTTTTCTGTCCGGGCTAGCGAGCACATCATGAAACTCTTGTGAAAATGAAGGCATCTTTATGGATGAATATTTTATCAGCTCTGAGGACCTACAAGGCATCTTGACCATTTTGCCATTCTTGTACAGGGAAAAAAAATCTTTGCAAAGTTGAAATGTGTGTAACACATTGTTGAAAGGCTGGAGGTATATCATTCTAGAGCTGTATCATACCACTGAATATGGTTTCCATCATTTATTAAATGAATGGATTTGTTTTACATGTACTGTGTAAAGAGATGTTATACAACAGTCCGCTAATTCGATTGGATAACAGCACTGGAATGTTTCACTGTCAGTATGTGTCCACTTCCAATTCATGGCAATTCCAATCCCATACCTTCATCAAACAGGCTTGCCATTGCACTGTATACTTTTGAATAAATGCATATTGTCATTTAGTGTGAAGTCTGATGTTTGAGAAAATATAAAAAATATATATATTTTTGGACAATTTTGAGATTTGGCTAAAAATGTTAAAAAATCTACAGACAAAGAAGTTTTTATATTAACAGGACAATGTAAGAAAAATAAATGTTAAACCATTTACTGCATTTTAAATGATGACAATACTAACACATTTAAGTCGGTGGGGTTAAACTATATATTTTGCCACAATGTATAGTTGTCATTTTTATGGTACTAGCAAGTTTTTTTTTTTTTTTTTTTTTTTACTTCATTATATATATATATAATGAAGGTCTCTAGAATCCTCCAAACAAAACAATTCTTACAAGAGATCTATAGTTTTTTTTGTATATATATTGTCAAAAGTCCAAGTGGTGGGCAAATTACTTGTAAGTAAATATATCATGGGGTAATGGGGTGTACTGTGTTAATAGGTTAACAAATCAAGATTTTTGGTCTCGTTTAGTACTTTTTGCTTTATAATATCCCACCTAAAACATAACTTAACCCTTTAACTGACATCTCTACTGTACAGTAGACCTTAATTTGATAGGGAATAAATAAGTCAAAAGGAGGAGATGAGAGAGAAATCTTTCCACAGCTCTACTGTCCCACCCCTGTGTCTGCTGTCCAGGGATGAATGGGCTTTCCAGTTTTCAAGTGACAGCAGTTTCCAAACTTCAGTCAGTCACACAAAAGGAAGAATGGAAAGAGAAAGAGTTAAAGCATGAGATTAATTGCTGTAGATTATCTTTTTCTCCCTTTTATGATATTATGTCTTGTAAGGGCCAACATATTGAGGCCCCTTCATCCAGTTTGGATATATTTCATTCTAAATATTCTTTTCATATTCAAAAGATTATAAGATGCAGCTTTTTTGAGTTTGCATTGAATGTTCTTCAACTTTTATACATAATAAATGTGTTTATGAATAAAGATTGATCTGTTGAAAGCAGTTATTTTCAGTTAGATGCCAAATGTTCTCCTTCTATTCAAATTTGACATTGAAGGGGTGCATACAACATATTTACCCACCGGCAACTATAGTTGCCGCACATTCAAATACAATTTTCAAGAAAAAAAGAAAGAAGCAAAAACTGGGGAAAATAAATGCAGAACATGTTCACAGAACACTATTAACATGACTATAGGCATGAAACCATTCAGAAAAAAAATTGGTCACAAATGGGCTAATTATATTCATTTTGACAGTGAAAATACCATGTCACGTCAACAACCCATATTAAAATGACATCTGCAAAAATATGCTAGTTTTTCTACCTTTACTTTTATTAGCCATGGTTTTTAAAGGGAGTCCACATACGATTGCACATGCATTTTAGTGCAGTGCAGTTTATCACATAAACTGCATGTTCTTATTTTGGAACAAATTCAAATTGTGCTCTGTAATTTTTGGAAATTGCTCCGAAAGTGACTTGATTTGCTTTCTAATGTGAGATAAATGCTGTTAAATTGAGCCAAATTGTCAAGAAAAAGTCTAAGCCTGAATGCATGTAGAGAATTTAGTTCTACAGTTAGCATGTAGAACTTTCCTTGTCTTCAGGTGAGATATTTTGCTTTTGGTTTGTGAGAAATCTGAAAATATGTATAAAAAACATGCTTAGGGTTTATTAATGTGTATCCGATCAGCAGACATCTCCTCCAGGCTCTCATAAATTTGATAACTAATTGCTGTTTAAATGTGCGTGTTAGACCATAAATTAATTGAAATTTGGTATTAGTTTTAATAGGCGCAGTGGCATGCATAAAACATAACTTTTGACATTTCGCACAAGGGTCTTCTTCATTTAAGGGGATGTGCATGCTGCTAACAATCTGGCTTCATTCTTGGTTGAGGTAACGATGAGGGTGTGAATTTTAATGATCAGTTGTAACCTCAAACACACACACTGCTTGAGGGGTGGGGAAAGACTACTAACGTACTTGCGGCGGGCTGTTAAAATGACTCCACTTCTTTATTACTGAGGAAACCAATCGCTTGAAAGAAAATGCCACCCTGGTGTTTCGAATTCCTGGAGGGCTCCATCAACGTGTGGTCGCTCACGGGCTGTGACAGGAAATGTCTGGGGTGGAACTGTTGAGAAGTGAATGAAAGAAAAAAAGGAGGAAAAGAGAGAAGCAGAAAATGAGACAGAAAAAGATGGATAAAAATGTGCCGTCCCGCTATAAGCAGACATGGGAATACCATGCAACGGTAATGGAACTTTCCACAAATAGCACACACTCTGGTGTCCCATTATGTTTATAAAGCTTTAGAGGCAACCTGTTTACTCTATCCAAAAATTGAATGACATCATTTACAGTATAACTATTATTAATTATTGACTCGGCCCTGTTTAAATTAGTAACCCAACCCCTATTACCACATGATTTTGTAATAAAAAATTTAAGTACGCTTAATTTGGAACCTTCCTACAGCAAGCGTATGAAATAAACTCATTAAATTTCCTCCGTTTTCACAAAAATGTGTGCTGTGTTGACTATATTCACTGTTTTTTTATTAATATGCTTGAATTATTTTGTATTTAATATAAATTGATTTCATTTATTTGTATTACTTTTTTATCTGTTTATACAAGAAAATAACAAAATAATAAAAACATATGAAATAAAACAGCTCATACAATATTTAGCTTGATATCCTGAGGCACACAAACAACATCCTGAAAACACTGAGCTTTTGTTGAAAAAATAAATTAATAAAATAAAAAATACTGCCTAAAGGCTCATTCACACAAAGGACGATAACTATATAAAGATAAAGAAATAGTTCTAAAAAAACATTGTGAATATTAAAGTATAGCAGAGTCAGAAGTATAACCATAAAGACATCATTGGAATTACTTACAGAATGATTTTTCCAGCTGATGAATGATAAAAAAACATTGACAGCCAATCAGAATCCATCCTGCTTTACAGAAATCGAGCATTTAAAGCAACAGATGACATAAACTGTGCTTAAAACAGAACAATATTGTCCACTGGTATGAATGCTTATATTGTTGCCGTTTTTGCCTTGAACGAGCCTTTACACTGTCAGAAAAGATTTCCACAAACAAATGTTACATTATACAACGACAGCTGCATTTATCGTGAAGTCATAGAGGTAGTTGTCTGAAGAAAAGAGCTGTTCGCTCAACAAATGCATGTTATAGAAGAGGTAATTGTGTGGAAGTCAGCTGCATTCAATCATGCAGATGTGTCTTTTGCCAAAACCTTAACAGGGTGCCAGATTGTGATGCATGGTTGAGACTGACAAGACATCTCAAAAAACATGATTCAAAAGCTTTCCGGGCTTGATGGATTTCGGAATGCAACTGTATATAAATGGGAGTAGTAACATCATAGCTAGTATTTCAAAAAAAAGAAATTGACATTCAGTAAAAGAAAATCTTTGCAAATCAGATGCAATCAAATGCACTTAACAGCATGGGAGATGCAACACAAATGACAGATGGCAATAATATTGCATTTCTGTCCAATAATATACAGACACATGTGACCTCATATTGAAATTATATATTATTGTGTAAAGTTATGTTATTTCTTGCCAACTATAAATGGCCTACAGTTATACTAATGAAGGCTGAAAGATATTATGATAAAATACACTAGTATTTAATAGTATCAAGGATTAGTTCACTTTAAAATGAAAATTACACCACGATTTACTCACCCTCAAGACATCCTAGGTGTATATGACTTTCTTCTTTCTGATGAACACAATCAGAGATATATTAATAAACATCCTAATGTTTACAAGCTTTAAAAAATTGCATCCATCCATCCATCCATCCATCCATCATAAATGTACTCCACACAGCTCTGGGGTGGTTAATAAAGATGCCTTCTGAAGCGAATCGATGCGTTTGTGTAAGAAAAATATCCATATTTAATAAGAAATATGATAAAAAAAGTAATCTTTTTCTATTCTAATTTTAAAATTATATCTGATGAATTGATTGCAAGCAGCAGTTGTGTGTAGATTTCTACACTGCAGCACGTTTCAGTGGAGAATTGTGTTCATTGATCATTACTTGATGTATTCACTGATTACTAATTGGCAACATCTGTTTACATACTACAAACAACATGATTATACATTCAAAGCCCATCTTCATCAGAGTTACAGCTAGGGTTTGTTACTTTCACGTTACCTTTTTTAATCCATATCATAATAACTTCACAACAAACAACATGCTGATGTACAATATACTATCTGAACTGCATCTGTTCAACAGCTCATCTAGCACGCACTGACTCAAGTAATCCTGCCACTGTGTCTACTTTCATATTCTGAAGACTTTGTTTCTATATGTGCACAGACACAAGCTATAGATGCCTGACTATACATTGTCCCATTAAACCAATAAACCAATTTTAAAAATGTATTGTCCTGATTATAGTGGTCTAGCAATAATATTTAATTCACACTTTTTGTTATACTACTTGAAACTCTCCTCACATCCTGATAGCAATCAAATATAGAACTAAATAATATGGTCTAAATAATGGTGATTGGGACAGTTTTTGCCATTAAGATGACTAGGAAAAAATGTCCTAATCACACTGAATTCACAATCTCATTTCACAGTTTGTTTCTGTATCGATTCTATATAAAAATGCTGATACAATGTAATTATTTGCTCTGTCTCTTGTTTTAAATTATTATTACTGCTTGTTGTCATATTTTGACGTTGTACAGTACAAGCAGAATGTGGCGGTTGGTCGGTGTTGTATTTGTTCCGACCCTCCTCCACTGTGATTGGACTGGGTGAGTGGCTGGGGGAAAAGTGACAGTGATGAGCGCTGCATTTTACTCAAAGTTGAACATTCTTAAACTCTCGACGACCAGTAAAAAACGCTGAATGCACTTGAGCGTGAAATACTCGCCCAGCGCCTCGTTACGCTCATGGTGTTCTAAAAACGTGGCGCTCCCATTGAAAACAATTTAATACGCCAGGCAGCCGCGTGAAAAAAACGCTTTGGTGGACACACGGCCTAAGCCTATGCAGAATTGTAGACAGAAGTTGATGCAAATGATGCACTATACACTATGCACTTATACTATGCACTATGTACTCAACCGTGTAGTGTATGAACTTTACATGGTTATTTTGTCATTTAACATCAGAATCTAGTAGTGCCTTCCCCGCCAGTACATAATTAAAGCTGCGACAGTTAAGTGCATGAAGTGTCCAACATTCCACACTTAATTTTTTCTGTTAATTTAGTGCATCATCCGGTTATTTAAAGTGCACTTTTTCTTTTTGGAATTTTCAGTGTGAACACACTTCTTACACTATTTATACTTAAAAACGTTATAGAATAGTACATAAGTATGCAAAATGAGACGCACCTAAACAGTCACCAAGCTGCACAAACAAATAGCAGCCGCCTTTTACAGTTCCTCCTGAATCAAAACAATGAGCTTATGCAGCGTTCACACCATGTCATAACTGTAATTATGAGATGGCAACCAATGGTGCATACCTGAAGCTTTTCACAAATTATGAATTTCAATGGCAACACTATCAACGCCGAAATTAATCTGCAGCCGTCAAGTGGTACAAGTCTATACTCTGTAAGTCTACATTCATTATTATTGTAATGTTATGTGCTTTGAGATATGAGGTAATTGTATGCCGTTTCTCGCTTTGCAGACACTGCCGTGTGCCTTTTTGTATTTTGGAGATGGCGTGACTTTGGAGATTTGTTATTGCTAGCCTCTCCTAAATGTCCTACTGTAACTTTATATGTATAACAGTACAAAAAATATGTTATTACAGTGTAATTACACAAATATGTACTGAGTTCTATTAATTAGTAACATGTACTTATTATGGGGTTTTGTATTGGTTTAGGGTTAGCTGCTTGTAATTATGCATACTTTACTGTTATTACTATTAA
Source organism: Romanogobio albipinnatus (assembly GCA_023566225.1). NCBI lineage: Eukaryota > Metazoa > Chordata > Actinopteri > Cypriniformes > Gobionidae > Romanogobio > Romanogobio albipinnatus. The sequence goes on along the minus strand of CM042245.1, from coordinate 31,368,870 downwards.
GTACATGAAAGATATAAGGACACTGTAAAATAAAGCATTACCCATTATTAATATGTAACACTTTCACAGTTTGTGAACTAGCCCATTTTTACAGCATTTAATAATATAATTTATTGATTTATTAATTTATAAATATATTGCTAATACATGTGTAAATATGGTTTGTTGCTTGACTTTAACTGCCTCATCATAATATTGCAGTCTTCCTATGCCATTTTTACTGTAGTCACAGTATGGTACTAATTGGCTGTTTTATCTTTTGTTGGTAAAAATTACTCTACTAAGGCCCTGTCCCAAAAGGCACACTTGATATGAATCTGTGGTCTTGTGGCCTTCACTTGTGCATGTCTGTGAAGTCCACAGGATCATAGGGTGTCCAATTTGTCATTTCAGGCTTCAGTAGTGTACCCAAGAGTGCCTCCATTGTAGCCACCATGCACCCTTGATGAATCCTTTTTCCCAAGTTTTCACTGAAGACTTCACAGCAGACTAATAACCAGTCTAGCAGTTGATGTGGGAAAATAGAGACTCAGAGTAGGACTTGGAGGACTGAGGCTGTATATGTGACAGGGTCTGATACAGTTGTTTCCAATAGAGTTTGACTGTAGCAAGCTTCTAAGCTAACAACATGCCACTTTAATAAGCACAGAATCACATAGCACATGCAATTATTTGGCAAAATATTTTCAATTAGATTTGGCACAACTTTGCTTCTGGATTAAAGCTCACTAGGGTTTTTAACAGATCTGCAAATATTGGTACAGATAAGATGCAAGGTGTGTGATGCTGATGCAAGACGCTCACACTAGACTGATGCCATCAGCCTCACCACATCAGACTACAATCACCAACATAGATACGAGATAGACCCGATCAGACCATGGGCAGAGATGCATCAGGAGATGTATTGATGACAGAGTGAAGAGAGGAGAGAGCTTACAAATTCTATTTAAAGAGCTCATTGTTAGAGCAGCAGCAGCCAGAGTTGCCAACTTTTGCTCACTGGCATATGACTTTTTTGCTATCCGTATCTGTGGTAAAATAAAGCAATTTGTCATACAAAGAGATTAAATTAAACTAAATAACGCAACAGAATTATGACTGTACATAAATAGTTCTAGATGAATAGACTGCACACTTTAAAGTTCTATTGTTGTTGTTTCAATTAAAACAGTAACAGAAACTGACTGATTAAATGCTGCCATGAACGTTCCAACATGAATGGTATGCTTTTTGTCTGTTCAGACCAATGCATAAAAAACAGCAGACAAGTTGAATATAGTCACACTCTCAGGCATCACGCTCACAGACTACCCACACTCCATTCGCTGAATGTCTGATGCATATGGCACACTAAACTGGAAACACTTCCGTGAATGCAAAAGTCTAAACCTGATTGGCTGACGTCTACAGGTTTTCCTGGAGCCCAGTGTGTGACGATCTCTTTTCTTGACTAAGTGGGCGGTTTGTAGTGGCTTTGTAGTAGTATGCTAATTGTAGTGCCTAAACAGTCCAGGCCTTATGCGGTCAGTCAAAGATCTGGCTATGCCAGACTACGCTGAATGAAAATAAAAATTCACTTTAACAGTTGGTGGTACTTAAAGAAAGGCAGAAATACACTAGTTACACAAAGCAACTTTTCCTCTCCAACCCATCTCCTGAAAAAACATAGGTGTTTAACAAGGTGCTGATTTCATATGAATTCATACAAAAGCGTATGATTTTTAGAAAAAAGTAAGCATGAAAATCCATCCCTAACCCCACTCCTAAGCTTGTAAGCTGTAGTACTCGCTTATTACAAAGAAGAAAGGAAGTCAAACAGCATTTACACATTTTCAAGCTTTTTAGAGTTTTTAGAATTTTTCATTCATGATGGTTTATCAAGAGCACACATACACGCTAGAGATGCACAGATGGGCTATTATTTCATCTGCAACCACATCACAAAACTCATCATCCGTCCGCCATCCATCCACACCAATGTTTTTGGACCAATTTTCAAAGTCGCACCCGCCCGCCATCAGCTGATTGTTTTAAGGTCTATGGGTGATGGAAGGCGCTGCTGACGATTGGTTCAACAGCCACCTGCCCGAATTTAATTAAAATATTTTTTTTCGTCACGTCATCCGCCCGGCTGTAACCACCAACCATGCATCTCTAATACACGCATCAATAATTACAAACTCTTGCGTGCCTAATGTAAAACTCCTGTATGTCATTGTAATCTTCTTTACCTTGATTACAATCGTTATCCATCAAAACTTTGCTGGCGTGACACTGGTTTGCTGCTTAAAGGGATAGTTCACCTAAAAATCACCAGTCATTAATTACTCACCCTCATGTCGTTCCAAACCCATAAGACCTTCGTTCATCTTCGGAACACAAGTGAAGATATTTTTGATGAAATCCGAGAGCTCTCAGGCCCATCCATAGACACCTATTTAATTAATGGTTCAACCTTAATTTATGAAGCGACGAGAATACTTTTTGTGTGTAAAAACAAACAAAAATAAAAAAAAACATTTCAACAATTTTGTTTTGTCCTGTGTCGGTCTCCTACGCTGTTTATGTTGCAGATCCCGCGTATGCGTCTTGGTGCTCACGTGAACAGCATGGCTGCCGTAGATCTCGAGAGCACTGCACTATTTACAACGGAAACAGTGTAGGAGACTGACACAGATGTGTAGAAATTGTTGAATAAAGTCGTTATTTTTGTTTGTTTTTGTGCACAAAAAGGATTCTTGTCGCTTCATAAATTAAGGTTGAACCACTGGAATCACATGGACTATTTTAACAATGTTTTTAATACCTTTCTGGACCTTGAAAGTGTTAATTAAATAGCAGTCTATGGAGGGGCCTCTCGGATTTCATCAAAAATATATTAATTTGTGTTCTGAAGATGAGTGAAGGTCTTACTGGTTTGGAATGACATGAGGGTGAGTAATCAATGACAGAATTTTTTTTTTTTTTTTGGTGAACTATCCCTTTAACCAAGAAAAATAGTTTTGCATATGATATTCTCTGCAGCAGTTGGGCGTTTGGACCCACCGTTTAGTCTGTATTTTACACAGCGAGATGAGAAGTGGCTAGGGCTGCTCCATAACAATCACAGAATACGAGAAGGGTCAGACTTTGAAGTCAAATACATGCTGAAATGAATAATTTACTGAAATCTAGATGCGAATCACTGTTCTCTTTGCCATCTCTGATGTAATCGGGAAGTGTATTCTCTACATTAGTACTGTTTTGAATTAATTTGCTCACTGGATGCTTGGACTGAAAACATTTTATACCGTTTTATAAGAATCTGATCACAAACAGAGATGCGGAAACATAAATAAAGTCTCTAGTCCAAAAACCTGATTCTTTTCACTTTTTAAAGTATTATTTTCGGTGTAATGTACTGATTGAAAAACGGACTACAGAGGTCGAAAACCTTTCAGGTTTCAAACGCCATATGTAGATAAATTGAATAATTTCCTTCCTTCCTTCCTTCCTTCCTTCCTTCCTTCCTTCCTTCCTTCCTTCCTTCCTTCCTTCCTTCCTTCCTTCCTTCCTTCCTTCCTTCTGTGTGCCTCCCCTGACTTTTTTCTTTGAAAACCACTGTTCTAGTCTAAGCCCCTGTCCCAAATGGCGCTGATTGCTGACACGCTAAAATACAGTATATAGATTAAAATGTGCATGTACTAAAAAGGGATGAAATATATAGAATGTACTGAGTTTTAGTTTGCTTATTGTGTCCAAAAGAATTATCTACAAGTCAAAAAAAAATGCTTCCTCTTCAAAATATGGACAAGCTAGATTTAATATAGAACACAATTCTGTTTTCTTAAATATGGGATGACTCTATATTAGTAAAGAACATGTTCCATGAAGATATTTTGTACATTTCCTATACCGTACTAAATATATAAAAAATTTATTATTAGTAGTAATATGCATTGCTAAGGGCTTCATTTGGACAACTTTAAAGGCGATTTTCTCAATATTTAGATTTTTTTGCAACCTCAGATTCCAGATTTTCAAATAGTTGTATCTTCTCAGCCAAATATTATACAGCAATAGAAAGCTTATTTATTCAGCTTTCAGATGATATATAAATAAATATATTTAAATGGGATGATTTTAGTTTGCTTATTGTGCCCAAGAGCATGATCTATCTAAGTCTATATGTATTCTTTTTTTTTTAAAGAATACATCCTTTCTTTTTAATAAATGCTTGAGAGCTGTAGTTCCAACCACGCAAGTTTGCTGCCCTTATCTTCCTCTTACTTGATCCTGCTGTCAAGAGTCGTATCCATTTTTTGCAGCAATAGCCAATGTTAGGTGTCTAGATTTCAGATCCATGTTAGGCAAACTGCTTTCCATTATAATGTGTGATTTTTTCTTTATATTATTTTTACACTTTGCAAATCTTATTCAAATGCAAATACTGAAGCTTTCTCGGTGTGTAACACATAATATGGACAAGCAAGATTTAATACAGAATGCAATTCTGTTTTCTTAAATATGGGATGACTCTGTATTATACGAGGGCTGGCAACCCCTGGCAGCAGTGGAAATGAACCCTAGAGATATTTGTTCAACTGAAGCTGTGTAATTCCAGCATACATTCATGCTCACGAAACATGACTTTGTTAAGGCTCATTTCTAGCTTCCTGAGGCTAAGACTGTCTCTTTCCACCCTTCTCCAAGTGCTGATGCGTAAAAGATTCTATTGTATCACTGACATGCATGTGAATTATACGAGGGGCACTTGGGGGTTGCGATATTCATTACATTATAACAACTGTGGACTTGTTAAAACATGTTATACAACACTGGCAGGAAAATTAATGCGTTCTATAATACATTCTGTTTTAAGGATCCGCCTTGTCATTGTGCTACAGCTTTCAGAAGTCCCAAAACTTAAAATTGTTGTAAAAAGTGTTGTCAATGTTTTAATATCCATTCACCAAGTGAAAACCGTCAGTCCAGCTGGTTAGAGAAGTTGCATGCCTATTCTCAACATTTCACACAATTTGAGATACAATTCATGTCTGCAAGACAAACTGAATTTACTTTGCAATAAACCACCTCATATTGATTTATCTTACACTTTTTTTTATATAACTCTTATATGAAATCCATCTTCTTTCTACTGTAAACAATGTGCATATTTTACTTTATATAATTGATTACAATTGCTTGACACCCAAGTGCACATTGATATCTACTGTTATCTTAATTTAAATATGCATATGGTACGACCGTGATTTGTCAGTTCAGAAGCAATCTAATATCTCAACTAGCCTGCTCCAGAGTTTGTGCATTCACTGGCAGCATTCAAAGGCTAACCATGCACAAAGATTGCATAAATTTAATTACTTAATTTGTCAATGTCAGTCGTCAGACACTGGTTGGATTTCATAGAGCTCTAGCACAGGACTCGGAGCCATGCTTTACACGTGACTGCTTATTTAAATTCTCTTCAGCCTTTGAATATCTCAGTGCTCAGTAACTTAAGATTGTAGCACTATTTGGGTAACTAAGTCAACCTTTTTTATGATCTAGTATATTCTAATTTAAATTGTTCTAAAATAATTATTAGAGACAACAACAACAAACAATTTTATGTTATTACAACAAAACATAATTTTGGACATTTCTACTATTATGGAACTATTTTGGACGTTATAAAATTCCATCTGGATACCACAGATGGATATAAGTTTTATATAAGAACTCAAACAAATTCTTTCCGTAGTGAAAGTGGGTTATATTATATCATAACATTTTAAGGAGAGATTGTATCTATAATACTAGATCAACAGATAAACTTTTACTCAAGATGGTATTTTTTCATATAGAAATAGGTATATCTGCTTTTTCTAATTATGCTCTGTATGCATGGAATGAGCATCAAGGTATACTAAACATGAAATATGTACCATCTCTTGGTAAAAAAAATATTTTAAAAAAGTCTGTTTTTATGGAACAGTGTAAATGTTTTAATAGCTTAAATAGTTTTTTTTATTTTATTTAATATATATATATATATATATATATATATATATATATATATATATATATATATATATATATATATATATATATATATATATATGGATGTATTGTGTGGTGTCATGTATAATTTTTGTAATTTATGTCTTGTGCTGCTTATCTTGACCAGGACTCCCTGGTAGAAGAGATATTGTATCTCAACGGGACCTTGGTTAAATAAATAAAAATAAAGATAAAATACTTTTCAAAGGCTGACATAGTCTATATTAAGCAATGTAGTGCTGCCAAATCGATCGTCAAATCGCGTTTAATCGCATCCAGAATAAACGTTTGTGTTTACATAATATATGTGTGTGTACTGTGTATAATATATGTTGCCTGGTCTGATGAGTCTTGATTTCAGTTGAGACATTCAGATGGTAGAGTCAGAATTTGGCATAAACAGAATGAGAACATGGATCCATCATGCCTTGTTACCACTGTGCAGGCTGATGGTGGTGATGTAATGGTGTGGGGGATGTTTTCTTGGCACACTTTAGACCCCTTAGTGCCAATTGGGCATTGTTTAAAAGCAACGGCCTACCTGAGCATTGTTTCTGACCATGTCCATCCCTTTATGACCACCATGTACCCATCCTCTGATGGCTACTTCCAGCAGGATAATGCACCATGTCACAAAGCTCGAATCATTTCAAATTGGTTTCTTGAACATGACAATGAGTTCACTGTACTAAAATGGCCCCCACAGTCACCAGATCTCAACCCAATAGAGCATATTTGGGATGTGGTGGAACGGGAGCTTTGTGCCCTGGATGTGCATCCCACAAATCTCCATCAACTGCAAGATGCTATCCTATCAATATGGGCCAACATGTCTAAAGAATGCTTTCAGCACCTTGTTGAATCAATGCCATGTAGAATTAAGGCAGTTCTGAAGGCGAAAGGGGGTAAAACACAGTATTAGTATGGTGTTCCTAATAATCCTTTAGCTGAGTATATATATAATTAATATTATTTTATATTAAGTTAAATATATTCATATACACTTCAAATTCTTGTTGTAAATTAAAGTCCATGGACATGTTAAGCCAATAACTACCCAAATACATTGGCATTCTTTAATATTAATGAAGCTGTTTTGATGTCTGTCATAATTGTCACAAGTCGGGCGGAGATCAGAATATTGCTGTTATTACTTGCTAATCCCTCCCACACAGAAGACAGATGTCAAAGTGGTAATTAACAAATCCGTCGGCACTGTTCTTGAAATCTTATGAGCAGAACGGTAGAGTGATGTGATCGTGGCACAGCGTGATTTGTTAAGTCATGTTGGGAGAATCTAGAAAAATAATGAGTGTGGAAAGAAAATGGGAAATAGAATTTCAGGGGTTGATAACTGTCACTGAATGACGTTGGCTTGTAATTACCATAATAAGATGAAGCATTCCAACCACACATTTACAAAAAAAATCCCTTTGCATGTGCAAAAATGCTTAAAAAAAAGAAAAAAAAGAAAGTGGTTTGGGGGGGAAGGGGGGGGGGGGGATGGGGGAATGGAAGGAAGCAGAGATAAAAGTGTTGTCCACTCTTGACCTACAAGACAATATTGTTCGTCATGCAGTGTCATGCAACATTAAAAAACCTTATTCAGACTTAAACTAGAAGGCAGGGCAAACCCTCACTTTTGCAGTGCCAGGATACATTTTTCATGCCGATATTCATGTGTGTTGTGAATCGAATGCATTATCTGATGTAGAAGAAATGAAATAAACAACTGGCCAGGAGCTTAGCAGGGGCATGAAGATGGTGTCCGCTGGGAGAGGTGGCCCTAATCATTGTAAAGCATTTCCTCTCACACACAACACTGAGCCGGTAATCTAATGCACGCATTATTCAGCCTGCATCTATTAAAAGAAAGCTGCACGAGATTTATCGCCCAGGTTTAACTGTATGGTAAAATAGCGCATTAGGCAGATGATATCATGGTGTATGAAATGATTATGCATGCTTGCAGAAAAGTGGAAGAGGCCAGCTTAATTAAATGCAAGGTCTTGGTTATACATCACTGGCTCTCTGCTCAGCCCTTTTAACCAAAATGGCTGTTATTTTTAAAAGCAAAGAGCTGAGATGAAGCTTTTCCACTTTGCCTGTTCTACATACCCTTCTGTTTTGCAAAGGGGGTGGAGGACAGGGGGTGTAGTGGGCCAAAATTTAGCTTCCATTTTCTGCTCTACTGCTCACACACACGCCAAGCAAGGCAATTATATTTCAGTCAGTATAAGTCTAAGTTTTGCAGATCTGTCAATCCGTCTAAACGGACAAATGGGAATTGTAATTGCGTCACCTTGGGAAAATATGTCCTTTGCGTTTTACTCAAAAATGGAGCAAATTTAGTAAGTTGCTTGACAGTTAAAAAGCTATTTTGTTTTCTTAGGTCTGAAGAAATTGCTCACCCAACAAAATGGAAATTTTGTCATCATTTACTCATGTTATTTCAAACCTGTATGACTTTTTTAATTCAGCACATAAGAAGACATTACAAAGAATATCAGCGGCACTTTCCCATAAAAATAAGTTTTACATTATGGGAACTTGGGTTGTCGAATTCTAACAAAAAACAAACAAACAAAAAAACTGTAAATGAATCACATAAGTGTAAAGTAGGGCTGCACGATTAATCGCAATTAACCTGAAATCGCAATTTAACCAATATGGCTTATTGCGATTATGAAATTGGTCATGGCTTTTTTTCATGCGCAGTTTATCAGTGAAGTACGGCTCTATGATAGTAGTAAATGCTGCTCAATCTGAGCAATTTTTAGTAACTTTCGTGGATCCGTGCAATGAGGATCGTTTCGACATCCATGTCATCTGAAAACGCTAAAGAATATGTTTTTAGTACATCCTTGTTGTGCAAATGTACCCTGAGACACATGAACACATGAGTAAATCACTTACACTTGGAGTTATTAATCTGAAACCAATTTTCTTTGATTTTCTCAAAAAGCTTATCCAGTTTATTTACCAGGCCTGTATTACAAAAACACCCTATCTAAGAATCCTATCCTATTTGTTTTGTAACCATGGTAATTTTCACTTAGGAAATATTACTTTTTCAAATCTTATCTCAAAAGCTAAGATAGGAAGTTTTGTGTTCAACCACACTAGTTAGGTATTGATTACAGTTTAAGCCTCAGATACTGAAACTTTTATTCATCCATCTGTGCCTCTTTATATTGTATTTTAGAGGTTTTAGAGGAAGCCTGTTTGAGGCGAAGGGCTGTGTACATTCAATCTGTTGTGGATTTGTACTATGAGTACCTCTGCTAGTCACTTCATTTCAGCCTGCAGTCATAGAAGCACGCAGTGCAGCTAGTCTATTGTGTCCCACTCTCTCTTAGCCTGGCATAATTGAGTTAAATTCTGAGGCATACCAAAGTGGAGTCTTGCAGCCTCTGAATAATGTAACGGAACTACTCCTTTGGCATGTAGCAGAAATCTGGCAGTGCTCAAACAAATACAAAAAATGCACCCCCACCACCCTTCATATGTAAGCTCTATAAAGATGGTGAGTTTGCATGCTTTTCTAATCCCATTAAGCTCACAGTAAACTTGAGAGCGCGGGAGACTTGACCCTTTCGAAAACTTCCATTCAAGGATGCAATAGTTTTTCCAGGCAATTTGCATTCTGGGATTACCTGCCTGCCTGATCTTCACTGGCAGCCTCAAACCCAATTTAGGCAGAACAAAGACTGCAAACTTCAGGCTGTGTGAATGCACTTTGCTAGCATGGGATTTATGTTATATCAATATGAGTGTTTTAATGCAGATATGTCAGGATTTTATTCTAGAATGTATAATGCAGGGCCATTTCTTGGCGTCCAAACCAAAAAGAGGAACAGTCCTGAATCTAAGAAAATGTATGGTATTTCAGACTAATGTGCAGAGGAAACTACCGTATAAGTGAGCCCATTGGAAGATCATGGAAGATGTGGGGCAGGGTGGTAGGAGTGTTTGGGAAAGCTAGGAAAGTCATTATTCATAGAAATGGGTCATGGTGGATCAGAGTTGGGTGGTAAGATGGTATACTGTGATGGTGGAAATGTGTCCAATGTTAAAGGTTTTTCTATGATATTTATATTGCAGTAGATAGCTGCATGACTAATGTTGGTTAGGATTGCTGTATGTTATTTACAAATAAGAGGAACATAGAAACACATGCAAGTGTAAATATACAGGATAATGCTAAATATATATATATATATATATATATATATATATATATATATATATATATATATATATATATATATATATATATATATATATATATATATATATATATATATATATATTGTAATGATCTGGCTGTCAGCGCCAGCAGCCAGGTGTATTATGGGTATTTGTTAGTTTGGAGTTGATTAATGCATTATTTAAGCAAGATGGTTGAGTTTTTGCGTAAGCAAAGTTATGTGTGTTTATGTTCAAGTTAGTTGGGTGGGTTTAGTTCATTTACTGCCTTATGTAAAAAGTGTGGTTCTCACCGTCATGGAAAGAGATGTGTAAAGGAGCGACATGGCGATATGGCTCTGTCTGTGTGTTCTTTTCTGTGTTCAGAATTAAAGGAGAAAGATGACAATGCCGCCTCCTGCTGGTCTGTTCTGACTGTGCTCTTAATCTCTGTGACGCGAGTGCTCATATTTTCCGCAAGTAATTAGCTTAGCTCTGATCAGCCCCACGTTCCTCACGATAACTACCAGTTATTACAGTGGTGTCAGAAGTGGGATTTAGGCCGTTTAGAAGACGCCATTATAGAGCAAAATATAGGCGAATTAGAGCGTGCCATTCAAGAGAACAGCATCATGCTAGAGCGTCTGAAGAGAGAGACTAGGCGGAGGAGCAGGGCTCCGCACCGGCCTGATGGCGCCAGTGTTCCCCGGACAGTGTACCGCTCCTCTAATCACGAACTTCCGGCCGTCACACCGACACTTCAACTCAATGGCCAACCGGGCCACCTCACACGATCACCCGCTAAGCTGCCACGATACGGCGGGTTGACGCCCCTGGAGCCCTACCTGGCACAGGTTGACCTGGCTGCTCTCCATGATGGATGGAGCTGTGAGGAGACAGTGACTCACTTAGCCTTCGCCTTGGAGGGTTCTGCGCTCCAGGTCCTCATCGATCTGTTCCCTGAAGAGCGGCGTGATCTCCAGGCCCTCACCGCTGCTCTCCATCGTCGCTTCGGGCAGAGAACCTCCGCAGAACAGAGCAGGGAGGAGCTGACTAACCGACGTCGATGTGAAGGAGAGAGTGTGGGCGCTTTCGCCGCTGACATCTGGGTCTACGCCCGGAAAGGCTACCCTACCTTCCCGTCGGCAGCGAGGGAAGAGCTGAGCCTCCACGCTTTCCTACGGGGCCTTACACCTGAGTGGCTCCGCCAACATGTCCGTCTGTTGTCACCCCGAGATCTGAGTGAGGCGCTGAGAGAGGCTGAGTGAGCGGAGGAGGTGCTACAGGCTGGACCGGGGGCAGGTCGATCTCCACTCCAGCGTTACCTGACGAGAGCAGCTGAACAGGAGGTGGACGGGGTCCGGTCTGAGGAGGAGGAGGTCAGCCGGGTCCAACCAGCGGTGACCCCCCCGACGGAGGTCGAGACTAGACCGCGGCGGTGAACCGGGGCATTTCGCCAGGGACTGCCCTGCCCCATGTCCCCGGCCCCGAGGAACGTCACCCCCGGGAAACGACCTCGGAGTGAGGCAGTGAGGGGACCCTCACCCCGTTCTTTGACACCCCTCCACAACGACTGCCCTACCATGAGGTGCTGCGGGCTTGCCAAAGGACTGTACCTGGACTGTGTTATTGAGGAGCAGCCTTGCAGTGCCTTGGTGGATACGGGGTCCACCATTTGTTTGCTACGAAAAGGACTGTTGTCAGGAACGGCCGGTCCTCTTCCAGGTGACTGGACCCCCACCAATATCGAACTGCTCACCGTCACGGGTGAAAGGACAGTAATGCCTGGGAAGAAGCTGTTGTCTGTGGTGGTGGGGATGAGCCAGACGAGCCACGAGTTCTGGCTCGCCGACATCAGAGATGAGTGCATTGTTGGCTTGGACTTGTTGGCCCGCTGGGGAGCACGCGTTGACGTGTCGGGGGCTGTCCTCTGCTTAGGTAGCGAGACCGTGCCACTCCCAGCCGCCACACGAGATCTGCAGAGACTCAGGGGGAGCCCCAGGGGGGTACTGAAACTCAGACCATTGCATCCCAGCCACTAACACCGCACGCTCCATTTACCCCCCCATCACCTGAGACTGTTGCTGCTGTTGAGGAGTTGGGCCACGAAGCAGTGAGCATCTGAGCGTGCCGCAGCAGGAGCAGTTACAATGCCTATTGAGAGACTTTGTGGACATTTTTGCAGCCTGAGAGGAGGACTGTACCAGAACAGCTCTGGTGCAGCATCACATTGACACTGGCTCCGCTGCCCCCATTCGCTTACGCCCCCATAGACTGCCTCTTGCTAAGCGCCAGGCTGCTGAAGAAATGATCCAAGATATGGCAGCTAACGGCATTATTGAGCCCTGAGACAGTCCCTGGGCCGCACCCATGGTCATGGTGCGGAAGAAAACAGGTGGGTGGCGCCCTTGCGTGGACTTTCGGTGACTAAATGCGGTCACCCGCAAGGACTCATACCCGCTGCCGCGCTTTGACGATGCTTTGGATTATGTGGCTGGATCCTGTTGGTTCAGCTCTTTGGACTTGCGCAGCGGGTATTGGCAAGTAGAGCTGGCAAAAGAGGCCCGGCGCAAAACTGCGTTTACCATAGGGCAAGGACTGTGTCAGTTTAAGGTGATGCCTTTTGGACTGTGTAATGCCCCAGCCACCTTTGAACGGCTGATGGAGCGGGTCCTTAAAGACATTTCCCACACCCGCTGTGTGGTTTACTTGGACGATCTGTTGGTCCATGCCAGATACTTTGATCAGGCTGTCCACAACTTACGGGAGGTCCTGACAACCATCCGTAGCGCCGGGTTGCGGTTGAACCCAGCCAAGTGCAATCTGCTCGCCCGCCAGACGCAGTTCCTGGGGCACGTAGTTAACGAGAGCGGTGTGGCTACTGACCCAACAAAGGTGGCCGCGGTGAGGGACTGGCCCCCACCAACCAACATCACTGAGCTGCGGAGCTTCCTCTTATTACAGGAGGTTTGTCAGAGACTTTGCAACCATCGCCAGCCCCTTACATCAGCTGACAAACAAGGGCCAGCGGTTTGTATATATATATATATTTTAGAGCGTAGGGAGTCCAAATCAATTACGTAATTTGCGGTGCTTCATTTGAGTGGGAGGTTTAAGTGGCTAAAGAGATTTTTTTGGCACAACTCTCTGATTAGTGGAATTTTCTGTACAGAATCGTGGGTAATGTAATTTTTCATCACAAATTCCAATGTTAAACATGATTATTTTAAAACTAGGTTGTAATAATGCTGGCTAATGGCTTCAACAGAAGCAAATAGTGTCAATTAACAACCTTGTAGCTTACAGTAGGGCTGTCTTTAAAGGTTGATTATTTTGTTTTTGTGCATAATTTTAGACTTGCAAATGAAAAAAGAAAATAAATAATAATAATAATCAAATAAGATGGAATACTTGTAATTTGTAAAGTATTTAATTCACTGGATAATCTAAAACTAAAGGTTTAATTTCCCCTCAATATTAAGCACCATCTTCTTCAGAAACAAAAAAAGGAAAAACTGAAGCCAAGACACTAATTACAGCCACTACTTTAATTGTAACAGTGTGAGAATCCACATCATAGCCTAATTCTACTGCAGAAGCCTTTAGTCAATGGTATTAACAAAGGGATTCTATTGAGCAAATGGCAGTGTCATTTAGGCAGTCGGCGCTGTTTGGCACCACATACAATCCACTCCTCGCCGTTTCAGTCTTTTCATAATGATTTATCAGCCACAACAAACCTACCCTATTTCAATGTAGCAAACAAGCCCAGATCTAATATGCTTAGTTCAGTAGCTTAAATGGTCACGATAATTGCCATCACAGAAATCACCTGCTGTCGAAAGACTGGAATACTCAGTGCAGTAGAAAGGAAAATGGCCGCCAAGGCCCAATTATTATCTTCCCTTTCATTTACAGACCCAGCGGCAGACTTCTGTCTCCACTGAGATGGTTTCCTACTCTGGCGGTGTCACTTGTGCCTCTATTTTATGGCTTGCCTTGAGAACAGACTTGTGTGCTTTGCATATTGATGAAAACGAGACAGGTTTGGTTGAGTCAGAGGAGAGAATGTGCACATGTGATCCTTCAGGCGATAAAGTCCTTTTTTGTGTAGCTCCTCCGACTTCATGTTGCACTGTTGATTGTTTCAGAAACTGTTACTGTTCTGCATTTTCTTTGAGTGGGTTTGTTACATTGTCCCCATAGGCAAGTGAGTCTCAAAAACATTTCCAGGTCACATTTCACACCAAAATGATAAGATTCTAAGTATTTATAATTATATATATTATATATATATATATAATATTTATATATATATACTGTATATTTATATATATAAAATGTTTGTTTGTTTTTTTCTGTCATTTCAACTATTTATCTTTTTTTTTTCTTCTAATGGAGATCATTAGGGCTGAAGCCCAAATTATACTTCGGGCTGCACACCCAGGCTGTGTGCAGCCCAATTTTTGAGGCCGCGCGGATGGTGCGCATAAAACAGGGCATGTGCAAGAAAGACTGAAGAGACAAAAGAGTCACAACAACTGTACTGTACATGTGTCGAACTCGGCCATCAGCGCTCATCAGTGCGCACGAGACATGTCCGGATGCAAAAAATGCAGTATACCCGGGCCTTAAATATGACCTGGACCTGTTTTTGACTTTGACTTTGTTTTGTTTATTGGTTCCATTACTGCTTGTTTCCTGCTTGAAAGGACACTAATGAATGTATTTCACAATAATATAATTATAGTCATGCTACATGCTACAAGCAAATGTCTGCGCTTTGACCACAATCCATGTTGGAATGGACTTGGGACATTACAGTTTTTCTCTTGACAAGATTTGATATTTACAGCCCAGCACCTTTGGCTCCACAGACCTTTGATGCAGCAGGCTGCAGCGTCCCTACAGATGCCTCTGCCTAGGTCCCTTCAGTGGGGCACCTCTGATCCTCCAGCTTTGGTTGCCACCTCCCTGGCTGTGATAAAGGCTTGGCTTGAATCTCCCAGGATGCACCTGGCCTTGTGTTGATAATGGCCCAAACGGGATTTCCCAGCATGCTGCATGATCACAGCCGGAAAAGGGGGCGGGCAGAGTTGAGTAAACACATCTGGTCTGTCTGGCCAGGACGCAGCCTTGATGTGTCCCATCAACTTTGTCCCCTTCTTTAAAGGATGGGTCTCGACTAACCCCCTGTGTGTGGCTCCAAAATTAGATTGGGATGATTGATTACACGCTCTTTTGAGTCCAACCAGGAGGAGAGGGCCAAGACTTATCGAATCCTTCAAGCCCATCCTTCGAACTGTCACGGATGTTTCATCAAAGTCATTCACCAAGCCCCTTGATCTGTTTCATCAACTTTCAACATCAGCTCTCCAATGCCACTGTAGAAACAATATTGCAGGAGTTACCTCTCATCGATTCCCTTTCAATCTCCTCCACCAGATTTTATCCTCAAAATGCGCTGTAGCTTTAAAGACCTCATGTAGATCTGGAAGCTAGAATGCTCCAGAGACTTTAAACGGGCTGCCGTGTTGCCTTCCACCCCAACCAAGTTTTACCATGTTTAAGGTGTTTAAAAAACAGAAATTATTTTACATGTCAATTTTCTTTGGGAAATAAGCAACTATCAATGAGTACACAGAAGGGGCATCCATATAAGCTGTGAATGCTCTGCATATCCAAAATATTTGTGAACTTGCTAATTAACAATGACAATAAATTCAATAAATAATTATAAATTACTATAAATTCCCTGGTTTGAGTTACAGTATACCATAAAGCTTACATGATACAATGTTGGTAGTACGTATGTAACTCTCTGTAATTTATTTATTTGCTAAATGAAGGTAATTTTCTTCAAATCTGCCAGTTATGGAGGGTTTAGAGTAATCAAATCCACAGCAGGTTTGGCACCTAAGCTCTGTTATTATGTATCATCATCATTGTCCTGAGTTCTCATTGGTTTGCTGGCAAATGGGCGATTTCATGTGGAGGGTATGTTGTCTGCAAATCGCTCAGCCAAATGGAAAAATGTGCTGTTACTGCCAGTTCTCGACCAACGGAAATCACATTGTATTTGATACAAAACTAACTAGAATAAATCAAGTGGAAAAAAAAAAAGTCTTAACTAGAACTATTTTCATAGTATTTCATTTTCTCCATATAGGGACATTTATTTATACTGTAGACTTACGGCGTCCTTTACTGTAAATATCCAAGGCTGTTAATCGATAGTATGCGTTTGTTAAATTCATCAATTTGCATTACTTCAACTTATTTTTTTTGGATACTTATATTTTTATTATACATACATTTTACATCTTATATTTTGTTTATATTTTATTTATAATAGGCTACTAATATTTATTAGCTTACAATTCGTAATAAAAAAATAAAAAAAACACTTCTGGCATACATTTAAATTGACACCTGCCATGGTTTCTTATTTGTTGTTTCTGATTTAGATACGTGTCCTCAGCCGTTGCGCCATACCGTTTAAAGGTCCTATGGCATGAAATTTTCATTTTATGAGTTTTTTTTAACAATAATATGAGTTCCCCTAGCCTGCATATTGTCCCCAAGTGGCTAGAAAATGTGATCGGTGTAAACTGAGTTCTGGGTGTCTTTCTCTACCTTTGAGAAAATGAGAACTCAGATGAGCCAATCTGGAATCTTGCCTGTTATGTCATCATAACAGGAAAGGTTACCTCCCCCTCCTCTGCTTTGCCCGTCCATAGAATTTGGAGAAAATGGATTCCGTTTATCAGTCGCGATGTCAGCACAGGCTTTACAAACAGACTTTTACCATATGGATTCGACAGCACCGCCACAAACAGTGAGTAACAGTGTTCATTGATGCCTGATCTGTGATCAGTGATTTCACATGTGTAGTTAAATATTCAAGTTCATGCAGACTTTCTTTTAAAATCGTTTAATACTGTTGTTTATGCATCAGTGAATCAAGCCAGTGACTAAACGATCAAATTCACATAGTTTCTGTTAGTAGCATGAAACAAATCTGTAATTTAAAGGTCCCATGGCATGGCATTTTTCTATTATTTTATAATGTTTCCTGAAGTGTACTTATATTGTTAGTATGACTTTTACATCATAAAATGTCATAATTTAGAAATAAAAGGCATTTTTTCAATACTGCTGTTTGCCCTGTGGCTGAATGCCCTGCTTCAAGAGGCGTGTCTGCTGTGAGACTTCAGTAAAAACGCCCACTGTTGTGATTGGCTGACATCTTTGTATTTTAAATGAGCGGAGGGGGCGTGGTTTAACTTGGTCTACGAGGCACGAGCAGGCACGAACTGCTGCCAGAGAGACGGATGGACCTGAGTTCACTTCACATCAGTTCTCAGCATGTCTGAACTGTTGTAGTTACAGCATATACTTCAGGTTATTAGTCTATTTCTTGTCGGAGGGACTGTCACTCATGTCAGAAAGTTAGTAACTTTAGTAAATTATGGATCAGCGCTGACTGGAGACGCGAACCGTTTAGAACGATTCAGTCCGATTTGGTGAACTGATTCGGTTCACTAAAAAGAACAGGTTCAAAAGAAAGATCGTTCGCGAACCGGACATCACTAACGTACCAGAGACGGAGCTCAGCGATCGCTAACAAAGTTATTTATAGTACCTACTGAGTTATGAGAGCGCTGTCAGTCAGCGCGAGTTTATTGTGTTTGTATCTGAGAGTTCTGAATAAACACGAGTCCCAGTCACACCGAGTCCGTCTTCATCATTATTACCAACTTTGTAACACATGCAAAGTACCATTACAGCTGTCGAGATGAACGAGTTAAAAGTAAGTGTTGATAATAGCATTATTTTTTAAATAAAATAAAAGCGTCAGTGACGCGCGTTGAGTACACAGCGCAAACAAAGACACAACAGCAGTAATCGAATGTAATCCAGTTTATTGTGGGGCTAGGCTGGCTAGCCCGAATATGCTCACGCTTACCCCCCTTCTGCTTAATCTCACGCCGCGTTTGGTGACTCCGCTGTGGGCCAGATGCAGTACTGGGGGTCGGGGATGTTGAAGGCCAGTGCAGCCCGAGCTTCGGCGTGTGTGAGGCCGATGTTGAGCAGAAACTCATGACTGTATGCACATTTTAGAACCGGTAGACGCGACGAGGACGTACAAAAACACTGACTCACAAGATAGAAAACACGAAAACACCGTTCTGTCTGGAGAGAGAGAAGCCGCATTGTGTTCACGAATAATAAATAATTAGCTACACATCAGAAATTACTGATCACAGATCAGAAGGAACTGAAAAAAGACTTCTGTTTTCATTTGTACATCCAAACACTGAGAAACTGCCAGCATTCACTCGTCACAAGGAATGATCTCTCGAGCGTTTGCATGGGTGTACCAGATTCTCTGGGCGGGAGGGAGGTAACCGTTCCTGCTTGGACGTCAAACCAGGAGACTTCAGGATTGGCTCGTCTGGCCTGTCATTTTCTCAAAGGCAGAGAGAGACAGCCAGAACTCAGGTTTACACCGATCAACATTTCTATCCACTTGGGGACAATATTCAGGCTAGGGGAACTCATATTAATGTTGAAAAACCTCATAAAATGAAAATGTCATGCCATGGGACCTTTAAATGATTAAACTAGAGAGCGATCAAAGAACACTCTTTATAATATTCGGCTCTGTCAGTCACACGTCGCAAGTGTATCTGCACACTTGCCCAAACTGCCGTTATAATGAATGACGCTGTTATGCTGCACAAAGCTCTTACTGTATTCATGTCCATGTCGTGTTTGCTGTTAGTTGTGGTGAAAGCCTTTTGTGAGAGAACGTGCTGCAATGACGAGATCACTGCATTCAACAAGACAACAAGACTACTCAATTCTCATCACTGCAGCTTTTCATGTGATAGGAATAGACCATAAAATAATGCTATAGTCAAAACTTTGACGATTTGTTCTTCTTGACGGCTGTGATGGTAAAAAAACGTAGTTTAGGGTGTTTAGAGAGGGTTCCACAAGTTTGTAAAATAAGGAGGAAGTCGACAGGTCGCGTGACTGGGACTCGTATTTATTCAGAACTCTCAGATACAAACTAAATAAACTTGCACTCTCAACAACTCAGTACAATAAAACTTTCTCAGCAATCTTTATCCAGCTCTGCGTCTCTCTGGTCCACATGCAGCCCGTCTCTCTCTCTCTGGCAGTGCGTGGAGATATCGCTAAACCACGCCCCCTCCGCCACATAATCTAATACTCATTTAAAATGCAAAGATGTCAGCCAATCGCAACAGTGGGCGTTTTCACTGAAGTCTCACTGCAGACACGCCCCTTGAAACAGAGCATTCAAGCCAGAGGGCTAATATCAGTATAGAATTTTTTTTTTTTCTAAATTATGACATTTTTTAATGTAAAAACCATACTAACAATATAAGTACACCTCAGGAAACATTATAAAATAATAAAAACAATCCATGCCATGGGACTTTTAAAGGTGAAGCATGTAGTTTCGGCATTGTGACATTGTGCCACCTAGCGGAATTACAAAAATACAGCATATTTTGCAAATTGCCTTTCCGTGCATTGCGCCTGACTCAATTCAAACACAACTCAACAGCTTTTACTAGTGCTGGTGAAGCATCAAAAGGTAAATGTAGGCTACTTTCAATAAAAGCTGTATTCAGGGTTCACACTCATCCTGGAAAACCTTGAAATTTTCCAGTCCTGGAAAACATGGAAAATTAGAGAAAATGTCAAATGTCCTGGAAAATCTTGTTGTTGTCCTGGAATAATAAAAAAAAAGTTCCGTGGTTTTTCTTTAGCCGTGCAAATAGTTTATCACTGTCCCAAACAATTACCTTTAGTTGCAGAAAGTGCTATGTTCAGCAATGCTGAGTTTCGACAGGAGAGAGTAGTATTTTTAATGATGATGTTTAGTATTGTGTTGCCACTTGCAGCAGTTAGCTGATTAGCTGCTCAAATGTATGCAGTGATGGTAAGCAGCTACCTAATCACATATTTTGATATAAACTTGAAATTGTGAGTTATAAAGTCACAATTGTGTTATAGTGAGAATTGTAAAAAAATAAAATGGTAAATGGACTGCGTTTATATAGCGCTTTTAACAGCCCTATGGCCATCCAAAGCACTTTACATTTGCCTCACATTCACCCATTCATTCACACACCGACGGCGGTGTCAGCCATGCAAGGCGCTATCCAGGGAGCAGCTGGGGTTAGGTGTCCTGCTCATGGACACCTTGGCACTTGGTCAGGTGGAACCGGGGATCAAACCATCAACCTTTCAGTTTGTAGACAACCTACATGAACCACTGAGCCACTGCTTATTATGAATTGTATGATAAGTCCAATTCTGTACAAATATACTTTTTTTCCAGATTTGCGAGTTTATATCTTGCAATTCTGACTTTATAACTTGCAATTGCGAGTTTATATCACAATTATGTAAACTTACAATTGTGAGGAAAAAGTCAGAATAGAATAGAAATGTTAAATAGTTAATAGTTAAGTCATGGCAATAAACTTACGCCTTTTAAATACTTAAATATCTTTATTTGGCATGATCCTTGTCTTTTATTCCCATCGTAGTAAAATTGAAAATGTCCTAGAAAAGTCCTGGAAATGAGAGTAAGCAACTGAGCAGCTAACACTCTTTGTAGAGCGAACACGAGTGTCTTGCCTAATACAAACCCATCCAGGTGCATTTTTTTTAATAAAGCGCCACCCAGCATACCCAGTTAAAAAAGTCACAGATTGCTTTTCAAGAGTGGGGTTTACATGGGTTTACATGGACCCTATTGTAATCAACTTTGTAGTATTGTAGTACTAGAGGCAAAGTTGGAATAAAAACATTACATTTAACCATTTTAATCAGAATGAATGGACCCACTTTATATTAGGTGGCCTTAACTACTATATACTAACATTTTAATTAATCATTTGATACAATGCACTTATTGTGTACATACATGTTTTAACATTGTACTTACATTTAAAAACAATACCTGCATGTAATTACATCTGTAATTAATTTCTGTAGTTACATTTGTAATTACACAGTTGACGCTTCCCTTACACCTAACCCTACCCTTAAACTTACCCATACCACCACACCTGTCCCTAACCCTACCCGTATCCCACCTCAATATCAGCAAAGGTGTTTTGCAATACAATTTGTACACATTAAGTACATTGTACTTATTTTTTTTGATGTAAGTACATAGTACTTAAGGCCACCTAATATAAAGTGGGGCCGAATGAATTGGGGCCATATGTGAAGTTCCAAAACATAATTTAGGGAGGAGCGAGCCCATCTAATCTTCCAATCAACAGCCAACAACCAGAGTATATAAGCAGCTGCTTACCTCTCCTCAGTCTCAGCTGTTCCAGCATCCCACCACCTCCCCAAACTCCACCTTCATCTTAGGTAGCTTACCCAACATAATCATATCTTATATTTAGTCACTGTGGGGGTATATCAGAGCTCGAGTTGAAGCTGCTTCATCAAGCCCTAATCAGTGGACAGCAAGCCGAATAAGTTTAACCTAATATCTTAAGATTATATGGGCAAACAAAATTGTTAAACAATTGAAATTTTATTTAGATTGTAAGGGGTGATGGGACATGTAAACACTTGATTGGACTGAAAACTGACAACTGACACAATTGTTTATTGTGTCATACATGACTTTTGTGTGATTCTAAAATTCTCCTTTCACCTATCGGCTGTGAAGTGCTTCAGGACAACGTCCAACTAGTCCTTGCATCGGACTTTAATCCACAGGGAAGGGATGTTTTTACTGCAGGAGGAGTATGGCACTAAGCTTAATTTGCTCATCGTCTCCTACGACCCGAGATAGGTAAATATTAAGTCTGCTTTTAAAACAACGATAAGAATAATAGTAGGAGGATGGTTAATATGTCCAAACAGTGGGAAACTGTATTCATGCAATGTGCATGTGTCAAAAGATCAATTCTGATTTGAAGCTTGTGATAACAAATAAACGTGCACATCAACCCGATTACGTAATTTAGTGTTCATGTAAACGCTTAGGATTCATCAATCGTAATGATTTTATTCTGAATGAAACAAAAGGTGTCCATGTAAACGTGGCTAATGGCAAAATGTAGATACTCAATGCGTTATTGCCTCTTAAAGCTGCCTCTTAAATTGTCACAAACTGTGAAATTACAAAAATAATTAGCCAAATGCATTTTTACTAATAAATGACAATACTCAACAAACAAGATTATTAATCTTAAACTAAATGCTTCTAAATACGCAACAATTAATTGTATCCATGTCCAAGCACTCTGTATACAGCAGAAATTATAAATGTGGTCAGTCATGTATCACTATTTCAATTAGCCGTTTGTTTCCCACGCAAGTGAGAAGTTTGCCAGTCATTATATAAAGAAGTTGGTCTTCGCCATATAATAAAAATGCAGTGATTGAAAGTGAGTCTTTTTTTACCAATGTAAATAACTCTCATAGACTTTTAGTAAAGCATGGGTATAGGCAGCACTCTTATCAAATATGTCTTGAAAATAAAAACTCCAGAATGAGTAACAATACTGCAAATTTAGGGTAAATAAATCTCTCAATAAGTCACTCAATCTGAGCCTTCTAATGTCATATATAATGAATAATATTGAATATTATGAACAAATGAATAAATTCTTACCAGAAAAAAACATTGGATTTTTGCCTATACTGCTTTAAAAGTTTAGTGTAAAACGGACACACATCCATTCTATGAAATCTTGTGCATTGTCCTGAATTGATTCTCAGTTGGATTTACTAAGCTCCTGACTCATCTACTATTTCGCCCTGGGAAAATGTAGCCAAAGAGATCATTATTTTATACCATGCTGGGTATCCCATTGCCCAGGCATAAAATGCACTTCACAGCATTAGGAAAGAGTGGACTGCAGATAGAGTACATACTTTGACTGTGCAGTGCTTTCCAGACAACAGGAACACCCATCATGTCCTTGACCCACTAAGAAATGATTATCAGAAAAAGCATTACAGGCATCGAGGAGTAAATATGACATATGTGTTTAGACTTTCTCTGCTGCTGCAAGAAAACTATTGCAATTAAAGCATGACTTTGTGCCATTTCCTATTTTTAAAATGTGTAAGCTACATACTATAAACTTGTGTTGTAAATCCAGTGATAATGGAGAGCTTTAGATTCTCCAAAGCACAAATAAGATCTGATATTTTGCCTCATGCACACAAAAATACAGCAAATGTCCTGATGCATTTGGCCATGAGTAATGGCAGTTTGGTCTCATTATTTTCCTTGTCCGCGAATTAGGATCCGCAAACCAGCTCATCTGTGGGCTGCATGTATGCAAAATTCCCTCTTGGAATGTATTTGTGTGTGTGAATGAATTTTGTTCACTGGGGCCCATCGGGCCTCACGTCTGCGAGAGGATGTCTTATCAGAAGTACTCCAGCGAGGGTCTGACAACTTAAACTGAGGGCCACATGTTTATTGAGTAATTGAAACTGAGCAATGCGGGTATGAATTCAGCGTGCCTGTCAATCAGTCGGCTCAGGGGATAGAGTCGCTGACAGCCTGTGGCCTGACTAATGTCATACTGAAATTACAAAATCAACAGCATGTTATCCACCGAATATAAACAGCATTGCGTGTACTTCTTTGCAATAAAGCAGCCAGCATTCTTTTCTTCATCTGTTTGGCTCCATTATCATCCCACCAACATTCTGCCAAGGTTCAAGGGCAGTTTTACCTTTTCAGTTTTGTTGTAGCTGGAAGACTTAATTTCACACTTTTATCACACATTCCTAGGTAATTTCAGTCCAATTTTGCATCTGTACCGTCACTGAAATCTATGTAGATTTCCACAAAATGGAATGGCAGTCATACACAAGTTTGCACACCCGTGTTTACCATTTACGAGTGTCTATTTGAACCAAGTGCAAATAGCATGCCTTGTTAGCAAGTGCTCTTTGCACTAGCTCCACCTAACAATGAATGGTTGGGCCAAAAAAGATAAAAAAGACACATATTTCAACGTCTTCAGTAGCATAGTCAGTAAAGCGTAAGGCTCAAAGATCGAGGTTTTGATGCGATCGACCCGGGTTCGAATACGCCTTTTGCCGAGCTCTTCTCCCTTTTCCCATCACATATCACATCAGAAAGGAATTTACTTTCAATAAAAATTAAGAAAATTTTCTAAAAGTGAAAATAAATTACCTAACGAAATGTTTCATAATAATAATAAAAGTATTTATTGGGTAGGGTTAGGGGTAGGTGTAGGGAGGGCTTTTATTGTCCCATTAAGACGGCATCCATTTAATTATTGTATTAAATATAATAATTTACAGTCAATGTTATTATTGCATCCTGTTGATGTACAACAATATTTAGTGTAAATATCATATATCGCTAAGAATATATAACGTTATTTTCACTTAGTGTAAATAGCAATTATCGCTAAGAATATATGCTATTTTCACTCAAATAGCATATATTGCTCGGTCGACTCCCGCCCCTCCACCGCAAGTCGAGAGGTGAGTGACCTTAAAAGCACATTCATTTTTATCCGAAACAGATGATTTGGCAATTGTTTTTTACATTGGTGGTTGTACAGATTGTGGCAGTTTGGAAATGTCCGGTGAAATAAGGCTAGCTAAAAGGTTAATGCTCTATTGCCAAACTCCACCATAAACCTAACCAAAAGTGTTAACAAAAACAAAGACATAGTTTCAGGTAGTTTAGCTACCAATAAAGGCCTCGATATGCTTCAAGCAAAATCCAATAACGAACTGGTGTTACACCATTGCGAACAAAACAGGCCAAAACGAAGTTCATGAGGAAAGATTATTTTAGGAGTTTGAAACAGCTTGCCAAATTGAACTTTCTTGAAAAGTTCGCTCCAGCAGGTAAACACATTTGAACTACATTGGTCTGTTGTGAGTATGTAATAGTTTAGTTTAGTTAAGTTTGTTATTGAGAGGAAAGCACACAGCACATACTTAAATATTTGCTCTCATCATTGTGGGCGGAGTCTGGATATTCGCTAACAGAATAATGAAATTCAAATTAATTTTTATAATAATTTGTTACATTTATATAACGCTTTTCTGTGTACATATAGAATTGTGCCAGAAAGACCACCACTCACCAGCTTATTGGTGGAGAGATTGGTGTTTAACATCTCATCCGAAGTACAGTGCTTGTTAAGTATAGTGTCCCCATCACTATACTGGGGCATTAGTACCAACACAGACAACAGGGTGAGCACCCCCTGCTGGCCTCACTAACATCTCTTCCAGCAGCTACAGGAGTTCACCCATCCAGGCTCAGCCCAGCTTAGCTTTAGTGGTGCACCAGTCTTGGGCTACAGGGTGATATGGCTGCTGGCCAATATGTGACAACAAACCAGTCCTTGCAACATTCCATAAGCAATGATCCTTAAGCAAAAAAAAAATGAAAAAAGAACTTTACAGCGAGCATATCAGAGCCTTGAGAGTTTATTAATCTCAGCACTGCCTACAGAAATTGTATAATTTTAAATCCATTCTGAAATTCATAATTCCTAAAAAAGTGCCCTTTAAAAGTTGTCTAGATGTAGCTTGTTGTCATGGCCTAGTTAGCCCCTGCTGATATATACCATAACCTACATTGATTACAGTAAAGGATGGGTTTTGTAAAAAGTGCTATAGATATAAAATGTTATTGACTATTATTTTGATAACTATACAGTATTTTTTGCAAGTAACATGTAAATTTGAAATATTTAATTACATTTTAGTAGATGTTTTACCTGTGTGTTTTGTGTTTGGCAGACTTTTTTAAAAGTGTGACTTGAAATGGACATGACTTAACTTTCTGAAGCTCTGAAGTGATTATTCACAAGACATTTATAGTGCAGATAATTGTCTCATTGTTCCTGTAGGTGAAACTGAGAGCCCATGAGCAAAGATGGCAGATTTTAAATCACATACTGGCAAATCTTACACCAGTCAAACAACTGACAATGAGATGAATTGGAATGCTAGCATATCTCTCTCCTCTCCTCGTATTATTCTCTTTGGATATATCTCACACTACCATTAATTAAACATTTATTTTGATGTATTTGGTCTCATCTTTATCCTCTTGCTGTATGTGTTGCTGCATTCATACCTTTCTTGGGGTAAACAATCTGTACTATCTGTATGAGAGATAAGGCCATGTTAGCATGCATATCAATGCATTTTCTTCTTTTTTTCTGTATTTAGATATTCTGATTTAGTCTGCATGGTGATATTGTAGCTCTTTGTCCTCAATAAATGCACCCTCATTGCACTGTCCCTTTATTCTGTGCAGTGTTAACAGTATAGAGTATAGATTTCCTCTTATTTGCCTGCCTCAGTGTTTTTGTCCAGGGCTGTTGACATGCACTGAAATTCAGTTCTGAGAGTCCTGCATTTGGTCTTTGAATGCATGATAACACAACCTGAGAGAAATGGGACATAGATGCACCAGCTATTCAAACAATATGCCTTTAAACAAAAGCGATTGTGCATATATAAGTCAATTTTAACAAACATTTCACATGCACACACGTCGGGTTTCCATGTTCCCTTTCGTTCAGTCACTACGACGTGACGTTAGTGACTAACGAATGGGGGTTTCGATTAGAAGCCAATCATCTTTGAGATTTTAGAAATCGCCCAATGGCGTGCCAATGCCATGGGCATGCGGAATTTGCATACGTAACTCCACCTCACCGCGTGAGTATAAAAGGAAGTACGTGGCAATATCGCATTATGTTTCTGCATCGGAGCCAAGAGCATTTCTTCACTCCTGCAAGCCTGAATTCTGAAGTCCTCTCTTCAGTCTTCGAGACGAGTGGTTCTCCAGGGTGTTGGTGTGACGGCGCGTTCCAGCGATCTCACATTGCCTGTCTGCTGATCTGTGCAGTGATCTGCAACAGCTGTGTATGTTTTCCCTGGGTGCTTCGGCACTCTGCAGAGCTTTCCTCTCACAAAAAGAGCTTGCGCGTGGCAC
Source organism: Romanogobio albipinnatus (assembly GCA_023566225.1). Lineage (NCBI taxonomy): Eukaryota > Metazoa > Chordata > Actinopteri > Cypriniformes > Gobionidae > Romanogobio > Romanogobio albipinnatus. The sequence continues at coordinate 31,341,602 of CM042245.1, read as the reverse complement.
GTCATTTTCAAGACGGTTCGCCCGTGCACTTCCGTTTGCGATCGATCTCCGTTGCTGTCTATGGGCACATTCACTGCTCGACGTGTTTGGGCTTCAGCACGTTCGGGCAGTGATTGCTGATGTGTCATGTTCCCACTGCGGGAACGTGACCATTGCGATCTCGCGGTCGAGACTCAGTGATCTCCGTGAGAAAAAAAAAAAGGGAGAGAGAGTCCCCTTTGCCACACCCCAATCTACCGTCTCTTAGAGAGGTGGTACTTTGGCTGGTGGCCAGGGTGACCTGAGGGCGGTGCTGTGGTATTAAGAACCCCAATGATACGTTCCTCGGGCCATGCCCCCCTCTCGTACATCGCAACCGCGAGTGCTGGACTGAAACAGCGGCCCGTCTCTGATGCCTCGTTCGTTTTGTTCACACTCCAGATAGCACTGAGATGTCGATCGCCACATCCCAAGGTGGGATAGAGTCCTTTGTGGATGGCGATTAGGTTGTGCTCCGCCTTCTGGTGTGCCAGTGCTGCCTGATCCAACCTAGAGTTGACAGCCATGTTATCTCGGGCAGCCGCGAGCCTCGCGCTGGTGTGGAACTCCGCCCTGTCGCGATTACTTGTGGTTGCGCAATCAGTTTTTGGGGGTGGCACCTGACAGCTGTTGGGCCCCGCCACCAATGCCTTTCGCTCCCGAGGTGCATAAGGAGATCACGTGGCCCCAGAAGTCCCCGTGCTTCCCGCGACCATTTGATGGCCTCCTCCGCCTTCTCTGCAGGCTGGGTGACACCTAACACATTCGCCAGATTCTACTATCTCCGAGTGGAGCCAGTGTCCGACTATGTACTCGCGAGGGGCCGGTATTGGGCCAGGCTCAGGTGTCTTCGCTTGCTCGCCATTCTACTCCACGGACTGAATACGTGTGATATTCTCCTCAGTTGAGCTTCCCGAAAGCCCTGAGTTCCTCCAGCACTGTTTTACGTCGACACCCGTGTGTCTGCCCTCTAGCGAGCCCAGACCCTCGTGTCCGGCCAGCTGATCCGTGTGCATGGTTCCCCGCCGGCAACCCCCACACGTGTATTTCCACCGTAAGCCTCCTCAGTGAGCAGGTGTCTTTCCCTTGGCAAGTCCCTGTCACCCCTAGGGTTAAAAATCCACCTTCGGCTGGTACCCTAGAGTTTTCCATATGCAGCCCTTAGCGGGTCATATGTGTATTCTTAAGTCCTCCCTACGGGTAGGCATCTTTGCATATCTCTACTGGAATATGCTTCCCAGTGTACCTTGGTATTCCTGTGATAAGCGGGAGTCCTTCGTCCATACTAGTCTTACGACAGGGTAGTCACACTTACGCAGGGCACTGGAAGACAGCTGAGTGGCGTGATTATATTGGGACCCCCATTCGTTAGTCACTAACGTTACGTCATAGTGACTGAATGAAAGGGAACTTCTCGGTTACGGATGTAACCCTTGTTCCCTGAGGAGGGAACGGAGACGTAACGTCCCTTTGCCACATCCGCTGTACTGCTGGAACGGCCGGGAGTTCAGTCTTGAATCCTCAGCAGGTAACATAATGCGATATTGCCACGTACTTCCTTTTATACTCACGCGGTGAGGCGGAGTTACGTATGCAAATTCCGCATGCCTATGGCATTGGCACGCCACTGGGCGTTTTCTAAAATCTCGAAGATGATTGGCTTCTAAGCGAAACCCCCATTCGTTAGTCACTAACGTTACGTCTCCGTTCCCTCCTCAGGGAACGAGGGTTACATCCGTAACCGAGACGTTTTTTGGGGACTTTCCATAGACTTAATGATTTTCATACTGTACACAGGCAAAATGTAGGCAAAATTCTCACATGGTATAGAACTCTGTTATACAAACAGTGAACTTTCCAGGTCCTGTTATACTAAATATAAAGTAATTTGAGCCAGGAACGGAACTAACTGTTATTTGATTAAGTACACATATATTAATTTGATTGGTGTGTGTGTGTGTGTGTGTGTGTGTGTGTGTGTGTGTGTGTGTGTGTGTGTGTGTGTGTGTGGGGCCTGGTAACAAAATGTCCCCACAAAGATGGCAATATCTGAAATCCTTGTCCTTGTGGGCACTTATTTTGATTCCAATGAGGAGAACAGCTTAAAAATCATACTAAATTATGTTTTTTGAAAATGTAATGCAGAAAGTTTTCTGTGATTGGTAGGCTTAGAGGTAGGGTTAGGGGATAAAATATACAGTTCATACAGCATAAAAATCATTATGTCTGTGGAAAACAGTGGTGGATCGTCAGGGGGGACAAGGGAGGCACAGCCTACCCAAAATGTTGAGGTGAAAATGGGAGGAGGATGATATAATGTAAGAGAAATAATACATTTCCCAGTTATTCATTTCATGTCTCAGAATGTGTATTTATTGTTTGTAATTTCACCTCTGTAACCACCGCGCTCTTCCTCGTATGTGTCTGCGAAATGTTATGAAGAGATAGAGAAGGGGAGGCAAATTCATAGCCGGAGACTTCTGCCTCCTTTGCTAAAAAAACATTAGCCAATCACCATTGAGTGTTACCACTTAGGAGTGTTGAGAAAAGAAACATGGCAGAGGCAGAGGAGGCTAGCCTCCCTTGGTATATCAACCAATTATCGAAGAGACGTAAATTACGTGATATTAGTCTATACTACGTATAGAGAGTAGAGATATTGAATATTTGATCACAAACAAGTTTATCAAACTATCGAACAACAGCTACAAATTAAAAATGAAGGAAGAACCCACACAAAAATCATGCTCTTTTAACACATACATTTTAAGGAAAAGGCTAGGTGATTTAAGTGATAAGCTACTGTTGTTTTCTGTAAATTTTCTGTCTAAAAGTGAGCAAAAAACAATGTTAATGCAGTTAAAAAAATCCTTGGGAGGGGATCCGACAGCTAAAATGTTGTGTGCCTCCTCTATTTTAATACTCACCAGCTGGCATTGATGGAAATTCCCCATATAACATGAAAACACAATGTGTGTGTGTGTGTGTGTGTGTGTGTGTGTGTGTGTGTGTGTGTGTGTGTGTGTGTGTGTGTGTGTGTGTGTGTGTGTGTGTGTGTGTGTGTGTGTGTGTGTGTGTGTGTGCGTGTGCGTGTGCGTGTGCGTGTGTGTGTGTGTGTAATGGGCAATTAAACTTTGAAATGAAAAATGTGTAAATGTATATGACACATTCACAGGTGTGCCATTAGCAATTAATTGTAATTTGAATCCATCTACTGTGGGTAAAAATATTAAAACCACTAAATATTCCGGGACTCTGCTAGTCAGAAAACAGATCAAGCAGAACTTTTTTCTTTAATTAGACACACAGAGCTCACTGCATTGCTAATTAATGTTGCTTTGGTTTGGGTGAAATAAGGACAAGCAGTATGTTAAGTTGTGGACTAAAATTCCCAGACTGTAAAAATGCAAATCTAAGAGTATTTGGACTTACATTGTGAGATGCATTGAATTAACAGCTTCAAAGTAGAAGAATGATGCAGCAACAAGGCCACACAAACCTTGGATAATACATTTCGATACTGAGATAATTATATCGACTTCTGATTTACAGATGAGCAGGAATTGCTAAAATCGGTAACAGAAAATGACAATTCTTGTTTTGTTACAGTTTTTTTAATCATTATGTCTTATAATGAATTTATAAGTTCTCATTTTGGTCTAAGCGCTGACATATTTTAAAAAATGTTCTTACTCCACAGAATATCTTATTATTTATTTTCTCATAACTATTGCAGAAAACAAGCATTTAAAGTTTTTCATCATTGGCCTTTTGTCATGCTTTGCTTTTCTCTATAATTTAGAAGAAAACATAAACTAACAAAATTTATATTGCTCAAAGCACAAAACAATTTGAAATAATCTAAGTAGACATAAAAACAGTTTTTATAACATTGTAGCAGAACTGAATTTCAGTTCATTTTAAGATAATGTTTTGATAATGACAATGTAGTCAAAAGTCGAACACCAGATACAACTTCTGTCGAACACCAGATACAACTTCTGCATAAATGTTTCTTATAAAATAATTCAAAAATATTTTGTTTGATACTATTCATATGTTTTCTACAAGCTGAGTGTTTTGGACTGTGATGTATAGTATATCACCTTCGCGTTTGATGTGGATTTGAAGAGTTTGTCTTTCATCAGAGCTGATTGAACAACATCAGTCTTCTTTGTCTATTTTTAAGCCAGGCAATTCGGTCTTTACATAGAAGTTATTTGAGCAGTTAATGAGCTGTCGACAGACTGAGCATTTAAGAGGCTAATGAATATTCATCAGACAGTGTGCAGAAGCGTGGAACACAAACACTGATTCACTCATGTATGACAGCATGAAAACTGGTGACAAATGGGATGAGAACAGGTGAGATCTTTGTCTCGCCAGTGAAATGGAAATGATGGATGCGACCAGAGAGGTGTGTGGTAAAAATACTTGGGGGGTTTGTTCTATTGGGAGTTATGCGCCTCGCGCGACTCTTAACCTGCTAAACAGTTTAGCAGACTGCAAGTAGGCTATTTCAGTGAGATTTAAGAATAAATACTTTTTTTATTATAATTTCAGTTTTTTCCCTTTTTCCTCCTAATTAAGCAACAGCAATTACATGTATTAAAGTTTTTTAGGTGTATCAAGATATTCAAGTTTGAGCTTGGTTATTATTTGAAAATGTATTGTGTTATTTTCATATTTAGAGTAGTGTATTTGTTTATTAAGGCTAAAGAAGCTATATGCTTAATTTGTTTGAGTAAAAAGCACTGGTATGGCATCTACAAACCCCATTAGAACCGGAACTGCTTAAAGCTGATTAAAAAGCTAAAAACTGAGTTGAAAACTTAACTGAGCTAGATAAATGTACGTAAATAAAACTGCAGGAAGCAGTTCTATTCATAAAGAATAACATTTATTGACTGAACACGTTCGTGTTTCTGGCTTATCCTATAAGAACGTGCGCAAAGCCGCTTGTAAAGCAGCAAGCTGTTTTCATTCAAATCAGTGCTGTTCCCTTGTTTCCATAGTTGAGCTAGTTTGGGAATTGAGTGGTTGTATAGACTATTCTGTTTTCTTGGTGGTGTGCTGGCACACACAGTGATTACCTTCCCTTGGAGTATGTCACAAGCTCACTCAATTGTTGAAAAATAGCGCTGAAGTTGTTAGGGTGCTCTGATCGGTTGGTTGTTGATCAGAATTGACTGATAATCATCTCCTAGACGCTGTAGTTTTTCAGCTTAGCTGATCACAGAAGCCTATTTCAAGACTTCAGCATCACTCCTCTGTCATCATTGGTGTGATCATTTCAAAAGTGTCAAGACACAATGAAAAATGTGTGCTCCAAAGTAAAAACAGCATGGGGGAACAGCGTCCAAACAAACCTGATATAGTAGTTAGATAGAGAAGACACCAATAAAAAAGTGTATTGTGGAACATTTAACTTGTTTAACCAAAGTAAATATTTTTTGCAGTTGTTGACACATTTCATATTGTTTGAAACAAGTCATTTTGATTTACTTTATTTATATAACGCTTTATACAATACTTCAGGGCTATTCAATTAGCTTAATTCGATCATATCAAATTGAAAAGTGAAGGTGGGCCGGAGGTTGGTTGGGTGTGGGTGGGGTGGTAGGGGGGGACATAACAGTTTCAATTAATAAGCTAAAGTAAACCTAAAAAAAAAGTATTGTATTTACTTGGAAATGTGGTACCCAACAGTATGCAATAGCTATTGGCAATAATTATTTTATTTATAATTATTATAGGTCTTACAGTAAATGAAAATATTCTGACAGTGAGACTTGGTAACCTACTCACTAACACTGTCAAATTATATTATGAATCCACGTTATATATAAAACACCTAAACACAGGTAAAAATATCTAGTGATTTGTGTTTGTAACAGAGAGTTGTGTGTGTCGAATTGAAACGTTTCCCACTGGATGTCGCAACGCTGTTTAATAATGGTGTCCGGGACCGGGGGAAAATGCAACTCCTTTAAGCGCGCTTTCCGTTATCCACAAGGACAAAGATCGAATGTGGTTTTTCCGCATTTTTTCCCATTTATTTTGCCAATTTTTTCACCATTGCATGAATTAAATAGTAGAAAATGTTTTTTTTTTACATTCCAGCAGACATAATTACATAGGACAATGTAACTTAATATAACTTAAAATAAATAAATTAGTCAAATAAAAAGCATTTTTATTTGGCCATCTTTGAAGCCCTCTTCTTGAGTAGCCTATATTGGGCCTATACTGTTGAAAGAAAAAAGAGCATTGAAAAGTGGATGAACCCACAACAAGTGAATAACTGTCCTAGACGTCTAAGGCTTGTACTCTGTCTTGCATACGAGTTATTCTCTTGGAGGATCTCATCGAACATGTCACCCAGCAAGGCTCATCAGTAGTACGAGCCCGTTTTCTCTCTGCGCTGTGCACTCTCTGGGCGTCCCCATCACCAACCGGCTTTCCCAAATCCAACTCGGCCTGAATCATTTCTTGTGTGTGCAGCTTTTTCTCCACATCCAAGTAATGATCTTTATATCGTGGATCAAGTAAGGCCTCTAAGAACGCACTTTTAGTTGTTTTCGTTCCGTGGTCTGTTTCAGTCCTTTGTTTAAAATATGCTTTAGTGCTGCAAGTAAAGGTTTGTCACGACACAGAGACTAAAACAGTAGCGAGAAACTCTTTTAATGTAGAATTGATGATGTACACAGAAGTCACAATGAAGCAGGCTAGCGACGCAGGGACTCCGATGGCCAGATGGAAATGGTGACGAGTGCAGAGAGTGAAGACCAGGTGACGACGAATCCAGAAACCACAGGAACATGAACAGGAACAGGGAAGGTACAGGACTCGAACACACTGGAACACACACCGGGAACCCACAAACAACGATCTGACAAAGAGAGATGAAAATGATGAGTCTATATAGGTGATAGTAATGAGCTGCAGCTGGTGACGGGGCTTGATGAGTCGGATGGCTGATGATCCAATATACGGCCACACCCACACAAACAGCACGCACACACACATAACAAAAGCACATGAGACTAGAAAGAGACATGGATTTATGAACCGTGACAGTACCCCTCACCCTAGGAACGCCTCCTGGCATTCCCAGACTCCCTTACCTGTCGATTGTAATCATCGATAAGGGAGTGATCCAAAATGTCTCTTGCAGGTACCCAACTTCTCTCCTCCAGACCGTAACCTTCCCAGTCCACCAAGTACTGAAATCCGCATCCCCTCCGTCTTGAGTCCAGAATGCGATTAACCGAATAAGTGGGTTCCCCGTCTACGAGATGCGGCGGGGGGGGGGGGGGGGGGGGGGGGGGGCGGATTAATGAGAGCAAAAAAAGCGGGTTTAATTTTAGAAACATGGAACACGGGATGAATCCTCCTGGATTAAAGGAAGTTTAAGGCGAACTGCCACCGGACTAACGATCTTGGTGACAGGAAATGGGCCTATGAATTTAGGAGCAAGTTTATTCGATACGGAGCGAAGAGGAAGTAGAAAGCCACACTTTGGAACCGACGACGTATACGGGAGGCCTAGACCGGTGGCGATCGGCTTTGGCCTTGGTGCGTGCTCCCACTTGGAGTAGAGTCTCACGGGCTCTAATCCAAGTGCGACGACACCTCTGGACGAAGGCGTGAGCGAAGGGGACCGCGACTTCGGATTCCAGACTAGGAAAGATAGGTGGCTGGTAAACCTACACTACACTGAAACGGTGATAGGCCCGTTGATGACACTGGCAACGTGTTGTGGGTGTACTCCACCATAGACAGTTGTTGACTCCACGAGGAAGGATTCTTGGACACTAAACATCGCAACGCTCTCTCCAGATCCTGATTGGCTCGCTGAGTTTGACCATTGCTCTGGGGATGGAACCAGACTGACAAGTCGCCCCCAGCAATTTACAAAACTCGCCAAAATTTGGACACAAACTGGGGTCCTCTGTCAGAAACTACATCTGTCGGGAGGCCATGTAACCGAAAGACGTGATTAACGACAATCAACGCTGTCTCCTTGGCTGAGGGTAATTTGGGCAAGGGAATGAAATGGGCCGCCTTCGAGAACCGGTCCACCACGGTCAAAACTAGCGTGTGACCCTGAGAGGGTGGGAGGGTGGTGATAAAATCTAGAGCGATATGGGACCAGGGTCTCGAAGGAACCGGCAGCGGTTGAAGTAACCCATCTGGAGGTCGATTGGAAGTCTTACCTATGGCACAAACTGAGCAAGCCAGGACAAAACTGTGAACGTCACGAGCCATAAGAGGCCACCAGAATCGTTGCTTGACTAAAACTTTTGTGCGATTAACTCCTGAATGGCAAGCCACATTGGAACAATGTCCCCACTGAATAACGCTGGACCGCAATTCCTCGGGCACAAATAAACGGTTCGGTGGGCAACGGGCCGGAGGCGTTACGCCTTCTAAGGCCTTCGATTCGATCTCCCATGTGAGTGTAGAGATGAATAGAGACTCTGGTAAAATGCACTCGGGAGTAACCGGGCGTTCGGAACGGTCAAAAATCCGTGATAAAGAGTCGGGTTTGATGTTTTTGGAACCTGGGCGGTACGATAGAGTAAAATCAAAACGAAAAAGAGCCCACCAAGCCTGCCTGGAATTTAATCTTTTAGCAGTTCGAATATATTCCAAGTTCTTGTGATCGGTCCAGACGATAAAAGGTACCCCTGACCCTTCTAACCAGTGACGCCATTCCTCCAATGCTAGCTTGACTACCAACAACTCTCTGTTGCCAATGTCATAATTACGTTCGGCAGGGGACAAACGATGCGGAAAAAAACGCGCAAGAATGCATCTTGTCGTCTGAAGGCAAACGCTGGGATAGCACTACACCTACCCCCACCTCTGACGCATCGACCGCCACCACGAAATGACGTGATGGATCAGGGGTTCTCAGAATTCGGGTTGAAACAAAGCAACCCTTCAGTTTAACAAACGCAGCCTCAACTGCATCTGACCACCTGAACGTCATTCTGGGGGAGGTCAAGGCGGTCAGAGGCGCGGCTAGTTGGCTGAAGTTGCGAATGAACCGCCGGTAAAAATTGTCAAACCCCAGAAACCTCAGTAGGGCCTTACGGGAATCTGGACTTGGCCAATCCACCACAGCCTTGATCTTCTCAGGATCCATGCGCATTCCCTCAGCTGACACGATGTACCCTAGAAAAGGAACAGACTGTGCATGAAAAGCGCATTTCTCCACCTTGACAAAAAGCCCATTCCTTAACAACCTCTGAAGCACTTGTCGGACGTGTTGCACGTGTTCCTGGAGAGAAGAAGAAAAAATCAATATGTCATCCAGGTAGACATAAATGAACTGATCAACCATGTCTCGCAGCACGTCGTTGACAAGTGCCTGGAAGACCGCTGGGGAGTTGGACAGTCCGAAAGGCATGACCAAGTATTCAAAGTGTCCCCTAGGGGTGTTAAAAGCAGTCTTCCATTCATCCCCCTCCCTGATGCGAACCAAATGATAAGCATTACGTAAATCCAATTTCGTGAAGATAGTCGCTCCCTGTAACCCCTCAAAGGCTGAAGACATCAACGGCAAAGGATAAGTATTCTTTACCGTGATGTTGTTCAGTCCTCGGTAATCAATACAGGGTCGCAGGGATCCATCCTTCTTCCCCACAAAAAAGAACCCCTCCCCCGCTGGAGAAGAGGAAGGGCGGATGAACCCCGTTGCTAAGGAATCAGAAATTTATTTCTCCATGGCCTCTCTCTCTGGAACCGAGAGAGAATATAACTTGCCCTTAGGCGGAGAAGTACCTGGCAGTAAGTCTATGGCACAGTCATAGGGACGATGCGGGGGAAGAGAAGCAGCTCGAGACTTACTGAACACCTCCTTCAGGTCCAGGTACTCCGCGGGCACGTTAGATAAATCCACTGCCTCTTCCTAAAACACAGGGACAGAAACAGACGGACAAGCAGACACAAGACAAGACTTATAACAATGACTGCTCCACGCCGACACGGAATTCTGCTGCCAGTCCACACTAGGGTTGTGATGGGTGAGCCAGGGGTGACCAAGAACTATGGGTGCAAGGGGAGTGTCCAGAATGTAAAAGGAGATGGTCTCTGTTTGGTTGCCAGATGTGATGAGGGTGATGTCTTCGGTGATCAGTGAAATGGTGGGTAGTTCTTGGCCATTGAGAGCGTGCACTGCAATCCTGTGTGTGAGTGTCTTGAGGGGAAAGTGAAGTTTAAGTGCGAATTGATGATCCATGAAGTTACCTTCAGCCCCAGAATCCAGCAGCGGAAATCCCACCCGATAGTAGCCTCATACTTACTATCGGGCTGGACCTATTACCGGACAGTTGTAGGCGAAGTGTCCCGTTCCTCCACAGTACATGCAAAGGCCCAGGGATCTCCGCCTCTCCTTCTCCTCCCGGGAAAGCCGGGCTCGACCCACCTGCATGGGCTCGTGATCGTTGACTGGGCTGACCACGTCCCTGCCTCTCGAACACTGTTCCCTAACCTCCTCAGGGCGACGGTTGTGCTGAACCCGCCGATCCACACGAGAAAGGCGAGCGTCCACTCTTAAAGCCAGTGCGATCAACTCATTGAGCCCAATGGGAAGGTCCATGGCATAAATCTTGTGGACGCGGTCAGCCAGCCCATGCAGGAACATGTCCCATTGCTCGGACATGTTAAAATGCTTCCACACTGCTGACATATTTGCTGCATAAAGCGTGCACCTCTCACTCTACACTGGTTGCTATTTGATCGCGTCATTAAAAACGTCATTGTTCTGCAAATTTTATTCGGTATTTTTACTTATTCGGCCGAACACCGAAAGTGCTTTTTTTGTTGTTGCTATTTTCAGCTGACTAATTTAGGTTGCCGAACATTCGGTGCATTCCTAATTTATTCACAAATGTTTTATATCGCTATAAATTATAATATACTCAACGTTGTGGAAAGTTACTTTTAAAAGTAATTGCATTATATTACAATAGATTAAATACTTTGAAGTATATTTGTGTAATTTATAGTGCTGGGAATCGATTAAAAAACTTAACTAATTAATCAAAAACAATTCTATAATTAATCGCGTTTTTTATTTTGGGGGAGTTTTTAATATTTTGATATTGTATTAATTTCAGTTACTCTCCAAATTAATGTAGAAACAATTTAAAGACAGCAAATTTTAAATATTTGTTGTAATGGCATATTTTTTATGAATGAAGGCCAGTATCACTGATGTCTCTATGAAACATTAATTACGTTACATTACAGTATAACTGAAAGCTACCAATTTCAACAATTATTAGGCTTTAAAAATAACAACTTTTAATTTAATTGAACTTAAAACAATCTTTACATAAACCCATTATAATAAATGTTATATTTACCCATGGCCTTCCCTGTTAAACATAGTCTACACAGAAATTGAATAAAGTTTTCAACACCTTTCTTAACTGCATAAATAATAAATGAAATCTAGATGAATCATCATTAAAGCTACAATTTTCTCTGTTCCCGTTGTTCTTTGATGAATATTAATGACAGACATCATCAGTGCTGCTGTCACTTTAAAATCCACTGCCGAACATGAGGCGGAACACACGCACTGTCCTGCGCATCTAATTTTCTCGTTATTTAACGTTATTTAACTAATTTAAGGCTCCGATTATGATAATATTAAATAAAACTGGCATTTTGGTAATTGTTTTGTTATTGTTTGTTCAAGAGCGAAAGAGAACTCGATGTGTGCACGAGACTGGCATGCGTGTATGTTTAGAGGGGTGAGATAGAGAACTATAGAGGTGTCCCTCTATCTCCCTGATCAGTGCCCTGACTGAACTAGGGATCTGATTGAGATGCACCCACACAGACAGGACATTGACATACAGCGTGTTCTCTTGTGTCTTGTCGCGCTTAGATTGTTTAAAAGCATTTAGGCTACATGAATAAGAGTGTGATTATATAATGTAATGCTGGGCAAAAATGGATATAAAAATGGTTGCTGCGTTAATTGCATTAAATATTTTTAATGAGTTAAACTGAAAGAAATAATCACCCGCAAATGAATGCGTTAATTTGCCCAGCACTAGTAATTTAATATATTTAATTATTGCAGGTTTGCGCAATATTCTGAAATCGCATTTTCAGATCGAATTTCACATTTATTCTAAAACTACAGTAAGCATCATATTTACACAGTGCACACAATCTTAATCACAATTTCTCTCAGCATGAGGACAGGAGAGCTGTCAGTCAATAAATGATAGGTGAATAACACTGATATAGAAGCACCTAAACCTGGTTGCAAGCTTAAGCTTGACATGAACTGTAAACTTGTCCCTCAAATCTCATTTGTTGATTTGGAATGTTGTTCCAGGATCAAGACGTTGGTGAAATCAGGTTCACCCATGGGATCAAGAGGTGCATAAGCAACTGTTGCTAGAGGCTTAAGTTCTTTTTAGCGTGCCTGGCTCCCATGCCAGGGGCACTGGTTCGAATCCCGCTCGGAGCGGTGCGAGTTAGTTACATTGGTGCCATGACCCGGATAGGAGTATGAGTGTAAAAGAGGCCAGATAGTAAAAACTGTGCATGTAAACCTCACTCTCCTGGCCTCTAGAGGCACACTAGCAACACTCCCATTCCTGAAATGCTGGTTTGAATCCAGAGTAGTGCGAGTAAAACATTATTTATACACATGTATACATAATGAATAATACAAAAAATTTATTATTATAATAATACAATTCATATTGCTTATACTGTAGAAACTAATTATATAAATTCTTACAAATGTGTATCATAACTTTAATGGACAAAAAATCAATACAACTTTCTGAGGGCAGTTCTCCAAAGCAAAAATGTGCGTCTAGCACACATTGCACCATGCCAGAAAGTGATGTTTAAAAGTGCCAGCTTTGTGAATAAACAACCTCTTAAATTCAGCTCTCATCTTTGTGGTCATCTCAGACCCTTTGACCATTCTCAAGTAGTTCCCAAAGGCACGCTTGTGCTGAAACAGCAGGAGTGTGTCAATATAAGTGACAGGTGCTCTTTGAGTAATACGACCAAGGACTGTTCATTGGCAATGTGTGTCATCATCATCCTTAAGGTGATGCACCTGCTCTGCTTGCCTCATGCAGTCACTCATGGACAGATCTCCTTTAATTGCCATCCAGCTGATTGATGGATCACAATGGGAGAGTGTGTTACAGGTGCTGCAGAGAAATTAAAAAATGGACGCCCCCATTGTAAACACTTGCGAATGCTGATAATTGGCTTCAAATTAGCTGTGCAGACAGCAGTATTGACAACACTGAGATTTTGATGCATCAGTGTTTTGATCAAATACCTGTTATGCAACTTTACCAACTTCCTAAAGTTTTTTCATCCTCCTTACTGTATATTTCTAGTTTGGTTTCCCATTAATGTTGTAAATGACGGCCTTGAGATCATCATAAAGTGACATGCTGAGTTCCAATTCGCTTATATAAAACTTATATAATGCCCTAAAAGTATGCATTTTTTTGTGCAGAAAATGTACATATATTTGAGTGTGTAACAGAAGAATAGGCCAGTTTTGGTACATACTATCACGTCATAATTGCGTCTTGCATAATGTTGCATTGATACATGCCTAAACTGGCCTGTCAATCATCTCATCACAGTTAACGTCCTCACATCCACCTTTTATTGTAGTTTTTTTAACACTTTATATTTGTGTTTGTAGTTCTGACTTGAATTTCCATCCAAAGCGCAATGGGTTGTGGGCAATATTAGCCACTGAAGTGTGCACCGATCTGGAATACCGGAAATATCCACCGGAATTTCCAAAACATCCCGGAAAGCTTTGGGATACTCTTTTCAACATATACTATTTGGGAAACACTATTTCTAGTTTTGAGTGCTATTTAGGATGGATAGTATGCAAATTGAGATGCAGCAATAGTTATTTTGTAACCTTTTTTTCCAAGCCAAAATATAGATATTCATTATTTAAATGCATTGTTTCATCATGCTGTCAGAATCAAACTGGCTGATTTATTTATTTACTTTTGGAAACTACAGTCACATATTTTTGTGAAAGTATTATTGCCATTTGTATTTGCAGTAAAATAAGAATGTACTGCAATTAGTTATGCCTACATTTGATCTTATTGTTGAGTAAATTCATGCATGCACAGATGGAGACACATTTTATAACACTTTTTTTTTTGCATCTGCAGTAATCAAAATGCATGTTCCTTTGTCTTTGGGAAATTGTGAAAGCAAGGAGAAAAATCTGTTTATACTGCAAGCAGTGGACAGTTAATTTATTAATGTTGTTAATGTTATCATGTACTATTAGGGATGGGATTATTTGGGAAATAACAAGTGATCTAACATTCTGCTTAGTTCTATACTGTATATACACCGATCAGGCATAACATTATGACCAGGTGAAGTGAAAAACCTGTATTATCTCATATGATTATCTCTATATCATAGCACCTGTTAGTGGGTGGGATACATTAAGCAGCAAGTGAACATTTTGTCCTCAAATTTGATATGTTAGAAACTGGAAAAATGGGCAAGTGTAAGGATTTGAGCGAGAAGTGTAAGGATTTGAGCCAAATTGTGATGGCTAGACAACTGGGTCAGAGCATCTCCAAAACTGCAACTCTTGTGGGGTGTTTCCGGTCTGCAGTGGTCAGTGTCTAAAGTGGCCTATAGCCTCTTGAGTAAGCTAGAAATCAAATCAGGGACTTTCTTGCTGTGAGACGTGTGAGTAATATATATATATATATATATATATATATATATATATATATATATATATATATATATATATATACACTCACCTACTAACACCATACTAATACTATGTTTGACCCCCTTTTGCCTTCAGAACTGCCTTAATTCTACGTGGCATTGATTCAACAAGGTGCTGAAAGCATTCTTTAGAAATGTTGGCCCATATTGATAGGATAGCATCTTGCAGTTGATGGAGATTTGCACATCCAGGGCACGAAGCTCCCGTTCCACCACATCCCAAAGATGCTCTATTGGGTTGAGATCTGGTGACTGTGGGGGCCATTTTAGTACAGTGAACTCATTGTCATTTTCAGACCAGGCAACATTTTTCCAGTCTTCAACTGTCCAATATTGGTTCACTCGTGCAAATTGTAGCCTCTTTTTCCTATTTGTAGTGGAGATGAGTGGTACCCGGTGGGGTCTTCTGCTGTTGTAGCCCATCCGCCTCAAGGTTGTGCGTGTTGTGGCTTCACAAATGCTTTGCTGCATACCTCGGTTGTAACGAGTGGTTATTTCAGTCAAAGTTGCTCTTCTATCAGCTTGAATCAGTCGGCCCATTCTCCTCTGACCTCTAGCATCAACAAGGCATTTTCGCCCACAGGACTGCCGCATACTGGATGTTTTTCCCTTTTCACACCATTCTTTGTAAACCCTAGAAATGGTTGTGCGTGAAAATCCCAGTAACTGAGCAGATTGTGAAATACTCAGACCGGCCCGTCTGGCACCAACAACCATGCCACGCTCAAATTGCTTAAATCACCTTTCTTTCCCATTCTGACATTCAGTTTGGAGTTCAGGAGATTGTCTTGACCAGGACCACACCCCTAAATGCATTGAAGCAACTGCCATGTGATTGGTTGATTATATAATTGCAGAAATTGAACAGGTGCTCCTAATAATCCTTTAGGTGAGTGTGTGTGTATATATATATATATATATATATATATATATATATATATATATATATATATATATATATATATATATATATATATATATATATATATATATATATATATAATTGTTGGAAAATTTTAAAATTAAAAATATTGTCTTAAAAGATCATTTGCATTGACCAATAAACAGAGCCAGATTTATGTGTATGCTATACTAAACATAATACAATTATAACAATGGCAATCATGTGATTAAGGTGTATCCTGCTAAATATTAGTAAGTCATGTGGACATTCTCAGGTTGATAATAATAAAACATTTAAAAGTCACGTCGACACAGTAGGACGCCACAACAGAATGACCCACTAACATCAATGCCCTCAAAAGACTCTATAAGCCACGAAACTTCAAGTTTGATTTCACGGTGTCTTTAAATCCTGCGGTTCACAACATTCATGAAAGCTAGAGCACATAAAGGACACACTCACAAATAATGAACTTAAGACTTAAACTCTGACGTCAGACTACAGGAACATGCGCTGTGACGCATCCACCGGCGAGCGCTTCTCAAACGCGAGTGTATGCGTCAGAGCGGAGAGAAAGTGCGCTCGTTAAGAGAAGAATCAAACCCCGGTAACTGCACAGACGGAAGAGGAGATATAGACTCGACATATCACCAACTCCACACATGCGTCGCGTTTGGGACGTTTTTAAAGGATCATTCGAATGAATGCGCGAATTACGGCTGTTTTAAAGCTGACTTGTTTCTCCTGCCTGATACACAGACCAGTCGACAGCACAGAGAAGAGTGACAGTTCTAGCGATCAGCGCAGTTCTCCAAGTGCGTAAAACAGAGATGTAGGAGAGGATGGTCGCGCATCACTCGACTTAGATCCACGCAACAGACGAACAGGATTTTTTCTTTGCAATGGGTGGTAAAAGCTCCAAAATATTAACTATATTATTTTCCTAAAGTTGGCATCTCTTGATAAAGAACGGATTCATTTCTCCTGAATCTGTGAGAGAAAAGCGCAGCAAAGGTGTTGGTTGTTGTATGGCAATAGAATGGAGATGTGGTGTGGATGCTGAAGGCAGTCAGGATGCTGATGCTGAGAGTTGCGTGGGCTCTAGCCGGAGCGGCGATCTGCTGTTTTCTCATCATTCTCATCCACTCTCGCTTCCTACGAGACGGTAAATATGTGTTAATTAATAATTTGCCGCATGTTTTATTCACCTATACTCGTAAAACGCACCTGTAGGATCGCTTGTTGCCTCATGATTTGATAGAGGAATATTGTAGATTTAATTTCGGTATGTTGTTGTTAAAGTGCTCAGTCATATCCGTATGAATATAGAGGATGCGTTTACTGGAGAGAGAGAGAAAAAAGAAACAAAACCACTATTGTGCTTGGATCATATGCAGGCTATTATTTGCCAGATGATATTAATGCAAAACAGATTTTTGTCACATTTGATTGATGGATTTTTATAAACTCATCTTCAAAAGTGGTAGAATGTGATACTGATCACATCAGATAGTGCTTTTTTATGAGTTAAGTGATTTATAGTTATGTTTTTCAATAGATGGCACTACAGTCTATCTTAAGGGTAAAGCTGAGGTCAAAAAGTGATTATTGTCTACTAGTTCATCTGGGACACATCTAAATTCATTTTTTGGCTTGTTTAAAGTATTTATAATGCCACAGTAATGCATTATTATGTCATAAATACTTATAACCAACGTTATAATGCAGTATGTATTTGTGGTTACCTCTAAAGAGTTTATTACATTTAAACACACAATAGCACATGCACTTGGATGTTAACTATATTTTGCAATGCATTCAAAAGTTTTCTCTGGGAATCTCAAATTATACTCGATGTGGTGACATTTCAGTTCACATCAAAACATATTGAGTAACATGATTTAATTGAAAAAGACTGAAATAGCTTCTTATTGTAACAGCTGTACATTTTCCCTTTTATACACCCAGTAATGAATATGTAAATAGTATTATAAATGTATTATAAAGTAAGCCAAAATATATTATTAATTATATAAAGTTTTAAAGTATTATAACTGTGGTTACAAGAACTGACTGTAAGACTGTAAGATAAGACTTTATGAAAGCAGGCTTTATAGAGTGCTTTATATAGAGACTTAAAGTAAAGTGTTAAACTGAACTATTTTCTTTGCCAATCTGCTATCATATATTTAGATCTAGGTTTAAACAACATGTCATGTATTACCCTTGCAATATTGCACTATACAAATCAAACCAGCTTAAAATAAAACTGCTTTGTGCTGCATGGAGTTGAAGGGGTAACGTGTCAACATGAATGCTGAAAGGTGAGAAATGGGAGCCACACAGACAAGTCAGCTAGATACTGCTGCTTCACCTTTTCCACACTGACACAGTAGATATAGGATGTCCTTTTCAAGAGACATCTATCCTGGCTTCTGCGTGTGCCTTAAGGGAAGACAAGAGCGGTTTGTTTATAGATGAGACAGAAGGTCAGCTGGTTTCTCTGCTTATCTGCAGGGATTGGAGCGTGTTTTCAACTGCCCCCTGTATTCCTGATGTAAATATAAAGATCAGCCTGAGAGGAAAAAAACATTTAGGTGAAGCAAAAGGTAACTGTCCTAATAATAATAATAATAATAATAATAATAATAATAATAATAATAATAATAATAGAAAAGATAAAAAGAAACAACTTTACAAAAAAGAAGAAAAAAAAGAAAAAGAAAAGATTATATAACTTTATATGAGATTTTGAAATGTTTTTTTTTTTTCCCCTTTGGTTTTGACATCAAAGCAGGAACAGACATGCTCACACCAAATAAGCTGCCATAATGCTATGTTTATATATTAGAATATTAAGCAGATCGTATTTTGCTAAAACCGCTTATGACCTCAACCCATTACAAGAACAGTGTGTTATGACCTTGCAGTGTACGGTGTGCGATTGTGCATGACAACACACATGTATTGACATGATGGTATATCCGAAGAAAACTCTGCCATTTTCTGGTATTGCTGCTCTTTTGTGAAAGTAAGGACTTGAGTGTTCTTAGGTCTGTCGCATTCCTGACTGATGCATGCAGGAATCAATGGCAATTTGTTAAAAATGATGTAAAATCTGACATGATACAATTTAAGATTTTAGAGCTTGGATGGAAAGTAAGATTATCAGTGAATAATGATTTAAATTTAGGGGTTACACTTTATTTGGTAAAACTTCATTTTAACACTTTATGTATTGTCCTTGTTACATATGTTACTTACAATAGTAATACAGTAAATTATGCATAATTACATGCAACAGTCAACCAAATCCTAATCATACAGTAACCCTATTGTAAGTACATGCAGTTAATTAATATTACTCAGTTCTTAAATATATAATTACACTGTAACAATAACACCTTAAAATAAAGTGTAACCCTTTGTTTTAAGGTGTAATTTTTACAGTGTAATTATATATATAAAGGGATAGTTCACACAAAAAGGAAAATTCTGTCGTTATTTAGTCACCCTCAAGTTATTCCAAACCTTTCTTTGTTCTGCTGAGATATTTGGGAGGATGTTTGTAACCAAGCAGATCTCGGCAGCCATTGACTACCATAGTATTGTTCCCCCTTACATGGTAGTCAATGGTTGCTCTATCTGCTTGGTTACAAACATGCTTCCAAATATCTTCCTTTGTGTTCAGCATGCAGAAGAAAGAAATTCATACAGGTTTGGAACAACTTGAGGGTGAATAAATCATGACAGAAGTTTCATTTTTGGGTGAACTATCCCTTTAAGTACTGCATAATATGAATTAACAACATGTACTTACTACAGAGTTCAGGTAGGATTAAGGTTTGTTTGAGGGTTAGTTGCATGTAATTATTCATAATTTACTATTATTGCTATGGTAAAATACATGTACAAGTACATGTAATATATGTAAGGGACACTGTAAAATAAAGTGTTACCAATTTAGGTTACTGTTGTATTATAAAGATTTAGAACAACATGAGAGTGAGTGAAGAATGACAACATTTTAAATTGTGGGTGAACCATTCTTTTATTCTTTTAAAATTACTACACAAGACAAAAGTAAATAGTGATTAAAATTTAGGTCTGTTCATCCCAAATGTTTAGAAGACTTAGAATGTAGTGTTTGAGTCTTTTTTTCATTTAACTTAAGTGCCACTTATGGAGCTTCATAAAAGTTATTCAAAAAGTCTCCTTTTATGTTCCTCAATCAATCAATTTAGAACAACATGACAGCTTTTTAATTTGTGGGTGAACCATTCATGTCCAGTTCATTTCCCTTCAATCAACAGAGAAAAAGACGTGTTGAACAGAAATCACCATGTCTGGGCCCTGTGCATTATGTTTTAAAGGTCCCCTTCTTCGTGATCCCATTGTTCAAACTTTAGTTAGTGTGTAATGTTGCTGTTAGAGCATAAATAATACCTGTAAAATTATAAAGCTCAAAGTTCAATGCCAAGCGAGATATTTTATTTAACAGAAGTTCCCTTTCAAAGCCTACAGCGAACGGCAGGCTTGGACTACATCCTGGTACTTCCTTCATAAATGACGTCAGTAGAACAGTAGAACAGACTAACCTCCGCGCACAAGACTACGCGCAAAAAGGGGGCGTGGTCTTGTTGCTGTCCCACGTGGAGAAGAGGACGTGTCGCGTGGAGAAAAGGAAGTGTTGCGTTTGACTGTGTTTGTCGCCATGTCGTCGAGACGCTGTTATTTTCATCCCAGAGTCAAATCACCTTTGTTTGGCTTTCCCAGGGACGCTGTAGAGATCATTAAGCGCACATATATCTCCCGTTAAGAGGCGTGACCTTTCCACGTGTGCTAAGCTGCTGTCGAATCACAACACAGGACCGTGCCACGTTCGCTAAGCTGCTGTCAAATCACAACACGGGAACCGCTGGCACAATCAGAACTCGTTACGTATTTCTGAAGGAGGGACTTCATAGAATAAAGGAAGTCATCAGCCGTTTTCAGGACAGTGAAAACAGTGGTATACAGATAAGTAGATTGTGTGAAAAATACTGTGTTTTTTTACACGCGAAACATGAACACATGTTATATTGCACACTGTAAACACAATCAAAGCTTCAAAAAGACACGAAGAACGGGACCTTTAACATTGAGATACAATATGCCAGAATGTGTCTGCATTTACATTTGAGCAACCTCGTCCATGCATTGCAAGGGCATATTTTGATCTGAGTGGGGTAAAACAAACCTCTGTTGAAGTAAATGAGGCACAGAGGTGAGAGTGCATTTGCTTTGGCTACAAGGTCATTGTTCAGACTAGAAGGCAAGGTAATTTATACTAAGAGGCACTGAATAAACTCCACTGACCACAGAAATAATGCAGACGAGCTCTGGGAATCATTTATTGGACAGTCCTTTGAAATAAAGTTGAAGTGGTCCTCAAAGGCACCACTTTAATTTTTATTTGTAGAGAAACCCCTTGAAATGAGCATTAGCAGTATCAGTATAAATGTTGTATTGTGTATCACAGTGGTGGACAGGATTTTGGGTATGTCTTATAAGAAATAAAAATGGACATAAAATATACAACTCTTCTCAGATTGGTAACTCACTCAGACATCTAGTTACTTTTCAGACATTTCTATACTTTGATAGTCACTATTATAAATTGTATGCAATATCGTTATTGTAATCATGTTGGTGCTCTCTGCAATACTTGATTTCGATTAGTCAGTCACACAATTGGCAGTCAGATGTGTCATATGATGTTTATGCATGGAAACATTGAATTTAAGGGCCACTTATCAGATTTACTGAAACCAGAGCTATACTTTTTTGTCTCTGGTATCACACTGTAGACTTGTCCTTTCTCTTGCATTTCAATTAATGTTGTACAGTTTTCACCTTGAAAGCTTTGAGATAATATACATTTTATAAGTTATATTTAAATAACAATATTTCATGTCCACATATTTATTTATTTATTTATTTGGTAAGTAGCTGGGTAATAAGCAGGATAATACACAGTCAGCCCATCATTATCGCATAATTAAACCAAACAGGATGATCTGAATGTTGCTGATTCAAGTCCCACAAGGAACCGTAAACCATTGTCCTTGAGCGTAGCACTTAGCTCTAGTATGACTGTTTCTTTTGCACATATTCAAAATTAGTTGCTTTGAATAAAAAATTTGGTAGCACTTTATTTTACAATCCTGTTCCACATATACGTACTATGTGCTTATTATATTAAGGTACTAACCCTGAACCTACACCAGAACCTAACCTTAATTTTATTACCCAGTACTTTTAGATAAGTACAATGTAAGTACATGTAAGTGCACGTAATAGGGGTGTGACGAGACAAGACATGAGATTGCGTTCACGAGAATGAGACGTGACAAGATTTTTGCACAGTATTTTTAAAGGGGTCATCGGATAAAAAAAATTCACTTTTATAGGATGTTTGCATAAATGATGTTTTGATAAATGATTGCTTGCTTGCAATTGCAATGTATTTAACTAAAAAAAATTTTTACATTTATTTGGATACACTGTATTTTAAGGTATTATTGTTACAGTGTAATTTTATATTTAAGTTCTGAGTAATATTAATTAACAACTTGTACTTACTATATGTTTAAGGTAGGATTCGGGTTTGGTTTGAGGTTTAGTTGCATGTAATTATGCATAATTTACTGTTATTACTATGGTAAGAACATGTGACATATGTAACAATGACACTGTAAAATAAAGTGTTACCCTTTATTTGACAGTGTCCTTGTTATACGTTACATGTAGTTACTGTAGTAATAACTATAAATTACGCATAATTACATGCAACTAACCCTAACCAACCCCATTCCTAACCCTAACCCTATAGTAAGTACATGTAGTTAATTATTATTACACAGTACTTAAATGCATAACTACACTTTAACACGGACACCATTAAATAAAGTGTAACCAAAATTTCAGCTACAATGTCTTCCAATAGTTTTGAGCCCTATCCTTTAAAAAAACCCTTCACTATATGGTATATTGTAAATATCAGAAATTGAACAGTTAAATGTTTCAAATCCTGAACTGAAATTCTGGATAACATTGCACTTATCAAACTAAGCCTGGCAGCAGATCCCCAAAAGCAACAGTTTAAGAGGATTTGGTGATTTGGTGATCTGACCCCCAGTGTTTGTTTGCTGTGATGATGCACTGATTGCATAATTTTAGCCAACATACTGGTGAACAGTATAGTGCAATTAGCAAGTGTTGGTTGTCTGGCTGGCAGATGGCAGGCTTATTCATCTAGCGGCCTTTTCCAAAGGTGCTTAAACTGATAGTGTGGAAAGATTTTGCAATTTGGCCCTGGAGTGGCACGTCAGTCTGAAGTGGCACTTCAGTACCACTCAACACTTAACATGCTGGAAATACCCTGCAGTGAGAACTTATGAATGGAGTCATCGTCATTGTGGGGTGAAAATCTTCCCTTTTGTCAAACCCCAAACAAGCTGAGAGGCAGGATCTCTTTTTCAAGGACTGCCAGAACATAGCTCAGAAGTGGCACCACAGAAATGTGTCAAACAAGAGAGATTTAACAAATTTACTAAGGGGACAACCTGGTTGATTCAATGGCCAATGCCTGGCTATAATGAATTAAAACGTAGGCTGGACAAAAATCCAGCTCTCCCAAAATCTCCTTTTTAGCACTTGCTATACACCTTAATTCAATAACAATTTGCATTAATAGGCTTGCCAACATGTGCTGCCTTCATTGTCAGAATCATAGTTAAGAAGTTAGTGCACTTAAATGCCACCAATTATACATGGCTTGTTTAATTTGTACATTCCTGTAAAAACTATAAATAAACCTTAAAAATACTACTAATTTAGTCAGTGTATGAGGTAGTCAGAAGCATGCGACAAAACTACAGGACCCACTTTATATTTGGTGGCCTTAACTACTATGTACTAACATTTAAATTAATAATTTGATACAATGCACTTATTGTGTACATACATGTTTTTACATTGTACTTACATTTTTAAAAATACCTGCATGTAATTAATTTCTGTAGTTACATTTGTAATTACACAGTTGACACTTCCCTTACACCTAACCCTACCCTTAAACGTACCCATACCCCCACACCTGTCCCTAACCCTACCCATATCCCACCTCAATATCAGCAAAGGTGTTTTGCAATACAATTTGAACACAGTAAGTACATTGTACTTATTTTTTGATGTAAGTGCATAGTATTTAAGGCCACCTAATATAAAGTGGGGCCAAACTACATTTCCCACAATTCTCTGTGCCAGAACTTGACTAAAATCACTTGACACACATGCGCCAGATTAAGATGCAGTTAATTCTTTGCATGCCTTTGTAAAAGTAAAACAAAATTTTGAAATATTTATGCTTTCATAGATATTTTGAAGCACCTGACCCTACTCTCACCCTAATCCTACCCACTTCTCAATGATATAAAACACGTAAAAGGCAAATAAAAGTACAGTCATATTAGGTGTGTTCGACATCGGCTGTGGCTGGATGTAACCAATTGGCGAGAGTTGCCATGTGCAGGAGACGTGAAGTCGGACACTTTCTGCTTCCCATAGTGACATATGCAATATATGTCAAATACACAAATGTTTCAGAGAGTTTTTCATTCAATAGCCTACTTTATGTAGGCCTACCTCTTAATACAGCGTCTGTTTGTATAATAATAAAGTTCCACATAAACCTATACTATCAATGAAGTGGTGTCTACAAATTTTTATCAGTTTTATTTTGATTTATAAACATGACACAATATGACGTCGCGAAAAGATGTTTTACTGTTATAAAAAACAGATTGGTGAGCATTAGTGGAACTGAAGGTTTTAGAATAAACATGAAACAGATGTGATAGCTGTCATGCGGTGTATCCGGCTAATCGTGGAACAGCTGTGTCGTCATCAGAGCTAGTGCAGCCGCGCAGAATGAAAAAGCCGGCTGCTCTCGAATCGCTCTCACAGTACTTTGTGGGCATACGTCACAGTCACATGGCATCGGCGCAGTGAAATTTCGGATACAATTTCTAACCTGCATGCACTGCTTCAGGTCAGCCGCCAATTGGTCTGTGCAGCGCTGCATGAAGTCGAACAAGCATGACCTTTACAAAGGCATGCAAAAAATTAACTGCATCTTAATCTTAATCTCATTCAAAATATATAGCATGTTAGCATGGATCAAGCTCAAATATGTCTAAATAGTATAATAGTAAATACAATTACTGTGGCTGTCCGTGTGTTGACACTAAAGGTTTTTCTTTGAAAGCAATGGAGTACTCTGCATGTCGAAAATTGACTCTAAAGGGGTACCCTGTGTGTTAAAAATTGACGTCAAGGGGTCCTGACCAAATGTATGTCCATATGTCCACACGTCCATATGTGATGATTTGGGTGTGAGAATGTGTTGCTAAAGTCTTGTCTCATGTTGAAATCTGATTGGCTGAATTCTACAGGTTTTCCAGGTCTGCCTATACAATATCTTTAATGCTCTGTCAGGAAACAAAGCCATGTTTAAAAGTTTCAATGCTGCAGCAATGAATGCTTCAAATGAGCAACTAAACACTGGATTTAAACATTTGTGAAGTTAATGGCATTGAAACTTCAAGATGTTTTGTCTGAAGCACTTGGATGATGAGATGTGTTCACATGTTTACTGATAGGATATGGGAAAAGTATTTTTTTCTGAGCTTAGCCAACCCTTTAATTTCCCAAGTGAGTTCTATGTCCTCTCACATCTATATTAATGGAAGATCAGGTGAGGTACTTTAATGAGAAGGGAATGTCTGTAGCATATGCAGCTAAATATGAAAGTATTGATGGCCTGTAATGGCATGCAGTAGAGCCCAGATCTTGTGGCGCTAAGAAAGGTTCTGGTGTCACCCTCAAACAAAGAAAGACCACCCTCAGTTGAAACTGTAATAGCATTTATTGGCAGAGCAGATTTTTGTAGACTGTGTGCCAGCCAACACATGCACGAAATCCCTAATCAACACTAGTAATTGAGCATGATCTTGCAAATCAGTCTAATAATTTACATGAATTATGAGTATTCTCCTTTCATGCATCCAACATACACATGATAGCTTTTGATTTATGACTTCAGCTCGCTCATGGGGAATGTGTGGTGGAATTATCTCTCTCAATCCACTACTGCTACTGCTTCCTATTACAGTACTTGCATAAAGCTGGCCATTTTCCCATAGCTAAATCTTAACTATTGTGGAATGTAAAAAGCTGACTTTTGATAATAAAATGAACAATAGAACAATACTTCTAAAAAATATATATACCTTATGTCTGCTCTTTAACTTGACCATTAATTTCAGAAAATAATTTTGTTCTGGAACTAGAACTGCTTCATTTGCTTCACTTGTGCCTCATGTTTCTTTCAAATGCACCCGGGGAACTGGTTTCAACCTACCATGCATACAAGTTGGAAACAAAATAAAGAAGTAACCAATCTGAACCAGAATGTACTAATTATACTAATGCAGTGGTGCCACAGTGGTGCAGGGTTTTTCTCTAATCCTAATTGAACCAGTTAATCAAGGTCAGGATTACTAGAAACTGCAGGGTCTGCAGGGCATTGATCCTCCAGAAGCAGGGTTGGACACCCCTGTACTTGTGGGTACACATTACTGAATATACCTATTTCAACTAGGGATGGGCATTTTTGTCAATTTCTCATTTCGATCATCGATAGGTCTCAAAAACGAGTACTCGAGTAATTGGGGGCGGGGCATGTGCAGGGGGCGGGGCATGTCCGTCATTGAGATAATGAAAATACTGTTATGAAAATGGTTGTTGACAAATACAAACGTGACATGAAAACGGGTATATGAAAACATGAACATATAAAACAAAAAAATAACTGCTAGATTATGATGCATAAATGTCTTTGAAAAAGAAACATCTTTATAAAATGACCGTCTCAAATAACCAAGTCAGTAATATCGAGCATTGCCTTTGAGCTGAAACTGTGAAATAACACCACCCTGCAGAGCTTGCTAGCTGGTTAATAAACTCAACCAAACGCACCATATATCAATATTAATATGAAGATTATTATGAACCTATTACGACATAAATCAACACAAAAGGACGTGAATGCGCACGTGAACTTCAGCGTGCTAGATTTTACAGGCGACGGGTTTGAAACGGAACATTTTGAATGCGCTCTTCCCTTAACAACGCTGATACACGGACAACGAAAGCACACAGAAACAACATTTTATTAAAATCCTGTTCTCATTATAATGCTTTGACAGATTGACTCTGCACATCATGCACTTAATTTTATTATTCATGATCGAAGCGTTTACAGACATCACTGCGCGTTTTCGAACTCATAGCGAAAAACCAACTTTAAATAAACTAGGTCTACTGTTAAAAAATACGAGAACAGTATAGCAGTGCTGCATTACTAATATCAATGATTCTGAGAAAGAAATAGCCTATCTGAAAAGAATATGACCGTCTCTAAAAACCATCATGTCGAGCATGAAATATGCGTTTGAGCTGAAACTGAAGAGAATGAACAACAGCCGGTATAACGGCAGCGCTTTTCTAGCTTATTAAGCTCAACCAAACGCTTCTTATATTAGATTAATCAGATATAGACAACATAAAAGTATCTTACAACGTGCATCTGCAGATAAGGACGCGGATGCTCACATGAACTTCACGCGCTAGTCTGAGTGTTCTCGCTAGTTTCTCTGTGGATCAGCTGATACACGGGGAACTAAGCACAGATCATTTACAGCATTCTATTTCCATCGTGTTTTCATTATAATGCTATGTAGGCTATGACAGATTGGCGCTGCACATCTTGCACTAACCATTTAATGATCTCATGATTCCAGACATCACTGCAGTGCACGCCTTTATTTCGCCGCGGTCTGGAGGCGTGCTGTAAAACGCTAACCAATCAGACCTCCGCAAAACGATGCAATAACCAATAAAAAAGAGACAAATATTTTTTTTTCAGGGCGATCATCGTTCTCATGATCGATGATCGCTGTCACGTTCGAGTACTCGATTACTCGACCACTGTTGCCCATCCCTAATTTCAACACAACCTTTCTGGCCTTTCTGTGTGGAATTTGCATGCCTTTTTCATGTTTGTTTCCTCTACACCCCAAAGACATAAATGAATCGGAGACATTAAATAATGCAAATAATAATGTGGATAATGCAAGTTCTGAAAAGTGTCTATTAGCTTTTTTGCCATTGTAAAGTAGGATCCTTCCTGTTTTAGCAAGATAATATCTCTTTAAAATATACATTACAAAGAGGTTCCTCCAGTTCATTGTACATGATAGACTATCTGGTTTTCTTGTTGAAGCCATTACTTCCCTTGAGAATCCAAAATCTATAAGTTCATGCCCCAACTGCCGAGTTAACATATTTGTTACACATAAAGTTGTTTGTGTAAGCAGAATCTGACGAGGCGCTTCCTACTGATTCATTGGTTGATGGGTGGATATGTTTCAGTTTGATATATATACTAATTGGTTACATATCTATGCATGCTATGTTAATTTTATGTTAGATAACAGTTTATATAGTTTCATTTTCACAGTGGAAATACAGGAAATGTGTGCCTCTAATGCTTAAAAAAAGAAGAAGAATGGGAAGCCAAAGTGTGCACTATTTAGGAAAAAAGCACATGTGTGTTTAGTTGTCTTCCTGATGTTTCTGCAAAATGTCCCATACATAAGTGCCATAAAGCTTTTTCCCCCAGTATAATAGAAGCATTATTCATTGTAACTTCGACTGTCTTAGTCATTGTCATTGTGGGCAGTTTGTGTCAAAAAGCAATCATGTAGTTATTACTATTGCCCGACTCATAGCAAAACAACATCCACTTTGTCTTCCATCGCACCATGACTGGTATTCTTATTTTCAATTGAAAATGGAATTAAAGACATTGCCGTTTAATGAATACCTTATAATGCAGGACGTCACATTCCTTTAGCCTTGTCTCCTTGAATAAATTGCATGCAACTAACAACACCATGGCAAAATATTATTTTTGTCAGCCATGAATAAAAAGGAGGAAAAGCAATAAGGCTTTCTCTGGAGAATGTATTCATTTACCTTTATATTTCATTACAAATAATGATGGTCTTGGATGCTGTTGTCCTACAAATCTTAGTCATGGAGGACAGCAATACACCTTCATTGCATGATCAAACACTCAAATGAGAATGTAATCAGTTTCCTTCTAACAAATAAAAGCAAACTTAAGTGAGGACCAAGATAGTTATATAGTGAGCAAATTCAAGGAACACGATTAACTCTTGCACAGTAAAACATCAACATAATCTAATTTGACTATAAAGGCTCTTTGCCTCTCTAGTTACCGGTAATGAAGAATACTTTTCTTTCCTTTTAAAATTCCAGTTCAGTTTTTCAATTCAGATTGGATTTAAAATGAGCTAGCATACGTAATTTAAGTTTAAGTGATTAACTGAAAAAAGTGTCATTTTCAAGAAAATGGTACCGTTTTAAATAATACATATGCATATAAAGGAATAAAAATAAATATAATTTTTGTGTTGAAAGACTTTTAGGACTTTTATCTGCACATTAAACTAGGCTAAAATTTACTCATTTGAGCGTTAATTAAGAGTTATGTGGTGCATAATATATAGCTAAGAAATTTTAAGAACTACTTTAGTATAGTGCCGAGACCACAAAGATACCACAAATACTGCTATATGTATACTGCTAAAGACACGTAAATGTCTTTTTTTATTGCAAATTCATCCTTCAGTATATATCAAGCTCATCAACAAATTATAAACATAAAACTAACCCTTACCCAAATGTCATTCAGAAAATAAGTGGGTGAAGCCTCCATAAAAGTATATTGCCGCTGGCAAGCATTCAGTGATTTGACAACAGTATACTTCCTCAATGGAATAGCTGAATCTGGAGGAAGAAGAGGACAGACTTTCCAGTGGCACAAGGCCAATTAATCTTTCTCTCAAACAGCTTTCATTTATAGGAACACTTCAACTCCCTTTATATTCAGTTACATATATTTTTATGTTACTGCTGATGACTAATGGCGAACAAATTTATGAATATTTAATATAAATAAGCTAGGATTTACAACAGATCTGAGAATATTCCTCAAATGTCAGGGGTTACTTTATTTAAATTGAGAAGCAGACAGCTATCAAACAATGTAGCAGTGCTATTTTGGATTTTAGGGTTTAGAATGGAATATTAGTGTAATGCATACAGCACAGTAAAGTGTATACTTATACTGAATATATATTTACGGCAGGAAATTTACAAAATATCTTCATGGAACATGATATTTACGTAATATCCTAATGATTTTTGGCATAAAATAATTATTTTGACCCATACAATGTATTGTTGGCTATTGCCACAAATAAACCTGTGTGACTTATGACTGGTTCTGTGGTCTAGGGTCACCACATCATTAACGCATGGAACAAGCTGATTGGCCTCTGCTGATCCTGCGGCCAGTGAGATTGCTTGCTCAACATTTAAACAGTCTGGTTAATTTTTTTGCTGTAAGCTAGTCCTGCAGCAGTTCCTCTGAACCCCTCCACCTCCCCAGGTCCACCTGTCTAGATCTTCTACGGGACTTATGCATGGCTATTTATACAGCAGCAGCATATCTTAAGCTGTGGTGACACTACTAGTGGTTAAAGTGAGATTTGACAGGTGGGAGAACCCTCAAATGTCGCATAGGTGCAACAGGGAAAAATGACTCACCGTGGGGCAACATATTGAGATTCGTGGTATAGCAATACTTTTTGGGACAAGAAGACTTAATTCATATTTTAATGGTTTTATTTTGGTCCATCTACATCTACACTGATATGATTATACTATGTTAAAATTATATGGGACACAACCTTGTTTTTCACCAGAGGTGGGTAGAGTAGCCAAAATCTGTACTCAAGTAAAAGTACAAGTACTTACGGAAATATTTACTCAAGTAAAAGTAAAAGTAACAATCGTAATATTTACTTGAGTAAGAGTAAAAAAGTATTCGATGAGAAAACTACTCAAGTAGTTAGTTACTAGTTACTTTCGATCTGATTGATAAGAAGCGAAACCCCTGAATTTCTGGCTACTTGGAGAGCTTTCACACACCCCTCGGTAACACTTTACAAGAAGGTTGTATTAGTTAACATGAACTAACCATGAACAACACCTCTGTTCAGCATTAGTTCATCTTTGTCAACGTTAGTTCATAAAAATCCAGCTGTTCATAGTTTATTCATGTTAGTTCACAGTGCATTGACTAATGTTAACAATACTTGAATAATGCATTAGTAAATGTTTAAATTAACATAAAGATAAATAAGTGCTTTATAAGTGCAGTTCATTATTAGTTCATGTTAACTAATGTAAGCTAATGAACCTTGTGTGTGTGTGTGTGTGTGTGTGTGTGTGTGTGTGTGTGTGTGTGTGTGTGTGTGTGTGTGTGTGTGTGTGTGTGTGTGTGTGTGTGTGTGTGTGTGTGTGTGTGTGTGTGTGTGTGTGTGTGTGTGTGATTAATGGTTAAACAGTGTAAATTAATGATGTGTCTCTTCTTAAAACATACTTTGTTCTTATATTTTTATAAGTATATAGGCTATTCTTTAGGTAGGAATAAAATACAATACCGTTTTTATTTGTATGTATTTTCTACACTTCAGACAGGTGTCTGTCCGGATTTGTGTATAAATGCAAGACGTCACATTAGGCTATTCAATTTGTTTCGTTTTGTGAAGAAAAGGATATGTAAATGTGCAGATGTGAACGTTTGTTCGTGGACGTGTGTTGTTTGGAGGATTCAAACGATTTGTCATTGCTTGCACAAGAGCGCATATGAGGAAAACACTCGGACAGTGTGTGAAATAGTATTATAATAAGGGAAAATTTCCCATAGTTACCAAATGACCGTTAATAGTGTTCAAATATAGGCATCATTGTGACACTTACCGCTACATGTTCTTTTCAGGGTGGAATTCTTGTATGCTGAGAGAAGTCAGTTCGTTTGGGTGCACACAACATGCATCGCATTATGAAACTATTCTTTTTGACATCTTGGAGTGAAAACATAGACTGAACTTGAAGCCACGAGCAATCTGCCTCCCGTAGCTCACACACATCTTCCTCTGCTTCGGCCATCATCTTCCGACTAAACGCACGCTAATATAAGCGGGTGATGCGTAGCAACCTCTCGCGAAACAGCCTCTCCAACGTTTCGCGAGACTTGCGAAAGTCATATTAACTTATTTTAATATATATAATATAATTATTACCATTTGACAGTAACGGAGGAACGCCACCGAATGTAACTAAGTAAAAGTACAGTTTTTTCACAAGAAATTTACTTGAGTAAGAGTAAAAGTACCCATCTTTAAATCTACTCTAAAAGTACAAGTTAGCTACCCAAAAAATGTACTCAAGTAAATGTAACGAAGTAAATGTAATTCGTTACTACCCACCTCTGTTTTTCACAATGTAAATTCAAACATAAAAGTGGGAAGTATAAAAATTATGAAAATTTAACACACCAAAATGGCTTAAGACACAACTACAACAGAAATAAATCACAACCTTGATAGACCTATTGCAGTCTCAATCTCAAAATGCAGAATCAAACGTTTTGCTGTATCATAAGACATAAGAAACAACAATTTATGATGGTTCAAATAGTGTGGCTATTCTCACATCAAGTCAAAATAGCTCCCTTATTGACTGGTACTGTGACTTGATTTGTCCTTTTAACTCCACAGGCCCGGATTAAGAACACATGGGGGCTATAACAAACCCAAGGGCCCCCATAGTAGCTGATCTTGGTGCCACAACGTTTTCTACCACAGAAATAATTAGTATTTAAAAAATAAAAATAAAAACTAAATCATCAAAGCACAGAGATACAATGAGTATATATTGTCTGAATATTCAATTTTATTATTAATTAAGCCTATATATACATATTCCAGGCTGCAACACATTACTAGCCATGCATTAACTCCAGATGTGAGGTCAACGCAAACAGGTTTCCAGAAACAGCAACAACTTTTGAGCATGCAACTGCCTTAAGGAATTTTAAAACCAGTGAGGTCCCAAATTTGAGCTATTTAGGAGGGTTTGGGGAGCATGGTCCCCCAAGAAATTGTTAATTTCTCTGACCTACATATGTGCATTTTAAGATGTTTGAAGGACAAAAAATATATAGTAATAAATAGCTTTCAAAACCATTTTAGTGGTCAGTAGATTATCTTGTCATACCTACTCTCTCCTCATTTCATCACTCTCTCATTTCCATCACACTTTTTTTTCTCTCAGTTTTTTCTTAGACAAGTTAATTCACTGAAGGATACGATCGCTAGGTAAATACGTTTAATAAATTAATTCACAATATGTACACACACATTCGTTATTCTATGCCTAATCTGGTTGAAATTATTTTACAACATTTATTATATACACCTCTGAAAAATAACAGAAGTCCGGACCTTGGTGACCTCAACACTTCACTTTACATGGTCAGACTCAGAGCTCTTCAGTCTGGTTCAGCTAGTTTCGCCACAGAGCCTTTACTGTACACGTGATGTTGTGCTTGTATTTCAATGGATAAAGCGACTGCCTGGCGCTTGTTATCATTTCAATAGAGCGGCAAAAGCGCAGAACGAGTTTGTCAGCGTTGTGCATGAGACAATCCAGCTGCTCTCGCGCTGCAACTGCTGCATCTATTTATTAATTTATCAGAGGTGTCGGAATGTAGTTCTGTACCGTTCTGGCCCACTTTAACCCCTGCACACTAGACTTTGAGCATGCAAAATTTCGCTGGACACAGCAACGGTTGTGATATGATGTAACTCTTTGAAGCGGCTTTTTTATAAACACAAATTCATCATATAACAAATAGTTAATCATTCAAAATGTAAAAAATATACAATCTACTCGACTTTACTGCAAAAATATCCTTTTAATTCAGCCAAGAGGTCACTCCGTGAAGTATAGTTCTTCTACTGGTCACACGTCATGACATGATGCAAATTCGCAGCTCAGAGTTCACCAAGCTTGAACTTTGCAGTGCAGTGAAATGCAAAACTTTTCGCATGAGCTTGCATTTCCGGTCTGGTGCATTCTCATGCGTTTGAATGGAAGTCAATGGAACGAAAAGTGCAGTGTGACCACCCTTTTACATGCTCACAGCAGCATGTCTGTGTATCTATTAGCAGTAGCAAATCCATACTTGTTCTGCAGCAATAATCAACATCAGTAGCAGATCTAGTCTGCAAATACCAAATACATTAACATATTCTATCATAATATGGTATTGCCATATTCAATAACATGCTAAATAATCTGAGTTCTGTGTGGTATGATACATTTTTCAAAGAGCAGTATGCTGCATTGTTGTCACATGAACTCATTACATGAAATTGTTGATTCAACTGAGTTGCCTCCAGTCAAGGCCGGACTTACCATTGGGCTTGACTGGGCTCAAGCCCATGGGCCCCGCCCAATAGGGGGCCCCGCCCTTTTACGTTTGATTTTTTCAATAATATGTCAGTCATTTAATTTTTAATTTAAAGTTTGTTGATTGGTCTGGTATTGTTACCTGGCCCTGCACTGCAATGAAAATTTTAATTTAATTAGCTAAATTAAATGTCAGTCATCTTGAGGTTTCCTGATTGGTTATTGGTAGTTACGTAGTGCCTCGATTACTGCCGTTGAAAAAACCTGTCTGCATTAGACAGTGATGTAATGGCGGACAAACGGTATCAGAGTGGCGCGTTTAAAAGAAAATTAAAGAATGAAAGACAGCAACGCAAAAAGGAAGTTCTCAGTAAAATGAAAAGGATTACTGGATTTTTTACACCCATGACACCACAACTTGATGTGCAAGCGGAGAATCCAGAGGACAACATTCCGAACCCGCTGGAAGAAACGGTTGGAGACTATTTGAATTCACGAGCAGGGCAGCCCATCAATCCCATCATCTCTTCAGTCAGAAACAGCGACCGAACAATGTCCAACTACAGATTCTTTATCCACTGATCCTGCTCGCTGGGGTAAAATTTATGAAAACGTGCGTGCATGATCACTTTGAACTTTTTCAAGCTTCAATCAGTGGTCATATAAATAAATTAGCAAGTGTTTTTTTTTATTTTTTACACATGTAACACTGTATACTGTACCAGTCACCTTTTGAAATTAGCTTTGCACTTCAAATAACGATTGGATCGATTATATTGTTACCCCACCAGATGGCGACAACTTACTTTTAAAAAACATTTGTCATTGAATCGTTCATTCAGGAGATTCGTTCAAAGATGCTGATTCATCTATGAAACAATTGTATTTGATTGAGGAATTGAATCATTCATTCAAACCCAAGTTTTTTTTAATAAATAATTCAGATTAATTAAACATTTTTATAGACTTTAGCAATTAACATAAATTATGTTTTGTTTAGTTGTTTGTTCAGAATAATGGTCTCTATTTTTATTCTCAGTTTATCCAGAATTGTGTTGCTCTAATACATAGCTTGTGCATCATTTTGTTCTATTTAAAGTAATGTTTAGAAGGTAGGGCCCGAAAGTGACTCAAGCCCAGGGGCCCCCATCACCCTAAGTCCTGCCCTGCCTCCAGTTAACTCCTATCGTTTTTATGGTAGTCTGGTCTAGGGCTGTACGATTAATCGAAAAATAATCGAAACCGAAATTCAGAACCTCTAACCGACGTATTTTTCCCATGTCGGTTATTTCGGTTTTAGTCACGTGACTCCGCCCCGTCAGTCACATCAAGTGCAGTTTGCAGGCACACAGAGAGATGCAGGAGCAGTTATCTTTGTTTATAGATGTCCAGAATCACTATAGTAACTGCATGTTTTACACAGTTTATACAGGTCAGTTAATTGCCGTTCTTATGCGCTGACACACACACACACACACACACACACACACGGGGCGCGCGCAAGCCCCGAAGCCAGATCGCTTTCACTTTCGTCCTCATAAATTTTGTCAAGTAAATGCGTTTAAAGGCTTGAACATTTAACGCGATTGTGCACTATTCAAAAACAACAATACGGAAAACTTCTCCGTTCAGTGCTCAGCTTTTTTTGTGTGACACAGAGCCGAGCCGTATCGCGTCTCTGACAACGCGCGCGCGCCCTGAAGCAGACCTCTTTCACCTGCGTCCTCACAAGTCTTTGTCATTTGTATGTGTTTTAAGTCCTGCCAGTTTGAACATTGAAGCGATTTAAGACCATCAGATGTGTATTATGTTGAAATAATGCCTGATATATTGTGACAAACGAACAATCACACAGTAGCTTGCACATCACGTGAAGATCGCGCGCAGAGAGCAGCTCAGAAACGCAGTACTGTGACTAAAGTAAAGTCACTAAAGTAGCTTATAAACTCAACCATTATAGGCATATATTTTAAAACCTTTGAAGTAAAACCACATCTTCATAATGAATAGAGATGGTATGACTAATTCACACACACAATCACTCTCTCGTTAATGCATTCAAATAAATGTAATGTAGCCTAGGCCTACTGTGTTAATGTATCTGTATCTGATGTACAACCAGCAGAAATCCTCATAGACAATAACTGCTGAAATCACAAAGAAATGCACTTTTTCATTAGAAAAAAATTCCACCTTTAATAGTAAAAGCCTTATCAGGAACTTACTCAAAAACCTTAAGAGGGCAAAAAATGGAAAGCAAAAAAAAAAAGAAAAGAAAAGAAAAATAACCGTTCATTAATCGTAATCGAGGTAAAATGTTCAATTAATCGAGGTTTTTATTTTTGGTCAAATCGTTACAGCCCTAGTTTGGTCCAAAAATAATTCATGAAGAAGCTAATTCAAATTGTGGTTGATATGAGGTTTTTTTCACACTTGAAATGAAAGCTGAATTCAAACATGTTGCATTGTGGGATACTTCTGTGCATTATGCGTTGATTGGAATGTTGTTGCAGGATCAACATATACTGTATACATAATACGTACACATATAGTCAGTGCAGAAACAGTATTGTTCTATGGTAATGTGTGATTCTGAAAATAGCATATGAACCTGTACACTTAGAAAGAGGTGAAAAATGTAGCTGGCTAGGAGTTTAGCTTTTTATGGCCCACCTGCTGTTTCAGATATTTTTGTAAAATATTAAGTGTTAATTTATTTTGCATGAGCCTACATTAGAAAGTTCCTAAAATAACATTATATTTAATTTTATTCAGTCTTTTAGTCCACTTATTCACAGTGCATAGAATTTTAATGATAATTAAATGATTTTTTGCACACTATCACAACTGGGATATGAATCACAGAAATATGTTATATCACAGGCAAAAAGAGAAAGAGGAGAATTTAATAATGTTATTTATTCAGCAAATGAATTTGCCAGGCTTGAAAAGTTTTGCCTGCTGAACAAACAATAAATTATACCTTTGGTGGCTTTATAAGCCCAAGGATAATGTTACGACCAATGAGATGTGAGAAAGTACTAGATTTACGCAGCTGAATCGCTTATGTTTGCATTAGAATGGGTGTTGGGGATTAGAGATACAGTACTTGGAGGTCCTGTCAGAAAACTTTGATTTAAACATACATTACACCACACACACCCACTGCAAACACACACATGTATCTCAGCATTCCTATGTATCAGCGTTCGTTTCCACATCTTACATTCATAGATGGATAGATACTACAGTGATGCCCAGAGGAAAATTACAGACATTTATCTGCACTATGCTGACACACACATTTATTTTGCTCAAACATATGCACATTTGTACAAAGTATGACACAGGGGTCTGTCAAGAAACGTAAGATACTCTATCACCCCATATTTAAAGATTACATTAGTAAAGGCATGAGTTACTGACAATAATGTCCAAAAAAAAAAAAAAAAAAAAAAATATATATATATATATATATATATATATATATATATATATATATATATATATATATATATATATATATATATATACACTCACCTAAAGGATTATTAGGAACACCTGTTCAATTTCTCATTAATGCAATTATCTAATCAACCAATCACATGGCAGTTCCTTCAATGCATTTAGGGGTGTGGTCCTGGTCAAGACAATCTCCTGAACTCCAAACTGAATGTCAGAATGGGAAAGAAAGGTGATTTAAGCAATTTTGAGCGTGGCATGGTTGTTGGTGCCAGACGGGCCGGTCTGAGTATTTCACAATCTGCTCAGTTACTGGGATTTTCACGCACAACCATTTCTAGGGTTTACAAAGAATGGTGTGAAAAGGGAAAAACATCCAGTATGCGGCAGTCCTGTGGGGGAAAATGCCTTGTTGGTGCTAGAGGTCAGAGGAGAATGGGCAGACTGATTGAAGCTGATAGAAGAGCAACTTTGACTGAAATAACCACTATGCATCCGAGGTATGCAGCAAAGTATTTGTGAAGCCACAACACGCACAACCTTGAGGCAGATGGGCTGCAACAGCAGAAGACCCCGCCGGGTACCACTCATCTCCACTACAAATAGGAAAAAGAGGCTACAATTTGCACGAGCTCACCAAAAATTGGACAGTTGAAGACTGGAAAAATGTTGCCTGGTCTGATGAGTCTCGATTTTTGTTGAGACATTCAGATGGTAGAGTCAGAATTTGGCGTAAACAGAATGAGAACATGGATCCATCATGCCTTGTTACCACTGTGCAGGTGGTAGTGGTGGTGTAATGGTGTGGGGGATGTTTTCTTGGCACACTTTAGGCCCCTTAGTGCCAATTGGGCATCGTTTAAATGCCACGGCCTACCTGAGCATTGTTTCTGACCATGTCCATCCCTTTATGACCACCATGTACCCATCCTCTGATGGCTACTTCCAGCAGGATAATGCACCATATCACAAAGCTCGAATCATTTCAAATTGATTTTTTGAACATGACAATGAGTTCACTGTAGTAAAATGGCCCCCACAGTCACCAGATCTCAACCCAATAGAGCATCTTTGGGATGTGGTGGAATGGGAGCTTTGTGCCCTGGATGTGCATCCCACAAATCTCCATCAACTGCAAGATGCTATCCTATCAATATGGGCCAACATTTCTAAAGAATGCTTTCAGCACCTTGTTGAATCAAGTTCTGAAGGCGAAAGGGGGTCAAACACAGTATTAGTATGGTGCTCCTAATAATCCTTTAGGTGAGTGTGTATATATATATATATATATATATATATATATATATATATATATATATATATATATATATATATATATATATATATATATATATATATATATATATATATATATAAGGGCTGTCAAATGATTAACCGCGATTAAGCGCATCCAAAATAAAAGTTTGTGTTTACATAATATTTGTGTTTATACTGTGTATATTTATGTATATTTCAATACACACACATACAAGTATATATTTAAGAATTGTTTTATATTTAAATATAAAATATTTATATATAATATAATTTATATAAATATATACAACGATCAGGCATAACATTATGATTATGACATTGTGACGTGAATAACAATGATTATCTCTTCATCCAACACCTGGGTGGGATACATTAAGCAGCAAGTGAACATTTTGTCCTCAAAGTTGATGTGTTAGAAGCAGAAAAAAATGGGCAAGCTTAAGGATTTGAGCAAGTTTGACAAGGGCCAAATTGTGATGGCTAGACGACTGGGTCAGAGCATCTCCAAAACTGCAGCTCTTGTGGAGTGTTCCTGGTCTGCAGTGGTCAGAATCTATCAAAGTGGTCCAAGGAAGGAACAGTGGTGAACCGGCGACAGGGTCATGGGCGGTCAAGGCTCAGCTCACTGATGCATGACAAATAAATACATACTCAGAGAGCTCTCCACAAGACATGTTTGATTATACCATCTGGAAGCTCAAAATTGATCAGGCGAATGCACGCTTATTGTACAGGTCAGTTAATAAATGCGTACTGCATTGTAACACACACACAGCTCACACATCACGCGGAGATCGCGCGCACGCGTGCGCCTTACACAAAACCATTCAGTAGCGCAGAGATGTATCAACACTGTTCTGTGATGTATCACTAAAATAGCTTAGAAACTGAAAAGTTATAACATATATTTCTTAGTAACTAAAACTCACAGCTTATTAGTAGAGAGACGCTGGCAAGTAGAAATAATTAATACGCAATCACTCTCTCCACTAATGCATTCATATACATAATATTTATTGTGCTACTTTAGCTGTATCTAAATCAGAACGAGCAGAAATCTGTGAGAAATATAACGACCTAAAGACAAAAGAACTGATAGCCTACAAAAGCTGTTGTAGTAGGAGCAGAAACCTTATGGGCAGCGCTGTGACATATGCCATAGCTGTCCTGTGCACAAGAAAACTCGTGTTTGCATCCCAGCTCAAGGCTCAGGGTTATTTGTTTATTAATGACGTCATCAGCGACTAGTCGACATTGACTCGACATTCATCACATAAATGTTGACTTTAAAAAATCGGAAGTTGTTCATCCCCTAATACACAGTGCATTGCAGTCCAGTCAGAGTGCCCATGCTGACCCTTGTCCACTGCCGAAAGCAGCAACAGTGGGCACATGAGCATCAGAACTGGACCACGGGGCAATGGAAGAAGGTGGCATGGTCTGATGAATCCCGTTTTCTTTTACATCACCTGGATGGCCGTGTGCGCGTGCGTCGTTTACCTGGGGAACACATGGCACCAGGACGCACTATGGGAAGAAGGCAAGCCGTCGGAGGCAGTGTGATGCTTTGGGCAATATTCTGCTGGGAAACCATGGGTCCTGTGGATGTTACTTTGACACGTTCCACCTACCTAAGCATTGTTGCAAACCATGTACATCCTTTAATGGAAACGGTATTCCCTGGTGGCTCAGCAGGATAATGAGCCATGCCACTAAGCAAAAATGGTTCAAGAATGGTTTGAGGAGCACAACAACAAGTTTGAGGTGTTGACTTGGCCTCCAAATTCCCCAGATCTCAATCTAATCAAGCATCTGTGGGATATGCTGAACAAACAAGTCGGATCCTTTGAGACCCAACCTCGCAACATACAGGACTTAAAGAATCTGCTGCTAACATCTTGGTGCCAGGTACCACAGCACACCTTCAGGGGTCTAGTGGAGTCCATGCCTCGACGGGTCAGGACTGTTTCTTATGATGTTGAGGTTCACTCCAGATTTCACTCCAAAATTTACAAAAGGGCACATTGACAATGAACTCTCATCATTATAATTAAAAAAACACATTACTGTAATGTAAAAACTATATTATTATTATTATTATTATTATTATTAACATTAAATTATTAATATTATTTAAAAACAATGTAGTACTTATTCATTATGACTGCATTGTTTTAAATGATAGATTTAAATTATGCGTCCGGACAGTAACATAATACATGAATGAGAATCTCATTGGAATCATTATTGGGGATAATAGGAATCGTCTCGGGAGGGAACGGAGACGTACGTCGGAACTGACCGATGAATTGGGATCTGTCTTCAGTGACCAATCTACTTCGAGTGTATTAGAAACGAGCCAATTGTATTGGCATGCGGTCCACGCACCGCCCCGCGGGTATAAATACGGAAGCATATTGCTTTTCCAACTGAGGAGCCGAAGAAGTGACTCAGCCCTTCAGCGGAAGCACAGCACCTGGCGACGGGACGTACGTCTCCGTTCCCTCCTTCAGGGAACAAGGGTTACATACGTAACCAAGACGTTCCCTTTCAGGAATTGGGATCCCTACCAACACGCCAGGGATGCTTTCCCTTCCAGAGCCCTGCCTGAGCTCGCTGGACCACTCCTATGTTGGAGTGGGAGTCAGGGCTCCCGACAGGAAAGGTCAGTCACTGCTGTTCCTGCAAGACCCACTCAGCGTGACTACTGGATAACGCTGGGAAAGCGTGCCCATCTCAGGGAGATGGAATGCTGTGGAGCCACGTCATCCAAGGGAGGAGAGGTGGAAATACTCATAAGGACTAACCTAGCAGGGTAGTGCAACATATGGCAGTCTCTGGGGTGGATCCAACCTGGTCCCAAGGGGGAAAGAACACACCCAGAGACGACAGAGCGGGCTCTGTCAAGGGAAAGACACAGGGCTAGCCGAGAAGCGTAGCAGGTACCGTGGAGAAACACATATGGGGTCGCCATGCATACACACACGTTCCACAAGCATATGGGTGCAGGTCTGGCGTCAGACGGCCGCAACGTCTGACACCGAAGGGGTGACGGAGGAGCTCAACAGGGTTCACCATTTCTGGGGAACACAACTGGAGAAGATAAACGCACGTATCCGGCCATAGGCGGGAGTGGCGTAGCAAGCCGACACAGGAACGGGTACTTCGCGTCTACCGGCCATTGGAGGCGAGTACACGGGAAGAAACCGGTTCCACACGGAGGCTATCAAATCTAGCGAACGTGTTAGGTGTCGCCCAGCCCGCAGCTCTACAGATGTCTGTCAGCGAGGTGCCTTGAGCCAGAGCCCAGGAGGAAGCAATACTTCTTGTGGAGTGCGCTCGCAACCCGAACAGGCAAGGCACGTCTTGCGATTGGTACGCTAAGACGATAACATCCACTATCCAGTGGGCTAACCTCTGCTTGGAGACAGTCTTTCCCTTCTGCTGACCTCCATAACAGACGAAGAGCTGCTCTGAGGTCCTAAAGCTTTCTGTCCGGTCAATGTAAGCGCGAAGAGCGAGGACGGGACATAAAGC
Organism: Romanogobio albipinnatus; assembly: GCA_023566225.1. NCBI lineage: Eukaryota > Metazoa > Chordata > Actinopteri > Cypriniformes > Gobionidae > Romanogobio > Romanogobio albipinnatus. The sequence goes on along the minus strand of CM042245.1, from coordinate 31,299,088 downwards.
CAGGGCTGGGTCTGCCTCCTCCGGGGGCAGCGCTTGCAGGTTCACCACCTGGTCCCGAAAGGGAGTGGTACCACAACATGCCTGGACACCTGTCTTAAGGGCACTCCGGCCCGTAAGAACGAGGGGTCGGACCAAGGGTTGAAGGTTTGGCGACAGTACGGGGTAACTGGGACCCGATACTGGCCGCTCTGCCACGCCCACCTCGGGACTTGGTCGTGTAGCCAGCGTTGAAGCGGTCTCATATGAAGCAATCCGAGTGGCGTTACCGCGGCTGCAGATGCCATATGCCCCAGGAGCCTCTGAAAAAATTTCAGTGGGACTGCCGTCCTGCTCTTGAACATATTCAAGCAGTTCAACACTGACTAGACTCGTTCCTCTGTGAGGCATGCAGTCCGGTTGACCGAATCCAGCTCCATACCGAAATAAGAAATCCTCTGCGTGGGACAGAGTTTGCTCTTCTCTCGGTTGACCCGAAGGCCCAACAGGCTGAGGTGACGGAGCACCAGGTCCCTGTGTTCACACAACTGCTCTCGAGACTGGGCGAGTATAAGCCAGTCGTCAAGATAGTTGAGGATGCGAACGTCGCGTTCTCGGAGTGGAACAATGGCTGCCTCCGTGACTTTCGTGAAGACGCGGGGCGACAGGGACAGCCCGAAGGGCAAGACTTTGTACTGATATGCCTTCCCCTCGAACGCAAAGCGCAGGAACGGTCTGTGTCGAGGAAGGATAGAGACATGAAAGTATGCGTCCTTCAGGTCGATCGCTGCAAACCAATCTTGGGGAAGGATGCATTCGAAAATGCGTTTCTGCGTTAACATTCTGAACGGAAGCTTGTGTAGGGCCCGATTCAGAACACGCAGGTCCAAGATTTGCCGTAACCAACCGCCTTTCTTGGGTGCAATGAAGTAGGGGCTGTAGAACTCCGACTTCATATCGGCTGGAGGAACCGGCTCTACCGCGTCCTTTGCCAGTAGGACATCGATCTCTGACTGCAAGACATGGGCATCGCTGCTACGCACGGAGGTGAAGAGGATGCCCCTGTACTTGGGAGGCCAGTACGCAAACTGAATCGCGTAGCCGAGTCTGATAGTACAGATGAGCCAGCGAGACGGTCTGGGGAGCGCTAGCCAGGCCCCCAGAGACCGTACAAGCGGGACCAATGGCACCACATACGTACCCGTAGTGGGGCAGCGAGGTGGAACGTTCACACCCGACCCGGACGGTCCGGAGGCGACCCGGAGTGTTGTCTGAGCGTTCCAGGATGGCGAAGAAGAGAGGGGAAGCCAGGAGTGGCAAGGCCCGGGGGCATCGCACACAGCCGGCTTGAGCCTCTCTGGCCCAGGGAGGAAGAAAACTGCTCTGAGAATGTGGGTACCGCTGGACTCCGGAGAGCCAGCAGCAGAAAAAATAGAGTGAGGTCCATCACTGCACGCAGTTCCTGCATAACCCCTGGGTCGGGACTACCCTCGTGCATGCAGGACAGAGGGCAGTGAGAGAGGGAAAAAACGTATACAGATTATGGCCCTTTTGGTGCCAAATAGTTCCACACTGCTAAGTTTTTCCAATGCACATCCGGGCAGCCACCCCAGAAAGCATGGCTGTCAACTCTGAATCTGATTCAGCATAGAAACACACTATTATAGTGGGAAACTCAGCATCATAATTTCCAGCGCATAACAGCCCTATCTCCGATGCAGCAATTGACATCTGTCCTCCGCCAGAGCCCCAAATGAAATGCTAGGTCCCCCCTTTTTTCAAAAAAGGACCAGCAATCCCATCTGAAGCTACCAGCAGGCATGTGGGACAATGAGCGTGGCTGCCTGACTTGACGGCACACGGCGCGCTGAACCCTCAAGCCCCTAAGAAAGAGGCACGGTGAACAACGCGCCGACGTGGTCATGTTCTCATAAGGGAACATGAACCACCCACAAACAAAGTCTCAGCATGCTTGTGATGCGATAGAGGAGTGGGGGTCCACGGGGAATGGTTACCCGGTGGGGAAGCCCCACTGTAATCCTCAGGTCACCAAGGCTTATTAGCCAAAGTAGCCCTTTTCTGGTGCACCAGAAAAGGAACTAGATCGGGGAATAAGCAAAGGGTTTGAGGTTTCACAGTCTCGACCGCGCACCAGAGCGCGAGTGACGCGCTGAGTTGCTGTGGCAACCCCCGCTGTCAGCCGCGCCAGACGGCACACAGCGAGCTGAACACTCAAGCCCTTAAGAGAAAGGCTTGAGACGAACAACGCGCCGACGTGACCACGTTCTCCTGAGAGAACACGGATCACCCACAAACGCAATCTCACATGTTTATATTCAAGAGAGATCGTGGCCGTCAAATGAGGACAGGAAACAACCGCATCCAGAAACACACAGTTTGAATGACATCTTGAAAAAGACACAGGGTCAAACCGTGTTGCTCTTTTTAGAAGGAAATGCTCTTTTAGAAGTGCTGAAGCACTCAGGGAGATGACCGTGGCTCACAGCAGTCCGAATGCAAGCCTGTGTGTGAGCACTCATGAACGGAACGCCCAGCCAACCAACACAGGAACAAGTGTATGTTGCAGCGGCCACTCGCTGACTCGCGCCGTCACACCAGCACCCAGGTAAGAGAGCGATCCTCCTCGAGACTCGTTTAAACACTCTTCGCAGAAACAGCTTGATACAGCAAACCGTTCGACTCCGAAGTTAAAAGCAATATGCGGTACTCCACTTCCGTATTTATACCCGCGGTGCGGGGCGGTGCGTGGACCGCATGCCAATACAATTGGCTCATTTCTAATACACTCAAAGTAGATTGGTCTCTGAAGACAGATCCCAATTCGTCGTCAGTTCCGACGTACGTCGAACGTGACCGACTGAAAAGGAACTCATTATCCAGACACATACGGATAATGAGAATGTTTGTGTTTGTATATTTATTGATTTGTTTGTTTTGCCTGCATTGCATTGCATGTCGTAACTACAGGTGCAACAAGAGACAAGCTATTTGTCTATGTACAGTGAATGTGAAACACAGCAACGTGACACAGCCAATCAGGATATATTTGAAGTTTAATGTAGTTTTGAAGACTGGAATTTTGAGTTTTCATAGCAGGCGGGGATACCCGGAGAAAGTTGTTTGCATTACGATAATGAAAATGCGGGGGAAAATGTTGTTAATTGTCATGAAAATAATGCCATGTTGTAAAAAAGCAACAAATAAGAACAAATAAACTTTTACTTGATTTAGGGGTGAAATACGAACTGGACATGTTCTTTGTAAGATGGACAAAGCACAAGCTTGTAGTGGGTACATTAATTGTGGTGACTAATTGATGAAAGAAAAACCCATCACTGTGTGCTGTAGCGTATAAAACTGCAAGGGCTGCGTCTGGTGACGAGCTGTCCAGACTGTAATGATATAATTGGCACCATTGGATACACATGGCTTGAATACATTGAGAAGCTTCACTCTCTCATCAGTACTATAACTGATGGCTGAACAGACAAACTGATGCTAAAATGAACACAACACTAAGTATGTGTGCAGTGGAGCTCTGGAGCTAGAAGCGTAACAAGAACATTTGGAGATGTCTTCAGTTGTTGCATTTTATAGAAAACAGTGGATATACATGCATCATTGGAGAATCCATTTTCACCTCATCTCAAAATATTTGTGCTTTATATAGTATGTGGTGGAAATCTAATTTTAAACATGTTTCGAATAAAATGGCAACCTTTTCTTTGTCTAAGGAAAATGTAATAGGTAGCTATTATGTATCATAAAAATACAATTGAATATTATTCTCACACATTAACCTTGTTTTTTTTGTTTGTTTTTTTTGCACTTTGAGGCAAAATTGTTCTTTTTCACATAATCATTATTTTATGTATACATCCAGTCAAACAAAAAATGATTCAGACACCAGATATAATTTTTTACTAGTGGGTGCAGGACACTATAAGTGAGGATAACAACATAAAGTAAACTGTGACATATTATACTCAAACATTCAAATTGATAAAAATTTGGGACCAAAACTATTCAGACAGTTTTTGCCTAAGTGTCTTGAATTACTAATGCAACCTTTTACACCACAGTCTGAACAAAATGAAGCATTATGCATAATTAGTAATTAGTTGACCTAAATTGGTATTATCTAATTGTGTACTTAAATGTAACAGCTGACAGATGATTGGTTGATTGTAATCCATTACATACCTTTCTATCAAAGTTATCTGACATTGTCAAGATGACACAGTTTAATTCTTGTCATATTTTATTACCATTTTCTCAACTACAGCGAATAAACTGTGGTGTGAGAAAATGTTGAAGGTGTCTGAATAAATTTTGGTTTGACTGTATATTGTTTTATTTATTTTTTAGGTTTTAATCAACTCCTGGGACATTAAAAGTGCCTATCATTGAAAAAAAATAATAATTTGAATAATTTGTCTTTATTTTTGTATCTCTTTTCTCTTTTTTAAAGACGGATATTACTGCTATTTCTTTTTGGGAAGTTGCCATGGAGACAGTAACCCATGAAAAGGTAATTGAAGGAGAGCATGGGTCATGCTCTACCCTGTGTGAAAAGGGCAACACAAAGAGAGAGAGAGAGAGACAGTGACAGAGAAAAAACGATTTAAGACTAGACAAAGGAAAATGTAAAAAAACAAAACAAAGTTGAGATTTTCTCACGAGTTTCTCCATCGCTCTCAGAGGGAATGTTGGGTAGTTTTATGTGAAAACAGTCTTTAATTACTGACCGCACAGTGTCATTACTAACAGCGGGGGACCAGTAGCCAGTTATTTGTGGATGTTAGTTTCAAAATAATTAACTGTCTTCCTGTTTACTAAGGGGCAATGATAGTCAAACAGACAAGCTTCTGGGAGCACGGCACAATGGAGAAGCTCTTAATTATGGAGCAGACATGATCTGGGTGTAGCAGACCAGTGTGAATTTGAGTCATGCAAAATGTGACAAAACATCTTTGGTGGGATATATATGAGCAATATCACACAAGTAGAAGTGATATTGCCAAGCCCTTGCTTAATACCAAATAAGGCATATTATTTATATAAAATAAAATATTAGGTAACACTTATATTCACTAATATTCACTATTCACTAATAATTAATCACTATTAACTACTACGTTTGCCTCAACAAGCTCCTAATTTACCTAATATACTATTATAAATAGTTAGTAATTGTTGTATAGTTTAAGTTTTGCTATTGGGGGGTGTAGAATATGGTCACGCATTCTAAGTACTAATAGAGCTCCGGAGGTCGTCATCACGCAGCCTAAACTCCGCCATTTTGGCAGGCAATCAGGGGAGTGCTAGAGCGGCTGTAGCATTGGTATCTATAAAATAATTTAAAACCAGACCATTTAAACCTTACTATTTCAACATGATGGACAGCTGATGTGTGCCAGGATGCCTGAACGTGGAGGAAAGCAAATGGGAAATATTTATTTCATAGTAAGTTGTTGTAATGCCGTGAATTTCAGTTTATTTTGCATTCTTAACTACTTTTGCCTCACGTAACTAATGATAAAAATAAGTTCCCATTAAATACGATACTTAATCGTGAATAACATAAATGCTTTTATATATAAATACCATCAAGAAAGGCTATTTGAAAGTAAGTTTGAAAGTTTGATCAATAAATAAATACTGAAACAAAAAAATATTACATTTATTGATTATGACTGATTTTATTTGACATGCACAACACGGACCTATGGAACAGATGCACACAGCGGCGCACTGTTTAAGACGGGTTTGTGTTAACCGCTAACATATAATGCTAACATATAATCTAGTCATATAATATAATCATATAATCTAGACTCAAGATGGCGCCGAGGATGGCTGCTGCTTGCGAGCTCCGTTACAACATTGTAGTTTTTGGTTTGTTCTGGTTATAGTTTTTGTGTTTTTTGTCTTGGATGTTGTCTGCCTTACTGCGTACGACAGACAGACACTTTTGGACATTGGTTCGGCAATCGCACACCGAAAACCGGACTTTAAATTCATCAGTGACGACCCGCTGTTTACAAACACGGCAGCGGAGCCCTTTGTCTTGGTGGTCCGACCGCGAAAACGCAGCCGGAGAAGGGGAAGCAGAGCCGGCGTGCTCATCAGAGTAAGACGCCGCGCAAACCGACCCCCGCTTCCCAGTATTTTACTGGCTAATGTTCAGTCTCTGGACAACAAACTCTGTGAGCTGAGAGCACGGATCTCTTTCCAACGAGAGACGAGGGACTGCTGCATTATCTGCCTTACAGAAACTTGGATGTCTGTTGAGATTCCAGATTCGGCCATCGAAACCACGGGGTTCTCCGTGCACCGAATGGACAGAGAAAAAGATCTCTCAGGGAAAAGCAAAGGCGGGGGTGTGTGTTTTATGATCAACAGATCCTGGTGTGATCAGAGGAACGTACATTCTATCAAGTCTTTCTGTTCTCCTGATCTGGAATTTCTCATGGTTCTGTGTCGACCATTCTGGCTACCGAGGGAATTCACAGCGGTCATCATCACAGCTGTGTATATTCCCCCACAAGCCGACACAGACCGGGCACTAAAGGAACTGTATAGTGAGTGAGCAGGAAACCGCGCATCCTGAGGCTGCGTTTATTGTGACCGGGGACTTTAACAAAGCCAACTTCAAACGCATTGCACCTAAATACCACCAACATGTTAGCTTCAACACGAGAGCGAACCGTGTTTTGGATCACTGTTACTCTCCCTTCCGGGATGGCTACAAGTCCCTCCCGCGCCCACCATTTGGCAAATCGGACCACTCTTCCGTTCTCCTTCTGCCCGCTTACAGGCAGAGACTGAAACAGGAAGCACCCGCCCTCAGAACCATCCAGTGCTGGTCGGACCAATCAGACTCTATGCTACAAGACTGTTTTGATCACGCGGACTGGGAGATGTTCCGGTCGGCCTCTGATGACGACATCGAGGTCTACGTTGATAGCGTAACGTGTTTCATCAGGAAGTGCGTAGAAGACGTTGTTCCGACCAAAACAATTCGGCTGTACCCAAACCAGAAGCCGTGGCTAAATGGGGATGTTCGCGCGGCACTCAATGCGCGGACCTTCACTTTTAACTCCGGTAATGCGGAGGAGCATAAACAAGCAAGTTATGCCCTCCGGAAAACCATCAGAGCAGCAAAACGGCAGTACAGGGACAAGATTGAAGGACAGTTCAACACCACCGACTCTAGAAGCATGTGGCGGGGAATTAACACCATCACGGACTATAAAGGGAACACAAACTCCACCGTGAACACCACTGCCTCGCTTTGAGGGAACTAACACCGCCCTCGCGGAGAGAGAGCTCGTGGCTGAAGATGCAGAGGTTAGTTCACTCTCTGTATCTGTAGCGGATGTCAAGTCAAGTCAACTTTATTTATATAGCGCTTTTAACAATGTAGATTGTTCCAAAGCAGCTTTACAGTGTTAAACAGGAAAATAATGCAGCATAATTTTCTCAAAAATTCAAAAAGTCATTTGATGTCAAAAAATCAAAAAGTCATTTGATGTCATCAGTTTAAATTTCCATACGGTGACAGTGTGGGCTTTAGATCAATAATTAGATCAGTAATATATGGTTCATTATTATATGGTTCATTTAGTTTATTAATTAGATTTATTTTGATGTTTAGTTGAAAAAAATGTTGTGTCCCCAACTGAGCACGCCAAGCCAGAGGCAACAGTGGCAAGGAAACCAAAACCCCATTAGGTGACCTAATGGAGAAAAATAAACCTTGGGAGAAACCAGGCTCAGTCGGGGTGCCAGTTCTCCTCTGGCCAATTAACAAACAGCGTATTATTATTATTATTCTGGCAGCTTTACAGGTCAGAGGTCATAATAGATCGGAATATTCTAAGGACCGGAGGCAACACGCTGGTGACGGGTTTATTGTGGATGACATATCGATTTAAGTATTTATTTAATTGTAGTATTTGAACAAACAGAGTCAACACGCTGAAGACGGGTTTATTGCGGATGACATATCGATTTAAGTATTATTTAATTGTAATATTCGAACAATCGGACTCATCACACTGGAGACAGGTTTATTAAGATGCCGTGTCGATGAGGCAGTTGCAGGGGGAGACTAATTGACACGGTCTCTGCGGACACTTTGGGGTCCTGTGTTGGTCTTCTCTGGGCGCAGGTCCATCATCTGATCTGGATGTAACCCGATCCCTCTGGCGGGTGAACATCCGTAAAGCCGCGGGTCCAGACGGCATTCCGGGCCGCATCATCAGAGCGTGCGCAAACCAACTGGCTGGAGTTTTCACGGACATCTTTAACCTGTCCCTCTCCCTGTCCGTGGTCCCCACATGCTTCAAAACGTCCACCATTGTGCCTGTACCAAAGCAGTCAAAAATCATCTGCTTAAACGACTGGCGTCCTGTTGCTCTGACCCCCATCATCAGCAAATGCTTTGAGAGAATTATCAGAAACCACATCTGCTCTGTTCTCCCCCCTTCACTGGACCCACTGCAGTTTGCATACCGCACAAACCGCTCCACTGATGATGCCATTTCATCCACTATACACACTGCTCTCTCCCACCTGGAAAAGAGGAACACATATGTGAGAATGCTGTTTGTAGACTACAGCTCAGCATTCAACACAATTGTGCCCTCCATACTTGACATGAAACTCCGGGCTCTAGGCTTAAACAGCTTGCTATGCAGCTGGATCCTGGACTTCCTGTCAAACAGATGCCAGGTGGTCAGAATGGGCAGCAACATCTCCTCATCACTGACTCTCAACACTGGAGCCCCTCAGGGCTGTGTTCTCAGCCCACTCCTGTACTCCTTGTACACACATGACTGTGTGGCAACCCACAGCTCCAATACCATCATCAAGTTTGCTGACGATACGACGGTGGTAGGTCTCATCACTGACAATGATGAAACGGCCTACAGAGAGGAGGTGCACACTCTGACACGGTGGTGTCAGGAGCACAACCTCTCCCTCAACGTCAGCAAGACCAAGGAGCTGGTGGTCGATTTCAGGAGGAATGAGAGAGAACACCGCCCCATCACCATCAATGGAGCACCAGTGGAGAGAGTCAGCAGCTTCAAGTTCCTCAGTGTCCACATCACAGAGGAACTCTCATGGTCCGTCCACACCGAGGCCGTTGTGAAGAAGGCTCATCAGCGCCTTTTCTTTCTGCGACGGCTGAGGAGGTTTGGAATGAACCGCCACATCCTCACACGCTTCTACACCAGCACCATAGAGAGCCTGCTGACTGGCTGCATCACCACCTGGTACGGCAACAGTACCGCCCGCAGCCGCAAAGCCCTGCAAAGGGTAGTGCGCATGGCCAGCTGCATCATCGGAGGTGAGCTTCACTCCCTCCAGGACATTTATGCCAGGCGGTGTGTGAAGAGAGCTCAGAGGATCATCAGAGACTCTAGCCACCCGAGCCATGGGCTGCTCTCACTGCTGCCATCAGGCAGGAGGTACCGCAGCATCAGAACACACACCAGCCGACTCCAGAACAGCTTCTTCCCACAAACAATTAGACTCCTTAACTCCTGATCCATCAGGATCATAACACACACTGGACAGAATATCACTCAGCACAACCCACTGTAGATACACACACATTATATACACATTTATTTATCATATAGCATCTACTGTACATTGGATTTCTATTGTGAATAATATTGTATACTGTACATTGTATATTATTATTATTATAGCATAATGTATATTGTTTAATGCATGTTTAGTGTGTATTGTTTAAAGTATATGTATATTGTAAGTATGTGTATATTGTTTAAAGCTGTGAGAACTACACTCACATTGTGTAAATTATTTATTGTTTATTGTAGAGTATACTGTGCTGTGAGTAATTGTGGGCGCATCAGATGTGTAATCTGATGTTGCTTTAAATGTTGTACATGTCATGTCATGACTACTATGTTGCTCGGAACTGCACCTAAGAATTTCACCTACTGTTGCACTTGTGTATATGGTTGAGTGACAATAAAGTGATTTGATTTGATTTGATTTGATAATGTTAATCTATTCACATGTTTTCTCTCTTAAAATATAAGCGCATGTAGGCCTATACGTCAGCATTATCATATACGTGTAAATAATTGAAGGGTGTCTCAATCAACTCCCTGGTTCAGTAGTCAGGGCACTGATCAGGACATAAGTCAATGGGCTGACTCCCTGATCAGTGCCCTGACTACTGAACTAGGGAGCTGATTGAGACGCACCCGAAGTCTGTCATGTAAAACAAGAGCGTATTGATGCAGTTCAGTCTGCCTGCTATTCTATCTGTTAATGTTACTCCTGGAGGCTTCCGTAAATATTTAGTTTATATATAGATTTAGGCTTAGTTTAACGGTGCAACACAAAAATATTTAGGAGAGCCCATTTACATCCAAACTAGGCTAGTAACTTGTGCACAGCTGGTGCAACAGGTGTCCTGACAGGAAAGCTATCCGATCCTGTATTGATACAAAAGCAGCACTATAGGGATTATAGGGATCTGTTATATTTAATCTATTAAGTTTTGCTATGTACAAGTCTATGTCTTTTGAATTAAAGTGCACAGTGAACTCCGTTGCCTTGAATCTCATGCTGGCGCCGGCTGTTCCTGCCTGCCAAAATGGCGTCGTAAACAGAATGTGACCTCCGGAGCTCTATAAACAGCCAATATGCAAGCTAATAAGCAACTAGTTATAAGTAAGAATTGTTCCCCATAGTAAAGTGTTACCAATTATTGTTTATTGAACAATATAATTTAAATGAACAATAACAATCATTATAAAAGTAGTTAAATCACCTTTATTAACACAGTGCTTTATACAATACAGATTGTTTCAAATCAGCATTACAGTGATAAAAGGAAAATTATGCATTTTGGCTGTTGTTAAGCTGAAGTCAGTTCAGTGCTGATTCAGTTCGGTTGTAAAGATCATCAATTATTAAATTTGTTAATTTAATCTATAAAGCAGTTTTGCAAAAAATTGTCATCATCTAGCTCAGTTCAGTTCTCATTTAATAGTGTCAGTACAGTCAAGCCAGTAATGTTATTGAATATTAAGTGTCCCCAACTAAGAGGCGACAGTGGCAAGGAACCCAAACTCCATCAGGTGGTAAAATGGAGAAAAAAAAACCTTGGAAGAAACAAGGCTCAGGCGGGGGGCCAGTTCTCTTCTGGCCAACGAATGAACACGCTGTGATTATGATTCAGGCTGCATCACAAGTCAGAATTCAGATCAGGATCGGTAGCATTCAAATATTCATCCAGTTGCTTTTGCTTCAAGAGCGATTTAGATTAGATTAGATTAGATTCAACTTTATTGTCATTACACAAGTACAAGTACAAGGCAACGAAATGCAGTTTAGGTCTAACCAGAAGTGCAATAGCAGCAAGTGCAGGATATACAGTGGTTGCGTAAGTGCAGGACATGAAAATGTACTGAATATATATAAATATGTATAAATAGAGAGACGGTTATTACTATAAACAGAACTGAATTTACAGGTGAATATGTACAGTGATTAAATACACAGATAGCTATTACTATAAACAGAATTTACAGGTGAATATGTACTATGAATATAATATACAGATGGCTATTACTATAAACAGAATTTACAGGTGAATATGTACTATGAATATAATATACAGATGGCTATTACTTTAAACAGAATTTTACAGATAGAGGTATACAATAATATGTTAGGCTAATATGAGGAATATAGCAGTGGTTTAAGGTAGTGCAATAAATTATGGACAGAGCTATCCGAAAAAAAGTGTAAAAGTGCAGTGGAAAGTGGTTGCATATTACAGTTAGAAGTACGGTGCAAAATGCAAATGTAAACATTTGGTACTATAAATACAGTCGGCAGTGCAAATGAGCATAATCTAGTTAAGATATGGTGGTGCAAAATGCACAAGTAAACAGTTGTTACTGTAATAAACAGTCGGTAGTGCAAATAACAAAGTGAAGGCAGATGTGAGGTAGGAGAGTTAGCAGTTTATGAGGGAAGTGGATAAACGGGGGTTTGAGTTCAGTAAAGAGACAGCTCTGGGGAAAAAAGTCTCTTAAGGTCCTGGTCCGGAGGATCCTGAAACGCCTGCCGGAGGGCAGGAGAGAAAACAGTCTGTGGGCCGGGTGAGAGGAGTCCTTGAGGATGCTGCGAGCTCGATGCAGACAGCGTTTCCTCTGGATGTGCTCGATGGCAGGTAGTGGAGTCCCTGTGATGCGCTGGGCAGTTTTCACCACCCGCTGCAGTGCCTTGCGTTCCACAACAGAGCAGCTCCCATACCATACTGCTACACAGTTGGTCAGGATGCTTTCTATTGCGCAGCGGTAGAAGTTCACCAGGATAGCCGAGGAGAGCTGATTCTTCCTCAGTGTCCTCAGGAAGAAGAGGCACTGGTGAGCCATTTTGACCAGGCTGGAGGTGTTGGTCGTCCACGACATGTCCGCCGAGATGTGGATCCCCAGGAACTTGAAACTGGATACACGCTCAACAGCCATTCCATTGATGTGCATGGTGTTGTGTGTGCCTCTTGACTCTTTCCTGAAGTCCACGATGAGCTCCTTCGTTTTGGTGGTGTTGAGGAGCAGGTTATTATCAGTGCACCATGTGGCCAGGTGCTGGATCTCTTCCCTGTAGGCAGTCTCATCGTTGTTGCTGATGAGACCAATCACCGTAGTGTCGTCCGCAAACTTGACGATGGAATTAGATCCATACACAGGCTTGCAGTCGGAGGTGAAGAGGGAGTAGAGAAACGGACTTAGCACACAGCCCTGTGGTACACCAGTGTTGAGTGTGATGGACATGGAGCAGGTGGATCCTGATCGAACATTCTGTGGTCTGTCAGTTAGGAAGTCCAAAATCCAGTTATACATTGAAGTGTTGATGCCCAGGTCTCCAAGTTTGGCTATTAACTTGGATGGGATGACAATGTTGAATGCTGAGCTGAAGTCAACAAACAGCATGCGTGCATAAGTGTTCTTATGGTCCAGATGGGTGAGCACAGAGTGCAGTGCCATGGAAACTGCATCCTCTATTGCTGCGATAGGCAAACTGGTGTGAGTCCAATGTGGATGGTAGAGAGTCTTTTAGGTGTTCCAGGACCAACCGCTCAAAGCACTTCATAATGATGAGTGCTACAGGGCGGTAGTCATTAGGGCACCTCGGGCTAGAGCTTTTCGGCACTGGCACAATGGAAGTGCGTTTAAAGCATGTTGGTACAGCTGCTTGGGCAAGAGACAGGTTGAAAATGTCTGTAAAAACCCCAGCGAGCTGCTCCGCACATGCCCTGAGAACACGTCCAGGGATGTTGTCTCGTCCAGCAGCCTTGGGCACGCTGATCCGGCTCAGTACCTTGCAGACATCTGTGGAGGAGAGTGTGATTGGTGGGTGGTCAGCTGAGGGTTTGAGCTTGGTGGCAGTTTCTCTGTTGTCTCTTTCAAAACGAGCATAAAAGTAATTTAGCTCATTCAGGAAGTTGACATCAGTGCACTGTAAAAAACACAACTTGAAAAAAGTTGAAATGACTGACTTTGTTGTGTTGGATCAGCAAAAATTAACATGCTGTAAAAAACACATATTGAAAAAAGTTGAAAAGACTGATTTTGTTTTGTTGGTTCAGCAAAAATCCAAACTGTAAAAATCTCGTACAACAAAAAAAATCTTAGTACTAATTTCCCCTAGCTTTTTTTGTTGACTCAACTTTTGTCAATAACAGTTATATGAACTGAAAATAAGTTGTCTGTGACACAAAATATTTTTTTAGTTGACACAACTTGACATTATTTGTTTTCTGGAGAGATGCAACTATTCTGTAACAAATCTTTTGTAGTTGAGCCAATTCAACAATTTGTGTCTGTTGGAAACAGAAGTTCTTATTAAGAATTAACAGGTGCAGATGTAGATTTTTTATTGAAAATTTTTGGTCACCATTTTGGTGATGAGTGTTTCCTTTAGTTGGGCCGTTTGACTCATAGTTTTTTATGTGAGTTTGGTAACAGTGTTTAACAAAACACTTAATTTGTTGCAAAGAAAGCTGTAACCAATGATCAGGTGATCTAGATAACAGCATTTTAAATTGGAGTAGTTTTTATACTTTATTTCTGATATTTCATATTTATCAACAAAAGTTTTATGCAGCAGATCAATCATACTGAATTTCAATTCTGATTTTTAAATACATTGCGGGAACTTTTTTTGTTGTTGACAAAAACACTGACATCAAGAATCAGCATATGAATCTCAACAATGGTGACTTGTTTCATGCCACAATACATTCTGGGAGCCATAATTTGAATACTTTGTTGGCTCCCAGCATGCATTGCGACATTAAGCATGTCACCATCGTTGAGATTCATATGCTGATTCTTGATGTCTGTGTGTGGAAAACTTCTTTTTTTTTTTCCCCCAGTAATGTATTTTAAATTCAGAATGTCTGATTTGCTGCAATAAAGTTTTGCTGGTAAAATGATATTGTACATACTGGGCATAAAAAAGATTATTGATTTATTAGAGTTTACAAGGCAGAAAACTTACTCATCTTGGTTTCTTTCTTAGCAACAAATTATGTGTTTTGCTAAACACTGTTGCAAAGTCCACACACTCACACAAAGAGGCTAACTGCCCAACCAAAGGAAACACTCATCACCAAAATGGTAATGATTTTCAATAAAAAAAAATCAACTTCTGTTTCCAATGGACAACATTTCTTGAATTGGCTCAACTACAAAAGATTTGTTACAAAATAGTTGCATATCTCCAAAAAACAAATAATGTCATGTTGACTCAACTAAACATTTTTTATGTCACAGACAACTTATTTTCAGTTCGTATAACTGTTATTTACCAAAGTTGAGTCAACAAAAAAAAGCTAGGGGAAATTGGTACTAAGATTTTTTTTGTTGTACAACCTTCACATTTTTTTACAGTGTATACACTGTTGAATTGGCTCAACTACAAAAGATTTGTTACAGAATGGTTGCATCTCTCCAGAAAACAAATAATGTCAAGTTGAGTCAACTAAAAAATAATTTTGTGTCACAGACAACTTATTTTCAGTTCATATAACTGTTATTTACAAAAGTTGTGTCAGCAAGAAAAAGCTAGGGGAAATTAGTACTAAGATTTGTTTTGTTGTACAAGATTTTTACAGTGTGGATTTTGCTACAGTTTGACTCATGCTGTTTTATGTGAGTATGTGGTTTTTGTAACAGTGACACTCAATTGTGTTGTAAAGAAAGCCATAAACAATGATCAGGCGATCTAGATAATAGCATTATAAAGCGGAGTAGTTTACAACTATATTCCTGATCGAAAGTGATTATTTATGAATATTATATTTACCAACAAAAGTTTTATGCAGCAGATCAGTCTTTCTGAATTTCAATTCTGATTTTTAAATACGTTGTCAACAATGCATGCTGGGAGTCATAATTTTAATACTTTGTTGGCTCCCAGCATGCATTGCGGAATGAAGCATGTCACCATCGTTGAGATTCATATGCTGATTCTTGATGTCTGTGTGTGGCAAAATGTTTTTGTTTTTATTTCCCCGTAATGTATTTTAAATTCATAGTGTCTGATCTGCTGCAACAAAGTTTTGCTGTAAAATAATATTGTTAAGTATTGGTCAGAAATAAGATTATTGATTTATTAGAGTTTATGAGCCTGAAAAATGTATCATCTTGGTTTCTTTCTTAGCAACAAATTATGTTTGCTAAACACTGTTACAAAGGCCACAAACTCACATAAAGAGGCTAACTGCTCAACCAAAGGAAACACTCATCACCAAAATGGTAATGATTTTCAATAAAAAAATTCAACTTCTGTTTCCAATAGACAACATTTCGTGAATTGGCTCAACTACAAAAGATTTGTTACAGAATAGTTGCATATATCCAGAAAACAAATAATGTCATTTTTTATGTCACAGACAACTTATTTTCAGTTCGTATAATTGTTATTTACAAAAGTTGAGTCAACAACAAAAAAAGCTAGGGGATATTGGAACTACGATTTTTTTTTTTGTACAACCTTCAAATTTTTTACAGTGAATGAACACTCAGCTGTTACTGAGAACAGTTTTGAAAACTAACCTAATTCACACATCTATTTTTATTTATTTTTTCTCACCTACAGTTTCAGCACAGACAACTACAGTACAATGAGTCTCTAAATGTTAGTTTCAGTCACTTGTGACTCACATAACGAAGAAAACAGGTGATAAAGTGTTGATGCAGTTTTTCGAAAGTCTATTTGCCACATTTTGGCAAGAGAATAGATGGGGGGGGGGGGCAACAACTCGCAAGCTGTCAAACTCCACAAAGCCTCAACAGTGAAGTATAGAAAGTTAAAGCGCTAGTGTTGTACTCAACTGAAGGATGGAAAACAATGTCAGGCGGTGTGCGGTTTTGAGGAGTTTGACAGGCCTTGTCTAACTGAAATCACAACCAATGTGTTTAAGTTTAACTATTGATCTTGATTATATTTACATAATGGTCTTCTTGTAAAAGCCAACTTTATTATTTGCAGGTTGTGAAAATGTGTGTGATTATGGTACTTCAAAAAGGTGTTATGCTTTGGTTATTTTAACAAACTAGTTTTTTACATTTTCTCTAGAAAATGTGAGTGGTGCTTGCCTGTGAAAAAGTCACTGGCACAATGCTAGGGTGTTGTTAGTGGTTGCCAGTGACTGAGATGCTCTGACTGCATTTCTATGTGTTTGGAGTTCTGTGTGTTTGCTAAGTGGTTCCTTGTTGGCCCAAGTCAAAAGACGCTATCCTGGTCTCCCCCAAGTAATAGCACACTTCTTCTCAACAAGCCACAAAGTGTTGACACATCATTGGTCTATGTAACACAAAGAGTGTGGGACAAGTTACACACCAAAATATAATACCTAGTAGGGAATTCAATAAACAGTTGTGCCACTTTTGCGCACATCTTACTCATTCATTTTTGCTGACGCAATGCGTCTTCAATTTTTCGATGAAGTATTTGACTTTAACTTTCACACAAACAAACCTTCTTTCTATGTAAATTAGGTTTGTTAGAGACAAGGCCGTAATCATGTATTTGGTTATTGGGTGTATTGGTTTATTTAAAGGAATTAAAAGTTTAAAGGATGTAAGGGAAAAAAGAATAATAAGAACGGTAAAAATCCCATTTCTATTGTTATTAAGTAAATTATTTGCAAATAATATTTTTATTTTGTAAATATACACACATTCACTCTTATTTTTGTCTGCCTAATATGTAAAAATACAAAAAGTTTCTTGTCATGTCAAATTCAGTTACATAAATAATGTCATATTTTCAATTCAAAATGGTGAAATTTCATAAAACATTTAAAGGGTAACTAAACCCTAAAGCAACTTTTTTTAGTGAATTATCTGCAAGACTGGGACTTTATTAGTGCTGTTCATTGATTCGAGTAAATGTTTTGACATTTGGGTATAACGTTTTTTAATTCTATAATATATGGTGTAAAACCGTCTAGTGCTGCCTCTTAAGTTTGAACGGTGGCTACTGCAGTTGAATTTTCCTATTGGACGCTGTAGGTCACTATCCACGCCCCTGGCATGAGCTCACCACCCCCTCAGAAATGTTTTCCCCAATCACATGATGAGAACGGCTTCACTCCAGTATGAACTCCCATGTTACATGAAGTAGAAACATTATGAATGAAACTTACTTGACACATGCTTTAACATTGTAATGAAGAAGTGGTTGCCGTGGTAACAAACAACAATACTGTAACGTGCTGTATATAGTCTAACTTTAATTTGAAGAAATCTGTTTATAATAGGCTATTAGGTTTGAACTTATTGGTCCTGCGCTGCTTATTGATTCAGTTAATTTGAATGAAAATACATTGCATGTATCTGATCTATTTTTAGTGGCATTCAGTATAAGGATTTGTCTGTTGATTCTCTCTTTCGCTGCTGCTTTATTGATCTTTGAAAATGTGTACCTGCATTATTATGCCATTATCATTATTTTAGATGAAAATGGTCTCAGAACGACAATATTATCGTTTACCGCAATAATTTCTTGGCCAATTTATCGTCCAGCAAAATGTGTTATCGTGACAGGCCTAATCGGCAGTGCATTGTGAATATGGTGCTACACCAGTGCAGATTGCGTGTGCAAAAAAAGGGTGAAAAACGGCAAAATAAGGTTAAATCCAAAAATTCATAATCCCCTGCTATCCACCTTTTTTCTACACCCCATGATGCTTTGTGCAAATTATGGGAATAACTTCCAGTAAACTGTAAACCATCAGCGAAAGGTTCGCTCTATGAACGCAATAAGGTACATTTTAAAAATGAGTGCATGACTCGGAATTCTAAAAACGAAGCACTCAAGTTAAAAGTTCTTCAACTTTTCAAGAGTTCACACTTACAGATAATCAGATTGAGTAAAAGAGTATGCATATTAGGTGTGCTGTCCGAGGGGAAGGCTCAGAGTTCGGAATGTGGCCTGAACCCAGAGTATAGTGAGCTAATAGTGAGGAGTCGGGGTGGTGGAGGGATGCAGAAAAACTGTTGAGGTGCTTAAGTGAGTTGACAAGGCCTCCTGGTCAACTCACCTCCTGACATGCTGATTGGATAGATAACGTGATCCTCTCGAACCTTGTTAAAATAGATCATGTGCTTTTTTCATCCTACTGACCTGTGTTTCATGTTTTTAACAGCAAAAAATGTGTTAGTGTGAACCGGCCCTTAGTGATTCTGGCTTTCGGTTTTAGGAATTTGTTCAACTATGAGCAAGTCCCACAAGGACCACAATTGTGTTACAGTCCCATGAGTTTTTGCAGCACAATGTTAATACTCCATGTACCCTGGAGTACAAATACCATGCTGTATCTGTCACGATCACACACAGGAAACAGTAAGATCCATTTGCAGTCTTTATTAGGGTAATCCGTACTCACATCCAGTCCAGGCAAGGGTAAAACTCCAAACAGTCAATCCAAACATGAAACAAACACAAGAAAACAGGGAACCAGATCTAGAGAGTGACGTGACATATAACAAGGACTCCATGACAACACAGAACCAAACAGGGTATATATACACACAGATACTAACAAGGTGACGGGAAACAGCTGTGTGCAATGATCAAATGAGTGACAGACAGGATGATGGGAAATGTAGTTTAAGAGTGAATGACACCGTGGGGAAGGAGGACCTCTAGTGGCTACCCGGGGAAACACAAACCCGACACTGTGACATAACTCCCCCTCTACGGAGCGGCTACCAGACGCTCCAAGACACAACTATAAACATAACAAGAGTCCAGGAGGGAGGTGGAATGGTGGAGGATCAGGGGGAGGGATGGTGGGCCAGGTCCCTGAAGGGGAACAGGGGGTGACGGCTTAACCGACGGCCAGGGCGAAGACTCCCGTTCGGGAGGCCAGGGCGGCCCGCAGAGTTCGGGAGGCCAGGACGGAGCGCAGAGTTCGGGAGGCCAGGGCGGCGCGCAGAGTTCGGGAGGCCAGGGCGGCGCGCAGAGTTCGGGAGGCCAGGGCGGCCCGCAGAGTTCGGGAGGCGCGGACACGGCAGGAACCGCCGGGATGGTCTCTGGCCTTGGGTCCACCGGAACTGGGTCCGCCAGAACTGGGACTGCCGGAGCAGGGACCACCGGAACTGGGTCCACCGGAGCAGGGACCATCGGAACTGGGTCCACCGGAGCAGGGACCACCGGAACTGGGTCCACCGGAGCAGGGACCACCGGAACTGGGTCCACCGGAGCAGGGACCACCGGAGCAGGGACCACGCCAGAGGAAACCCTGTGCTCCTCCCAGGCACGCAGGACTGCTGCCATGAAGAATCCCATCACAGCCCTCCAGGCCGTGTCAGGACTCGGGACCACCGGAACTGGATCCACCGGAACACGATCCACTGGAACTGGGATCACCGGAACAGAATCCACCGGAACTGGATCCACCGGCACAGGGACCACCGGAACAAGGATCACCGGAACACGATCCACCGGCACAGGGACCACCGGAACAGGGACCACCGGAGCAGGGACCACGCCAGAGGAAACCCTGTGCTCCTCCCAGGCACGCAGGACTGCTGCCATGAAGAATCCCATCACAGCCCTCCAGGCCGTGTCAGGACTCGGGACCACCGGAACTGGATCCACCGGAACAGGGACCACCGGAACTGGGTCCACCGGAACTGGGACCACCGGAACAGGGTCCGCCGGAACTGGGACCACCGGAACAGGGTCCGCCGGAACGACCGGAACTGGGTCCACCGGAACCACCGGAACTGGGTCCACCGGAACCACCGGAACTGGGTCCACCGGAACCACCGGAACTGGGTCCACCGGAACTGGGTCCCTCGGAACAGGGACCACCGGAATCACCAGAACTGAGACCACCGGAACTGAGCCCACCGGATCAGAGATGGAGGGAACCTTTCTCCTCCTCCTCCGTCTCGGACCTACTGAGCTAGGGACCCCCGGAACAGGAACCACTGGAACAGGATCCACTGGAATTGGAACCACCGGAACAGGGTCCGCCAGCACAGTCACGGAAGGAGTCTTCCTTCTCCCCCGCTGTTTTCTAGAGAGAGTCGACGCTGCAGTCTCCTTGGAATTCACGGGGAGCCTAGTGGTCTCCTCCGTGATCTGAGCCCACAATGCAAAGCACTGGAAAATGTCCATACGTGGCGGAACTTCTCTAGACTGAGCATGCCTTCTCCTCTCCTTCTCGGTGGCTGGGGAAGAGAGATGCATACCCATACTGCTGGACCTATGCATGATGGAGTCCTTCTGTCACGATCACACACAGAAAACAGTAAGATCCATTTGCAGTCTTTATTAGGGTAATCCGTACTCACATCCAGTCCAGGCAAGGGTAAAACTCCAAACAGTCAATCCAAACATGAAACAAACACAAGAAAACAGGGAACCTGATCTAGAGAGTGACGTGACATATAACAAGGACTCCATGACAACACAGAACCAAACAGGGTATATATACACACAGATACTAACAAGGTGACGGGAAACAGCTGTGTGCAATGATCAAATGAGTGACAGACAGGATGATGGGAAATGTAGTTTAAGAGTGAATGACACCGTGGGGAAGGAGGACCTCTAATGGCTACCCGGGGAAACACAAACCCGACACTGTGACAGTGTCAGCATTAGTCTGGGGCAGATGTTAAGATGCTTCTGTTTTCTTTTATAGGAACATTATATAATTGTACATGTCTTGTTCAGTTACTCATTTCAGACATAAATAAATTAACTGACACAGTTAATCGCCATAATCCATCATTTGCTAGCATGCTTTTGAGGAACTTGTTTCAAAGTAGACAACACACTCCACCTGAAGTCTACAACATTGTGTGTAGCTTGTTTTCATGGTTCTGGCAGCTTGTATTCTAATTTACCCATGCACAACCATAAATCTACATCAATAGAGCCACTTCACCAACTCAATGCATATTCATGATTATGGCTAAATATTCATGAACAAATGGCTGTCTGAACCTGTGCATAGCCATAATTATGAAATATAATCACATGCCAAAGTAATACAGATATATGGTGGCTAATGGATTATATGACTCCACCCCACTGCTGTCACACTTTTCTCAAAAAATGCATTCAGTATAGAATGAGCTGTCTTTTAATAATGTGGTTGTATGGTTTTATATTTATTTATTCATTCAGCAGGCACTTTCATTCAAATCTACTTACAAAGGTATACTAGCTTCTATTTAGTATACTTGGTCCTTGGCTGAATAGTATACTTTAGTCCATGGCTGAATATTTGGGGTAGGTTTCCTATTGCTACTGTTTTCTATATAATAATTACGGTGGCCCAGTAGTGCACAACACAACAAAATTTAAAAAGCATACATAAGTTCACAACACAACAAAATAAATCCACAACACAATGGAATGAAGCCACAACACAACGATATCAAGCCACAACACAACGAAAAATCAACAACACAATGAAATCAAGCCACAGCACAACGAAAAATCAACAACACTACGTAAAAAAATAAACAACACAACGAAATCAAGCCACAACACAACGAAAAATCCACAACACAATGAAATCAAGCCACAACACAATGAAATCAAGCCACAACACAACGAAAAATCAACAACACAATGAAATCAAGCCACAACACAATGAAATCAAGCCACAACACAACGAAAAATCAACAACACTACGAAAAATCAACAACACAACGAAATCAAGCCACAACACAACGAAAAATCCACAACACAACGAAATCAAGCCACAACACAACGAAAAATCCACAACACAACGAAATAGCCACAACACAACGGAAATGCTTCTGACCACTAGGGGACTCTCGGAGTGCAGTAAGTTAGTTTTCCTTGCATTCTATATATTCGCCAATATTCCATCAGACAACAAGAGCGTGTGTAGGCGTGGTATAGAGAGTAAGTGGGTGGTGTTAACATTTTCATGTGACTAACCCGGTACAAATAGTATCTGCTACTATTTGACTGGGTTGGACAAAATAATGTGAACACCTGGGAAATATGCAATATTTATGTAATAATGTGTTTTACCAAAATTTGCCTTTAATACAGCTTCCAACCTTACTAGAATAGATTAATACAACTTTTAGTAAAAAAAATTTTCACTCAATTATGTCGTAATAACGAGATGTTATGTCATTTTAACAAAATCTTTTCTCGTAATAACGAGATCTTATGTAATTTTAATGATATCTTTTCTCGTAATAAGGAGATCTTAAGTCGTAAAAATGACATAATTTTCTCGTAATAACGAGATGTTATGTTGTTAAAACGACATATTTTTCTCGTTAAAACTACATATATTTTCTCCTAATAAGAATATGTGGCTGCACCGGGGTCCATCATTACTAGGTTAAAGTTACACCACTGAGGCTAATCATGAGCGATCCATGGCACCTGCTACCCAAGGCTGTTAAGAACTGAAGGCTACATCAATAAATTACAACAATTTCGTGCTATGGGCAATGCCACTGATACAGGCGGCGGATGAGCCTATTTTACGCTGAGCTTGCCTCTGCTTTTCAAACAAGTGTGACAAAGGCATTGGGCTAAATAAATTCTCTAATGTGGATACAGGCATATTTTGTACACATCACTATACAACACATGTCCTTATTAGGAGAAAATATATATCGTTTTAACAAGAAAAATATGTTGTTTTAACGACATATCTCGTTATTACGAGAAAATTATGTCGTTTTAACGACATAACATCTCGTTATTACGAGAAAAGATGTCATTAAAACGACAAAAGATCGGCCCCACTTTATATTAGGTGGCCTTAAGTACTATGTACTTACATCAAAAAATAAGTACAATGTACTTACTGTGTTCAAATTGTATTGCAAAACACCTTTGCTGAAATTGAGGTGGGATTTGGGTTGGGTTAGGGACAGGTGTGGTGGTATGGGTAAGTTTAAGGGTAGGGTTAGGTGTAAGGGAAGTGTCAACTGTGTAATTACAAATGTAACTACAGAAATTTGTTACAGACGTAATTACATGCAGGTATTTTATTAAATGTAAGTACAATGTAAAAACATGTATGTACACAATAAGTGCATTGTATCACATGATTAATTAAAATGTTAGTACATAGTAGTTAAGGCCACCTAATATAAAGTGGGTCCTAAGATCTCGTTATTATGACATAATTGAGTGGAAAAAATAATATGTATGTGGCAGCAATGCGTCATTGTACAAGTTGAACGTCGTCTATCAGAACATCCAGGGCTGTAACCACCATAGACATTGAAGTGGGCAAGTCCACCCAAATAATTAGAAATAGCCAAATTGTCCCCCCACCAATATATGATATTGTTGATGCTGCTCTGCTGTACTCCATTTAACACCACTCTGTGTATTGCTAGGATGGCAAAAGTAAAATGTTACATTTTTAGGTTGGTCTGCCTCAGCGGTCTAACAGCGCTTGTCACTGTCAAAATGAGTGAGATGGCCAATCAAATCAAAGAAGGCGGGGCTTACTGTTAGTGCGAATTCCAACGCGACGTGAGATAAACATTTAATATTTGACAACTGTTTTATGAAAAAAACGTTCAGCGACCAACAGTAATATTGAGCGATGCAAACTGCTTGACATTTTTTAAATGAAATTTTACAGATTTGAATTGAAAATATGACATTATTTATGTTAACTCTTTACCCGCCAGTGTTTTTTTTTTAAGTTGCCAGCCACCACTAGGGTTTTTGATAATTTTCACAAAAATGTAATGGCCCATAGAATATGTTCAGACCATCTGATCAGACCATCTGCTTTTAAACAAAAAAACTTTTTTATTAAAATATTTACTTAAATATGAGTAAGTTTCATAAAAAAAAGCTACATTTTGAACAAAAAGCTGAAGTCAAAGACATCCAGATTATATTCAGAGCGGTGATCAAACACAGATGGAGCAGAACAAGTCCATCAACAACCCTAATGCTTGCACAGTCCTATAGTTCATCCTGGTTTGACATTTCATTCAGTAACGTTAGGCAGTTTCGATTTATATAATGTTTAATGTTTATTATCACGTTATTTTGCATATGAATCTGCTTACATACGATCGCTTTTTTTGTGTCTTCTTCACCTGTGTTTTGATCAGGAGATTCTGTACTTATTCAGAAGATGCATAATAGCGCCCCCTAGTGTATAACAGTGAAAACACGGAAAATTCCATGTTTGGCAGGGAAGCATTATCTCACAAATAACGGAACATTCTGTGTTTGGCGGGGAAAGACCCCTAAGAGTCTGAATAGCCTATGGTGTGATGTATGCCCATTTGTTGAAAGTAGCCTGTATGGGCAGTGTATATGTACATTGTATTCACAGTGTATAGTATGTGTACAGAGCAACAACAACGAGATTGATTTCATTTTAGACATTTTATGTGAAATGTAAATTTAAATGTAGACTAGTCAAGCTGCGATACCGAACAGGACCACACGGAGACGCCAAAAAACCCTCCTAAATCAACCGATTTGACGGCATAAACCTACGATTACTAATCACAACAACGTTGCTCACTACGCTGCATGCATGCTCAGTATATCAGCTGCTCTGCTGCTCGTGCTCATCATCATCAGTTCTCTCTTAACAGTAGGTTAAGTCAGTACTATTGGAGTAACTGAATAACTCCGGGATGTTGGTTTATTTCGAGTCAGAGGAAGAGTCAGACACGTCAAAAAGTGAATAACTAGATATTTGAGGATTAGTGCTTACTAGAGATGCGAACTGTTTGGAACGGTTCACTAAAAAGAACCGGTTCAAAAGAGCGATTAATTCGTGAACTGGACATCACTAAAGTCCACATGAAAAATCAAACATTATCCTTCCTGGGTGTGTGTGGAAACAACGCAAATGTACTGAAATGTGTCTACATGAATCGAACGCATTGTGCGATCAGTGATCGAGACCGTGCACATACACGGTTTGTTTGTGCATCAATATTACAGACTCTCACGCGCTTACTGTGCGACACCAATATTGAGCTCTTCAGAAACAACCACAGAATGCGGCAGAGCTCGTGTTTCAAAGCAAAGCACACACTGGAATGAATAATTAACTAAAAACGCTATGTAAGTCTCTATTCTCTCTGATATGTCTGATGTAGCCTAATCAGCCTGGCATTCTTTACATTAGCGCTGTTTTGGACTGTTTGAATTAATTCGATTACTGGATCTGAACACTTTCCCAGAGTTTAAAGGCTTTAAATGGCCTGATCAAAAACAGAGAAGCAGAATCGAGTTAAAGAATTCAAATGGAACTTTCCTCCTACCAGGGTTACACAGTGCTGTAATAAACTCCCGGCTTCTAACAGCATCTTTAACTGCATGACAAAAATGATGTTAATGACACAACTTCACGTACTTCTGTAATTTATTTGCGTTAATTGCGTAAAATTATTTTAATGCATTAAGGAATTTAAATTAATCGCACATGTTATTGCGTTAACGTTGACAGCCCTAATATATATATATATATATATATATATATATATATATATATATATATATATATATATATATATATATATATATATATATATATATATATATATATGTATATATATATAAATATATATATATATGTATATATATATATATATATATATATATATATATATATATATATATATATATATGTATATATATATAAATATATATATATATGTATATATATATATATATATATATATATATATATATATATTAGTGCTGTGAATAAATAAATTTTTTTTTACTAATTAATCACATTGTTTTCTGTAATTAGTCACGATTAATCGCAAGTTTTTAATATTTTGATATTGTATTAATTTCAGTTACTCTCCAAATTAATGTAGAAACAATTTAAAGACAGCATATTTTAAATATTTGTTGTAATGGCATGTTTTTATGAATGAAGGTCACGATCACTGATAGATAGTAATGTCTCTATGAAGCATTAATAACATTACATTACAGTATAATGGAAAGCTGCCAATTTCAACATTTATTAGGCTTTAAAAAATAACTTTTAATTTATGTGAAATTAAAATGAATGAATGAATTAAACATAAAATTAAAACATAAATCCATTATAATAAATGTTATATTTACCTGTGGCCTTCCCTGTTAGACATATACAGAAATTGAATAGTTATCAAACACCTTTCTTAACTGCATAAATAATAAATAAAATATATATTAATCATCTTTTCTCTGTTCCCATTGTTCTTTGATGAACATTAATGAAAGACATCATCAGTGCTGCTGTCACTTTAAGATTGGCCGCTGCCGAACATGATGCAGATCTCACTGTCACGCGCATCTCATTATCTCACAAGTTAATTTAAGATGTTATTTAACTCATTTAAGACTCCTATTATGAGAATACTCAACAAAACTGGCATTTTGGCAACATTCTCTGTGTTGTTGATATTGTTTGTTCAAGAGCGAAAGAGAACTCGATGTGTGCATGAGACTGGCGCAACTAGGGATGTGATTGAGAGGCACCCACACACACAAACACACACACACACACACACACACACACACACACACACACACACACACACACACACACACACACACACACACACACACACACATACACACACAGACAGGACACAGACAGGACACTGACATACAGTGTGTTCTCTTCTGGCTTGTCGCGCTTAGATGGTTTAAAAACATTTACATGAATAAGAGCGTGATCATATAATGTAACGCTAGGCCAAAATATAAAAACAAACGCTGCGTTAATTGCCTTAATTATTTTTAATGCGTTAAAATGAAAAAAATTAATCGCCCGCGTTAACGCGTTAATTTGCCCAGCACTAATATATATATATATATATATATATATATATATATATATATATATATATATATATATATATATATATATATATATGGTGGAACTCTTTGCATTATACGACAAAAAAATATTTAATTTCTGTCAGATTCCATGAGCTTATGATCCCATAAGATGTTCGTGAGCTACATGACGATTCAGATATTTCAAAGGTGAGGTGTCTACATTTGGACAAGCCATTTGAGATAAAGCTACCCTCTACAGCTGATGTTTAGATTCATTAAATCAATTTTGTTAAAAATAATTGTTGAAATATCCATAAAAACAGCATGAATGCAACGATCAAATTTCTAACAACATGACACGTGATTACAATATATATAAAAAATATTATCATCTTGGACATTCTTATTTGTAGATATAGGGCAACATTTATAGATGCACAGTATTTCAGCCACTCAAAACGAATTGGCAGGTTTTGTTGTCTTAAAGCTTAAGCATTGTATGCCCTTTCATTGTCTTTTGTCTAGCTTGGTTTACCAGCTTTTTAGCGCAATGTTTCTCACCCAACTCCCACCCCCTTTTACACACTCCTCAGTCAAACATACCAGTCACCACCAGAATCATGAAGGATTCAAACACAGCAAGAGTTGGTACGATGAGAATGAAGAGGTAGTGAGATAGTGGGAAGTCTAGAGAGGACCTGGAGGAAGTGGCGGATGAGAGGATGTGTGGTGTCTTTATCCTGCATCAGACCCCGCCAGCTGAGATTAAAGACAGACCATCTCAAGGCGGCATTCACACTCTGAAGGCGAAATGTCTTCCTCACTGCATGCTGATGAAGCACAATGAATGGCCTCATGGACCTCGAACCTGCTCACAGATTATAGCCCCTGTGATCCCACACAAACTCAGGCAAACCCCCCACAAGTCCCTGAGGGTTGAGACCAGGTTGTGTGATGGTTCTTTGGGCATAAAAGCACTGTGAAAAGCACACACAAAAAAAAACATTCTATACAATTTGATTGATTTATGCCAGCTTATAATTTTTTTAATGTCAATAATCTTCAGTAAAAAATCAAGCACATTCAAACAAGTTAGTATAAGTATTGGATCATATGTGTGATTAAAGAGATGAATACCTAAAATTTTTATTGTTTTCAATTCAATAACATTGTCCATTAAAACATTATCCAAGTAAATTAAACACAGTATATGTGATTGTAATGGAGTATTTATGTTCAGGGAAGAAGGAGGCGGGAACCGGCGAACAATAAACAACAAACTTTAATAAAATAAATGAACAAAATGAAAGTAAAAGCGGCAGCCCCTCACGGATGACTGCCGCGCACATACATACACAAAACATAAATAAAACACAACTTAAAATCTAGGCCTGGTCCTCTCTCGTCCTTCATACGTGTCGCTTGTCCTTATATGCCTTCCGTGCTCCCTCATGAGAGGACTCGAGACCGGTGTGCCTCGCAGGTGACGCTCATTCTCAATCACGCATCGGTGATCACGCAATCACCGATCTCGCTCGCTCCTCCCATGTCTCTCACTCGTCTACCTCGCCACATACCCCCAACACTCCTCGGGGAGGCCGGGGAGTACCCCGTGTCTACGCCTACTCCCCCCTCCGGGGAGCCCAATCTCGGCGTCTGGGGATATGGGCCGGCGAGACAAGAGAACGGGAGACGGAGACCCCCAGAGCGACCAGATGAGAGAGTGAAGAGAGGAGAAAAAAAAAAATCTGGTCTGGTTCCCTGACACACTGCTGCTTGGTCCTCAGCCCGCCGAGAGGCTCTTCCTCGCGGTGCCATGCGATGGCACTGGACACTCGGTGGACGGCTCGATCCTCCTCTGCCCGCCGGCGGCCGGCGGTGGCTCTTCCTGTCGAGGGCAGCCGGCAGCGAGTCCCGCGCACTCCCTGCTCCTCCCCTACATGGCCGATGAACGCAGGCTCCGGCCCACGGCGAACGCCGGCGACTCCTCCGCTCCCTCTAGGACGGCAGCCACCAGCGAGCTGTCCGTCCCACCGGTCTTCACTCTCTCCAGCACCACCGTCTCAGGCAGCCACTCGCGGTCTTCTCTCTTCCGCACTGCCCGAACTCCTCAGCACCGCGATCCCCCTCAGCAGCAAGGGCTCTTCTACAGCATGTCTCTCTTTCCTCCCGGGTTTCGGCACCAATGTTATGGAGTATGTATGTTCAGGGAAGAAGGAGGCGGGAACCGGCGAACAATAAACAACAAACTTTAATAAAATAAATTAACAAAGTGAAAGTAAAAGTGGCAGCCCCTCACGGACGACTGCCACACACATACATAAACAAAACAAAAATAAAACACAATTTAAAATCCAGGCCTGGTCCTCTCTCATCCTTCACTCGTGTCGCTCGTCCTTATATGCATCCATGCTCCCTCATGAGAGGACTCGAGACCGCTGTGCCTCGCAGGTGACACTCATTCTCAGTCACGCACACTGATCTCGCTCGCTCCTCCCATGTCTCTCGCTCGTCTACCTCACCACAGTGATCATATAAGAAAATGGGTCACATTTTCTGAGAAAGACAGGACAATTTCCATTATGGAATTATGATTAGATTGAAGTTGGTCTCCAATACATCTAAATGAAAAGGTGCATGATACATTTGCTCACAAAGCACACATCTAGTATCATAAGTTGTAACAAGCTTACAATGCAGTAAAATGAAACATGAAACACAAGAAAACGTCTCGGTTAAGTATGGTAAACCTCGTTCCATGGAGGAGGGAACGGAGACGTACGTAAGATGGAAAGCACAGAACTGATCGAACATCTTCGGGGGTCTTCTCATAGAGAAGAACACCATTCGACGAACAGGTTCCACTCCATCGCATAGAGGCGCCTCGTAGAGGGGGTGGGTAGGTCCTGTGGTAGGTCACCTAGAACCTCCGCGTCCTGTCCAGGGATCCGAGCTGAGGGTCCCCTCGGTCAGGGAATAAAACAACTGGTGGTCAGCTGGACCACCTGGGGATGGAGTCTCCACTCTCCCAAGGACACTTGCTGTCGTGAGAGCTTGTCAGCTGCACAATTGATCAGGCCAGGGATGTGAGTGGCACGAAGCGACCACAGATGCTTTTGACACTAGTGGAGGAGATGGCGAGCGAGTTGTGACATGCGACGGGAGCATAGACCACCCTGTTTGATGTACGCAACGGCCGCAGTGTTGTCCGGACGGACCAGAACGTGCTTGCCTGTAGCAGCCCTTTTAGGCGGCCCAGCGCAAGACGAACTGCTAACAACTCGAGGCAATTGAAATGCCATTGCAGTTGAGGCCCCGTCCACAGACCCGAAACTGCAAGCCCATTGTATGTGGTCCCCCAGCCGGTGGATGGGGCATCCGTGGAGACCACAGCATGCCTGGACACTAGTTCTAAGGGAACTCCTGCCTGTAGAAATGAAGGGTCTGCCCACGGGCTTAAGGTTTGGCGGCACTTCGGTGTTACTGAGACACAGAACTAACTGCTCTGCCATGCCCATCTCAGGACTCACTCGTGTAGCCAGTGTTGAAGCAGCCTCATATGAATCCGAGCGGTGTCATTGCGGCTGCGGAAGTCATATGCCCCAGAAGCCTCTGAAAATATTTCAGTGGTACCGCTGTTCTGCGTTTGAATGAATTCAAGCAGTTCAAAACGAATGGATGCGCTCCTCTGTGAGACGTACTGTCAGGTTGACCAAATCCAACTCCATACCGAGAAAAGAGATCCTCTGCAAGGGGCAGAATTTGCTCCTCTCTCAGTTGACCTGAAGTCCCAACAGGCTGAGATGACTGAGCACCATGTCTCTGTGTTTGCACAACAGGGACAGCCCGAAGGGAAGGACCTTCAGGTCGATCGCTGCAAACCAATCTTGGGGACGAATGCACTCGAAAACTCGAACATCTGAACCAGTTTGTTAAGGGCCCATTTCAAGACTCGCAGGTCTAAGACTGGTCATAACCCACCGCTTTTTGTGATCACAATGAAGTAGGGGCTGTAGAACCCCATCTTTATATCGGCTGGAGGGACTGGTTCAAATCGCGTCCTTCGCCAATAGGACTTTAATTTCTTCCCGTAAGACAGGGGCATTACAGCTCCACAGAGGTGAAGTGGATACCCATGAACTTGGGAGGATGCCATGTAGCCAAGCCTGATGGTGCAGGTGAGCCCGCGGGGCGGTCACAGAAGCGCTAGCTAGGCTTCTAGAAACCGTACCAACGAACCCACCTGCACCACAGATGTACCCGCGGTAGGGCAGCGAAGTGGAGGGCAGGGACCCGACCCAAGAGGCAGCCGAGACGGTTGGCATCGTGGGACTGATGCCTATGGCGAGCAGACTGAGGAGCACAGTCACCGACAGTGTCGCCGAAAAGGGTCACCTTGTGAGATGGGAGCATCGAGAAAGCATACTTTGGCGACGCCTCAGCAAGGCAGCTCAAGGGTGTTTCTGGACCAGGATGGACAACAGCGCTGTGACTTCTGCCACCACAAGCACTGTGCGCAGATCAAACTCGGCTCAGAACTACCCTCATGCACTAAGAGCGCAGGGTGGAGGTGGCCTGCCAGTGGCACTGCCACCCCACCGGTGAGGGTAGTGAGAAAGAGGAAATCTTTATACAGATTATGGCCCTTTTGGTGTTCCATATTTTGGCACCAAATAGTTCCACACTGGCCATCCAATGGCCATTGGCCCATTCGCTATATCTCGAAGCTGATAGGGGCTCCAAGAAGTGATCCCAATTCGTCTGTGACGTCTGATGTACATCGAACATGACCGACTGAAAGGGAACCAGTTCCCTTTCGAGGGAACTCTCACTGCGTCGTAAGAACAACTCTTTGGGGGACACTCCCTTAGCGTTGCACGTCTGAAGCATGAATAAAACTAAGGCCGATCCTGATTGGTGCTACATCATGACATAGTATGTGACGGCAAGTATAAAGGGACGCAGAGTCACAACAGCGCTAGCTTTTTCGCTCTTCAGCAAATGCGCTGTGTGTTGTGTGTTGAGAGACTATGAATTTAACTTAAATAGTTTGAAAGAGAATGAGTGAACAGTTCAAGAAGTGTGTGCACCCCTGCCCACATTTCCATCAGTCCTTCTCACAGGAAGTTCCTGAGGTTCGGGGGCGAAGCGTTCCAATATCGTTTTCTTTAGTTCAGCGTAGCTCTTTCCCCTCGGACATTCAACAAATGCATGGATGCAGGTATCCATGTGCTGAACTATATCAACGACTGGCTAATACTGGCTTAGTCGCAAGAAATAGCAGTTCGACATCGAGATGTAGTCCTTGGCCATATTCAAAGCTTGGGGTTGAGACTCAACACGAAGAAGAGCATGTTGACGCCCTCCCAGAGGACCACGTTCCTGAGAGTAGTGTAGGACTTGACGACGATGCAGGCATAAATGTATTGGCCTGCTGTATGTGAGACCCCTGCAGTGGTGGCTGAAAGCCAAGGGGTTTTCCCCAAGGGGAAATCCATTCTGTATGATCAGGGTAACGCGCAGATGCCTTCGTTCCCTATCAATATGGAAGAAACCTTGGTTTCTGTCCCAGGGGCCAGTTTTGGGAGCGTCATGTCGCCGGAAATCCATTTTGACAGACGCCTCCCTCTCTGGTTGATGCGCAGTCATGGACGGCCGCTTTTCCCTGGTTCTGTGGCAGGACCATCATCATTCATGGCACATAAATTGCCTGGAGATGTTGGCTGTGTTCAGGGCTCTGAGTACCTTCCTCACAGATCTCATGTTCTGGTGCGCTCCGAAAATATGTCAGTGGTCGCAACCTGAGCTCACATAATTCCGTGAAATGAACACGAGCCCCTTAACTCATAATCCGTGGCAGTTTCATGGAATCGCCGAAAATTCTGTGATAGGTGCACGGAAGTGATGCCTATGTAAATCAATGACAGTATACAGACGCATTGGGCATGTTGGATATCGTCATGAAACTATGATTTTGCCATTATGACATGGAGTGTGATTCTCGATTTAATCAGCCAGCATACTTTTATTTACAATTATTCTTTTTTTTTAAATTATTTACAGTATTTAGACACGTTTTGAACACATAACCCAATCCCTTCCCTAAACCTACCCATTTGTGTATTATAAAACACAGGATATAACAGGCAAATACGACTGCAGGCACAATTTATTCAAAAAGTACAAATATTCCAAGTGTTCTGAGGCCAAACGTTTGATTTGTGTGAAGAAAATCCTCCAAAGCGATTAGCAGCATTGAGTCCATCCGCCAAAGATTATAAACGATTAAAACATTAAGATCAACTCTGTTCTTTACATGAAGACATCGGATGACTTCAGAAGACTTGGAATGCAACATGAGTTAATACTTTTATACTGTTTTTGGTCAGTTTTTTGCAATAAATACCTCTGACTGTACTTGTATTTGCCTGTTATGTGTTTTATATTGTTGAGAGTGGGTAGGTTTAGGGAAGGAGTGGAGTTAGTTGCTTCAAAATATAAAAGTAGCCTATAAATATTCATAAAATCATGTCTACTTTTTACTGTCATTGACTTACATAGGAATCACTTCCATGGACCCATCACTGAATTCTCGGCGATTCCGTGAAACTGCCACTGATTTTGAGTTAAGGGGCCGTGTTCATTTCACATAATTCTGTGAGACCAGGATGGTGGTCGCGTACCTGAACCATCAGGGGGGTCTGAGGTCTCGCCCTCTATGCAGACTGGCGCATGTCTCCATTTCAAGGTTTTTAATGTCACAGGAAGATATTGTGAAACAATATTGTGAAGATATGGTGTAACATATAACACTTGTGGGATTTGTACTGGTCAGACGAAGTCGAAGATGAAGATTTTTCAATAATCTGCTCTTTTTAGGGTATGTCTACATGACAACAATGTACTAAAAACAGAAAAGTTTTCAAAAAAGATGACAACGTTGTCAAAATGATCCCAAATCACAGGGATCCGCAAAAAACAACTAAAGAAATGCTGTATTATTCATGCCAGGCCAGTAGTTGTCGATGTCACTTTGTAAAGAAACACAAACACACCTGCACACATACACATTCTTTTTCAGAGAATTTACGGCAAACAAGCATGACGATAGGCGAAACACATTGCGTTCTTTAAAGTTTACACGGAGATTATAATGATATTGTTTTCAAAAACTTGCACTGTGAAACTGTGAATTTCCAGGCCTCCAAAATGCCATTGTCGTGTTTGAATCACTTTGTCTCCTGATCCTGCTCTTCTCTGGCTTTCTCAGGCTAACAAAAGACTGTTAACTCTTTCCCTGCAAGCATTTTTTAAACAAGTTGCAAACCACAGCCAGCATTTTTTTACATTTTCACAAAAATCCAGAGTATAGCGTTAGTTCTGGCAGGTCACGTTAGTCAAGCTCGCATCAGCTGACTGTCAGATGATCAAGTCTACCTATAGGAATACGATGCCTATCACAGCATGCATATATACACTCACCTAAAGGATCATTAGGAACACCTGTTCAATTTCTTATTAATGCAATTATCTAATCAACCAATCACATGGCAGTTGCTTCAATGCATTTAGGGGTGTGGTCCTGGTCAAGACAATCTCCTGAACTCCAATCTGAATGTCAGAATGGGAAAGAAAGGTGATTTAAGCAATTTTGAGCGTGGCATGGTGGTTGGTGCCAGACGGGCCGGTCTGAGTATTTCACAATCTGCTCAGTTACTGGGATTTTCACGGACAACCATTTCTAGGGTTTACAAAGAATGGTGTGAAAAGGGAAAATGCCTTGTTGATGCTAGAGGTCAGAGAAGAATGGGCCGACTGATTCAAGCTGATAGAAGAGCAACTTTGACTGAAATAACCACTCGTTACAACCGAGGTATGCAGCAAAGCATTTGTGAAGCCACAACACGCACAACCTTGAGGCGGATGGGCTACAACAGCAGAAGACCCCACCGGGTACCACTCATCTCCACTACAAATAGGAAAAAGAGGCTACAATTTGCACAAGCTCACCAAAATTGGACAGTTGAAGACTGGATGAGTCTCGATTTCTGTTGAGACATTCAGATGGTAGAGTCAGAATTTGGTGTAAACAGAATGAGAACATGGATCCATCATGCCTTGTTACCACTGTGCAGGCTGGTGGTGGTGGTGTAATGGTGTGGGGGATGTTTTCTTGGCACATTTTAGGCCCCTTAGTGCCAATTGGGCATTGTTTAAATGCCACGGCCTACCTGAGCATTGTTTCTGACCATGTCCATCCCTTTATGACAACAATATACCCATCCTCTGATGGCTACTTCCAGCATGATAATGCACCATGTCACAAAGCTCGAATCATTTCAAATTGGTTTCTTGAACATGACAATGAGTTCACTGTACTAAAATGGCCCCCACAGTCACCAGATCTCAACCCAATAGAGCATCTTTGGGATGTGGTGGAACAGGAGCTTCGTGCCCTGGATGTGCATCCCACAAATCTCCATCAACTGCAAGATGCTATCCTATCAATATGGGCCAACATTTCTAAAGAATCCTTTCAGCACCTTGTTGAATCAATGCCACATAGAATTAAGGCAGTTCTGAAGGCGAAAGGGGGTCAAACACAGTATTAGTATGGTGTTGCTAATAATCCTTTAGGTGAGTGTATAAGCACATTCAGTATTATCAGCTGCGATCGTGTTTCTCTGGAGATAATTACCCTCCTCCATCCTTAGCTCCTCCACTGAGACTAAATTCCAGAATTAGGTTGTACGTTTTAATATTGACATTAATGCTATCTACAATACATTGTTGCTTTTGTTCTGTTTACCCTAGGGGGTTTATCACTGCTCTCCCTGCTCTTATCCATGCTAGGCTGCATGGATGTGCAGGGAGTTCTTGCCCAAAACAGAACCATACCGCCAATCTAAACTATATGCTAATTGTCTATCACTTTGATGATAGTGATCCTGACAGAAGTTTCATGGCCCCTAGAATATTTTGTTGAATGAATATCTGAATATGCAATATATAAAAAGAAAGAACATACCTTCTGCTTTTAATTTAGTTTTATTATAGCTTCATGCATTTGTTTTTTTAATCAACACTTGAATGTGGGTAAGTTTCATTAAAAAAGCCAAATTTTGAGCAAAAAGCTGAGTTTTTGTCAAAGACTATGTCCAGACCTAATTCAGAACAATAATCTAAACATAGATGGAGTGAATCGAGTCCATCAACACCCCCAAAGCTTGCACAGTCCTATAGCTCATCCTAGGCAGTTTTGATGTATATGCTGTTTAATGTTGATGATCACATTGGGCCCTATTTTAATGATCTAAGCACATGGTCTAAAGCACACGGCGCAAGTGCACTTAGGGCATGTCCGAATCCACTTTTGCTAGTTTAACGGTGGGAAAAATGGTCTGTGCCAGGTACTCATCTCCCATTCCCTTTAAAAGCCAGCTGTGCTTGCACCATGGCGGATTCGCTATTTACATGGCGGAATTTATGAGCAGAAACTAGCAAAAAACACTTGCACTGCCCCTGGCGCCACTTTGCGCTAGGTGTATGATAGAGCCTTAGCTTACATATGCTATCACATGTTTCTGCTTCTTCTTTACATGTCTTTTGATCAGGAGATTTAGTACTCTTTCAGAGATGTGTCATAGTGCCCCCTAGAGTATAACAGTGAGACATTTCTGTACATTTCCGTCAATGGCAAAGTAATGAGCAATAATGAACCACTGATCATTAATGCAGACAATACTTTTTACACATATCAACCCCAGACCCCCCCCCCCCTCCTTCTATAGAATGCAGAAGTTGAGTGGTATTTGTTACTGATATACTGCATGCTTTCTGCAGCAGATGCAACATTTCCTACAGCAAGATCCCCAACAGTGTAACTGAAGTCGACAAATGGATTGGCAGTAGTCAGATGTTGCTGAAATTAGGTGATGTGCTGTGTTGGGACGCTGTGCTGGGGCTCACCACTGATTCCGCTTGTTAAGGGCATCGTTTAAAACTACCCTGCTGGCTAGAAGTAAGACAAGACCATCAAAGAGTCACACGTAGAGTTTGTGAAGGCTATTTGGAATCACAGTTTGCTTAATTGAGTGGCTTTACATTGATTTTATTTCACATGAAGGTTCCGAATGATCTATGTCACTAAAACACAGAGGAAGTTGGAACTCAAGCACCAGTATTAACTTTATTTTGATGGTCCACTTAGACATTCTATTAACAATAAGTAACTTTGCAACTACATGTCACCAAACTCTCCTTAGAGTATTAGTAGACTGTCTGCTTAATATTTGCTAACACTTTATTTTGATGGTCCACCAACAGACATTCTACTGACTATAATTAACTTTGCAAGTACATCAACTTATTCTACTTAACCAAACCCAAATACCTAATCCTAACCTAACACTCTACTAATACTTTAATGAGAGTTAGTTGATATGTAGTTGCAAAGTAACTTATAGTTAGTAGAATGTCTAAAGTGGACCATCGAAATAAAGTGTAACCAACATATTTAGCAATATGAAGTAATAGCATAATATAGCATAACTATAGGTGTTGTTAGAGGTGATGTTATAGTCAAATCAGTCATAATTAATCAATAGTTCTGTTGGATATAAATGCATAATCAATCAGTGGTGATTATACCAGATTATACCAGAATCAATTAATATTGTGGTTTGAGAAGATGTGAATAAAATAAAAATAAAATGTACATTTATATCACAGTATTTTTCTGTGATATAATTACATCATTATCGGTTTCATGGTATATGACGGTATTTTTTCCCCTATGCATGACCAGGTGTTAATCACATTTTCTACTAATTGAGAGAGGAAATACTGCAGTATATTGACTAGAATGTCATGAATATTGTAGAAAAATGTACAGTTAATACAGGTTTGCAAAGCCCCACAAAATGATGCTGTGGAGAGACAACAAACAATAAAACACAGACCTGCAACACACTCATTACAGACACATGAATATTAAAATATGACCACGGAGAGAAAATTGATGCTACCTTAAGCATTTTAAAAATCTAACCCTATATAACAACAAACTGCCAAAATGAGGGAGAAATGCGGAAGAACATAGGATATATTCAGTACATTTAAGGGCACTACAGTCTTTGAACAAATGACACACGTCAGTTTAACACAGAAAGAAAAAAGCAGTTACATTTTTGCCCATTCTTCTTTGAATTGTCAGTTTATTTATTAACTTACATCATTGTCTTCCATGTAGCAAAATCGTCTCGGTTATGTATGTAACCTTTGTTCCCTGAGAATAGGGAACGAGGCGCTGCGTCAGCTGACGCTACGGGGAACGCCTACAGCGTCACAGGTGTCTGAAATCACAATCGAACCACATCAATCCTATTGACAGGTGACAGCCCATGATGTCATCAAGGTGCGACCAGGAAGTATATAAGGGCACCTTGCCAACATGACACCGCTTCTTCGTCTGAAGGGACTGTTGGCAGGCATGGCAATGAGACGCAGTGTCTCGTTCCCTGTTTTCAGGGAACAAAGGTTACATACGTAACCGAGACGTTCCCTTTCGAAAGGGAACTCGCGCTGCGTCAGCTGACGCTACGGGGAACGATATACCCACGCCGCCATGCCGAGGGGAGTGCATGCCTACTGGCAGTGACAACTGTCAGGACAAGCATATTCAAAAAGCCTGAACCACTTCCCCTCTGGTCGCACAAGGCTGTCAGTGACAGCATTCCCTACGGTCATAGCCCAAGCTATAAGCCCTGTAAGAAACCTTAGTGCGGCTGCACAAGGTCCTAATCGGGCTGCTCAAAGGCCTGGATCCACCAATTCAATAGAAGGGGCTCCTTTAAGGGAATGTGGCTAGGGGGCCCTAAGGCGCCCCAGCCAGCCACTATTCGGGAAGAATTCACTGAATGCCACCAGGGAGACCTAGCTTGGTGCCCCTTTCGAAGAACACTTGGCCGGGCCATCCTTGTCTGTTTGAGAACAGAGCCTCTGGACACTCGCCTCCTGAAGAGGCATCCAACCCAAGATACTGCAAACTGGCAGTGTCCTCCTCAGATCGGATCTCAGAGACGGGCATCCTGGAGAGCAATACTCAGCATAGCGCTTTCAACCCTTGCCAGCGAGGGGAGTAATTTGCTCGATCCTAGGATCTACTGAGCTATTATCAAATAGAAACACTCAGGAGGCCAGACTGGCCTACAAGCTGATCCTATTGGGAGGCCTCACTAGGGGCCTACGACCACCTGATCAGGTCCAGGCAGCTTAGGCTCACAGACGACCCTCCAAGAGAGGGGAGCTTAAAGGGGCTGCCCGGTAGGTAACCATGCTGTAGGCAATCTATGAAAGTCCCTTCCTGCAGGGACCGCATAGCAGCAGCGTCGTCTCGTCGTGCTAGGGTAATGAACACCGCCTTTAGGTCTTGCAACCGGCTAGAAACCGGAGCCTGATAGCGGGTGACCACTAGCTGTCAGCATAAAGCCAGTTGTGTGTTCCCACCCAGGGAACTCGTTCCCCAGGGAGGCCAGAAGGGGCCTCCACCTGGTAACCCGTGTCGACTGCTCGCGTGTCCAACCAGCAGAGCTCGCCCTCAGGGAGGCCAGA
The DNA here is from genome assembly GCA_023566225.1 of Romanogobio albipinnatus. NCBI lineage: Eukaryota > Metazoa > Chordata > Actinopteri > Cypriniformes > Gobionidae > Romanogobio > Romanogobio albipinnatus. Next base: position 31,259,110 of record CM042245.1, on the reverse strand, counting down.
CAGGCCTATCACCTGATAGCATCTCTTGTCGAGCTAGCCCTCGAGGTAGCTGGGAAGAACAGGGACTCGCTCCATCAGGGAGGCCTAGTGAGGCCAACCACCTGCCAGTCGTCGGGCACCACAACTCGGGACCGGGGAACGATCTCAGGGAGGCCCAGCGCCTACCACCTGATAGCAGAATGTGCTACTCGTAGCAATCCATGCTCACCGCCACAGAGACTGGGAACCGGGAACTCGCCCTCAGGGAGGCCAAGTGAGGCCTACTACCTACTAGCAACTCGTGCTAGCCATCCAGTGACTGGAGCCCAGGAACGCCCCCTCAGGGGAGGTCCAATGAGCCTGCTTACCCCACAGCAGGCCCTTAGGGAGGCCTGGTAACGCCTACCACCTACTAGCAGCTTGTGCCAGCCGTCAAAGGACTAATGCCCAGGAATACCCCCTCGGGGAAGACCGGGCAAGGCCTGCTAATCATAGCAGGCTATCAGGGAGGCCTGGTGGGGCCTACCACCTGAGCCAAGATAACCCAAGAACCGGGAGCCTACCCCTCAGGGAGGCTTAGCAGGGCCTATAAACCCTGCCGCAGTTAGAAGAAGGCTGACTGCTGCACCTGGGCTGACGGTGGCTATCTGCTGCTGACGGAGAACTGGACATCCAGTTATCACCTAGGGACTCATCCCCAGGGACTAGTTGACGAGGTTTATGCTGAAGCCGACGTCGATGGAGAAAATCCTCTGGCGCACACTTGTGGGCCGCTGCGTCGAGACTCTCCTGCAAGGAGGCCTGTAGATACCTACTACCTGTCCTGGAGTCTGCTGCCTCCAGACTGCCCAAGCTGGTTACTCATAGTGCATTTCCACTGCACAGTCTCACGGGCAGTGCCTACAAACATGTACCTAATCACATTGCCAATAGCAGTGCACTCAGCGAACAAATGCTTTACAATCCTCTAAAACGAGGGGAGTACAACTTACGTCACCTGCTTCGGGGCGGCCGCCTTACTTTTACATACAGCGGCCTGCCGTCCATGCGAAGGCGTCAGCCATTGGCAATGCTCGGGCCTCAGGGGAGCATCCGACCAAAACCGGCATGCAGAAGGTTGCGATGTTCAGCTCAACCTGAGCCCTAAAGAAGGTGGAGCAGAAGACATAGAGCAAGGGTGAAATATCATACACATATGCAAGCCACCGGCCGTCCCTCCTCCAGGACGAGGCCGGGGGCCGCCAGAAGGTGGCGGCCACACAAGCTCTGGAAGGCGGGTTACAGCAAAATAAAGTCTAGTCGCACACAAGCGAAGGACGCTTAACCCCACCCCACGACCACTGGCAAAGTCGCTATCCCTGCTGCAACACCTAGACTGCATTACTAAATAACCCCAGAACGCAGAGAAGGGGGAGGGCCTTGGCCAGACGACTCTGTAATAAGAGGAGGCTGAATCAAGGATGCAGAAAACAAAGCACTGTTCTTATACTTAAAGACAGGCCCGGGGCAATACCTGCCTTTAAAGGAAACGCCCCCCATCCTTAGCGAAGCCTAGGCCAAGCGGTGCAGCGCTAAGCCTGCACTCGATCTACTACCGGCTCGGGAAAGAGAATTATCACCCCTCATATAAACACCACGAGGCCCCGAAAAAACCCCCCATACAACAGCCCAATAAGGCTGGGCGCAGATCACACTACATCTCATGCATTAGTACTTTATACTTAAAGCCAGAAAATAAACTCGCCCCCGCACACCACAAGCCCTCGAGCAAGAGCGACAAATACAACCACTCACATTAGTGAGAGAATTAACACAGAGAGGCGGTAAACTCTACTAGCCAAAGAATAGCATATATTCGCATATATATATATTTGCAAAGAAGATCGTTCTTAGCTACTCATGGGGATCTGCAGGCCCTGCGAAGTCCAGTGATGTTCCATAATTCCTCAAAAAGCCTCTCAGGAGAGCGAAAATAATGGGGTCCTGGAAAAACATAGTAAAAATGTTTCACCCTTCTCGAGGGGGACTCACCACCAGCTCCTCGCGGCGCTTCAAACCCAGCCATAAAGCTAGCATATCATCCACTGCCATCCTGAGGGAGGGTGCTCTCACTAACCACGCTAGGCGGGCCGTCAGAGGCTGGTGTAACTTCCTTTTCCCGCTCATCACAGGCCTCCACCCGGCCTGGTGTAAGAGGCGCCGGGGAAAAAGGGAATTAAATTTGGAGGAAAGGACAAATTAACGGTCTAGCGCCCCCTCGGAGGCGGAGACTCATCCCAGCAGGGTCCTCCACAGCGCTGGTTCCGGGTCACCTGCCCAGCGTCCTTCCTCCTCCGGGAGCGGGCGTCCCAATTCCTCCACGCCCTACTCCGACCAGGAGGGGGCGCACGGGAAGCGACACTGGCTCGCTGGTCCTGCCGCCGGTCCTCGGGCCGTAACGGACCAGGGCCTCCCTCCTGTCTGGGAACAGCCCCGGATCTCCGCGGAATACAAGATCTAAAAGCTGCCGAGCACACCCTCGCCTCTCTGAACCTCCCCACCACTGCCTCAACAGAGGTGCCAAAGAGCTCAGAGGGCGAGACCGGGGCATCGAGGAGAAACGCAAGGTGGTCTTAAGCGCCTTCGATGGCAGGGTGGTCGATGGCCTCCCAGATGCGAGATAGTTCGCAAGCGTCTCGTCGATTGGTGGCATCGACACGTACCCGGACCCAGCGGATCCCTCGATATCAGCGAAATTCCCTCGCTGATACCGAAAGATCCGAGCCGAATACGGGTTCTTCCATGCCCCCGAGATCTGATCATGAAGATCCGGGAGGAATGGAAGGCTCCCAAGAGCTGCTGGGCTATGATCAGAGAGAAACCGATCGTCAAGACGGCTTGCACGGGCGGGTTCTCTCCCCACACGCCGCCACTGAAGCTGCAGCCTAGCGGTGGCGCGCTCCATCACCTCCAGCAGCTCCTCATACACGGGGCAAGACAGCTGAGAGGGTTCGGCCTCAACCGATTCATCACCACCCTGCTCAGCCATCGCTTGCTCATCCGGAAGAGCACCGGCTGACGAGGAGGAAAGATCCGAATCCTCCCCCGGCAGCCATCCCTCGCGATTTGGCCGATCATCAGAGAGAACTACACCTCTCTCCAGACGATGAGCCAAATCCATCTGAGAGCCCCAAGAATGGAGCCGGCGCACTGCCTCAGCACGGGCAGGACCTCCCTCAGATGCTGGTCCCTCCTCCCTCGAGAAGAGGGCCAAACGAGAGCGGAGCGTCCAGATGGGAAGACGCTCACAGTTAGCACAGGAGGCTACCTCGAGAACCTCCTGTGCGTGCTCTTTGCCCAGACAGAAGACGCACAGAGTATGAGTGTCCTCAGGCGTAAGGTACCTGAGACACGGATCCACGCACTTCCTGAACGTGTGCTTAGACTTCTCTGAGCGCTTCATGATTTCCTGTATCACTGAGTGGTTCACTTTCGACTTAGACAAAACAGTCCCTGAAGACGAAGAAGCGGTGTCATGTTGGCAGGGTGCCCTTATATACTTCCTGGTCGCACCTTGATGACATCATGGGCTGTCGCAGGTCAATAGGATTGATGTGGTTCGATTGTGATTTCAGACACCTGTCACGCTGGAGGCGTTCCCCGTAGCGTCAGCTGACGCAGCGCGAGTTCCCTCGCAATGAAAAGCCATTGTGTCATCACGGTCGTGTACGGTTGTATCAGTGTCATTTGCATACATTTCATTTGAAGAAGACGTGATGAAAATGTGTGCATACACACTGCTGGTTCATGTTTAGAGCACTAGAGTATATATATACCAACAAGCTGTGAAATTTTAAAATGTCACATTTCTCTCTGCTCCCTTTTTCTAGTAAATGGATGAATAACATGTTTTTTTGTTGGTTTTTTTTTGTCTAAATGACTCAGCAATTATAGAGGCATCCGCGTAAGTGACTTCCAGCAATTCAGCATTTCACTTTTTTTAAACACTAAAGCACTCAAGTTATAAATAGAGCTCAGATTCAGCAAATGTCTGCCATTAACATTAGCTTTTAAGATGTTTCTGTATTACAAGGACTGAAGGAACTACGTAAATGCATTGACACTGACACCTTTACCGTCAATAATCACTAGAGCCTTCAGGGTTTGGAAAAAACCCAAATCAATTACAGTTTTACTTCAGCTGTTCATAGTGCGGTTGAATATTTGTCTAATGATGATGCACAAGGAAGTGATCTAATAAGCTTGGGAAAAGAGATGGAGCTTAAAGAAAAGTGAGAGTAATACCATGTTTAAGTAACTAGTATGAGTGACAGATTTTTGCTAACATGCAGTGGTCAAAACTGAAGTCACATTTTCAACGAAAGAGAAGCCTGTGCAACGAACTGTGAATAATTTTTGTGTTTACACAAAATGCATTTACAGTTTTCTCAATTGATTTGGCACATTTCTCCAAAGTTAGATTACTGCTCTCAGAACAATTAACTCTGTGATCTGAACACTTTTCCTAAACAAATACAGATATAAATTACAAATCATATGCATAATTGTCTCAACATTGTGTACACAATTCTCAAATTAGTTCACAACAGTTCACACAGCCGAACCAGGTTTGGAACAACTTAAAAGTGAGTAAATGATGACAGAATTTTTATTTTTGGGTGAACTATTACTTTAATATATTTTTTAATTATTTTTTTTTCTCATTATATATGATAAGAATATATTCTGTGATGCAATTCTTTGGCCAATGTAAATTAGAGGCGTTATATATTAAAGTTCAGTGATTGTAGGACTATACAATAGTAAACATTTGCTGCATGTTTGTGTTTGCATTTATATAACAAAGTTTATATAACAAAACTCCCAATTGGCTTTATGCACAGCTGCACTACTTCCTGAACTTCAGCCAGCTCCTTTGTTTCCTGTCTGCCATTATTGGACAAACTGATTAATCCAGGTGTGCCTGACCTCTGTAGTCACAATAACAATAATCAGACACACCTGGATGAATCAGTTTGTCCAATAATGGCAGACAGGAAACAAAGGAGCTGGCTGAAGTTCAGGAAGTAGTGCAGCTGTGCATAAAGCCAATTGAAGAACTTCATGATAAACATGTATTTTCATTAGTATATTTGTGTTTCTGTAGCTGAATGGTGTAAAATGGTGTAAAATAGAGAACACACTAGTTTTAATGATAGAATTTACTTTTAATAAACACTTTACCAAAAATCAGTGCTTCATTATGCAGTGAAGTTTGGTTAGGGTAAGAGTGTGTTTAGTTGGCAAATTTGATTTAGGGTTTTTGATGGACCCCTTTAGACATTCTGTTGACCATAAGGGTAACACTTAACAATAAGGTTGTATTACTTGATGCATTAGTTAAAATGAACTAACCATGAACAAAACTTCTGTTCAGCATTAGTTAATGTTAACTCACACATATATTAATGCATCTATTCACATTAACAATGCAATTATTTAATGTATTATGTAGGAGCCGTATATTTATTTGTGTATGGTGTTTATACAATTCAATTTAAGTATTATATTTTGCTTTTCTTAAAACATATGTATTTATTTATTTATTTTTATTTTTTATTTAACAATTATTTACGTTGATTTGAGTTTGTGCTCCCTCTGTAGGTAAAATGGTAACCATTAACAGGTGCACAGGTTCAGATGGTTTCCACTGTAGAATTGTTTAACAACAGCCCAAAATCAATGGCTTATTAAATTATGTTGATAAGATACACAACAGCATTTTTACCTTTAGAGTCAGATGGTGAGTTAGAAGTGTTCATCCTTAGAGTGTGTCAACTGCTGCATACAACTAATGTAAATATGTACAGTAAGATAACCTAACAAAAACAGTAAAGCTACTGGCATTGTTCATGGTTAATTAATGTTAAAAAATGCATTAACTAATGTTAACTAATCGTGCTGTTAATGTGAATTGTTGCATTAATATATGTGAGTTAAGATTATGCTGAACAGAGGTGTTGTTCATGGTAACTAATACATTAACAAATTGTGCTGTTAATCCGAATAGATGCATTAATATATGTGTGAGTTAACGTTAACAAAGATTAACTAATGCTGAACAGAAGTTTTGTTCGTTCATGGTTAGTTCATGTTAATTAATGCATTAAATGTGTTATTCATATTTTTTTTTAAACATATTGATTTATTAACTGTAAACTTCAAAGATAAAAGTGCATCATTATGTAATGCTCTCTTTTCTTAGTATGTTTAGGTGAGTGTGTTATAGGTGGCAGTGTATGCTAAAAAATATTGCCATTATCATTGTCGAACAAGCTTATTTTGAGACATATAATTTCACATCCTGATTTCGTGGTGAGAGGATCTGGCCATTCATGTTGGAAATTCAGATTATATGAAGAGTTTTGAAAAAGTGGCTTCGGCACTGGCTGGTGTCGTCACTAGGTTTTCTGGGTCAAATGTGTCATTCAGTTTTTAGCATTGGGCCCTTGGTATGAATAATGAGGGCCATCAGGGGGATTGCTATGATCCCCCTATACTCAGTCGCACCTTTCCCCCGCTACTTACACCCCTGGTATGAGCTGATGCTTGTTAGTTGAAAAAACTGTAAGCCCTGATAGGAACTCAAGCTAAATCAATAACTGTATGCGCATTGCAGTAAAGACAGCAAATGTCAGCGTCATTGTTTCATCTCAAGTGACATCTCTCAATATCAAACAAATTAAGGAAAAGGGAATATATGGTGTGTGTGTGTGTGTGTGTGTGTGTGTGTGTGTGTGTGTGTGTGTGTGTGTGTGTGTGTGTGTGTGTGTGTGTGTGTGTGTGTGTGTGTGTGTGTGTGTGTGTGTGTGTGTGTGTGTGTCACATATTCCCTGTGTGTTTGTGGACACTTTTTGTTATTTCCTGTCCTGTGCCATGTGTTGTAGTCCTTTGTAGTTTTTCATGTTGTATTAGTTCTCCCAGGTGTTTCCCATTTAGCCACTCCCTCTTGTTACCTCGTTAACCTTGTTTCCCTGTGTATTTATACCCCACTGCTTCAGTTGTTGTTGGTCGGTCGTTGCTCCCGCATGTGCTCCTGCAAGTTTTCCTGTTGTTGTTCTACCGCATGTGTTCCTGGCCTTGTGTGTGATTTATGAGGACACAAATTTGTATAATGACATGGGTGTTACACTGGCATTACAACGTAAACGTGGTTTATAATGACATTTCATATGTCCTCATATTTAAAATAGCTTTAAAAACATACTAAACAATGTTTTATTAAAATTGTAAAAATGCAGAATGTTTTCTTTGATGGGTAATTTTAGGGGTAGGGGTAGGTTAGGGGTATAGAATGTACTGTGTGTGCGTGCTTGCGTGCGTGCGTGCGTGCGTGCGCTCTGCACACAGATATTCTGTACGTGCTGATCCCAGAGTCATAGTTCAAGAAAATGCTTTATATTTTTCCCTGAGATTTACTGATTAGGTTAATTGTTTTTCTTTCTTTCTTTTTCTCACCAAAGACAATCATAATTTAGTTTTTCATTTCTACCATCTCTCTGCTTCTGAGAAGTCTTGAAGGGATATCAGACTCATTCCTTCAGAAGGATATGCAGTCTATAATGGGTGCTGCAGAGTCAGGAGCTTCAAAATATTTGAGTCTTGACCACATTTTATTATTATCATTAGTGCGTCTGGTCGTTGGGAATACTATTATCTATCCTGTAATTGGGCAACCCATGGTTCTGAACACCTTATACGTGTCTTAGATCAGTAATGCAATGTAGCATTGACATTAATCAGAATGAATACCTTCTAAACCTAATTACATTAATAATGGCATCTTTCCACAGTTATTGCTTGGTTGATCTTTGCATAATACTCAAGAAAGAAGATGTTTAAAAAGCATTTATAGCTACATTTCAGTAATAGGAGTTGCAGCTAATGAAAGCTGCAGTATGTCTCCATATGACTCAAGCTTTCATAAAAAGATCAAGAAAAATGTCAGCCCTTTAAAGATACATAGAAGAGCAGCTATAAAAGAATGATAATGTAATATATAAATTCAATACCAGTGAAGAACAGAATAACAAGATATAATCTAAACTAGGACAAAAGGCCGAAGCATAAATGCTGATACAGGAATTGCTGACAAAAAGATGATTTTCAAAAGGGCTTCATCTCATCTCTTAGTGTCTTACTATGCTTATAGCAATGTAAGGGGAAGGGTTTTTGCAGTTCATGTTGGGAATTTTCAGATATGGCAGACAAATGCAATCTCTGCAGAAATGAGTGTTAAAGAGAAAGATGGATTTCCCGCTGCTACGCACATAGGACATATCATTATCCGACATCCAGAAGTGTGGAGGAGGGGAAGAATATAAATGAAATGAGAGTTGATGCAAAGAAGAATAAAGAAATAGCTGTTTATCATAGAGAGAGAGAGTTCCGTCTTGAAAGTAGAGGACATTTCCTGTCTTTTTAACATAGATCATGTTTATTCTAGAGATTTTTGTTTCAAAGTGTTTATGCTATTTTATGGTTTGAGGGAAATGTAAATCAGCAGAAGGAAGGAAACTTACAAAACCCTAAATTTGCGTTTCACACAGCTCGCTTGCAGAAAGCAATTAACAGAGGAAATAAATAAATAACATTGATGTTTTTTCAAAGTACAAGTTTCAGAGTTCTAATTGGCTCTATTTATTTTAATTTTCATGTGTACTGAAAAGGTAAACACCTTTCAAATTTTAATGCAATCTGAAAGAAAAAACATGGGAGAAATTATTTCTTAACTCTTTCCCCGCCAGCGTTTTTGTCCATTTTCACAATAATTTTATGGCCCCCAGAATGTTTTGTTTTATGCATATCTGAACATGCAATGTATCAAAAGAAAGAACAGACCCTCTGCTTAAAAAAAAAAAAAAAGATTTTTCATAGCTTCATGCACAAAGTTTATGAACACTTGAATCTGGGTCATAAAAAAAGTTAAATTTGGAGCAAAAAGCTGAGAAAACCTTTTTGCCAAAGACTACGACCGGATTCAGAATGATGATCAAAACATAGATGGAGTAGTTCCCTTTCGTTCAGTCACTACGACGTACGTTAGTGACTAACGAATGGGAGTTTCGCTTAGAAGCCAATTACCTTCGAGAATTTAACAGCGCCCAATGGCAGTGCCAATGCCATGGGCATGCGGAATTTGCATGCGTAACTCCGCCCCACCTTGTGGGTATATAAGGAAGTACGCTGGCAACATCGCATTATGTTTCTGCTTTGGAGCCAAGAGCATCTCTTCACTCCTACAAGCCTGAATTCTGAAGTCCTCTCGTCAGTCTTCGAGACGAACGGCTCTCCAGAGTGTTGGTGTGACGGCGCGTTCCAGCGATCTCGCATTGCCTGTCTGCTGATCTGTGCAGTGATCTGCAACAGCTGTGTGTGTTTTCCCTGGGCGCTTCGGCACTCTGCAGAGCTTTCCTCTCACAAAAAGAGCTTGCACGTGGCACGTCTTTTTCAAGACGGTTCGCCCGTGCACTTCCAGGTGCGATCGATCTCCGTTGCTGTCTATGGGCAACATTCACTGCTCGACGTGTTTGGGCTTCAGCACGTTCGGGCAGTGATTGTGGATGTGTCATGTTCCCACTGCGGGAACGTGACCATCGCGATGTCACGGTCGAGACTCAGTGATCTCCGTGAGGAGAGAGAGTCCCCTCTGCCACACCCCAATCTACCGTCTCTGAGAGAGATGGTACTTTGGCTGGTGGCCAGGGTGACCGGAGGGCGGTGCCGTGGTATTAAGAACCCTGACGATCATTCCTCGGGCCACTCCCCCCTCTCGCACATCGCTTCCCGCGAGTGCTGGACTGAAGGGGCGGGACCGTCTCTGACGCCCCGTTCGTTTCGTTCACACTCAAGATAGCAGCGAGATATCGATCGCCGCATCTCAAGGTGGGCTAGAGTCCTTTGGGGATGACGATTAGGCTGCACTCCACCTTCGGGCGTGTCAGCGCTGCTGGATCCGACCTAGAATAGACAGCCATGTTATCTCGGGCAGCCGCGAGCCTCGGGCTGGTGTGGAACTCCGCCCTGTCACAAGCTCTCGTGGTTGCGCGATTGGTTTTGGGGGCGGCACCTGACAGCTGTTTGGCCCCGCCCCCAATGCCTTTCGCTCCCGAGATGCATGAGGAGATCACGCAGTCCTGGAAGTTCCTGTGCTTCCCGTGACCGCTCAGTGGCCTCCTCCGCCTTCTCTGCCCTTCACGCGGCCAAGGGTACACTGGGGTCCCCCCACTTTGAACACTCTGTTGCGCACTACGGTGTCCACGGAGGGTTTTACATGGCGTGGCTATCCTAACCACCCCCCCCCCCCCCCCCCCCCAAGCCTGTGGGCTCGTCTAGAGCTACGGGGCAGGCCGCCGCCCCTTTGCACATGCACGAGGGTGGAGCCGACCCAGGGCTCTTCAATGAGTTGCGTGCCGCCACTGGTCCCACCCCCCGGGCGGTGAAGGTGGCCACACGCTCCCTGGGTCGGGCGATGTCCACTGCTGTGGTCCGGGAGAAACACCTGGCCTTACCTGGTGATGTGGAGGACGTTGAGCGGGCCCGCCTCCTCAACTCGCCCATATCCCAGGCTGGCCTCTTTGGCGGCACGGCTGAGAACTGGTTCAGTCCGCTTGCCGCCGAGGGCGCCCTCCCTCCTCCCGCCCGGCCAGCAGCAGCCTTCACATGGGCCGCGATGTGGAGGTGGTTGCAGGATGACGCCCAGTCCGCTCCTCAGCCTGACTAAACGCCAGGCTGGAGGTGGACAACTCAGACATGGGTTCCAGTTCTTTCCAGGGGATGGTAGCAGGGCCTCTCCTTCCCCCGGTGGAGGGCCAGGGGAAAATCCTTCCGCTGCTGGCCCCCAGGCTAGCAGCGCTTGGAAAGAACTCATGTTCCTGTCTCTGAGGACCCAGAGACCGGTGATGGCAGTGTGCGCCGCCTCCGGGCCGCGCCGCTCTCGTCCCTCTCTCTCGCCAGCCTCCTCTCAGAGCAGACCCCAGTGGAACATGCGTCCTTCCCTGGTCTCCTCTGTCAGGACGCAGCTGCTGACTGTGCCCCCACACCGGGACGCTACGCCTCCCATGTCTGGGCCAGTCACGCTGCCTCGCTGCCCCACCCGGGGTACGTATGTGGTTCAAGTGATCCTGCTGGTCAGTTCCTGGGAGCCTGGCTACAGCTTCCGGGAGTGTCCACTGGGTTGCGAAGACCATCAGGCTTGGCTATGCGATTCGGTTCACGCAGGCTCCTCCCCGCTCTGGGGAGGCCGCCCGCTATGATGGGGCCTATACCCCAGTCATGCGTGCGGAGGTTGTCACCCTACTGGCGAAGGGTGCGATCGAGCGTGTCCCTCCTGCCGAAGTGAAGTCTGGCTTCTCAGCCCTTGTTTCATTGTACCCTAGGAAACCGGTGGGTTATGGCCAATCCTGGATATGCCCGTCTTGAACCGATTCCTTCACAGGCCTCCGTTCAGGATGTCGGTAGCGAACGCCTCCTTGGACGTGTTCGTCCGGTAGATTGGTTGCAGCGATTGACCTGAAGGACGCTTACTTTCATGTCTCCTTCCTCGACGCGGACCGTTCCTACGGTTTGCTTCGAGGGGTGGACATTCAGTACGCAGTCCCCCCATTTGGGCAGCTCTGTCCCCTCGTGACTCTACGTAGTCTATCGAGGCAGCCCTTGCGCCACTCAGGCAGCATGGGGTTCGCATTCTGAACTACTTCGATGACTGGCTCATACTGGGTCACTCTCGTAAGCAGGTCTGCGGACACAGAGTCCAAGTGCTCCGGCACTTAGCCCGTCTGGACCTTTGGGTCGACTGGGAGACGAGCGACTCTGCCCCGTGCAGAGGATCTCTTTTCTCAGTGTGGTTTCCAACTCGGTCGCAGGTGTGTGCTGCTTACCAGCGAGCGTGCATGCAGTCTCGGCTGACTTGCCTTCGTTAATGCGAGAGCAAGAGTGCGGTCCCACTGAAGTTTTTTCAGAGGCTCCTGGGGCATATGGCATCTGCAGCCGCGTTAGCGCCACTGGCATTGCTTCATATGAGACCGTTTCAGCTTTGGCTTCGCGATCGATTCCACGCTCTGGGTTCAAATGACTCGGGCCTGCTTACAGACTCTCACCCCGTGGTCGAGCCTCAGTTTTCTACGGACCGGAGTGTCCTTAGAATGAGTTTCCAGGCATGTTGTTGTATCAACAGATGCCTCCTCCACGGGCTGGGGTGCCATGTGCAATGGACAAGCAGCCGCGGGCTCCTAGGACCCCAGCGCCTTCTGCATGTCAATTGCCTCGAGTTGCTGGCAGTACGGTTCGCCCTGCACCGCTTCCGAGCGTTGCTGAAGGGTCAACATGTACTAGTCCGGTCAGACAACACGGCCAGTAGCGTACATCAACCACCAGGGCGGTCTACGCTCCCGCCGTATGTCTCAACTCGCCCGCCATCTCGTGTTATGGAGTCGGAAGCATCCCTTCATGCTGTCCACATCCGCGTGGGAAAACTGAACCGTGCAGCCGTCGAGCTCTCACGGTTTCAGCCACTTCCTGGAGAATGGAGACTCCATCCCCAGACGGTCCAGCTAATATGGGAACGGTTCGGCGACGCACAGGTAGACCTGTTTGCCTCCCAGGACTCTTCCCATTGCTCCCTGTATTATTCCCTGACCAAGGGCATGCTCGGCACGGATGCACTGGCGCACAGCTGGCCGTGGGGCCGTCCTCCCCACGGGTATGCATTTTGGCATATCCTCACTGGAATATGCTTCCCAGTGTACCTTGGTATTCCTGTGATAACTGGGAGTCCTTCGTCCATACTAGTCTTACGACAGGGTACTCACACTTACGTAGGGCACTGGAAGACGTACGTCGTAATGACTGAACGAAAGGGAACGTCTATGGTTACGTATGTAACCCTCGTTCCCTGAGGAGGGAACGGAGACGTACGTTCCTTTGCCACATCAGCTGTGCTGCTGGAACGCGGAGTTCAGTCTTGGCTCCTGCAGCAGTAACATAATGCGATTTTGTTGCCAGTGTACTACCTTATATACCCACGAGGTGGGGCGGAGTTACGCATGCAAATTCCGCATGCCCATGGCATTGGCACTGCCATTGGGCGCTGTTAAATTCTCGAAGGTAATTGGCTTCTAAGCGAAACTCCCATCCGTTAGTCACTAACGTACGTCTCCGTTCCCTCCTCAGGGAACGAGGGTTACATACATAACCACGATCTTGTCCATCAGCACCCCTGATGTTTGCAAAATCCTATAGCTCGTCCTGGATCGACATTTCCTTCAGTAACATTAGGCAGTTTTATACTATTTAAAGGTGCAGTGTGAAAATTTTAGCGGCATCTAGCGGTGAGGTTTATGAATTGCAATCACCCACCACTCACCCCTCCATTTCGAAGCACATAGAGAAGCTACGGTGGCCGATACAGGGCAAAAATGTCATCTGAGACAGCAGAGAGTAGCTAGCACTCTATAGAGCAGTTTGTCCGTTTAGGCATGATAGAAACATGATAGCGCAAAATGGCGATTTCACTGTAAGGGGACCCGCGGTGTATGTAGATAGAAATGGCTCATTCTAAGGTAATAAAAACATAACGGTTCATTATGTAAGGTCTTTTTACTTCACTGAAAACATAGTTATGTATATTATATTGCATTTCTGTGAATAGATCCTCATAAATACTACACACTGCACCTTTAATGTTGATGATTGTGGTTTTTACATATGCATATGATTACATGTGATATTGCTTGTTTATGCATATTCTTCGTATGCGTTTTGAGCAGGAGATTCTGTACTCTTTCAGAAGATGTGTCATAGTGCCCCTTAACACTGTATAAGAGTGATGTGTCATAGTGCCCCTTAACACCGTATATATTTTTATGTACACTGTTTTTATATTCACTAAAAAACGGAAAGCCGGAAAATTCTGTCAATGGCGGGGAAAGAGTTTAAAAAGTTGTGTAACCCACCTAACAGAATGTATGGCTTTATGAACAGAAGAGCAGACAAATTATGAAATATCAGGAAGTTGTTTTACTCGTCACCTTTAAGAAGTCTCATCTAGACAGCAAACACACTGGCAAATGGATTTTTTACATAATCCAACTCACACACTCTGCCATCTTTAGGCTAAAGGTTGTATAAATTCCATGAAAACACAAACATCTTGTTAAGCTTGATGTTGTTTAACCTTTGACCAACCACACACACACACACATTTGGTGCGGTAGTACAACTGTGTATCTTAAGATTCTCCATTAGCCTGACTGTGACCTGTGCGTTAAGTTAATTAACCTTGTTCTATCTCAGCATGCTGACTCTGGGTCAGTTTAAATCACAGCTCTGACTCAATGCCAATCAGAACTCTCAGGTCTGGAGCAGGAAGCAGATTCCCTGTAGACCAGCTTCACATATAGACAGGTTAATCTGAGGGCTGCACAGAGAGGCAGAAGGTGACAAAGGGCCCTAACTGAAGCTTGGAAATGCTTTGAAGTTTCTATCTATCTATCTATCTATCTATCTATCTATCTATCTATCTATCTATCTATCTATCTATCTATCTATCTATCTATCTATCTATCTATCTATCTATCTATCTATCTATCTATCTATCTATCTATCTATCTATCTATCTATCATCTATCTATCTATCTATCTATCTATCTATCTATCTATCTATCTATCTATCTATCTATCTATCTATCTATCTATCTATCTATCTATCTATCTATCTATCTATCTATCTATCTATCTATCTATCTGTCTGTCTGTCTGTCTGTCTGTCTGTCTGTCTGTCTGTCTGTCTGTCTGTCTGTCTGTCTGTCTGTCTGTCTGTCTGTCTGTCTGTCTGTCTACACTGTAAAAAAAAGAAAAGTTGACATAACTTAAAATTGTGAGGCAACTTGCTGCACAGAGTTTTTGAGTTTACTCAACTTTTACACAAAGTAATTCACTCAACTCAATTAACTGAGTAGGTCACATGTCTCCCAATTTAAGATCTTTTGTTCAGCTGAATGAGGTTTTATAGTTTTTTTTTTTATGGCACCATCATGGTGATTAGTGTTTTCTTTAGTTGGGCAGTTAGACCACTTTGTAATGTTAGTGTTTCTCTGTCTGCTGAATGAGAATATAATCATCATGTAGTGGTTTATTTCAAAGATTTTATGACCGAGGTTAATATGAGCAATATACTATTAACTAGATGTATTGTGATTCTAGAAAAGATCTAGCATGGTTTTAATCAGAAAAAGCTGAATAAGGTTTAAAACCGATTATACATTAAGCACTTCTCAACAATGGTGACATGCTTCATGCAGCAATGCATTCTGGGAGCCATGAAGGAGTTTTGCATGATGCACCCAGAATGCATTGTTAACTTGTTGCAACTTATATGCTTGTTAAATTGTAATCTTGATCTATCTATCTATCTATCTATCTATCTATCTATCTATCTATCTATCTATCTATCTATCTATCTATCTATCTATCTATCTATCTATCTATCTATCTATCTATCTATCTATCTATCTATCTATCTATCTATCTATCTATCTATCTATCTATCTATCTATCTATCTATCTATCTATCTATCTATCTATCTATCTATCTATCTATCTATCTATCTATCTATCTATCTATCTATCTAGTCTAATTTATGTTTACCTACCTGACGTTGCTGAAGTTGCTTCGCACTACAATCAAATTTTCATCTTTAGCACACATTGACGTAGAAAGTTAAGGTTAAAAATTAATTGTTTCTCATAGACAAACTGTTCCATAGTGAGGAAAAAGTAAAAACTGTCTTCTCTAGAGTTACTAAAGAAATTTCAACAATTTGTCATTTTGACATTTTAATATGAAATCAAATATTTCTCATAAATTTCAAATTATTCGAGCTATGCTGCCCACATTACATTACTCATATTGCATGTCTACAATTGTCTCATCTGACTCTATTTTTTAATTTAGAAATTGCAAGATAATTATGTATAAAAGTTGATACCTATACAAAGCATAACTGAGAACCCCATTAAAAAAGCAACATGATTATGCCAGAAAGCTGACTGCTATGGTAATTTTTTGAACCCCTCTTCTATCTCTGGTTATGTCTTGCAGGTCAACTGGCAGCAGGCACCTGCGAGATTGTCACTTTAGACAGAGACAGCAGTCAACCACGCAGGACGATTGCCAGACAGACGGCCCGCTGTGCATGTAAGAAAGGACAGATTGCTGGGACAACGAGAGCCAGGCCGGCCTGTGTGGATGGTAAGATCATATTTGGGGATTTATCAATCAAAACAATGTCCTACCCTTAAACATTTTTTTTAGTCAAACCTCTAATAGCTCAAGTTCAAGTTTATTTCGAGAATACATGGCCTCTCAGCCCAGTTCCACAGAATCACAATAGCATGACAGATGCTATTTTGTTCATTCCATGGTATATATATACAGTGTCAATCTCCATGCATACTCCGAATCACAAACATGTGACACATCAATACAAACATCACCAACAAGAGCGATATCCGCATACAAAGAACAAGGAACTGCTTCTCATCTTCTATCACAGAGGTATTCAAAGTTAACTTGCAATAGTTACAGATTCTCTCTGCCACTGGTATTTTACTCCATCTGTTTCTATAGCTAAACGATGACCTGAGTATCTAAACAGGAACAATGATCATACCAGCTGTATGTTATATACAGATGCAATGTAGCTCTCTTGTACCATCAAGGAATTGCATTGTGATTTTCTACCTACTTCATATAACTGAAAAAGAATGTTATAACATTTTCTTGGGTAACGACGATTTGACATGGACACTAATTTTATCTAATGCATAATGACAATGGTAGGCTATAATTGCTGCCAGATATTCTCTTATTTATTATAATCTTATATAAGATCAGATGATTGTGTAATGAATGTTTCTAATAAGTCTCTAGTAAAATACCAAGAGCATGAATGCAATGCCACCCCACTGCAGATGAAACAGCCTCAGATATAAAGGCAGTGGACAAAACTGCCTTAGACATAAAAGAATTGGATGACGGCATTAGACAAAACTTAAGAAATGTGTCATTCATTACCCGTCCAGGGGTGCGTTTCCCATACAACAACGTAACTCGCTGCTGAACAACCATAGTGCGATGCATCGTTAAAGAAATCTACTAGCTAGTCACGACTGTTTCCAGAAATGTATTGTCGCAAATTGGACGTTCAACCACGTTGGTTAATGATGTCACGCACGTGGTGGAGTAAAACCTTCTTATGATGAATCCATTTGAGCAGTACTAGAGCAGTATGCACATGCACACTCTTCACAAATAGTGTGGTAAATCTATTGACAAACTAAAAGACGTAAATTACATTTGTATGTATTCGAAATAAAAGATATAGATTACTAAATGTCAGCTTGCTTATTTTGCTCAAGATAAGGATTTATTAAGTCCACATGTCGTGCAAACAAGAAACTATGCTTCTAACCACAGGTAGTTGTTCCAACGTCGAGAGTAGTCGTTCCAACCACTCAAGTTTGCGATGCTGTTTGTGAATGTTCAAACTATGGTTTCGGGAAACACCAACTCGTTGAACTATGTTGATAATGATGGAACTTGCAACCATAGTTTGCTAACAATGCTTTTGGGAAATGCACCCCAGGGTGTTTCCCTGCCTGCAACAGGAAATGCTGGGATAAACTAGCCTCCCTGTGGCCATACATAGGACAAGTAGTGTAGGATATGGATGAAAGAAGTTTAATTTAAAATTATGCTTTTACAGAGGTTACAACAAAAAGGCTCTGCAAAATACGGTATGCTGCTATAATCACCACAAGTGCCTAAAATGTGTCATAAAAAAAACACATATATATATATATATATATATATATATATATATATATATATATATATATATATATATATATATATATATATATATATATATATATATATATATATATATGTATATATATATATATATATATGTGTATATATATATATATATATATATATATATATATATATATATGTATATATATATATATATATATATATATATATATATATATGTATATATATATATATGTATATATATGTATATATATATATATATATATATTATAGCAGTGCATTTTGTGGCACCTTTTTCTTGTAAACTGTGTAAAAGCATCCTTTTGAATGAAATTCGTTGTGAATTACATATTTTTGAGATTTCGTCTGATGCCATTTAATCTGATGGCCTTATGTCTGCGCTCTGTGGGTGTTTTGTCTGATTTCTTTATGTCTGAAGCTGTTTCGGCAAATGCCTAATTGTAGAAGATCTGACACCTGACATTTTTGACCTGACAAAAGACCTGAAGCCTTTTATACGGTCTAAAGAAGTCTTATTATGTACACTGTACATGTGGCTTGTTGAGAAGACGTGCTATCACTTTTCAAAGAGATACGTTATATGATTTTCAATGAAAGGAACAAAAAAACAGAAGTTCATAGCATCCAAGTCAAGTGCGCTTTTATGTTGTAGTGCTATATATTGTTTCGAAGCAGCTGTACAGTATGTATATGTGCCTTGCAAGTTTGATATTGTTCCAGATATAAGTGCCCAGAACCAGGACACAGTCCACCAGAGGGAAAGAGAAAGGAGAGAGAAGAGAAAAGAGAGAGGTAGAAAAGAGACAAATGAAATTTCAATCAGATTAATCAGCTGGAGTCCTCAAGGTCTCAGCACAATTGTCATATGTGATGAGACATGCTGTGTCCTTCAGTCTGTGGAGGTCAATCCACCCACAGGATAATCCACAGAGCACAGACCCAAAATGCTTTACTCCTAGCGTTGGAAATTGAGGACAATTTCTTAAGGTTTATAATGTGAGTATTTGACAACAACTTTCTGTGCAAAGGGAACCCTGTCCAATTCACACTCGGCATGAGCATTCACATTTGTGCGTGTGTGTGTGTTCATGTTTTTCTGTCCCGGTGGGGACTTGATGCAACCTGAATGCACACAGACTCATGGGGACTCGTGTCACCGTGGCTCTTAAATTAAGGTCCCCATGAGGATACAAGCTTATCATTCATACAGAATTAGTTTTTTTTTTTGGTGAAATTTAAAAATGGTGAAAGTTGTCTGTGATTGTTAGGTTTAGGGGTAGGTTTAGTGTAAGGGGATAGTCCTGGTAAACTCTACATTATGGGGACAAAATGTCTCTACAAAGATGGTAATGAGGACATTTTTGGTCCCCATGAGGAAAACAGCTTATAAATCAGACTAAATTATGTTATGATGTTTATGTGATAAAAATGCATACAGTTCCCTTTCAGTTGGTCACGTTTGACGTTACGTCGACGTCACCAACGTATTGGAATCACTTCAGGGAGTCCCCAGTATGTCAGTGATATCGACGTAACGTCTCTATTCCCTCCTTCAGGGAACGAGGGTTACATACGTAACCGATATGTTTTCTGTGATGGGTAGGTTTAGGAGTAGGGTTATTGTAAGGGGATAGAATATACAGTTTTTACACTATAAAAATCATGATGACTATGGAATGTCCTATAAAACATGAAAACACAACAGTTATGTATATTTATCTCATAAAAAAATATATGTCTCTATATTTAATTGATTTTACTAGCCTTCTCTCCTATTTAAAACATGTTACAGTTTTTCTCAGTCGCTTTGGTACATTTCTCGAATCATCCTCAACATTTGCAAAACAGTAAGTGCATTTCTCAAAACAATTCGTACAAATAGCAAAACACCATGGATTACCTGCAAAAGTCAGTCTCTTGCTCAAAATCCTTAGTTCATCTCTCAAATGTAAATATCTGTGTCAATGAACATGTCAGTGCCATCAGAAATACATGTCAATAGACAGTCAAATTGCTTAGTCATGTTGTCAATATAACAGCGTACTTTGGAGGGATGATCTGATATAAACTATGGCTAAAGTGACCAACCATGACCAACGCATGACCCTGAAGTGTCTGCAGAGACCGTGTCAATTAGACTCCCCCTGAAATTACCTCGTCGACACGGCATCCTCAATAAACCCGTCTCCGGCATGATGACTCCGATTGTTAGAATATTACATTTACATTTAGTCATTTAGCAGACGCTTTTATCCAAAGCGACTTACAAATGAGAGCAATAGAAGCAACTAGAACAGTCAAGGGCAACAGTATGTAAGTGCTGTAACAAGTCTCAGTTAATCTAGCACAGAACACACAGGACAGAACTTTAAAAAAAAAAAAAAATTTTATATATACATTTAAAATTTAAAAATTTTATATATAAATTTTGGCCCACTCCTCCACACAGATCTTCTCTAGATCAGTCAGGTTTCTGGCCTGTCGCTGAGAAACACGGAGTTTGAGCTCCCTCCAAAGATTCTCTATTGGGTTTAGGTCTGGAGACTGGCTAGGCCACGCCAGAACCTTGATATGCTTCTTACATAGCCACTCCTTGGTTATAATCATGTTGGAAGACCCAGCCTCGACCCATCTTCAATGCTCTAACTGAGGGAAGGAGGTTGTTCCCCAAAATCTTGCAATACATGGCCCTGGTCATCCTCTCCTTAATACAGTGCAGTCGCCCTGTCCCATGTGCAGAAAAACACCCCCAAAGCATGATGCTACTCATGCTTGGTACTCATCATTCTTCTTCCTCCAAACACGTTTAGTGGAATTATGACCAAAAAGTTATATTTTGGTCTCATCTGACCACATGACTTTCTCCCATGACTCCTCTGGATCATCCAAATGGTCATTGGCAAACTTAAGACGGGCCTTGACATGTGCTGGTTTAAGCAGAGGAACCTTCCGTGCCATGCATGATTTCAAACCATGACGTCTTAGTGTATTACCAACAGTAACCTTGGAAACGGTGATCCCAGCTCTTTTTAGGTCATTGATCAGCTCCTCCCGTATAGTTCTGGGCTGATTTCTTACCTTTCTTAGGATCATTGAGACCCCATGAGGTGAGATCTTGCATGGAGCCCCAGTCCGAGGGAGATTGTCAGTCATGTTTAGCTTCTTCCATTTTCTAATGATTGCTCCAACAGTGGACCTTTTTTCACCAAGCTGCTTGGCAATTTCCACGTAGCCCTTTCCAGCCTTGAGGTGTACAATTTTGTCTCTAGTGTCTTTGGACAGCTCTTTGGTATTGGCCATGTTAGTAGTTGGATTCTTACTGATTGTATGGGGTGGACAGGTGTTTTTATGCAGCTAACGACCTCAAACAGGTGCATCTAATTTAGGATAATAAATGGAGTGGAGGTGGACATTTTAAAGGCAGACTAACAGGTCTTTGAGGGTCAGAATTCTAGCTGATAGACATGTGTTCAAATACTTATTTACAGCTGTATCATACAAATAAATAGTTAAAAAATCATATATATTTTTTTTTAGATTATGTCTCTCACAGTGGACATGCACCTACGATGACAATTTTAGACCCCTCCATGATTTCCAAGTGGGATAACTCGCAAAATAGCAGGGTGTTCAAATACTTATTTTCCTCACTGTATATATATATATATATATATATATATATATATATATATATATATATATATATATATATATATATATATATATATATATATATATATATATATATATAAACATCTTTTTTTTTTTTTTTTTGACTGTTCTACTGAAGATTTTAAAGCATAGAGCTCGGGGATATTTATAAAATCCACTGTATTGTGAATGCACCGCATTGACTGTAATCTATAATAGCAAAATTGGAAATAAACTGTCAAACCTCGCTAGTCA
This sequence comes from Romanogobio albipinnatus, assembly GCA_023566225.1. NCBI lineage: Eukaryota > Metazoa > Chordata > Actinopteri > Cypriniformes > Gobionidae > Romanogobio > Romanogobio albipinnatus. The sequence continues at coordinate 31,237,329 of CM042245.1, read as the reverse complement.
CTAAGCATTCAAACTCTACAAGCTCTTCTGGAGAGTGAATATGTTAATGTAGTGTTGTTAATGTTAATTTTAGTGTTATTTTTTTTATTTTATTTTTTTAAGATTGCTTATCAGTAAGTAATGTGGTTTTGGATGGCTTTTTAGAAATTACGAACTGAACAGTGAACAGCTCTCCAAACAGACGTGCAGCACAAACATTAGCATAGAAATTACAAGATTTGCATGGAAGTATTAATTTTAAAAGACTCCTGCCACCCACTACCATTCACTTACACTTCTGTTTAAAAGTAGTTTTTTTAGCATGAATATATGCAATTTCAGCAGTCAGATTGTGTTGAGTGATGGATGCGAATGAATGCATATTTGTATGAAAAAGGCTAACAGGGCTATGAACTAAGACAAGGTGAGTAGTTGAATAATGTAAATGTTTTACATTGTAATGGTCCTGTGAGGAATTTTCTAAAGACTAACGAAAGTATGAAAAATGAGCAGTGAATATCACATAAAAGACGTGGTGTGGTTGAAAGGTGGGAGAAAAAAACTTTTTTTGACACCCCATTAAATCAAGAGACAAGTGAAGGCATTGCCACAAATTAATTATTAAAAGTTATTTTAAGGGCTATGATCTTTTTTTCCGAATGTATGTATTACAATAACTTGATGAAAATATCACAGTACAATTAGGTAGAATACTACTGAATTATTTTGTTATAAGTGCATTATTATCTCTTTACTATACCAGCCCAGTCCTGTCCAACCTTTAATGTTAAAGGTTTGTTGCTGTATTAGGGAATTCATGTATATTCTACAAAAGCACATTAAAGCACATCTTTGTATTTTGTAGATTTGTGCAATTAAATCCACCTTGTGTTGTAGAGAAATAATCTGAATGTGCTGGAGCTGTGGGGTAGTGGGCAGTTTCTAGCAAACGAGTGTGAAAAAGGAAGGTACTTATAGATGTATGGCAGCACTGGCCAAATAATTTCCTCCTTAATAAATGCTGTTACCCCCACAGTATCTAAACCCCTCATCTTCACGTTATAGCAAACCAGGCCATTCCCATGATAAAGTACTACCAGGTGTACAGAGGCTAACAAGCTGTTTACATCAATTGTTATTGATGTTCCATTAAGTACCATTTCATTTGTTTCTTTCTTGTAATTAATCATTAACTGCTGTTTTTTCCCCACTTGTAGTTTTAGCGTACCGCCAGCATGGTGCTTAGACCTTACCTGTACTTTGATGACTGAAGCAAAAAACTATAAAGACAATGCAATAATTTGTAGGCAACTGTGTTATGTGATAAAAAGAGCTGAGGGACTTAAAGCTACACTGTGTAACTTTTTTAGTTTATTCTTAGCTAAAAACACTTAGTTCTTTCAAAAATATATGTGCTCATTAATGTATATTTACTTCTTTCAAGTAATAAAGTATTCTCGTAAGTTTATAATATGCCATTGAAAGTACATACGGGTAAGGGGTTCGAATGGGGGTCGCCATGTTGCCCCTCCATCTTGAAAGTACATTAGCCAAAGATGGACATACCCGTAAATTCAAGCTTCGCCTTTCGCGTTTTAACACTCGGTGGCACAATGTCGAATGTGAAGAGGGGGATTGCTGGATTGAACTGGAAGCCATGTTAATTTTGGACTAAATCGGCCACCGTAGGAGTTAAAACGAAATCGGAATTGGAAGGAACAGAAACTAATATTTACTGGATGGTCATATACCCTTTCACCGCTAGATGGGGGAAAATATCACACAGTGTAGCTTTAATGCTGTTTTTCCAATTAAGTATAATTAATATAGTTATATAGCCCACACCCAAAATGAAATAGACAGGTTTCATTTATTTAATGGAATTGTAAAATGCTTGATTCTAACTGATTAAGAAATTCAGTTATTAAATAATTTGATGTTGACTGGCTGTTACAATCGCCTAGACAGCAGGAAATCAGGAAGCGGACTTCAAACAAAGATAGGTATTTAATTAACACTGGTTACATAAACAACATTAAGAACAGACAAGGAGTGCAGGGAGTGAGTACAATATAAAGGAGTGCTAATGACAAGACGACCAGGTGCAGGGAATCCAGGGAGAGCGGGAGATATAATGAGGATGTGCAAACAGGTGTGAGGCAGGGAGGATTCTGGGGAATGGAGTCCGGGACAGGAGAGGATTGTGACACTGGCATGGCTAGGAAGTAATAACAATTCTACTGTATAAGCATCTCACTTAAATTATTAAATTATCAAACATTTCCTGATAATTTACTCATCCCCATCCCCATCTAATCCAAGAGTCTTTCTTTCTTCAGTCGAAAAGAAATTACTTTTTTTGAGGAAAACATTCCAGGTTTTTTCTCCACATAATGTATTTCAATGGCAACCAATGGGATGAAGGTCCAAATCAATGCAGTTTCAAAGGGCTTCAGAAGCTCTGCACAATCCCAGCCAAGGAATAGTGTCTTATCTAGAAAAAACATCTGTCATTTTCAAAAATAAAATAAAAATGTATATACTTTTGAACCTAAAATGCGCAACTTCTGTGCTGTTCTTCTTTACAATGTATGACATCATCACGTTGGAAAGGTCACACACGTGACATACAGGAAAGTACCGTCCCAGTGTTAAAATGAATGTGCAAAGACTAAATCAAATGCCCTTTACAAAAATAAAGGTAAAACAACGGTGTCAGACAATTTTAAAGTTGTAGGAGAACATGAGATGTAGTTTTTGGGCACTGGGTCAGTACTTCCACGTACGTCATGGACGTGACCTTTCTGCCGTGATGATGTCATACGCCATGAAGAAGAACAACACAGAAGTTGCGTATTTGAGGTTAAAAAGCCCTTCGAAGTGCTTTGAAACTGCATTGATTTGGACCATCAACCATTTGGTTACCATTGAAGTCCATTATATGGAGAAAGTAAATTATCAGGAAATTTTCATTTTGAAGTGAACTAATCCTTGTTTCTCAACGGGGGCGTTCAAAGCACAACGGGGGGCGTTGGCAGCAAGATTTCTGAAAGGGGGTCGTTCAGGTGTTCCTTGGGGGCCTTCATGAGTTTACAACAAAAATCCAGGCTTACTTTACTACATTACTTGCAAAATAATTGCCTACAACATTATAAAATCTGCCAGTTTAATGCGACATGTAAACTATGAATAATTTTTTTTTGCCATGACTTAAGCCTCAATCCGGTGTAGAGCTTAGATCGGGCTCAAAAAATTAAGCCCAACCTTACCCGAGCTCGAGGCCCGGCCCTGCCCGGCACGGCCCGACACATTAACTGTAATTATGAGCCCGAGCCGGGTTAAAACCCGACCATTTTTTAATACTTGGGCGTTCTGACGAGAACGAGCATAATGAGCGAAGCGGACCGGTGTGACACTCAGCTCAATAATCCACTCAATGCAGGCGCGCACTCATGAAACACCGGTAAAATGATGTTTGCTCAAATCAAGCTCAGACATGACATTTATCTGTACTGTTAGACTAATAATACATTAAAAATTGTTAATTATATATATATATATATATATATATATATATATATATATATATATATATATATATATATATATATATATATATATTTAAAATATATATATATATTTAAAAATATAATGTTATTGTTTAAATATATAGGCTATATATATATATATAGCCAACAATATTTTCTTGGCACAGATATAATATATATATATATATATATTTAAAAAATATAATGTTATTTTTTAATTTCATCTGATTATGATAAGTGCAAAGATGCGAGTGGGTCAGAAAGGATTTTGGTGATTATATTTTGTTTAATATTAAGTTTTGTTTTGTAGAAAGCCTTTCTATAAAGTGGATTTCGTTTTGTATAAATTGTATCTTAATTTTAATCAAGGTTTCGTCAGCCAATTGCCCGGATTTAATAAATAAGAATCAAATAGACTTGCAGTCATGACGAAGGCGCGGGAGCGATCACTTTCATTGCACATGAACTGGAGCGTGTCTCATAAATAAACCCAAACTCAGCTTACCTCACAAACATGATAAATATGTGTAAAGCTTGAAACTTCCACTTTTAAACGAAACAATTCGAAACAAAAATAAATAGGCTAGTTAAGCAAAGCGCAGTGCTCATGCAAGCAGCTCATGATGGCGTCTCAGCGGTCCTGCGCTCCATCACTGCATGTGCTGTGAGTTTAATGCACATTTTAGTCTAATCCTGACTTCTGCTTTGTACACATTTGTTTCTTAGTTGTAGTATTAGTTCTTACTTTGCTAAAAATATATATTATTCCTGATTATGGCATAGCTTTCTGCCCTCCCATTTAGTCTAATAAAGTAATGATTAAAAAAATCACAAACGCTTGATCAAGGGCCCGGCCCGACCCGGCCTGTGTGGCTGTGCACATTATACTTTCACTTTAGAATTAGAGTCAATTTGGGAGTGAATTGCTTGAAAGGTGTGTTCAATATTGTTCGTAATGAAAAACACAAAAAACAAGCTCGGTGACAAGATCGCTAAAGTGCTTTTAGCTTTATACCAAATCTTCCGCCGTTTCAGCTCCTCACTCTTGTGATAAATTAATTCTGATTCCTGCTGCTGGTCTGTGCTCAGTTCAGTTTTTAATAGTAACGTCTGTTCCCTTTCGTTCAGTCACTACGACGTACGTTAGTGACTAACGAATGGGGGTTTCGCCTAGAGGCCTATCATCTTCGAGCATAGAGAAAACGCCCAAGGTCGTGCCAATGCCATGGGGCATGCGGAATTTGCATACGTAACTCCGCCTCACCGCGTGAGTATATAAGGAAGTACGTGGCAATACAGCATTATGTTTCTGCTTTCGGAGCCAAGAGTACCTACCTCTTCACTCCTCACAAGCCTTCTGAGACGCTGTCAGCTTCTTCGAGACGAGCAGCTTTCCAGTCGGTGTTGGTGTGACGGCGCGTTCCAGTGATCACATACTTCCTGCCTGCTGATCTGCGCAGTGGTCTGCTAGACAGCTGGTGTGTGTTTCCCAGGGCGCTTCGGCATCGACTGCGAGGTTTCCTCTCACAAAAAGAGCTTGCGCGTGGCACGTCTTTTTCAAGACGGTTCGCCCGTGCACTTCCGGGTGCGATCGATCTCTGTTGCTGTCTATGGGCACAGTCACTGCTCGACGTGTTTGGGCTTCAGCACGTTCGGGCAGTGATTGTGGATGTGTCATGTTCCCACTGCGGGAACGTGACCATCGCGATGTCGCGGTCGATACTCAGTGATCTCCGCGAGGAGAGAGAGTCCCCTCTGCCACACCCCAATCTACCGTCTCTGAGAGAGGTGGTACTTTGGCTGGTGGCCAGGGTGACCTGAGGGCGGTGCTGTGGGAAACCCCGACGATCATTCCTCGGGCCACGCCTCCCTCTCGCACATCGCTTCCCACGAGTGCTGGACTGAAACAGCGGCCCGTCTCTGACGCCTCGTTCGTTTCGTTCACACTCCAGATAGCAATGAGATGTCGATCGCCGCATCCCAAGGTGGGCTAGATCCTTTGGGGATGACGATTAGGTTGTGCTCCACCTCCGGGTGTGTCAGCACTGCCTGATCTGACCTAGAGTTGATAGCCATGTTATCTCGGGCAGCCGCGAGCCTTGCGCTGGTGTGGAACTCCGCCCAGTCGCGTGTGCTCGTGGTTCCGCGATCGGTTTTTGGGGGCGGCACCCAACAGCTGTTGGGCCCCGCCCCCAATGCCTTTCGCTCCCGAGGTGCATGAGGAGATCACGCGGTCGTGGAAGTCCCCGTGCTTCCCGTGACCGTTTGGTGACCTCCTCCGCCTTCTCTGCCCTTGATGGGGCCGCGGCCTAGGGTACACTGGGCCCCCCCCCCCCACTGTTGAACACTCTGTTGCGCACTACGGTGTCCACAGAGGGCTTTGACGTGGTGTGGCTGTCCTAAGCACCCTCCCTAAGCCTGTGGGCTCGTCTACTTCGGTGGCGTGGTCCTGCAGCGCTACGGGGCAGGCTGCCGCCCCTTTGCACATGCACAAGGGTGGAGCCGACCCAGGGCTCTTCCATGAGCTGCGTGCCGCCACTGATCCCGCCCTCTGGGTGGTGAAGGTGGCTACACGCTCCCTCGGTCGGGCGATGTCCACAGCTGTGGTCCGGGAGAATTTCTTGGCCTTACTTGCTGATATGGGGGGGTTGACTGAGCCGTCTCCTCAACTTGCCCATATCCCAGGCTGGCCTCTTCGGTGGCGCGGTTGAGAACTGCGCCCAACGGTTCTTGGCCGCCACAGAGCAGACTGAGGCTGTTACACGTACTGCCCCGGCGGCTAGCTGCTGCACCCAGCCGCCGGCTCAGTCGCCTCAGTCCGCTCGCCGCCGAGGGCGCTCTCCCTCCTCCCGTCCGGCCCCAGCAGCAGCCTTTTCCGGGCCGTGCCGTGGAGGTGGTTGCAGGATGTCGCCCAGTCCGCTCCCCAGCCTGGTTAAAACGCCGGGCTGGAGGCGGACAACCCAGAGATGAGTCCCAGTTCTTTCCAGGGGATGGTAGCAGGGCCTCTCCTTCCCCCGGTGGAGGGCCGGGGGAAAATCCTTTTGCTGCTGGCCCCCGGGCTGGCAGCACTTGGAAAGAACTGGTGTCCCATCTCTGAGGTCACAGAGACCGGTGATGGCAGTGTGTGCCGCCCCCCGGGCCGCGCCGCTCTCGTCCCTCTCTGTCGCCAGCCTCCTCTCAGAGCAGACCCCAGTGGAACGTGCGTCCTTCCCTGGTCTCCTCTGTCAGGACGCAGCCGTTAGCCGTGGGTCGCGAAGGCCATCAGGCTCGGCTATGCGATTCAGTTCGCGCAGGCTCCTCCCCGCTCTGGGGAGTTCGCTGTACCGTGATCGGGGCCAACGCCCCCGTCACACGTGCGGAGGTTGCCACCCTACTGGCGAAGGGTGCAATTGAGCCTGTCCCTCCAGCCGAAATGAAGTCGGGCTTCCTTAGCCCTTACTTCATTGTACCCTAGGAAACCGGTGGGTTACGGCCAGTCCTGGACCTGCCCGTCCTGAACCGATCCCTTCACAGGCTTCCGTTCAGGATGTCGGTAGTGAACGCCTCCTCGGACGCGTTCGTCCGGTAGATTGGTTGCAGCGATCGACCTGAAGGACGCTTACTTTCATGTCTCCTTCCTCGATGCGGACCGTTCCTACGGTTTGCCTCGAGGGGCGGACATTCAGTACGCAGTCCCCCCATTCGGGCAGCTCTGTCCCCTCGTGACTCTATGGAGTCTATCGAGGCAGCCCTTGCGCCACTCAGGTGGCACGGGGTTCGCATCCTGAACTACTTCGATGACTGGCTCATACTGGGTCACTCTCTTAAGCAGGTCTGCGGACACAGAGTCCAAGTGCTCCGGCACTTAGCCTGTCTGGGCCTTCAGGTCGACTGGGAGAAGAGCGACTCTGCCCCGTGCAGAGGATCTCTTTTCTCAGTATGGTTTCCCACTCGGTCGCACAGGTGCGTGCTGCTTACCAACGTGCGCGCACGCAGTCTCTGCTGACTTGCCTCCGTCAAATCGAGGACAAGAGTGCGGTTCCACTGAACTTTTCAGAGGCTCCTGGGGCATATGGCATCTGCAGCGGCGGTGACGCCGTTCGGATTGCTTCATATGAGACCGCTTCAGCATTGGCTTCGCGATCGAGTCCTGAGGTGGGCATGGCAGTCTGGCACGCTCCGGGTACAAGTGACTCGGGCCTGCCTTCAGACACTCACCCCGTGGTCGAACCTCTGTTTTCTACAGGCCAGTGTGCCCTTAGAACGAGTTTCCAGGCATGTTGTCGTATCGACGAATGCCTCTACCATGGGTTGAGGTGCCATGTGCAATGGACAAGCAGCCGCTGGCTCCTGGGTTCAGGACCCCAGCGCCTTCTGCATGTCAATTGCCTCGAGTTACCGGCAGTACGGTTCGCCCTGCACCGCCTCCGGGCGTTGCTGAGGGGTCAACATGTGCTTGTCAGGACAGACAACACGGCCGTGGTAGCGTACATCAACCACCAGGGCGGTCTACGCTCCCGCCGTATGTCTCAACTCGCCCGCCACCTCGTTTTATGGAGTCAGAAGCGCCTGAGGTCCCTTCGTGCTGTCCATATTCCAGGAGCCCTGAACCGTGCAGCCGACGAGCTCACGGTTTCAGCCACTCCCGGGAGAATGGTGACTCCATCCCCTGACGGCCAGCTGATTGGGAACAGTTTGGGACGCGCAGGTAGACCTGTTTGCCTCCCATGACTCTTCCCACTGCAGCCTGTTCTTTTCCCTGACCGAGGGCACGCTCGGCACGGAAGCACTGGCGCACAGCTGGCCGCGGGGCCTACACAAATATGCGTTCCCCCCAGTGAGCCTACTCGCACAGCTCCTGTGCAGGATCAGGGAGGACAAGGAGCAGGTCCTTTGGTCGCCCCATACTGGCACGGCCGGACCTGGTTCCCCGAACTCTTACTCCTTGCGACAGCCCTCCCTGGTTTTACCTCTGAGACACTCAGAGACGAGGCACCCTATGGCACCCGCGTCCAGATCTTGGAGCCTCCACGTGTGGCTCCTGGATGGGACGCGGCAGGTTTGAGTGGCCTGCCACCTCCGGTGGTCGCCACCATCACTTCCGCTAGGGCAGAGTCCTCTCGGCTTGCCTATGCGTTGAGGTGGAACCTCTTCGTCACCTGGTGCTCTTCCCGCCAAGAAGACCCCTGAAAATGCCCGATCGGGTCTGTGCTATCGTTCCTCCAAGAGGGGGTTGGAGCGAAGGCTGTCTCCCTCCACCTTAAAGTTTATGTGGCCGCAATATCTGCCTACCACGATCTCTTGGGGGACAAAAAGGTAAGTCAGCACGACCTGATCATCAGGTTCCTGAGGGGGGCGAGGAGACTGAATCCTCCTCGCTCTCCTCTCGTTCCCTCTTGGGACCTCGCAGTAGTCCTAAGTGCTCTGCAGAGGCCTCCCTTTGAGCCTTTGCGGTCGGTTGATATTAAGTTCTGTCGATGTAGACAGCTCTGCTGACCGCATTGGCCTCTCTTAAGAGGGTCGGGGACCTGCAGGCATTTTCGGTTGACGAAATTGGCATTGGCATTGCTCTGTCCAGTACGCGCCCTTCGCGCCTATGTAGACAGCACGCAGTGTTTCAGGACCTCAGACCAGCTCTTTGTCTGTTATGGTGGAGAGCGGAAGGGAAGAGCTCTCTCAAAGCAAAGGCTGTCTCACTGGATAGTGGACACCATTGTTTTGGCTTACCAGCAGCAAGGTCGACCATGTCCCCTTGGGGTTAGGGCACACTCCACTCGGAGTGTGGCCTCCTCTTGGGCTTTAGCGCATGGCGCCTCGCTAACAGACATCTGCAGAGCTGCAGGCTGAGCGACACCTAACACATTCGCCAGATTCTACAATCTCCGAGTGGAGCCTGTGTCCAGTTATGTACTCGCCCCCCCGGGGGGCCGGTAATGGGCCAGGCTCAGGTGTCATCGCTTGCTCGCCATTCCACTCCACGGACTGGATATGTGCGATATTTCCTCAGGTGAGTTTCCCCGAGAGCCCTGAGTTCCTCCAGCACCGCTTACGCCGATACCTGTGTGTCTGCCCTCTCTCGAGCCCAGACCCTCGTGTCCGGCCAGGTGCCCCGTGTGCATGGTTCCCCTCCGGCGACCCCCACACGAGTATTTCCACCGTTAGCCTCCCTTGCGAGCAGGTGTCTTTCCCTTGGCAAGTCCCTGCCACCCCTAGGGTTAAAAATTCCACCTGCGGCTGGTACCCTAGAGTTTTCCATATGCAGCCCTTTGCGGGTCATATGTGTACTCTTAAGTCCTCCCTACGGGCAGGCATATTTGCATTCCCTCACTGGGATATGCTTCCCAGTGTACCTTGGTATTCCTGTGTTAAGCGTGAGTCCTTCGTCCGTATTAGTCTTACGACAGGGAACTCACACTTACGCAGGGCACTGGAAGACAGCTGAGTGGCGAGATTATATTGAACCCCCATTCGTTAGTCACTAACGTACGTCGTAGTGACTGAACGAAAGGGAACGTCTCGGTTACGGATGTAACCCTCGTTCCCTGAGGAGGGAACGGAGACGTACGTTCAGTTGCCACTTCAGCTGTGCTACCTGGAACACAGGAGTTCAGTCTTGGCTCCTCAAGCAGGTAACATAATGCTGTATTGCCACGTACTTCCTTATATACTCACGCGGTGAGGCGGAGTTACGTATGCAAATTCCGCATGCCCCATGGCATTGGCACGCCATTGAGCGTTTTCTCTATGCTCGAAGATGATAGGCTTCTAGGCGAAACCCCCATTCGTTAGTCACTAACGTACGTCTCCGTTCCCTCCTCAGGGAACGAGGGTTACATCCGTAACCGAGACGTTCTCTAACTGAAATATTTGTAGCACGCGGTAAGGAACTGTTGTTTATGATATATCATACAGCTATATCTATAACGAAAAAACATTTACAAGTCTTGACATCATATCCGGGAGATAAGTCAGTAAATACGAGTAAAATCACAGGCTTTGCTTATCCCGTGAATGCATCCCGTGCATAATTTCTAATTTCTAAATCACACAAGGTCCCAAGATAATACTAATCCTGTGCGAATAGGGCTATAGTTCACCAAGTAATTTACTGGTCAGGCATTATTGTTAACTCGCAAGACTGTAAGAAGAAAATGACAATTTGACTGTAATCACATTTAGGTAATGTATTAATTCCACCTTCACATCTGAGCGCAAAACGCTGCTTGGATGGTTTCAAGATAGTTAAAAATAATTCATAATACCATAATAATTTAACGGTTCATGTATGTTTATTCTTGTTAGAAGCTTTTGTTTTTATTTTACTGATTATGAACACAAATTAATCATGACTAAAAAAAAGTTAGTTTTAATTGTAGGCTATTAATTAGGCTATAGCCTACCATTGATGAAAACAAGCTGATACCAAGGTATTTAGGCCTATAATTATAACATTTATTCATGAAAAATCATGATTATATTATTTTTTTTATCGAAAGTAACATTAATAATTAGAGCCCTGTGAAATCCTTTTTTTTTTTTCGTTTTAATTTTTCTGGATTCCGTTTTTTTGGACTTTTTTTGGACATTTTAATGGTTAAATTATTATTATTATTATTATTATTATTATTATTATTATTATTATTGTAATTAAAAAGCATGTCTAATTAATTGAAATAATGAAACCAATTACAGCTTTAGGGCCCTATGAAATACGTTTTCCCCCATCCAATTCAGTTAAAAATTTTTTTTTTTTTTTTTTACCAAATTCTGTTTTCAAATCAAATGAAGAAATAAAATATTACTTTAATTTAACTTTTAATCATAAGAAATTAAACAAACTGTTTTGTCAAACAACATGCTGCACTGAACTTTATTGATCAAATTAAAACATGGAAGAAAACGTGATTATTCCTTAAATTAAGTTTTAATAATATTGTATTATTATTAGTGTTATTATTACATTGAGACTTATCTAAATTCTACTGTACAACATTAATATATATATATATATATATATATATATATATATATATATATATATATATATATATATATATATATATATATATATATATATATATATATATATATATATATATATATATATATATATATGCTACTCCTCGCTGATTGGATGTCAAATTTGTAACCATTGTGACATTTTTAACAAACAGAATAATACTGCATCACAAATTCAATATAGCCTACATTTTAGCTAATGTATTTTAACTTTTACTAGTATTTTGAAAGACTAAAACATGTGCTTTATCATGACATGAACCATTATTGGTTTTTACATTAAGTCAACTGTCACTTTACTTTGAGGCCCTGGTGAGGTGCATGGCCCTGTGCGGTCACACACTTGGCACAGCCCCTGCGCCGGTACTGTGTGGAGGTACTCCGCAGCGCTCCGTAGCACACTCACAACAGAAGCGACGCGGTTGCAACGCGCATGCAGTGCGCTTTTCCAGGCGCGCCTAGCTCGCGGCTGGGGCGCAACTACCCAGTGCCAGAGGGGTATGCAGCAACAATTTTGCCGCCCCAAAAGAAATATATATATATAACTATTATTAACAATGTTAACAAAGGCCTCCCTGGTGGTATTCGGGGAAGTTTCCCGAATAGTGACTGACTGGGGCACCCTCGGGTCCCCTAGCCACATTCCCTAAAAGGAACCCCTTCTGTTGAATTGGTTGGTTCCAGGCCTTTGAGCAGCCTGGGTAGGACCTTGTGTGGATGCACTAATGTTCCTAACAAGGCTTATAGCTTGGGCTATGACCGTAGAGAGTGCTGTCACTGACAGCCCAATGTGACCAGAGAGGGAGTGGTTCAGGCATTTCACTGGAATTTGCAGACGCAGCGTCTCATTCCCTGTTCTCAGGGAACCAATGTTACATACGTAACCGAGACGGTTTTCATCCTCTCGTAGAGTTCTAGCAACCTGGTCTCACAGAATTCCGTGAAATGAACACGGGCCCCTTAACTCAAAATCTGTGGCAGTTTCACGGAATCGCCAAAAATTCTGTGATGGGTCCACAGAAGTGATTCCTATGTAAGTCAATGACAGTAAAAAGTAGACATGATTTTATAAATATTTATAGGCTACTTTTATATTTTGGAGCAACTAACTCCACTCCTACCCTAAACCTACCCACTCTCAACAATATAAAACACATAACAGGCAAATACAAGTACAGTCACAGGTATTTATTGTAAAAACTGACCAAAAACAGTATAAAAGTATTAACTCATGTTGCATTCCAAGTCTTCTGAAGTCACAATGTCTTCATGTTGTCAAAATGATCCCGCCGCTCTGTGAACACACTCATTCATATCTCATTCAAATAATACACACGACTCTTTAGCATGACGCAACCTGTCACGAGACACATGAGAGCCAATGGCATTTTACAATCAAAGCCGACGTAATGACGAAATTGGTCATGAGACATACGACAGCCAATGCTGTTAAAGCTGACCTAATGTTTCTTCCGGCGGTAAAATTTGAAATGTGTTTATAATCTTTGGCGGATGGACTCAACGCTGCTGATCGCTTTTGGGGATTTTCTTCACACAAATCAATCGTTTGTCCTCGGAACACTTGTAATATTTGTACTTTTTGAATAAATTGTGCCTGCAGTCGTATCTGCCTGTTATATCCTGTTTTGTATAATACACAAATGGGTAGGTTTAGGGAAGGGATTGGGTTACGTGTTCAAAACGTGTCTGAATACTGTAAATTAAAAAAAGAAAATAATTGTAAATAAAATTATGCTGGCTGATTAAATCGAGAATCACACTCCATGTCATAATGGCAAAATCATAGTTTCATGATGATAACCATGACCAACGCATCTGTATACTGTCATTGACTTACATAGGCATCATTTCCGTGGACCCATCACGGAATTTTCGGCGATTCCGTGAAACTGCCACAGATTTTGAGTTAAGGGGCTCGTGTTCATTTCACGGAATTCTGTGAGATCAGGTTGGTTCTAGAGTACTTCCACTGCACTTTCCTCCTTTTTGATATGTACTCAAGTGATGATGACAGTCCGCTGGCCCACAGGGACTTGTTCTACCTCCAATGTACACCTATAAACACTTGGCTGATGGTCCTGCTGACGTGCTTCTGTTGCTATTTGTACACGTGAAGAGTGAGTCTGTAATTGGACTGGAGAGTTCCTGTCTCTGGCACACCTTTACAGTAAAGGGCCATGGGTTGTTTGGAACTACACTGGTCCTAAGAGAGTAGAAGGTAGTGGAGCTACAGTATGGCAAAAGTGGACTTCTCATTGCACTTGGTGCTGTGAAAGCAGCAACAGTGTTTTTCTTCTGGCTGACAGCCTCTAATTGTCCTTTCCTTTCATGGAATCTGCAATTTTCTGTACCTCCAGCTTCTCATGCGTTATTTACTACTGAGCGTGGATTTGAAAGCAATGTTTGTGCATGTTGCAATCATCTGAAGCCCATTCGGCTGAAAGAGACTCTTACATCAAGTCTTTAAAAAAGAGAATGGTTATCCATTTGGTGCTTTAAGATCCCTTATGAAAAAGAAATACACTATAATATACTTTTAAAAAGAGTAAGATAAGTGCGAACTGAATGTAATGTTTTCAGATACTTAATTGCAAAAAGATAAGTGTGAAGTGAATGTAATGTTTTCAATACTTAATTGCTTACTTGATTACAATTACTACCATCATTAATATTAATGAGCTTGTTTTCAGGGTCGTAAGATAATAACAATGTGCAACTTGGTCACAGCCTTGAAAGTCATATTTTCCTTTTTTTTTACAAGGCAGTCTGTTTTACTGGTAATTTTCTCTAGCTATTTAATGTATCTTGGGGGGAAATCTACACAGTAAGAATTTATGAAGCATTTAATTCTGAAATTATTGCAAATTTGCAAGTAAAAATTACAGTTCCCTTTCAGTCGGTCACGTTCGACGTACGTCGGAACTGACCGACGAATTGGGATCTATTTTCAGAGACCAATCTACTTTGAGTGTATAGAAACGATCCAATAAACATTGGCATGCGGTTCACGCACCGCCCCGCAGCGCGGGTATAAAACACGGAAGTGAACAACGCATACCGCTTTCAACTTCGGAGCCGATAGTTTTGCTGCTTACCTCGCTGTTTCTGCAGAGAGTGTTCAAGAGAACGAGTCTGGAGAGTGCTTTTCCTTGTGTTGGCGTGACGGCGCGAGTCAGCGAGTGGCAGCAAAAGAGTTCCTGTGTTGGTTCGCTGGGCGTTTTCCTTTGAGTGCTCACCCGCGGGCTTGCACTATCAGAGTGCTTCAGCACTAAAAGAGCAGTTTTCCATTCTTAAAAGAGCATACACGGTTTGACCCTGCGTCTATTTCAAGATGTCACTCAAACCGTGTGTTTCTGGATGCCGTCATTTTCTGTCCCCAGTTGACTGTCATGATCGTTGTCTCATGTGTTTGGGCGTTCAGCACGCTGAGGCAGCGTCCGTGAATGACTCATGTTCCCACTGCGGGAACATGAACATCGCAGTGCTTAGATCTAGGCTCGAATACCTCCGAAGGGGTGGAGTCTTTGGTGGAGATCTGAGGGTGATGGTCAGGGCTTCCCCGACCGGCCAAAAACCCCTTGGGCCCCTCCCACCCTCTGCTGCGCCGGTGGAGCTTCCGGAGGAGCGCGCTGGTCCTTTCCATGGGGGGCCAGCCGTTTCCTTTGGGGCTCTGGCTGAGGACATGATTTCACTGGCTGCATCGGAGGATGAGCTAATGGGCTCTGGAGATGACGACCCAGCTGCGTGGCCCCCTTCGGGTGTGGTAGCGTTGTCCGAGCCGGATTCAGAGCTTACGGCTATGTTCTCCCAGGCCGCCGCGAGTGTCGGGCTCGAGTGGAACCCTCCACCGTATCCCGAACCCTCGCGGTTGGATGATTGGTATCTCTGGGCGGCCCGTGCTGGTTCTCAGCGCCCTGCCCCAGTGCCATTCTTCCCGGAGGTGCCTCAGGAGCTCACAAAGTCGTGGTCGGTGCCCTAAAGATCGACTGACTCCTCCATCCTCACTACCCTTGACTGTGGTGCGGCTAAGGGCTACGTGGGGATACCTCCGGTCGAGCGCGCCGTGGTGATGCAACTGTGTCCCAGGGCCGCGGTTGATTGGCGGAATGCCCCGCGTCTCCCCTCCCGGGCGTGTAAGTTCTCGTCCGGGTTACTGGGCAAGTCTTTTACGCCGCCTGAGGGGAAGCAGCATCATCGCCGCATGCCATTGTGCTCCTGCAGGTCTACCAGGCCAAAGTGTTCAAGGAGATGCACGAGGGTAGTGCCGACCCAGGGATCATGCAGGAACTGCGGACAGCGACAGACCTCGCCCTCCGGGTGACGAAAGTCGCTGCCCGCTCCCTGGGTCGGGCGATGTCCACTATGGTAATAATAATAATAATAATAATTTATTACATTTATATAGTGCTTTTCAAGGTACTCAAAGCGCTTTACATAGAAGGGGGGAATCTCCTCAACCACCACCAATGTGCAGCATCCACCTGGATGATGCGACGGCAGCCATTTTGCACCAGTACGCCCACCACACACCAGCTGATTGGTGGAGAGGAGACTGAGGGATGATGCCAATCGTATATATATATGGGGATGATTAGGAGGCCATGATGGACAGGGGCCAATGGGCAAATTTGGCCAGGCATCCTGGGATTTTTAATGACCACAGATAGTCAGGACCTCGGTTTAACATCTCATCCGAAGGACGGTGCTTGTTACAGTATAGTGTCCCCATCACTACACTGGGGTGTTAGGACCCACACCGACCACAGGGTGAGCACCCCCTGCTGGCCTCACTAACACCTCTACCAGCAGCAACCTAGTTTTCCCAGTTGGTCTCCCATCCAGGTACTGACCAGGCTCAGCCCTGCTTAGCTTCAGTGGGAAACCAGTCTTGGGCTACAGGGTGATATGGTGGTCCAGGAGCGCCACCTGTGGCTGAACCTGGCTGATATGCGCGAAACCGACAAGGTGCGGTTCTTCAATGCCCCTGTCAGCCAGGCCGGCCTTTTCGGTGACGCCATCGACGAAAGCTTTGCCCAACAGTTCTCGGTAGCCCAGAAGCAGACGGAGGCGATCAAGAACATCCTGCCCTGACAGACCGCTGCTGCCTTCACCCCTCCGCCAGGTGCAGCGCCTCCTCCTGCTCGTCGCCTAGGGTGCCCTCCTGTGTCTGCCTCCGCCCCTGCTAAACCCAAGCAGCAGCCTCCACCCGGGAAGCAGGGCGCCAGACGCAAGGGGATCGCCCAACCCGCTGAGACGGGCAGCCCAGGACGGATGGATCTGCTCGGAGGGAGATGGTGTCCGGACCAGACGGAGGAGGACCAGGGGGCCAAAATCAATGCAACATCTCTGCCACTAGCTCTTCGGAGCTCAGTGGTACCCACATTGTCAATAAAAGAGCAGTTTCCTATGTCCCTGGGCCCCAAGAGGGCCAAGATCGTTGTGCGCGACGCCCCCGGGCCTTCCCCTCTTCTCGCCAGGGGGAAGTGTGGGCTAGAGGACGCCCCCAAGCCTTCTTTCCCTCACACTGTCCCACCTCGGAATGTTCAGACCTGTGTTCAGAGTCTGTGGTGCCGTTGGTCCTGCTTGCTCAGTCTCTGGGAGCCTGGCTACGCGATTCAATTCGTGCACCGGCCCCCCGAAATACAAGGGCATCCTGTTCACCTCAGTGCGGAGCAGCGATGCCCATTTATTACAGGCGTAGATCGATGTCCTACTGGCGAAGGGTCGAGCCGGTTCCTCCAGCCGATATCTGTTCTACAGCCCCTACTTCATTGTACCCAAGAAAGGGGGTGGATTACGGCCAATCTTGGATCTGTGCATTTTGAATCGGGCCCTGCACAGACTTCCGTTCAAAATGTTAACACAGAAACGCATCTTCGAATGCATCCGTCCCCAAGATTGGTTTGCAGCGATCGACCTGAAGGACACGTACTTTCATGTCTCTATCCTTCCTCGGCACAGACCATTCCTGCGCTTTGCGTTCGAGGGGAAGGCATATCAGTACAAAGTCTT
The DNA here is from genome assembly GCA_023566225.1 of Romanogobio albipinnatus. Lineage (NCBI taxonomy): Eukaryota > Metazoa > Chordata > Actinopteri > Cypriniformes > Gobionidae > Romanogobio > Romanogobio albipinnatus. The sequence goes on along the minus strand of CM042245.1, from coordinate 31,219,771 downwards.
GCCCTTTGGGCTGTCCCTGTCGCCCTGCTTCTTCACGAAAGTCACGGAGGCAGCCATTGTTCCACTCCGAGAACGCGGCGTTCGCATCCTCAACTATCTCGACGACTGGCTTATACTCGCCTAGTCTCGAGAGCAGTTGTGCAAACACAGGGACCTGGTGCTCCGTCACCTCAGCCTGTTGGGCCTTCGGGTCAACCGAGAGAAGAGCAAACTCTGTCCCACGCAGATGATCTCTTATCTCGGTATGGAGTTGGATTCGGTCAACCGGACTGCACGCCTCACAGAGGAACGAGTCCAGTCAGTGTTGAACTGCTTGAATACGTTCAAGCGCAGGACGGCGGTCCCACCTAAATTTTTTCAGTATTCTGGGGCATATGGCATTTGCAGCCGTGGTAACGCCGCTCGGATTGTTTCATATGAGACCGCTTCAACGCTGGCTACACAACCAAGTCCCGAGGTGGGCATGGCAGAGCGGCCAGTATCGGGACCCAGTTGCCCCATACTGTAGCCAAACTTTCAACCCTTGGTCCGACCCCTCGTTCTTATGGGCCGGAGTGCCCTTAAGACAGGTGTCCAGGCATGTTGTGGTATTCACGGATGCCTCAGCCACGGGTTGGGGGGCCACGTACAACGGGCATGCAGTCTCGGGTCTGTGGACCGGGCCCCGGCTGCATTGGCATATCAATTGCCTGGAGTTAATGGCAGTACGTCTCGTGCTAAGTCGCTTCAAGAAGCCCAAACACGTACTGGTCCGCATGGACAGCACTGCGGTCGTTGCATACATCAACCGTCAGGGTGGTCTGCGCATCTGAGGTCGCTTCGTTTCATTCACATCCCTGGTGCGCTGAACCATACAGCCGACAAGCAACTCCATCCCCGGTCTTTCCAGCTGATATGGGACCTCTTCGGAGCCGCGCGGGTGGACCTGTTTGCCACTCCGGACTTTGCCAATCCCATTGCCAGTGGTACTATTCCCTGAACGGGGGTACCCTCGGCACAGATGCACTGGCGCACAGCTGGCCCCGGGACCTACGCAAATATGCGTTTCCCCCAGTGAGCCTTCTAGCACAGACTCTGTGCAAGGTCAGGGAGGACGAGGAGCAGGTCTTGCTAGTTGCGCCCTACTGGTCCAACCGGACCTGGTTCGCCGAACTCACACTCCTCGCAACAGCCCCACCCTGGCCGATTCCCCTGAGGAAGGACCTTCTTTCTCAGGGAGGAGGCACTCTATGGCACCCGCGGGGGTTCTAGGTGGCCTGCCACAAGCAGTGGTAGACACCATCACTTCGGCTAGAGCCCCCTCTACGAGGCGCCTCTATGCTTTGAAGTGGAACCTGTTCGTTGAGTGGTGTTCTTCTCACCGCGAAGACCCCCGGAAGTGTTCGATTAATGTTGTGCTTTCTTTCCTACAAGATGGGTTGGAGCAAAGGCTGTCTCCCTCCACCCTGAAAGTGTACGTCGCAGCAATAGCGGCGTATCATGATGTAGTTTGAAGGTAAATCCTTAGGGAAGCACGACTTAATCGTCAGGTTCCTCAGAGGTGCAAGGAGACTAAATCCTCCTCGTTCTATCTCACTACTCACTTGGGACTTAGCCCTGGTGCTCAGAGCACTTCAGGGCCCTCCTTTTGTAACTCTCACGTCATCCTGAGACCCCGGCCCGGATACGTGCCCAAGGTTCCTACCACTCTCTTGGTGTCAGACATTGCGGCCGTCTGACGCCAGGCCTGCACCCGTATGCTTGTGGAACGTGTGTGTAGGCTGGGTTCCATATGTGTTGGTTCCCTCACGGCGACCCCATATGTGTATTTTCCACGGTACCCGCTACCCTACTCGGCTAGCTCCGTGTCTTTCCCTTGACAAAGCCTGCTCTGTCGTCTCTGGTGGTGTTCTTTCCCCCCTGGAACCAGGTTGGAACCACCCCAGAGACTGCCATATGTTGTTACTACCCAGATAGGTTAGTCCGTATGAGTATTTTCCACCTCTCCTCCTCCAGTCAAGTCAAGTCAAGTCAACTTTATTTATATAGCGCTTTTAACAATGTAGATTGTTTCAAAGCAGCTTTACAGTGTTAAACAGCAAAATAATGCAGCCTAATTTTATTCAGCTGTATAGCCATTTGATGTCATCAGTTCATTTCAATTTCCATACGGTGACAGTGTGGGCTTTAGATCAATAATTAGATCAGTAATAATTTGTGTTAAAATTTAACATGTAAATTTAGTTTACATGGTTAAATTAGTTTATTAATTAGATTTATTTCGATGTTTAGTTGAAAAATTTTAGTGTCCCCAACTGAGCACGCCAAGCCAGAGGCAACAGTGGCAAGGAAACCAAAACCCCATCAGGTGACCTAATGGAGAAAAATAAACCTTGGGAGAAACCAGGCTCAGTCGGGGTGCCAGTTCTCCTCTGGCCAATTTACAAACAACGTATTATTATTATTATTCTGGCTGCTTTACAGGTCAGAGGTCATAATAGATCGGAATATTCAAAGGACCGGAGGCAACACGCTGGAGACGGGTTTATTGAGGATGATGTTGATTAAATAATTATTAAAGTGCAATATTCGAATGATCGGAGGCAACACGCTGGAGACGGGTTTATTGCGGATGACATATCGATATAAGTATTATTTAATGATAATATTCGAACAATCGGAGTCATCACGCTGGTGACGGGTTTATTTAGATGCCGTGTCGATGAGGCAGTTGCAGGGGGAGGATAATTGACACGGTCTCTGCAGACACTTCGGGGTCCTGTGTTGGTCTTCTCTGGTCCACCATCTGATTAGGATACGGCCCAGATCTGGCTGACTGCAGTAAACCTCGGGATAAAACAGAGAGAATATCATTAGCGTAGATGCCATTCTTCTGATGATGTAACGAGTACATCAGGTGTTATGGGAAGTGTTCCCGGTTCCGGCTGACCTAGTTAATGCAGCCTAACAATCAATTAATTGATAAAGTGTTTTATGTGTATGCCACAGTAAAGAGATGTGTTTTTAGTCTAGATTTAAACTGACAGAGTGTGTCTGCTTCCCGAACAGTGCTAGGAAGACTGTTCCAGAGTTTAGGAGCTAAATAGGAAAAGGATCGACCGCCTGCAGTTGATTTGGATATTCTCGGTATTAACAACTGGCCAGAATTTAGAGATCGCAGTAGACGTGATGGAGTATAATATGTTAAGAGCTCGCTCAAGTATTGGGGAGCTAAACCATTTAGTGCTTTGTAAGTAATAAGCAAGATTTTAAAATGTATGCGATGTTTAATAGGTAGCCAGTGCAATGTTGACAGAACTGGGCTAATATGGTCATACTTCCTGGTTCTAGTAAGTACTCGAGCTGCTGCGTTTTGGACCAGCTGGAGTTTATTTATTAAGCGAGCAGGGCAACCACCCAATAGAGCATTACAATAATCTAGCCTTGAGGTCATGAACGCATGAACTAACTGTTCAGCATTTTGCATTGAGAGCATGTGCCGTAATTTTGATATATTTTTAAGATGGTAGAAAGCAGTTTTACAGATGCTAGAAACGTGGCTTTCAAACGAAAGATTGGTATCAAAGAGCACACCCAGGTTCCTCACTGACGACGAAGACTTGACAGAGCAGCCATCAAGTGTTAGACAGTATTCTAGGTTACTACTTGTGGAGCTTTTTTGTCCAATAATTAAAAATTCAGTTTTTTCTGAATTGAGTTGCAGGAAATTACCAGTCATCCAATGTTTTATGGCGGCTATGCATTCCGTTAATCTTGTGAATTGGTAAATTTCTTCAGGGCGTGAAGAAATATAGAGCTGAGTATCGTCAGCATAACAATGAAAACTAATGCCATGCTTCCTAATAATATCTCCCAGTGGTAGCATGTACAGGGTGAAGAGTAGCGGTCCTAGCACTGAGCCTTGTGGTACTCCATACTGAACTTGCGATCGGTGTGACATCTCTTCATTTACTGCTACAAACTGATAACGGTCGCATAGGTATGATTTAAACCATGATAAAGCAATTCCACTAATACCTACATAATTTTCGAGTCTATTCAAAAGAATGTTGTGGTCGATGGTATCAAATGCAGCGCTAAGATCGAGTAACACTAATAGAGAGATACAGCCACGATCGGATGATAAGAGTAAATCATTTGTAACTCTGATGAGAGCAGTCTCAGTACTATGATACGGTCTAAATCCTGACTGGAAATCCTCACAGATACCATTTCTTTCTAAAAAGGAACATAATTGTGAAGACACTGCCTTTTCAAGTATTTTTGACAGAAAGGGTAGATTTGAGATTGGTCTATAATTGACTAATTCTGTAGGATCAAGTTGCGGTTTTTTAATAAGTGGTTTAATAATAGCCAACTTAAAAGTTTTCGGTACATATCCTAATGACAAAGATGAATTAATGATATTAAGAAGAGGATCTATGACCTCTGGTAGCATCTCTTTTAATAGCCTAGTCGGTACAGGGTCAAGCATACATGTTGTTGATTTTGATGATTTAACGAGTTTAGCCAATTCTTCTTCTCCTATAGCAGTGAATGATTGTAATTTTTCCTCAGTGACACTACAATGCTCTGTCTGATGTGATACTGTAGTAGACGGCTGCATGGTTAAAATTTTCTTCCTAATATTATCAATTTTACATGTGAAGAAGTTCATAAAGTCATTACTGCTGTGCTGTTTACAAACATCAGAAGTTGAAGCTTTATTTTTGGTTAATTTAGCCACTGTATCGAATAAATACCTTGGGTTGTGTTTGTTTTCTTCCAAGAGAGTTGAGAAATAAGCGGATCTAGCAGTTTTTACGGCCTTTCTGTATGCGATCATGTGCTCTTTCCACGAATTTCGAAAGACCTCTAGTTTTGTTTTCTTCCAGCTGCGCTCCATTTTTCTGGCTGCTGTTTTAAGGGCCCGGGTGTGCTCGTTGTACCACGGCGTTGGACTATTTTCTTTAATCTTCTTTAAGCGCAGAGGAGCAACTGTGTCTAAAGTACTGGAAAAGAGAGAGTCAATAGTTTCTGTTGCAACATCGAGTTCTTCTATGCTATCTGGGTTGCTGAGGAGATGATACTGATGAGGAAGAGTATTTAAAAAGCAATCTTTAGTAGCGGCAGTGATTGTCCTGCCATTTTTGAAACGAGGGGGCGGCTTTGCAACTTTAGCTAAATTAAGTATACAAGATACTAAGTAATGATCTGAGATGTCATCGCTCTGCTGCAGAATTTCAACGGTATCAACATTAATTCCATGTGACAATATTAGGTCTAAAGTATGATTATGGTGATGAGTGGGTCCTGACACGTGTTGCCTAACTCCAATAGAGTTTACTGTATCTTTAAATGCTAATCCTAATACGTCTTTTTCGTTGTCTACATGGATATTAAAATCACCAACAATTAGTACTTTATCTACGGCCAGTACTAATTCTGATAGAAAGTCAGCAAATTCTTTGATAAAGTCTGTATTATGCCCTGGTGGCCTGTATACAGTAGCTAACACCAATGTTGAACGGGTTTTGTCATGTACACTACATAGCGTTACATAAAGCACCAAAACTTCGAAGGAATTATATTTGAAACTAGACTTCTGAGTAATACTGAAGATATCATTATAAATTACAGCAACCCCTCCCCCTTTACCTTTCAGACGCGGCTCATGTTTATAACAATAATCTTGGGGGGTGGACTCATTTAAGGTAATGTAGTCGTCAGGTTTTAGCCAGGTTTCTGTCAAACACAGCACATCAAGATTATTATCTTTAATAATATCATTAACAATAAGCGCTTTTGGGGAAAGGGATCTAATATTCAGCAACCCAAGCTTTATCAATTGTTCATCTGTATTATTTCTTTTGTTTATTTGTTGGACATCAATTAAATTTTTACTGTTGAATGGTTTTGATGTTTTTTTGTATTTACTAATTCGGGGAACAGACACAGTCTCTATATGATAATATCTCGGTGAAAGAGTCTCTATGTGCTGGGATTTATCTGACTCCGGTGACGTGAGACAGCTAGCAGACGGTCGGTTTAGCCAGTTTGTCTGCTTCCTGACCTGGGCCCTAGTGAGTCAAGGTTTAGCTCTAAGACTATGTGCCAAATTACTAGAGAGAAGAGCGGCACCACCCCAGGAGGGATGGATGCCATCCTTCTTCAACAGGTCAGGTCTGCCCCAAAAACTTTTCCAATTGTCTATGAACCCTATGTTATTTTGCAGACACCACTTAGACAACCAGCCATTGAGTGATGATAGCCTGCTAACTATCTCATCACTCCTTCTAACGGGGAGCGGACCAGAACAATAAACAGCCTCTGACATCGTACTAGCGAGTTCACACACCTCTTTAATGTTAATTTTGGTGATCTCCGACTGGCGAAGTCGAACATCATTAGTGCCGACGTGAATAATAATCTTAGAGAATTTACGATTAGCTTTAGCCAGCACTTTTAAATTTGCTTTGATGTCAGGCGCTCTGGCTCCCGGTAAACAAGTGACTATGGTGGCTGGTATCTTCACATTCCGTGTAATAGAATCGCCAATGACTAGGGCACTTTCAACAGGATACTCAGTGGGTGCTTCACTGAGAGGGGAGAACCTGTTTGATGTTCTAACCGGAACGGAAAAGCGGTTTTTTGGTCTGCGACTATGCTGCCTCACTGTCACCCAGTTGCCCTGCTGCGAGGGCCCTGCAGCCGGAACCGAAGAATGTACAGAGTTCACTAAGCTATTCACATCCAAATCAGTGTCTAAAGCTGTTACATCCTCACTACTCTCAGATAAAGTATGGATGCGTGTTTCTAATTCTGAAATCTTCTCCGTCAGCCTAACTATCTCCTTACATTTATCACATGTGAAGCCCTGTTCGCCAGCGGAGAAGCCTATACTAAACATGCAGCATGAAGTGCAAGTGATAATGACAGGAGAAGACATGACTTACCGTATTTGTTGATTAATCCAATTTACCACTTACCACAATCGTATGCTGGACACTATTTACTAATCCAACTAATGAACTCAGAGAGCAGGAGACCCGGGTGCAGAGATGATAAGCTAACAGGCTAGCGAAATGCTAACGTGTGATGGTGATTTAGATTAAAAGCTAGCGATGTCAAATTTAACGTGATAGGCAATTTTTAAACAATTTATGGTGATGAGTAAGTTATATTTAGCAGTAGAATAAAGAGGAAATATCAAGATAAAGATTCAAACGTGAGCAAGGCTGTACAGAGCTACAAACAGGCACACAGGAGGCACACAGGAGACAGGAGCAATCGATCAGAGGACGTGGCTCCGCAGTGTACCATCTCCCGAGACGTGCACACTTCCCCAGTGTTATCCAATAGTCACGCTGAGTGGGTCTTGCAGAAACAGCAGTGTCGGACCTCCCTGCCTTAAGCCCTGACTGCTGCTCCAACTGGGAGCACCCAGTGAGCTTAAGCAGGGCGCTGGAAGGGCCAGCACCCTGGTGTTTTTGTATGGATCCCAATTCGTCGGTCAGTTCCGACGTACGTCGAACGTGACCGACTGAAAGGGAACGTCTCGGTTACGTATGTAACCCTCGTTCCCTGAAGGAGGGAACGGAGACGTACGTCCCGTCGCCAGGTGCTGTGCTTCAGCTGCAGGCCCAAGTCACATCTCAGCTCCTCAGTTGTAAAAGCGGTATGCGTTGTTCACTTCCGTGTTTTATACCCGCGCTGCGGGGAGGTGCGTGAACCGCATGCCAATATTTATTGGCTCGTTTCTATACACTCGAAGTAGATTGTTCTCTGAAAATAGATCCCAATTCGTTGGTCAGTTCCAACGTACGTCTCCGTTCCCTTCTTCAGGGAACGAGGGTTACATAGGTAACCGAGACGTTGTAATTTACAGTAATGTCAGCCAGGTTGTCTGAGGTTGAAGTCTGAGGTTGAAGATGATCCTGAGAATGGTATAGCTTTTGATACACTGGCAAGGTGGTATTAAACATTTCATATCTCATATGTCACCAGCAATGGGCAGACTTGACTGGCATGGATGTGAAAAGGAAAAATAATGTTATGGGCAGAGATGCTCATTGCTGTAGTGCCCTGACCATTATGCCCTGAGTTTACACAGAGAGTAACACTTTATAATAACTGCATGCTATGAATCATTAGTTAAACGGTAAATAGTCAATTTGTCATTTATAAAGCATTAATAGACATCAGTAAGCAGTTTATCAATACAGTTATAAATGCTTTGTTCTTGATTTATAAGCATATCTATAATATGTTTAATAATTGTATTTTCATACTTTATTAATTATCAATTTATCATTTCTAAATTAAGTATTACACAAACCAGTTAATAGTTATCTCTTTAGATGAGCTCACAAAAATAGTTAACTGACTGATTACCTGAAATAATCATGAATTCCAGTAGGAATACGTTATTAAAGCATTTATTAACACACTGAGTAACTATTACATCTAAATAATAAGATGTATAAATGTACATTTAAATAGTTTATTAATAATTTACTTTCTAAATGATCTTATGAACCACTGACAACACCAACATAACAGTTTTTTTTTAAATAATGTAATACTTAATTTAGAAATGATAAATCATTAATAAAGTATGAAAATACAATTATTAAACACATTATAGATATGCTTATAAATCAAGAATAAAGCATTTACAGCTGTATTTATAAACTGCTTACTAATGTTTATTAATGTAGGGACAACACTTTGTAAATGATGAATTAACTATAAAGTTATAATTTAATTGAGTTATTATAAAGTGTTACCAAAAACTATAGTAGTTAGTATACTATACCAAATGTCAAAATTTGATTGATTGACAGGTGGGCGGGGCTTCCGGTATAGGGGGCGGGACTTCCGGTATAGGGGGCGGGACTTCCGGTGTAGGCGGGACTTCCGGTGTAGGCGGGACTTCCTGTATAGGCGGGACTTCCTGTATAGGCGGGACTTCCTGTATAGGCGGGACTTCCTGTTTAATAAATCATGTGATTGACATTAGGTTTTGACAGTTGGTTTTTGACCTATTGTCATAATAAATCATATGATTGACAGTTGGTTTTGATGGTTTTTTGACATTAGGTTTTTTGTTTTGATTAATTTGACAGTTGGTTTTTTGTTTTTGAATGCGGTATAATAAATCATGTTATTGACAGAAGGTTTTGACAGTTGGTTTTTGACCTATTGTCATAATAAATCATATGATTGACAGTTGGTTTTGATGGTTTTTTGACATTAGGTTTTTTGTTTTGATTAATTTGACAGTTGGTTTTTTGTTTTTGAATGCGGTATAATAAATCATGTTATTGACAGAAGGTTTTATCTTTTGAAGTCGCTGTTATCAGAAAATTCCCCTCCCACCCTGCCACATCCCAGAGCAGCGTATATATATATAAATGGGGCCAGTGTGTTCTACAGCTATCAGCAAAAAGAGAAACATGAGCTACATGAGCATGGACGGATTATCAGCTCCTGAAACCCCAGATGCGGGGTTGCGCAGCAGGACGTTCGACAGTCTGATGACCAGTCTACCTATGGCGCCGAGAAAACCTTATGGGCACGTCCGTTTGACAAGCTTTCTCCATGAACTTTCGGAATGGACTAAAGGAGAATTTATGATGAACAGCAAGCGTGTAATCGGGTACAGATTTCATAAAACAACTCAAGTTGTTATACTCTACACCACCGACAGCGCGGGCGAGTTTCACCCCGGGGAAGACGCATGTCTTGTATTTCCTAAAAAAGACTGGGCATTATTTTACAATTTTGTGTGGAAGGATCTGAAGAGCGGCGGTCAAGAACCTCTGTACGTTGGAGAGTGGGACGGGGTCACCCCGAATGTCCGGTACCGCGTGGTAGGTGACCACACTAAAAAGAACCCGGATGATTCTGTCTACATATTCTGCTGTGATGACAAGACAAAGCTCACCGAAGATCGGTCAGGGGTCGTCCTGCCTAACGAGCATAACAATCTGTATGAAATGCAATTTTTGTTCAAGTGGCAAGATCTGAGTCAGCTGGATATTATGTTTTCAATCATAAACAAGCTGTTCAAATGGTGCGAGCTGCACGACGGCTACAACAAAATTAAAGTGCAGCTGTTCCACCCTGAGAGATGTCCGCGCAGCAGTACATACGCGGGGTATTCACCCCCCATTCACTACAGACATCCGGGACCTCGACGGTCAGCCCCTCCCAGACGTCGTTTATAAACCACAGCTGAAGCGCCACAACGTCCCCGCCCCTTTACTGCATCTGACATAAAGTCAGCGGCCAAACCCTCTCAAGCAACATTTATAAACCATGGCTGAAGACGGCGCTTCAGAACCCGCTCATGTGTGCAGCTGCGGCATCTCTTTCGGCAGCATTCTCGACCCTCCTGACGACAACGCAAGCGACTATTGTCTGACTTACCCCCTTGGATCATCGGACCTTCACAAAGACTGGCAATCGCCCCTCCAAATCGACTGGGACCCGTTAATCGAATGCGACTGCGGCCACGGTCCTGCTAAAACTATCAAACGCTCCAAAGACTGGCTGGACAAATTGGGCTCGGACCTCGGATCACACAACCTGACTTACCTCCCCAGTGCTAAAGCCGGTCACGACGCTACAGACGGATGTTTCAGCGACGTCGGATTCAAAATCGTAAAAGCAGCAACCGTGGTGCTGCTGGAACATCTCATCGGTGATAAGCTGAAGGCCGACTGCGAGGGGTGTGCGATTGACCACCCCAGCCAGCTGCAACATTCCTGCCTGTTTGACCCTCCCAACTTCTACTTCGACACACACTTTGACGAGCTGTCAGGCAAGCTGTTTAAGCCCTTTTTCCATTCCATCATCGGCATTCTCCTAAACCGCTGCGGGCTAAAATCTCACCCCCAGCGTATTCAAGGGACAGTCGGGGGTATTCTGCACGAATTAAAAGACGAACCATTCATCATTGCCAAGCTAGAAGAAATCAGGTTGAAACTTCTGGACAAACCCTGCAAGGAAATAGTCTACGACGTCGTTGATCTCTGGCAAGGTCTCTCAATTGTGAATGGAGAGTGACCAACCCCCCTCCGCGATGGGTGTAGTCTGTAGTCTAAGGAGCTGTTTGGAACTCGTGTTTAAAGACCATTTCAAACATCAGATGACCGAGCTACTGGATAAGATTATTGCGGACGCTGCCCACCCTGATATCCCAGTTGGTCATGACACTACGCGTCAGGCAAATCTCAAGAAGAATATGCCGATAATGAGAGGGATGGCTAATGCATGGGACGATTTGATTGAAAAATGTGTTGATGGTCTCGATCCACCCGATGTAATGATAGAAGCTATTCTAGAAATGATGTGTGAATCACGCGCTGAGATCACAATCTCAGACGTGTTGTGTACTTGTACCTACGTGGCAGATGTATGTACCGAGTTGATAAAGAAAAAGGGTGATGATGACGACTCTGCCAAAATTACCGAAATGTATATCGATTTCATCCTAGACAAAAACATGAAGGCCTGTCGCGACTTTCTTTTCTGGTTAGACAGTCAGTAATGTCATTATCACTAACCATTTACTACATTATTATTTTTTTACTAACCATTTTTTAGCTTACTCTGTTGTATTATATCCATTTTAGCCACTGTCTATCCTGTAATGTTGTATTATATCCATTTTAGCTACTATGTATCCTGTAATGTTATTTTCCATTTTGTTTTTTACTTACTGCTACTTATTATATCCATTTTTAGTTAGATTGTGTTATATTAACATCATTATATCCTTTTTGTACTTACTGTGTATCCTGTAATGTCGTTATATCCATTTTTTTTTTTTTTACTCTACCTGTATTATTTCCATTTTTACTTAGATCTTGCATGTATCCTGTAACGGATTTTTTTAAATAAAAGATTGATTCAAAATACTTGTACGCGTTATTCTTTTGCGGCGGTTGAAACGACAGCATGTCGGAGCTCATGAAAAAGGCTTATTATACACCGTCCAACCCCGGCTCTCTAGGGGGTAAAAAACGATTAAAAGACGCCGTCTTAAAAGATACCGGCGTCCGTCTAAGCGATAAAGAGGTTTCAGATTGGTTGGCGGGTGAGGATGCTTACACATTACACAAAACAGCACCTATAAAATACAAACGAAATAGAGTGGTTGTGTATGGGATCGATACACAGTTCCAGGCTGATCTTGTCGACATGACTGCCTACGCCAAGGATAATGACGGTCATAAATACCTACTGACATGCATAGATGTATTTAGCAAGTTCTCATGGGTCAGAGTTTTGAAGAATAAGAGTGGCATTGAGGTCACTAAAGCGTTCCAGTCTATACTCGAAGAGGGTCGTGTACCTCAGAAATTGCAGACGGATAAGGGAAAGGAATTTTTTAACAAACATTTTCAAGATGTGATGAAAAAGCACGACATCAACCACTTCGCCACCGCTACCGATTTGAAAGCCAGCGTCGTAGAACGATTTAATAGAACATTAAAAAGCCGCATGTGGAGATTTTTAACGGCTACAAATTCCCGCAGATACATTGATGTTTTACAAGACATTATTCAAGGATACAACAGCAGTTATCACCGAAGTATCAGAATGAGACCCGTGGACGTCGACAAAGCAAATGAGGGTCAAGTGTTTGAAAATTTGTACGGCGATATAAAGAAGAAGAAGAAGACCGTATTTAATTTCAAAGTCGGCGACGTTGTCAGGATTTCTAAAGTGAGAGGACCGTTCGCCAAAGGTTATGAGCAGAACTACACGGAAGAATTTTTCACAGTATCCTCATGTATTCCGCGTCACCCCCCGGTCTACAGACTCAAGGATTATGATGGCGATGTCATAGATGGGGTTTTTTATGAAGAAGAGTTGCAAAAAATAATTGTGAGTAAAAACAAATCTTTTAAGGTGGAAAAGATTTTAGGTCAGAAAAAACAGGGGAAATCTACGCTTGTTCTAGTGAAATGGCTAGGATGGCCTTCAAAATTTAATAGTTATATAGATAAAAAAACTCTGCTGGACTTGCAATCTCCTTAAAACGCTCAGTCGTTAACGGATGAGACCATACGAGCGAAGGAGCATCATGGAGGATCACGGGTTCTACGTCACGTTGCCGTGCAATGCGTCGTCGTCGGTTTATCCTGAAAATCGTATAGCCAGCTATACAACCAGGTTGGCTAAAGCTATAGACTTGAAAGGACAATGGGAAGTCGGACTCGCCGAAATCGAATATCCTAGAAGTTGGTACAACTTTAATGACGAAGATGGTCATTTCATCCTACATACCCCCCCGGAACCCCCGGATAGCAATCCCTCAAATATTGGTTTTTCTATCATTACGAAATTACACATAAGCGGGGGTTACTACGCAAACATTCGTGCGATCCTCCGGGCTATAAATCAACTCATCACACCAGCGGCCGTATTGAATCACGACGAATTAAAAAACAAAGTCTTTCTGGTCGCGAAACCAAACATTTCAGTGAGTTTCCGAGGAAGACTAGCCACTATTTTAGGAATGACTAAAAAACCTCTCGGAGGTTTAAACGATCATAAAGAACCCGATTTTACTACGGACGTCATCACATACGCTCCTCATCAATCCGACATCAATGCTGGGTTCTATACAATGTACGTTTACACGGACATCATCCAATATCAAGCGGTCGGTGATTCGCACGTGCCCCTCTTGAGATGTGTACATATAACGGGTAAAGGCAACGACGCGGTCATTGCTAGATACGACAACCCCCATTACGCATCGATCAACAAGGATCACATCAGCAGCATCGTCATAGAGTTGAAGGACGATCAAAACCACGAAGTACCATTTTCTTACGGGAAAGTCATCGTAAAACTACACTTTAAACCAAAAAATATTTCTATTCTTTAAAAAATGGTTTATTATAGACCCGGAGAGTCCAATACCGCGGACTATGTGAGCTATTACCAAAATCAGGCCGGTTCCGGTTTGCCGGGGTATTCGGGATCGGGAGTTATGTACGGTGCGGGGTTAGGAGGCCTATTCAGAGGTCTGTTCAGGATGGCCGTACCGTTGTTAAAAAGAGGATTTAGCATCGCGAAACCTCACCTAAAATCGGCTGCTAAAAATATAGTATCCGACGTCGTCTCAAACGTATTGACGCGTTCGCATAACGATAAAGCTCAAGACGGATCCGGTCTCATGGTCATGGCTCGTAAGAGAATGTCTAAGCCGCCGGGTGTGAGGAGGCGTGGCCAGCGGGTGGTACAGAAGAAGAAGAAGAAAACAGTGCGCGGATCAAACAAGCGCTCACTCGTACGCAGAAAGCGTAAGAGGTCTGTTAGTCGAAACGCATCGATCAAGAGAGCCGCAAAATCCATATTCTAACATGGCACTACTCCATCGCATGTCGGGTGAATGCATCAAGTCTGAGCTGGACTTATTTTCGGTCCCGCTGACACAGACAGTTATTGAGAAAAATGGCTATTTAGAAGTAGCACCGTTATCGGCCATATCGGGCTCTGCACCATTGGAATTTTTTATCGCAGGCAACGGCGATGATTATGTGGATCTCAATAACACGATGCTCTACCTGCGGGTGAAAATCACGAAACCTAACGGGGAAGAGATTGCACACCCTGCCAAGGTGGGTCTAATCAACTACCCCGGAGCCACTATGTTTTCACAAGTCGACGTGACCCTTGGCGATCGTCTGATATCTCAGAGTTCGAGCACTTACCCTTATCGCTGTATCATCGAGAGTCTGATCAACTACGGTAAAGATACGTTGGAATCTGTCTTCAGCGCCGGATTGTTCCATAAAGACACGGCGGGTCATATGGACGTTCAAGACCCAGCAGGCCATAACGCGGGGTTGACAAAGAGATCAGGCTACACCAGCGAAAGCAAGGAGGTGGAACTACTAGCCCCCATACACAGCGATATATTCTTCCAAGAGAAACTTATGATAAATGGGGTGGATATCAAGATACGCCTAATTCAAGCAAAAGATGAATTCTGTCTGATGAGGGCCGACGATGTGGCTTACAAATTAAATATAGTGGCCGCATCCCTATTTGTCAAGAAAGTTACCGTATCACCGCCGGTGAGACTGGCTCACGCCCAGACGTTGCTCTCGACAACGGCCAAGTACCCTGTCGATAGGGTCAGTCTAAAATCGTTCTCCATACCGGCCGGCTCTCGTGTTTCGAATCAGGAAAATCTGTTTTTAGGAACACTGCCAAAGTCTATCGTCATTGCCATGGTCGACAACGACGCATTCACCGGTTCCTACGCAAAAAATCCATTCGCGTTCAAACACTACGACCTTGAATTCTTAGCCGTCTACGTTGACGGACAACAGTACCCGGCCAAGCCTCTACAGCCCAATTTCGAAGCTGGTTTGGCAGTACGCGAATATTATCAGTTGGTGATGACGACCGGGAGACATCTTAAAGACCAACCGCTCTGTTTCGGCAGGAATGATTTCCTGAACGGATACACGCTTTACGCATTTAACCTCACGCCCGACGAAGAGTGCGGTCAGCACATTTCCCTCATCAAGTCCGGGAATATCAGAGTCGAAGCTCGTTTCAGAAAACCGCTGCCGAATACCATTAATTTAATTGTTTACGCGGTATTTGACAGCATCATTGAATTGTCTAACCGCCGACAGGTACTCATAGACTACTATTGAGATGAACACGCTGCAACTCACCGCCATCATGGATAAAATTACCTGCAGGACTCATTTTCTCGGCGTTCTACCGAGCGATCAACTACCCGAAAAACCCATAAGGATCTTACCGTCGGCCTGTATCGTGAACACCGACCCTGCTAGCATGCCGGGGGAGCACTGGGTCGCCGTTTATTTAACCCAAGACGGGGGCGCGTGTTTTTTCGACAGCTTCGGCAACCCCCCCACCAGCCATCGCTTTCCAACCAGCATCAATGACTTTCTAGCAGCCAACGATGCCGACGTATTATATTCCGGCAGACGAGTCCAGGATTATTCATCGGACACCTGCGGTCAGCACTGTCTGTTTTTTCTATATCATCTAGCTAGAGGATACGGCTATGATCATGTGATGAAACTATACACCGATGATTATATTAAAAATGATAAAATGGTGTCCCTATTTGTGAAGAGATTAAGACCGTATGTTTGTATTGATACAATGTTGTCCTGCGTTCACTGCGTGCAGACATGTCTGACATATAAATAAAAATCTTGAAACCATTATATTTTTAATCGTCTTTTATTTAATCATAAGATACATATTAATGTACATACAAAATGAAAGGATTCGTTAAAATTCCAACCATTGTCTTCGATCGATAGTCGGGGATTTAAACACAGAGTCTTCGGACTCTGGAAACACCGAGCGTGATTGTCTTCGTGCCCTTTTGGAAGGTCTGACACGGGGTGGGCTGGGGGTGTCGGGTTTACTCTTTAGAGATTTAATGGTGCTCCTGACCTGTTGATTCGGCACTGTAGAAAAAGGGATGTTTAATTCGGCAAAGGCGTGTAGAAACTCTGACCATCCTACAGGTCTCCGGTTATCCCGAACCATTTGCGGTGCCGTGACATTTTTTAACAAATCGACCATGTGTGAGCCTTGTACGGCTTTACCCCTGAACACAAACTCCCCCGATTCGTTCCACGCGCTTAGTCCTTTAGCTTTAGACATCTTGTCTAATATGTATCTGCTGTTTTTCACACTTCTCGAAGGTACATTCTTCAGAACTTCATCCACCACATGCTCCTCAGCACCGTTGTCATCTTCGACGCTAGCCGCGGTCGGTACTTCATCTTTAGGCGCGGGATCGGGGAACGACTGCGTTAAAACTCCGCTCTCCCGATCGCTTTGTTTAACGATGGTCAAAAACCTGCTCAGGGTATTTGTGTAAAGTTTTGCTTTTTCGTACGGGTTCAAATCAGTGCGGAGTAAGATATTTCTCATGGCGCCGTCCAAATCGTTTTCCACGCTCTGTCGAATATTCTCGCGAACATTTTCGGTTCTCACCTTATCCAGTTGATGTTGCGGGACTAAATACATCTTCTCGGCGTACTCCATCCTATCTGTTTGCGATCAAGCTCGAAAGAAAGGGTACGGCGACGCTCAGGAGCGGTAAAAGGAATCCACCCTTCTGGTTGAAGACTCGTTTCTTTGCCGCTATGCCGATTTTTTTATTGGCTACAAATTTAATTTCGGCTTTTCTCTTTCTCAGTTTTCGGTACTGTTGTGGATTGACCGGAATCGTCCCGTAGAGGATGTTGAGCGCCACTTCACACAACGATAAAATGAATTCGTCGGACGCCGATTGTAGAATAAGACGCCTTTGTTTAGGAGATGCTTTATGTAGCATTTTTAACACCGGCAGATGTTTACAAAGTCTGGCGGACATGGTGATTTGATCACGTTCTTCTTCTTTTTTTCGGGATGTAAACCACTTGACGGTCGGAAAGCAATCCTGTTCTGAGACGGTACTGCTCGGGGGTTTTTGCTTTATAGTCTATCATTATGTAGCCGAAAGGCTGGTTGACCGCATCGTGGTAGCACTCCATAAAGTATTTTGTGTTTCCGGGGTACATTTGGCGTCCCAGCATCGCTACTTGATTGACGTCCCGAGGATTTTTAAACAGGATCATATAATTGGCGTTTAAGCTGATGGTTCGGCTGGATTTACCCTGTACAAATAAATTTTGCACTATATAAATAGCGCTGAGATTACGGTGGTGTACGTACTGCGTAAAAACCCTTTGAAGCTCCAAATTGGCGCTAGCTTGCTGCATCAAATCATCCACGATGAGAAGATTTGTTTTAGTGACAGGTAACAAATCATCATCATTCAGACTCTCTGGTATTCCTTGCACAAATTTAATGTCATACAATTTAAGTACATCGTCGTACAAAGGCTGCCAACAATCATACAACCAGACAATGTTTTCAATTTTCTTGGAAATTAAATTCAAACCTTTTTCCAACAAAAGTTTCACAAAATAAGACTTTCCAGAATTGGATGGCCCGCTTATAACACAACTAAATGGATGTTGAAGTCTGAAATCAAAATCGGAAGCATCCATTGATCCTCTGTGCATCATCTGATCAGTAGCCATAAGGAAGCGTGGTGAAATCGGGCAAAAGTCTGCGTTTATTATACACCACCTTAAACCTTTTAACGACTGATTTGTTGTGCAATGTGAGAGTCTTTTTATCCCTCACAATGTTTTCCGTGTGAGCCAGGATGTATTCGGTACTATCATACGACGTCACATAACTATCAACCAGACCAATCAGGGTATCCAGGCGGATGGCTTGGGAATTTTTAGCATTCAGCGTTATCCCCTTAGCTTTCATGCATACTTTGCCTTTAGCGGTGCGAAAGCCATACGATTTAGGGCCGCTAGAGCAAAACTCCGTGATAAAATCCCCATCGTCTATTTCGTTCGTCAGCTCGCCCAAATAATCACCCAGAGGCGGCTCCCAGTCACCGTCCCTAGACACGAACACGACGGAGTCTGTATCAGAGTAAAGTATACGACTGCTGAGTCTGTCCATCAACTCGTACAATTCCAGTCGGGCGTGGGCCGTAGTGAACGCCCCTATAAACACGTTGACGTCGCGAGCCTTACAAACATCCTCTTTGTTGGGTTTATGCTGGACGAGAGCCACGTTGTCTGAGACGAATGAGAAATACGACAAGGTGTCGGTATTACCGAAGACGATTCTGGTGAAATCTTCGGGGTCGTTCACCAGAGTCGTTTGAGGTAAATTTGGTTTTAAAGAGAACCGCCCCCAAAGCGAATTCAGACATAGCTTTGAGATAGCTCTCTGCGCGGGGTTGTGCTTGATCTTTTCGGGGTCGAGTTGAACCCCCTCTTTTTCAAAATACTCGCGAATGTAAGTTTCTTTCTCAGCGTCCGTGACGACATTCGACGGGTACCCCGACGCTTGTTGTTTCAAACGCAAAAATGTTTTGACGTATTCGACAAACAACGTGTCTGACCGTTGTGGAAAATGCCAAACCTCGTCAATCTTGGCTACCACATAACCCTTCTCGATGGCTTTTAAAAGCTCGATGGATACCCAGGACCCGGAGAGTGATCTTTCCTCATCCGTGTGGGTACAGCTCGTGGTCTGGTTTTGATTGTGAGCGCAGGTTCGGCATAACGGAAACATGAGTTTTCCTTGACATCTGTAAGGGAGAACCGGATGTAGTAATTTGCGGGGAGGGTACACGGTCACTTTGATGAGTCCGTAATAATTTTCAATCGGTTCAAAATCTTTGAAAATGATTTGGGGGTGTTCGATCGGGTAGCTTTTCCTAGCCTGGCAGAAGGGGTAGAGGCTGGTGAAATCGAGATACCTTATTTTCTCATCTCCGCTCACTTTGTGATAGAGTTTATAAGCGTTCGTGCGGCCGCCATACAAGGTTTCTCTGGGATTCAGTCTCTCCGGGGCTGAATAACCGGCCATAAATTCTATCACAGAGGGATCGGTCTTTTTCATTTTGATCCATTCACATTCCCAAAGAACCTCGACTTGTAAACCGTACGCGTTCTGCAGAATTTCGATCTTATCGTCAAACTGTCTCCTGAGAACCCCATAGGGTACTCCCGACAAGGGGTGTGACTCATGGGGTGCAAAGCGGCAGCAGTGACCGTGGAAGATGCACCCCGCGTATTCTAAGCCGTGCTGCACACCGTCTTGCTGGTAGACGCCATCTAAAAAGTACTTACCGATCGATACTTCGCCGTGGTTTACGGCGTGGTGAACATCGACGTTTCGAGTCTTTTTGACATACTCGAGCCATTCGATCGAGCCACTTGAGTAGGACTTATTCTGATGGATGTACGCTTTGTTGTGCGTGAGAGCGAGGGTGTTTCTGCCGAGATAATGGGTTTTGAAGACCCCCATCGAACAGCTGGGGAGCGTCGTGAACCCAAAAGGGTCAATTTCGGTGCATTCTAGGAACGCCTGACGGTATTTCATACAGCCTTCGCGTAATAAGACGACGTCGTTAACCCCGTACGCGTACAGTTCCTGCCTGAAGTCAAACTGCTCCCCCTCAACCGTGCTGTACCATGCATCAAACTTTTCACGGTCTTTATCCGACATGTTATCGTAGTTGTAGAACTTTTTGTCGGGGTATGGTCCAACATAGTTCTCGTTTTCCACCCTGTTGAAAAGATGGGGGAAGTGGCCTTTTTCAGTCGTCGTCAAGTCTAACGCCGCGGGCATTTTGGCAAGGGCCATTGGAAAAAATGAGTAGCTATCGATGTATCGTTGGCCAAACGATTCGTCGTACATGTAAATTAATTTACAGCCTTGCATTATGACCTCAATCGCAATCCCGGCTTTGCAAAAATACTCGAGAATCAGAAAGGAGTCGAATCTGGAGGCGTAATGAGCTATGAAGCAGTAGCCAATATATCGGGGTTTTCTGAAGCGGTTGATTAGCTTAGCGATGCAGTCGGTACCCTGCGCCGTAAATTTCTTCCCTTTGAAAGTGATTGCGCAAACAAAATTAGCCACGTGGCGCCCGTTTTCGTAACGCGTTTCAAAATCGTAGAAAATATATTTCTCGCATGGCTCCTTAGGCTCTAGGGGCTGTATGAAACATTGGTGCGTCCCGTGTCCCGTCAGATGTTCTCGACAGTGGACGCATTTGTCCGTCGGGCATATGTGTTTTGCTTTCTTGTCACCCTCTTTAATGTAGTAACGCAACCTGCATAGTTTGCAGTATTTGATAATATCACAGGAGGGGGATTCTTGACCGGGAGGAGGGTTCTTTTTATGCATTTCGAAGCAATAGCTCGATTTACAGTAGCGCAAACAATCGGGACAATGTATGGTTCTTTTAGGGTATCTGTGACATTCGGCGTCAAAACAGACATTGCAGACGTGCTTGCATTGGTGGTCTCTGCGGTTGCTGTAACTTTTGTAACAAAATTGACAGACGTATGGCGAACCTAAGAAGCCTGTCAGATTCATGATCATATAATAGTGATTATCATGTAGATAGAGGAACACCGTTTTGGGGTGGGGTTCGTCAGAATTTTTGTACGTTTCTAAGACCATGGCATTCGATCTGTGAAATACAACGATTTTAATGCCTAGCGCTCGTTCAAACGAAGCTATGTCGCTAAGAGCGATTCGGTCTTGAATTGAGAAGCCAACGCTGTTTTGGATGACTGCAGCCAGTTTTTCTAACTCGCTCTCGGGTAGCTGGGGGTTAAGAAAGCGAGCGAGACAAATAGAGAAGCACAATTGATTTGACAAATTTATGGGGCAGAACAAATTCGTCTTTTTTCTTTTGATTACCTGATCAACGGCCAGATCTGTAAGTTTACGTCGTCGACCGCCTCCTTGTCTGTTCATGGCTACGGTAGCGTCGATCTCGACGGCGTCGTCCGATAATAACAGCTGGTTGCTCTGTAAAACTCTTTCAAATTGATCCATAAGCGAATTCACATCATAATCATTACCGGGGGCGAGAACACAGCTGATGGGTGTTTGTAGAGTGGGTGCCGACATGGTCATATTGATTACGGGTGCATCGTGGCCGATTTCTCTAGCGAAGGTGACGATCTCGCTCAGCATGCGATGTAATGAAGTGTGATAAGAGGCCAAATCTGTAGAGTTAATCTCTCTCAGATTCATGCTCCTTCTCAACGACACACTGTTGAAGCGTGGTCGCGGTAAAACGTGATATCCGTTAACGAACCCGCCTTCTCGGATCAGCGTATCAATTTCCGTACGGCTTAATCGACTCTGTCTGTTAGGGTCAGTCTCGCGTAAAGCGTCAATATTACCTGATGTGGGCCTCGTGCTGCTGCTGGTAGATGGCTGTGGAGTATCATCAGCGTCAGGATCGCTGTCGGTACATGCAGGGAGTTGATTATTTAAAACACCACCGTATTGTACAACATGATTGTTGTCTACGGTTAGCACGTGATCGTACAAATTAATATTTGAATTTACGGCTAATTCAAAAAGATCCAAATTAGAGGGGGATTGCGAAGATTCTAGATTAAACAAATACTGTTCTAAAGAATCCGGAAGCCAACTTAGCATTTCAATTTCGTCCGGTGACAGTTCTGCGCCGTCGTCTGAGCAAAAGCTTTTTGACCCATCCATTTTAGATTTCAGACCAAAACATGAAATATTACAAAATCACAAAAAGTATATGGAATAAATCAATACATGATAGATGTAAAAAACATGCATGCATGCATACAACAAAATTACAGAGTATCTGGAATATAAAAATCAATACATGCAATACAAAAGTTTAATGGAATAAATCTATATTGAATTAACTGCAACGTTCCATCTATGATGATGAGAATAATAAACCTGGGTGTCGCGAAACTCTTGACATAATGCCTCTATTAAATTAGTATCGGCGAGTGGCTCGTCAGCCGGGCGATGCTCTGCTGACACTTCTTCAACTTCGATGTCTTCTTCTTCCAACGGAGTTTGGATCGCTTTCGTACTTGTCCAAGTGATGCGTCGAGGTGTATGCCAGCTAGTCATGTGGTCGGGGCTATAGCCCGACCCTGCTGTGTAGAAATATAACACAAAAATTGTTATGGTATGATTCAATTTGTGTTTAAATGAAAATAATAATGTAGATAGTCTCACCATAAAGAAATACGCTGTCAAGACTCGGCGCAGGACCGCTCGGCGGCGTCGGACAGAAAGTTTTCCTGTCAGGACTGTTTTCAGGACTGATTGACGGGATAAAACAAAACGTTTTTCTCTCAGGACAGGTCGGTGAGGTAGGACGATCGTTTTTTCTACCCTTCTTTCTCAAAGGTTCACCGCTGGGTCCAGCGACCTGGTCTAAAGCAGAGCCGGCAGGAACTATTTGATCCACAGCGTGCGTCGGCGTGGGGTCAGGCACGTCATCATTATTCTGTTGAGCGGTGTCAGTCAGTGGGAAGCCGGGTTGCGTGATAAACTGAATGAAATCTAAAATAAATAAATAAATAAATTTTTTATAAATGTTAAGAAAAAAAAAAACATGATGTCGGCGATGGGTCTTGTCTTACCATCAGACGCGCTGTCTGCTTCAACCAGCTGAGGGGTCACTGTGAATGAAAAAAGAGAGACAATAAAATTTTTTTTTTTTTTTTTTTAATTATTTATTAATTTTTTATTATTAATTTTTATTTATTTATTATTATTTAATTTTTAATTTATAAAAGAGCAGTCCTCACATGCATCATTGCTATCGTGAGCGTCACTTTCAACATTCGAACCTGTGAGGCAAAAAATCCTGTTATGAATGGAAACATTTGTGAGTCGCTTTATATGCATGTCTGATGACAGATGCTGAAAAAAAAATCATAAATTTTCTAAATGTTATTTCACCCCGGTGCTCTAGGGGCGCAATTACACCATAACTGGATGTAGTTTTAACTCCGGGACACCGGGTGTCG
Source organism: Romanogobio albipinnatus (assembly GCA_023566225.1). Taxonomy (NCBI): domain Eukaryota; kingdom Metazoa; phylum Chordata; class Actinopteri; order Cypriniformes; family Gobionidae; genus Romanogobio; species Romanogobio albipinnatus. The sequence continues at coordinate 31,196,342 of CM042245.1, read as the reverse complement.
CCGGAGAGCATACAATTGTGTCATAACTGGATGTAGTTTTAACTCCGGGACACCGGGTGGTGCCGGAGAGTACCCGTAACAGTAACAGTAACATGCTGTGTTTAAGACACCGATTTTAGTTATAGCTGATAGACCAAAGATGACTCAATGATTAAAACACTGTACCCATGCATGAATGTTTAAAACATCATTAACTCAATGCTAATGTTAGTTATAGTTGATAAATCACATCAATAGCACATTGCATGTTTAAAGCATCATTGTATAACATTATAGCATCAAATATAGAGAAAAAATACTCACCGTTCTGCATTTTGATGAGGGAGAGAGATGATGAGATGCTGTGGTCTAAAAGTTCACTTTTATAATGCATTTCCCCTCGCCTCACACATATATATGTGATGGGTAAAAAATGGAGAAAAACACGCCTGTCCAATAGATGGCGCCATTGCACTACGCATTTTGGGGGCTTATCTCATGACCGACCATGGCCTTTTGGGGCCTACTGAATGCCGCTGACTTTATGTCAGATGCAGTAAAGGGGCGGGGACGTTGTGGCGCTTCAGCTGTGGTTTATAAACGACGTCTGGGAGGGGCTGACCGTCGAGGTCCCGGATGTCTGTAGTGAATGGGGGGTGAATACCCCGCGTATGTACTGCTGCGCGGACATCTCTCAGGGTGGAACAGCTGCACTTTAATTTTGTTGTAGCCGTCGTGCAGCTCGCACCATTTGAACAGCTTGTTTATGATTGAAAACATAATATCCAGCTGACTCAGATCTTGCCACTTGAACAAAAATTGCATTTCATACAGATTGTTATGCTCGTTAGGCAGGACGACCCCTGACCGATCTTCGGTGAGCTTTGTCTTGTCATCACAGCAGAATATGTAGACAGAATCATCCGGGTTCTTTTTAGTGTGGTCACCTACCACGCGGTACCGGACATTCGGGGTGACCCCGTCCCACTCTCCAACGTACAGAGGTTCTTGACCGCCGCTCTTCAGATCCTTCCACACAAAATTGTAAAATAATGCCCAGTCTTTTTTAGGAAATACAAGACATGCGTCTTCCCCGGGGTGAAACTCGCCCGCGCTGTCGGTGGTGTAGAGTATAACAACTTGAGTTGTTTTATGAAATCTGTACCCGATTACACGCTTGCTGTTCATCATAAATTCTCCTTTAGTCCATTCCGAAAGTTCATGGAGAAAGCTTGTCAAACGGACGTGCCCATAAGGTTTTCTCGGCGCCATAGGTAGACTGGTCATCAGACTGTCGAACGTCCTGCTGCGCAACCCCGCATCTGGGGTTTCAGGAGCTGATAATCCGTCCATGCTCATGTAGCTCATGTTTCTCTTTTTGCTGATAGCTGTAGAACACACTGGCCCCATTTATATATATATACGCTGCTCTGGGATGTGGCAGGGTGGGAGGGGAATTTTCTGATAACAGCGACTTCAAAAGATAAAACCTTCTGTCAATAACATGATTTATTATACCGCATTCAAAAACAAAAAACCAACTGTCAAATTAATCAAAACAAAAAACCTAATGTCAAAAAACCATCAAAACCAACTGTCAATTATATGATTTATTATGACAATAGGTCAAAAACCAACTGTCAAAACCTAATGTCAATCACATGATTTATTAAACAGGAAGTCCCGCTTATACCGCATTCAAAAACAAAAAACCAACTGTCAAATTAATCAAAACAAAAAACCTAATGTCAAAAAACCATCAAAACCAACTGTCAATCATATGATTTATTATGACAATAGGTCAAAAACCAACTGTCAAAACCTAATGTCAATCACATGATTTATTAAACAGGAAGTCCCGCCTATACAGGAAGTCCCGCCTATACAGGAAGTCCCGCCTATACAGGAAGTCCCGCCTATACAGGAAGTCCCGCCTACACCGGAAGTCCCGCCTACACCGGAAGTCCCGCCCACACCGGAAGTCCCGCCTACACCGGAAGTCCCGCCTACACCGGAAGTCCCGCCCCCTATACCGGAAGTCCCGCCCCCTATACCGGAAGCCCCGCCCACCTGTCAATCAATCAAATTTTGACATTTGGTGCAGTATACTAACTACTAACTATAATTGTTCTTTGTAAAAATAGAGGTCATTCATATAAATGAGGCAAAGATGGTGAACACTTTAACTGCAGGAACAAAACATTTCTATAAATTTTTAGTATATAGACCAATAAAGTCAAGACATAATGTGTTTCTTCAGTCATTTGTGTCTTTCCTTATGTAGTAGTTTACTATATTTCAAATTATTTACTTTTTTGATCTGCTTAAAGTCTGGTCAAGTTTACTTATTCTGACAAAGGACCACTCACTAGGCAGGAAGAGACTGTCTGATCAAAAAGTGAAATTATCTACCACAGCTTGTTTAATTTTTAAGGGCTGCTTTTTAAGTACAGCAGTGTCAGTCCATGACTAACTACAGGAAACAAAAATGAGTATAAATGTGTATAGCCCTCTGTCCTAAAGCAATAAATACAGATTGTTTCATAGACATAACTAAAAAATGGAGGGGGATATGAATATATCAGGAGGAAAAAAAAGAAAAGTGAATATATCAAATTGGACCTGGATTTGCAATGAAGTATGGTTTACAGGGTCATGGAGTGTGGGTGTGCCATCTGAAAATGATACTAGAAAAACAGGACAAATATCAGTTAATTCGGCTTTCTAAATGTAGGAAGTATATGCAAAGTAAGTGCAAAGAAATCATCGAAGGTAAATTATCAGTTATCATGTGCATGTTAAAATGCATTCATGCACCAGAGTAACAAATATCGCTATACTGGCATTCCTTAATTCAATAGCTGAGAATCACATACATTGTTTGAACTAACCGGCCAATTCTTTAAAACCACATTCTGCTGTGTAGCATTGCTGGGTGATATCAACAATAAGGTGACAAGCATATGAGAGGTGCAAAAGAAACAAATCTATGCTCCAAAAGGAGACACATATTAATACAAATGACATCTCTCGCTGCAAGCAGTAGGCATAAATCAGGTTTGGATTAATATTGAAGGCAGACTCCCATTTTTTAAGTTAGATGCTCAAAGTGGGGACCATTATAATAACAAACTCAGTGCTTAGTGTGCTAACTTAATAGTGTGCTCCGTCAGTGTCAGGTTTGAGGTGAACTTGAGGAGGAGGACAGGGTTGAGGAAGAGATGATGAACGCCCTTGTAATCCACCTCTATATCCACCCGTATATGGAGCACTTAGCCTGAATACATCCACTCAGGAAGTTTTTCTCTAAATAAATGAACCACAGCATAGCTAAGGTTTAATCAGCTGCATATCGTTCCAGAACGAAGTTCCATAGACACATAGTCAGTCAAAAGCTTTTTGTCGGTTTTTAATTGCGGCAATCTTTGTGAAAGAGGAAGTGACCGCTTTTTCTGCTTCAGTGATGGAGACTCACACACGGTCACACCACAATGTCACGTCTCTGTAAACTGCACGCTGATCGTGCATCAAGTAATTAGCCCTAGTTTAATACCTCTCTGCCTCTACCCAGCCAAGATATTCCGTGCTCCTAAAAATAAATCCTGATATGTCCCTCTGCCGGAGATCAAGAACCGTGGTGCCATGGTGTGACGTGCTGCCGAAGGCTCCAGCTGTCTGGAGCCAGTGTACATACCCAGTCGTCTGTAACAATTACTACCATCATTAATATTAATGAGCTTGTTTTCAGGGTCGCAGGATAATAACAATGTACATCGTGGTCACAGCCGTGAAAGTCATATTTCCCCCCAAAAAAATTGTACTGGGCGGCCCATTTTACTGGTCATTTTCTCTAGCAATTTAATGCATCACGGCGGAGAAAAAACAAAGCACACAGTACTAAAAGAATTTATGAAGCATTTAATTCTGAAATTATTGCAAATTTGCAAGTAAACATTACAGTTATAATTTACAGTAATGTCAGCTATTGGTCAAAGATCTGGGGTCGAAGATCTGTTTTGATGAAACTAATGCAAAATGCAAGTTTTATGTATATGTATATTTTTTTTTTTAATTGTTTGTTGTTGTTGTTGTTGTTGTTGCACTTTAAAAATGTATCAGTTGACTTAACTTAAAAAAGTGAGAAAATCCAGTTGTTTTAAAATTATTAAGTAATAAACTTCATGCATAATTGAAAAAATTAAGTTATGTGAACTTGACAATTCCACATAACTTAACATTTTACAGTTTATTTACAGTACTTTATCATTTAAAGCAATGGGTTTCCTCACTTTTTTAAGTTAAGTCAACTGATCACTTTTTACAGTGTGACGGCTGTGTTTCAAGTCAAGCTGTACAATATTTTGACACAAATTCATCTCTGACTTGATACAAGCTAGCCATATTTGGCAGATGGAAACATGGACGTCATGTCGCATGGAAGTCACATGACATCCTCATCCTTGATAATTACAACCTATGAAAAGTAGAAGAAAAAATGAACAGGTTTGATAATGTGTTGGTTTTGTACTTAGGGCCCTATTTTAACGATCTAAGGGTTGTCCCTATTCTCTTAATGAGTCATGGGTGTGTCATGGGTTATCTTCCATTCCAGTTAAAAGCTAGTTGTGCTTGCACCATGGCGGATTCGCTATTTACATTGTGGAATTTGTAAGCGAAAAGACTGAACGCTTCCCCAGAGAGGAATCCTTTATTTTTAATATTTAAAAATGTTTGTGTGCTGCTGCTCCCTGTGTGTAATAAGGGTCAATGGTGCAGTTGCCTCAAAATAACAACAATGCATCTAAACACACCTTGTTTTCAGACCAGCACGCCTATGGTATGAGTATACTGTGCTGTGAGTAATTGTGGGCGCATCAGATGTGTAATCTGATGTTGCTTTAAATGTTGTACATGTCATGTCATGACTGCTATGTTGCTCGGAACTGCACCTAAGAATTTCACCTACTGTTGCACTTGTGTATATGGTTGAGTGACAATAAAGTGATTTGATTTGATTTGATGGTTGCACAAATTTGCTATTTAAACAACGTGGCACAGGATGTAAAAATGATAAATGCATCGGGCTGAAACTAGCAAAAATATCCAATGTAATATCCAATGTAAATTCCTGAAGAAAAAATTGTTTAGAACCACAGCTGACATAAACAGTTGAATATGTTTATTACACCAATGTGTTTGATTAATTGAGTTTATGAATATAATGTAAATTGCTCATCTTTTTTCAAAGCAAATACATTGGCAATGCACAGCCTCTTAATATCATTCCAAACTAACATTCTGAGCAAACTAAAACTATTTAATATTACTCAGAAGAGTGTTTAACAAGCTAGAGTGAATATTATAGAGGCATAAAGGCAGGACCTAAGGGAATGCACCTCCATTGTGAACACAGTCTCTGTGTGGTCCACTGAAGGTTATTTTCTAATCTGCTGTAATGTATGGGGAGCATGATACAGCGACTGTTACATGCGTTTGGTTTGCAGTCCTTTTAGTGGAAGAGCTCTTGTCAGCTCTGCAGAAAGTATGGTTCTGTTGCCGAGGCAACCCCGAGCAACAGTAAGTCTGGTGATTGGACTTTGGGGAGCGCAGCCAGTTGTCACTGCAGCTTTAGTGAAGACATTTTTTTGTGATTTCCACACTAATGATCTTTTTCACTTCAGATTGTACAAGTAACAATAAAAAGGTCAGCAGTTCTCAATAAACCACTTATTTTTGCCAGATGCTATACACTAATGCCACGCAATATCTGTGTCAGCAGCAGCATTTGGAGGTAACTGAAGGTAGTGATTCTTAACTTTCTTCCATTTTTACAATTGTTTAAAAGCTCAGGAACAGTGTCGTTTTTACAGCAATGAGCCATTTAGCAGTACTAGAGTAGCTTGACAAAATGTTGTATAAGTCTCAAAGTTATCATACTTATCTCATTGTATTGTTAATAGCAAGTCATAATCAAATCGAATTGAGAGAACATTTGATTTGTTTCAGCAAGTCAGTTTGTTTAAAATAACATTCACCAGGGATGTCGTTATAGGCCTATTTTAGGGGGGGGGGGGGGGGGGGGGGGCTGAAGCTACCCCAAAATGTTCCTAAGCCCCCCTAAATGATAATAAGAACAACAATAACAATTTGATTTATCAATAACCGTATCCTCATTCATATTTAGACGCAACAAATTATATATATCCAGCTACAAATAAATAGCCGAAAAGTCGGAAGTTGGACAGAAGTACAAAGAGTCGTTGTGCTATCAAGATGATGCACCGCGTCTCGTTGCATTGGTGTGAACTGTGGCAGCTTTCAGAGCGCGAGCGCTACTGCAAGTAACTGCCTGGAGGATTCATCTCGTCTCGTCGTTACCAAGGTTATAATCATTAACGAAAATGAACGAAAAAACGAAAACTAGGTGGGTTGTCCTTAACTGAAATACAAATAAAAACGAGGCATTACAAAAAAACGATAACTAACCAAATATGTAATGTGTGTTTGGCAAAACTAACTAAAATAAAATTATAGATTAAATGTCCTTAGTTTTCGTCTTTATCAATGTATTTCATAGAGCAAATAACGTTCAGCTGCTTCCTTTCCCTGCGTCTCTCACTCACACTCTCTCTCACATACACGCGTGCCCCACACACACACACACACACACAGCCCCTCCTCTCCGTGCACACCGCCGTCTTCATGAGAACGAGTGTTCGACGTTAAAAGCAAGTTCGCGAAAGGTTGGTATCTCGTGAACACCTTTACACAATCACTACGGAGCCCCTAAAGGGACGTGGTGGTGGAAAAAAATTAGGATGGGAGGATATTTTTTTTCCAAATCGTTTGCGTTCCCTCGCAAAACTTTTGCGTTCCCCCAAGAAACTTTGCGTTCCCTCGCAAAGATATTTGCGTTCCCCCGAGAAACTTTGCGTTCCCACGCAAAAGTTTTGCGTTCCCTCGCAAAGATATTTGCGTTCCCTCGCAAAAGTTTTGCGTTCCCTCGCAAAGATATTTGCGTTCCCACGCAAAACTTTGCGTTCCCTCGCAAAGATATTTGCGTTCCCTCGCAAAGATAGGCCGTTTCAAACAGCTCAGTAGGCTACGTTAACAATATTGTATCCATTAATGGAGCGGTTAGAGTTATTTTGAACTTGGACTTAGGCTATAGCCTAGGCGAGTGCTCAATGAGTTCGGTGAGCTAAACGTTGTTAAAACACAATGTCTCTTTAACGTAGACAACAAGCTGCAACCTATTTTTCCTCAAAACGAGCCTTATAATATAAATTAATCGGGTCTATATGAGCAGGCGGCTGAGAGACAAGTCCGAAGGGACTGTCTGCAAAGTGCAAAACCCGAAAAGCGTATAGCCTACTACAAGTCATAACTTCAATGTTACACACTGTGTCTCCAAATTCAGTTTACACATCAATGCTCACTTAGTTTGATAAAAACACTTAGTTTGATAAAATTTGCTTTTGCATAATTGTTAGGATTATTTTATTTGGAAAAATGTTCAGCAAACTTCACTGAAATGCACTGTAGGCCTACTGTAGCCCACTGTCACCAAATTCAGTTCACACATCACGCTCTCCTGCTGGTTATACTACAACGCTTAGTTTGGCAATAGCACATAAAAATAATAAAAGTAATAGCACATAGCCATAGGCCTATTCTTTACACAAATGCTAAAATACAGTAGTTGCAAGTTCCATAGCTTTTGTATGATAATTGCTTACTAATTTTGATGGCATTACACTGTATAGCCTACTGTATTAGTATATTGTAGTAGGAGAGCATTGATTGTTATTGCCTATTTTTTAGTTTCGCCTTTCGGGTTTTGCACTTTGCAGACGGTCCCTTTTTACTTGTCTCTCATATAGCCTATTAATACGGAGCCCCTAAAGGGACGTGGTGGTGGAAAAAAATTAGGATGGGAGGATATTTTTTTTCCATATCGTTTGCGTTCCCCCGAGAAACTTTGCGTTCCCTCGCAAAGATATTTGCGTTCCCCCGAGAAACTTTGCGTTCCCACGCAAAGATATTTGCGTTCCCTCGCAAAAGTTTTGCGTTCCCTCGCAAAAGTTTTGCGTTCCCTCGCAAAGATATTTGCGTTCCCTCGCAAAGATAGATATCCCACGGCCGTTTCAAACAGCTCAGTAGGCTACGTTAACAATATTGTATCCATTAATGGAGCGGTTAGAGTTATTTTGAACTTGGACTTAGGCTATAGCCTAGGCGAGTGCTCAATGAGTTCGGTGAGCTAAACGTTGTTAAAACACAATGTCTCTTTAACGTAGACAACAAGCTGCAACCTATTTTTCCTCAAAACGAGCCTTATAATATAAATGAATCGGGTCTATATGAGCAGGCGGCTGAGAGACAAGTCCGAAGGGACTGTCTGCAAAGTGCAAAACCCGAAAAGCGTATAGCCTACTACAAGTCATAACTTCAATGTTACACACTGTGTCTCCAAATTCAGTTTACACATCAATGCTCACTTAGTTTGATAAAAACACTTAGTTTGATAAAATTTGCTTTTGCATAATTGTTAGGATTATTTTATTAGGAAAAATGTTCAGCAAACTTCACTGAAATGCACTGTAGGCCTACTGTAGCCCACTGTCACCAAATTCAGTTCACACATCACGCTCTCCTGCTGGTTATACTACAACGCTTAGTTTGGCAATAGCACATAAAAATAATAAAAGTAATAGCACATAGCCATAGGCCTATTCTTTACACAAATGATGATTGGTACCCAGCTAAAATACAGTAGTTGCAAGTTCCATAGCTTTTGTATGATAATTGCTTACTAATTTTGATGGCATTACACTGTATAGCCTACTGTATTAGTATATTGTAGTAGGAGAGCATTGATTGTTATTGCCTATTTTTTAGTAACGCCTTTCGGGTTTTGCACTTTGCAGACGGTCCCTTTTTACTTGTCTCTCATATAGCCTATTAAGGCTCGTTTTGAGGAAAATTATGTTGCAGCTCGTTGTCTACGTTAAAGGTGTCATTTGTGTTTTGAACGTTTTTAGCTCACGAGTTATTGATCCGGGAAGTTAAAATCTGTTGCCAACTACTGAACTCCGAAGCACTGACTGTATTATTTATAGGCTACTTAAACCCAAGTTCAAAATAACTCTAACCGCTCCATTAATGGATACAATATTGTTAACGTAGCCTACTAAGCAGTTTGAAACGGCCCGTGGGACATCTATCTTTGCGAGGGAACGCAAATATCTTTGCGAGGGAACGCAAAACTTTTGCGAGGGAACGCAAATATCTTTGCGTGGGAACGCAAAGTTTCTCGGGGGAACGCAAATATCTTTGCGAGGGAACGCAAAGTTTCTCGGGGGAACGCAAAAGTTTTGCGAGGGAACGCAAACGATTTGGAAAAAAAATATCCTCCCATCCTAATTTTTTTCCACCACCACGTCCCTTTAGGGGCTCCGTATATTAAGGCTCGTTTTGAGGAAAATTATGTTGCAGCTCGTTGTCTACGTTAAAGGTGTAATTTGTGTTTTGAACGTTTTTAGCTCACGAGTTATTGATCCGGGAAGTTAAAATCTGTGTACCAACTACTGAACTCCGAAGCACTGACTGTATTATTTATAGGCTACAAGTTCAAAATAACTCTAACCGCTCCATTAATGGATACAATATTGTTAACGTAGCCTACTGAGCTGTTTGAAACGGCCCGTGGGACATATATCTTTGCGAGGGAACGCAAATATCTTTGCGAGGGAACGCAAAGTTTTGCGTGGGAACGCAAATATCTTTGCGAGGGAACGCAAAACTTTTGCGAGGGAACGCAAATATCTTTGCGAGGGAACGCAAAACTTTTGCGTGGGAACGCAAAGTTTCTCGGGGGAACGCAAATATCTTTGCGAGGGAACGCAAAGTTTCTCGGGGGAACGCAAAAGTTTTGCGAGGGAACGCAAACGATTTGGAAAAAAAAAATCCTCCCATCCTAATTTTTTTCCACCACCACGTCCCTTTAGGGGCTCCGTACAATCACACATTAAAAAGTGGTATAAAAATATTTTTAATTCAGAATATTATTTTGTCAGTGTGTTAATATCGACCCGAGAAGCGATTGCTACTTTAGAAAGTTAACTAGTCGCAAGTTTGAGGTAAAATGCACTTGGGTTGTCGATGTCAAAACACTATATAAGCTGTGATTCAAATATTAAATAATGTCATGTTATTAGGCTATTGTATAGGGTAAATTTAGTATAGGGTGTGAAAATTGTACAGCTGTGGTATTTGTATAGGTTTAGCTTAATGTAGGTTTAGCTGTATATATTTGTATTTTATCTCAAAAATGGGTTGGATGCATGCGGTTCTGTGTAATTAAATAGCATTCTGTGGACAACTTATCTTATATACACTGTAAAACCCAACAAGTTCAGCTAACTCATTTCATTTGAGGACACCGATTAACTCAAACCATTTAGGTTTATAAAAAAACAATAGTTATGAGTACTCTGCACTTATTTTAATCAAGTCCACTAAAAAAAAGGATATTTCTTAATATACAATTAAACATTACACTGCATTCAAATACTTGATATAGCTGAACCTTCCCTATTTTGAGTAAAACAGATGAAATTACAACTTTTAAATGAACTCAGAGTGCTTGCAGTTACTGCTAGCTCACAATAGCACACACAAAGTCAAATCTAGTAAGTTAAGCTAACTCATTAAATTTAAGGACACTGATTACCTTAATTCTTTTAATTTTTAGAAAACAATAGTTATGAGTACTTTGAGCTTTCAATTGATTTCAGTTGAGTTCACTAAAATAAGACACTCATTGCAATCAATAAATTAAGTGATTAATTAAGTGATGATTGAGCATTAGTGATGAACACCTGATGATAATGAGCAGAATCACAGAAGGAAAGAGAAACACAAGAACTACAACTGACTGAAGCCACAGCTTTAGATGAAATAACAGAAGATAAAAGAAGACATTAAATCTCTGAAGATCTCAGCAGAGGAGAATTAAAAAACTCCAGAAACAGCACTACCAGCTTCACACATTACCTACCAGACTGACTTTATTTCTGTCATTTCTATTTTAATGAAAATAATAGTTTAATTAGTCACCATGATGGAGATGAGTGTTTGCTTTAGTTGGGCTCTTGACCCTTAAATCTTTACCATTAGTTGTTTTTTTTTCTTTGGCTGCTTTAACTGTGTGTTTAGAAGCACATTCGTTATGGTTAGGAATACCAAGAGAAAATGTGATTAGGTGATGTTGGCTATACAATGATGGTTGGTATAAGCATCATGGAGTGGCTTAAGTCACTGGTCTCACTCAGAGTCTTATGCTCTGGTTATAGCGGTATTGTGTTGTTAATTTTTGTATTGTTCATAATGGTGGCTACATGATTCAATAGAACGAGATCCAGCACTGTTGTGGTAATTGAATACTATGCAAGATTTTAAAATCATGTAGTGTTCAAAAGGTTTTAATCTATGGCATTTGTTAGAAACACACAGACATCAATAATCTGCATATGAATCTCAACAATGGTGACAATCAATGAAAAGCTTAATGCTGCAGTGAAGCCTGCTCGGGAGCAGGTTTAAGCTAACGGACCTGTTGCTATGACAGCAAGTCCAGGATGAGCGTCGAAGAACCAAACAATCCAAGATCATGCCAAATCATCAACAATCACTGGGTACCACCGATCAAAAATGCATTGTGGCATGAAAAAATTATGCATCTGAATTGTGACAAATTTTCTTTGATTCTTACTATTTGCTTTTACTTTTGCTGTGTTTGTTGTGGTGTTTTTGTATCTTGTTTTATGTTCAAAGTTGATCTGTTTATCTGAATATTTTTTTTGATTGTCACCATTGTTGAGATTCATACTCTGATTCTTGATGTCTGTGTGTGTCCAAGTACTGTTGTAGATTAAAACCTTTTGTGCATTAATTTTATTCATTAAATCCTGCATATTGTTCGATTACCACAACCATCCTGGATATGGTGCTGTAAAGTCACATAGGTTCTTTTATGAATAACACAAAAATAATAATAACACAAAACCTCTATAACCAGAGCATTAGACTCTGAATGAGATCAGTGATTCAGTCACTGCATGACAATAATATCATCAGCAAAAAACAACCAAAACAAGCTGATCACATTTTCTCTTGGCTTTTCTTACCATAACAAATGTGCTTCATAAACACAGTTAAAACAGCCAGAGCAAGACATGTTTTGTCAAGGGTCAAGATCACAACAAAAGCAAACACTAAACACCATCATGGTGAATTCAAACGAAACTATTATTTTCAATATAACAGAAATGACAGAAATTACAGTTAGTCTGGTTAGTAATGTGTGAGGCTGGTAATGTTGTTTGTGGAGTTGCTGAGATCTTCAGAGATTTAATGTCTTCTTTTATCCTTCAGTTGATTTCATCTAAAGCTGTGGCTGAAGTAGTTCTTGTGTTTCTCTTTCCTTCAGTGATTCTGCTCATTACCATCATCTGGGGCCCGTTCTTCGTACCTCGCTAACTCAGTTAGCCGGATTTGATTGTTGATGATTTGGCATGATCTTGGATTGTTTGGTTCTTCGACGCTCATCCTGGACTTGCTGTCATAGCAACAGGTCCGTTAGCTTAAACCTGCTCCCGAGCAGGCTTATTTCATGTAAACAGGATTAGATTGCATCTTGAGGTGATACTTAAAATCTGTCCCAGCCACTGCTACTTTATTACAAGAGTTCATTACTGAACCTGGGGCAATAATAATCATTTTAAATAATAATAATATACACATTTTAAATTGTATATGTATATGAGAATGTATATAATATTATAATGTTGTGTATAATACCATAGACACAGCCACTTGATTGAGCGATTTATTTGTGATGGAATAATTACTTTATAATTTTTTTGGAGGTTTGCACACATGCTGTACAGTTAATCTGAGCCGTGCATTAATTTAAGTGATGACGGATATTATGGGATGCTTGATGCAGCGCAGGAGATGCAGAGAATTTGATCTTGACCCTTAAGAAACTTTAATACTGTCACGTTACAAATCTGCTTCGAATTGAATTACAACATTGAAATAAAAATGTAAAGGGTGTACAAATACTGTATAAAATCGTGAATATAAATAATTGGTAATCATGTAAAAAATTATCATTGATCTATTATAACTTTTATGTTGGTTTGGTCGTTTAGCTGTTTACTTATAAAGGTCCAGATATTCGTGTTTTTTTTGTGTGTAATTTGCCAAGTTTTTTGCCAGGTGGCTTTTTTAATTATATAATGTCATTACGTTGCTGTCTTGACGCCAGCCAATCGCTGCATTGCTGATCATGGTTTCGAGTATCGATGCATCTGCCCTCTTCAGTGAAAACAAGAACGCGCAGTGATCTTAGATCATTTAATCCAGATATTTAAATCCAATCCGCAAATTCGATGGAAGAACCCAATTAGCCAGAGATCAGTTATCAGGATTAAAAGATCTGGGATCTGTCAAATCATCTCAGATGTATTAAGCGAGGTACGAAGAACGGGCCCCAGGTGTCATCACCAATACGCAATTATCACTTATTTAATCACTTAACAATACAATTATTATCCAATTATCTTGCTGGGCACTAGAAATGTTCTAGAACTCATTCAGTTTGAGTTCTATTTCAGTCATTGTGTCCACACAACATTCTGTAATATTTGAGTGCAGTGAACTCTTTTTTTTTTTAGTACATACAACGGTTAGGTTTTACAGTGTGGAGAGGAATTAAATATAGTATGCTATTACTTTATCATATTTACATGAGCAGACAGATAGCATTTAAGTCATTGCCTATAGTAACTCACCAGGAGCAAAGTCTGGCCTAAGTAAATTCCCTCATGCAGCTTTGATGTGTCTAAAAGCTAACATTACAGTAACTTTTTTTTAACAGAGTAGAAATAGAAGAAGATGATATGTCTGTCACGTTTGACTTGTTAACATCTTGGTTTCTTAACTGGTTGTTGACATAAGTGTAGCTCTAGATGTGAGTGCAAAGATTTTGCAAACGCAAGTTACAAATAACCGTCAACCCGATTTTCATTTTTAACCAAAATATGACATCTGACTGATTTTGGATTAGTTGGAGTCCAACGTTTTTCTGACGTCACAAGATGCTCAAAATTTCTGTGCTCTGATTTATTTTATATATTGTTTTTTTATTTTTGGGTAAATGCTATTGTGAGTTGTGTCACTGCAGTGCAGACATGCAGTTCACTGGGTTATGGTGCCCCCATTGGTGCTTGTGTGTATTGCACATTTATTATATTATAACTGTGCAAAATGTACATGTGGATGCTGCAACAACTGATTACAAACTACTGTAAATTATGAGTAGCTTGTAGCTTGGCAGGCTACACATTTAAAATAGCTACTCGAACACTAAGATGTCAAACCCTGCAAATTCAGTAATTTAGGCTTTGCTTTCCAGTGAAGAGCTATGACCTTGACTTGAGAGATTGGAAGCTTGTGAGATTTGAAAAACAGCATCAGTCCTGAATCTTTGAGTTTGTTTTAGTACATGTGTGTAAGGGGTGTTTGGGATGGATGACGTTAAAAAATGAAAAGATCAACATACAGGTAGTTGACCTAGAGAGCTCCTACTGTGCAAGTGGCTGAGTTGCCTTTAAATTTGTCCAGGGACATTGTAGCGAGAGGTATAATACACCTGCCAGTCCCGGTAAGGGTTGGTCCTCTGACAGGAACATTCTGTTCTCCATTTAAACACAAAGTGCCATAAGAGTGGAACAGAGCCGGAAAATGCTTCCATTCTCCTCAGAGTATTTCAGAAGATCTCTCCAGAGAGAAAGAGAAAGCTCTGGCATATGGAGAGAGCATTACAAAAGCTTAGACAGAGAGCGCAACAGAATGAGAGAGAGACAGAACACAGAAAAATCTAACTTCCATCTCACTGAGTGGGGTCTCAGTGGAAGGAAAATTGATTGCCTCATCTGGTTGGAAAAAGTGAATCTCTGAAAAACTTTTCCCTTAGACTCCATTGACAAATGAGCTATTGATTAGTTGTTTTCAATTTAGAGAGCAAGATGCCAAGATAGTGCATGACAGAGCTCATGATGGCCCACCAACAGATAAACATGTCCCAAACTCACACCATTGGTTGATGCATTTTTTTCTGTTTTGGTCCAGTCAAGACGCCCAACCAAAAATAGCAAAAGTTTTAGTGCCACAGAGCCAGAAGCAGTTGTGCCCTATGTACAAAAAAATGTGCCATATCAGTGGCAGAAAGAAGGCACATTTTTCAAACAGTGATTATTAATTTTTTTAAAAATTTATTTTAAAATACATTGTGGGTTTAACACTAGCTTTCCATGGCCAGTATTAGCACAATGATAATTGTGTCAGGCAAACAGTGCTGATGTTTGTGAATCCAGCATATTTTAATAATTCTAAAAGGGGAACCAAAAGACAAAACATATAGGAGTATGTTATCTCACTTTTTCGGACACACTTTGGGAGCCAATTCTTGAAACGGGTGGAGGTGGTTTAGATGTTCCAGGCTTATAATAATAATAATAATAATAATAATAATAATAATAATAATAATAATAATAATAATAATAATAATGAACAAACAAGCGAAGATGACACACATGTATATTCAAGCAAAAGACAGCTAATCTTACTTCTGTGAAACACAGCACAACCAACATTACATATCAAGAAGAAATAAAGCAATATAAATACAGGAATTTCCAGCGCTGGAAAGCTTCTCCGATATTAACACGGGTCTTACCTCTTGCCTGATCGTAACCCTTCTTTTTAAAGTTTTTTTTTTGTATTTTATCTGTCATCTCTCCCTTTCTATAGTCTGCTAATGTCTGTCTTGTACACTGAGCTCTCTCTCGTCCTCCATCATGAGTGGACATGACCCCTTACTGCTGATTGGCTTCTTTTAGTTTGTCGAGATTTAAAGCCACCATTTTTTAAGAGTGTGTACAAGCCCTAGTACATAATAAGTATCCTATGATTGAATCTGGAATTAAAGCCAAATAACTGAAAAAAGGTTTATTCTTTAGATGCCAAGTCTATAATTGTTAGCAAATATCTGCCATTAATTCGATCTTCGAAGTTATTACTCAACCACCTGTGTGACAACATTAACCAATGTGGTTGAACGACATATTTTCAACAACATGGTTTCGGGAAACAGTCGTGACTAGCTAGTTGATTTCTTCAACGATGCATCGTACAATGGTAGTTGGGGAATCGCACCTCAGGATGGTTTACATGGGACATGATGATCTAGTTTGATGGTTTTAGAACGATTCTGGGCATTTTTTAAACTGGTCATACTCGGAGACCAAAAAGACCAACTAGAGACCAGCCTGGCCTGACAAGAAGACAAGCTAAACAAGACCAGTAAACCACCTTAGGTTGCTTGGGCTGATCTTTTCAGAAGGGAAACATCCTCCAAACACAATGGGGAAATAAAAGGAAGCCAGGGGAATAGGGTCAGAGTTAAGGAGTATATTCTGATCTAGAAGCTCAGCACATTTTCACGAAGGATTGTGGCCTGATGCAGAAATGCAGGCATATCATAGAACTGAGATCCGACAGAGAGGCTTAGCGAAGCATTACTCTAAATACATAAATAATGCTCTCTTCCCCTGCAGCTGCATGCCATGCTCATTTATTGTCTCAATAAAGCTTGTCTGTGCGTCTGAGCCCAGGTCATCAGTCACAGAACATCTTAACTGGGTCAAGACCACAGGGGCCTATGAGACTGGTTCAGTCCATTCTCCATCTTCAGAACTTCAAGGGCAGGTGGGACAGAGGCAGCACATGATGTCTAATAGAGATCTTTAGAGGACTGTTTGGGACGCAGCACATTTATGCAATTTAGTATCTTTGAATTAAGTTGAGCAGCAACAGCAGTAAGATTCCAAGACACCTAAAGGATTCTAAATGTTCTGGTGTTTATAACAAAAAATTATGTGGTGCATATTTTAAAAAGGTCATTTGAAGTTGTAATTTAGTAATCTAAATTAAATATTGACTAACAAAATTCTTTGAGTGAAATTTCTACTTTCATATTATAGCTAGAAAACATAGGTTAAAACAATATTATATTGACCTAAATTATAACATTTTGGCTTATTTCTAAAGAAAATATTGATCAAGTATAATATGCATAATAAATAATCGTTTTTACTTTGAATGAATGTTATTAATGTTAAATCAAAATTTAGAGTTTGAACCAACCCATAAACATAATTTGAGAAAGACTGATACATTTGGCTGTAACAAATTAGGGTTTTTTGATTTTTGTTTTGGTTCAAAATATAATTTTTTCAGTGTACAAAATATTATAAGAAAATTTATTTTTAGTTGATTAGCTACATTGATGGATCATTTATTAATACATACTGTATATTAATAAGATACTGCATTAAATACTGCATTATTCAAAATGAAAGACATTTATATAGATATTTTCTCTTTTTTTCAGTGGAAGTCTAGCCTGGGACCAGTCTTAAGTTTCATAACTGTTTTAAGTACATGAAAATGTAGATTGGTATATTTTGATGCTAAGAATGATTATAGGTTACAGTGGGAGTTTGCTAAACATGGTTTTGTCACAGATAAGTGTTAATGAACATAGAGGTAATGTGTAATTATTTACATTTACATTTACATTTAGTCATTTAGCAGACGCTTTTATCCAAAGCGACTTACAAATGAGAGCAATAGAAGCAACTAGAACAGTCAAAGGCTACAGTATGCAAGTGCTATAACAAGTCTCAGTTAATCTAACACAGAACACACAGGACAGTTTTTTTTTTTTTTTTTTTTTTAATAAATTAGACAGACAAAAAATGAATAGAATGTTAAGTGCTATTCTTGATTGGTCAGGTGCTGCTGGAAAAGCAGTGGTTGTCTTTAGCTGTTTTTTGAAAATGGCTACAGACTCGGCTGCTCGAATTGAGATAGGTAGGTCATTCCACCAGGTGGGGGCAGTCCAGGAAAAGGTCCGTGAAATTGATTTCATGCCTCTTTGGTATGGCACCACAAGGCGTCGTTCACTGGCAGAACGTAAGCTAAGGGGGGGGGGGGTGTAAATCTGAACAAGCGAGTTTAGGTATATTGGTGCAGAGCCAGTGGTTGTTTTGTAGGCGAGCACCAGTGTCTTGAATTTGATGCGAGCGGCTATTGGCAGCCAGTGGAGATTGATGAAGAGAGGCGTGACGTGCGCTCTCTTCGGCTCGTTAAAGATCACCCTCGCCGCTGCATTCTGGATCAGCTGCAAGGGTTTGATAGTGCATGCCGGAAGGCCCGCTAGAAGAGCATTACAGTAGTCCAGTCTAGAGAGAACAAGAGCTTGGACCAAGAGTTGAGTGGCCTGCTCTGATAGGAAGGGTCTAATCTTCCTGATGTTATATAATGCAAATCTGCAGGACCGGGTTGTTGCAGTAATGTGGTCAGTGAATTTTAGCTGATCATCAATCACAACTCCAAGATTCCTGGCTGTCCTGGACGGAGTTATGGTTGATGATCCTAGCTGAATGGAGAGATTATGATGAAGTGCTGGGTTGGCTGAGACCACAAGCAGTTCTGTCTTTGCAAGGTTGAGTTGCAGGTGATGCTCCTTCATCCAGGCAGAAATGTCTGTTAGGCAGGCAGCGGTACGAACACCAACCGTGGGATCATCTGGTTGAAATGAGAAGTAGAGTTGAGTGTCGTCGGCATAGCAGTGATAGGAAAAGCCATGTTTCTGAATGACAGATCCCAGTGATGACATGTAGATGGAGAAGAGAAGTGGTCCAAGCACTGAGCCCTGTGGAACTCCAGTGGCTAGATGATGTGACTTAGACACTTCACCTCTCCATGACACCCTGAAGGACCTACCTGAGAGGTAGGACTTGAGCCACTGGAGAGCAGTTCCTGAGATGCCCATCTTCATGAGAGTTGACAGGATGATCTGGTGGTTAACTGTGTCAAAAGCAGCAGACAAATCCAGTAAGATAAGTACTGTGGATTTCGAAGCCGCTCTTGCCTGTCTCAGTGCCTCCGTAACCGAGAGCAGGGCAGTCTCAGTTGAGTGGCCGCTTTTGAAGCCGGATTGGTTGATATCCAGGAGGTTGTTCTGTTCAAGAAACGTAGAGAGCTGGTTAAAAACAACTCGCTCGAGTGTCTTTGCAATGAAAGGCAGAAGGGATACCGGTCTGTAGTTTTCTAAAAGTGCTGGGTTCAGAGAGGGTTTCTTAAGCAGTGGGGTTACCCGAGCCTGCTTAAATGCTGTGGGGAAGGTCCCGGTGTGAAGAGAGGTGTTGACAATGTGAGTGAGTGCAGGAGTAACAGAAGAAGAAATGGCCTGAAGGAGGTGAGTGGGGATAGGGTCAAGCGGACAGGTAGTGGGGTGGTTGGAAAGGATGAGTTTGGAGACTTCAGCTTCAGAGAGCAGCGAAAAAGAGGGGAGCGTATGTGTGATGGTTGTTGAGATGTGCGTGTCGGTTTGTGGTTTGGAGAATTGGCTGCTGATGGAGGAGGATTTTTGTGTAAAAAATGATGCAAAATCGTTAGCTGCAAGAGTTGTTGAAGGAGGGGGGGGAGGAGGACAAAGGAGCGAAGAGAACGTTCTGAAAAGTGCACGAGAGTCAGAGCAGTTGTTGATTTTGTTGTGGTAGTATGTAGTTTTAGCAGTGGAGACATTAGCAGAGAAGGAAGCGAGGAGAGACTGATACAGGGTCAGGTCAGTAGTGTTTTTAGTTTTGCGCCACTTCCTCTCTGCCGCCCGGAGCCCAGAGCGATGTTCGCGGAGAACATCAGACAGCCAGGGGGCAGAGGGAGTGGTGCGGGCTGGCCTGGTTAAAACGGGACAGAGGTTGTCTAAGCAAGATGTTAGAGTGGAGCAAAGAGTGTCAGTAGCACTGTTAGTGTCCAGTGCTGAGAACTGAGCAGGTGGAGGGAGTGAGGAGGAAACCATAGTGGATAGATGAGAGGGAGAGAGTGAGCGTAGATTACGCCGAAAGGTGATCAGCGGAGGAGTGTGTGTTGTGTCAGGAGTTAGTAGGAGGTTGAGAGTGATGAGAAAGTGATCTGAGGTGTGCAATGGAGTAACTAAAGTGTCGTGTGTGGAGCAGTAGCATGTGTAGATAAGGTCCAGATGGTTACCTGATTTGTGAGTAGCTGTAGTTGATACTCGCTTAAGGTCGAATGAGGTCAGAAGAGTGGTGAAGTCTGCAGCCTGGGGTTTATCAAGGTGGATGTTGAAGTCACCGAGCAGTACCAGAGGAGTGCCATCTTCAGGGAAGTGGGAGAGTAAAATATCCAATTCCTCCAAGAAGTTACCCAGTTGGCCTGGAGGGCGATAAATAACTACAACATGGATTTTAGCAGGGTGGGTGATAGTGATTGAGTGTGATTCAAACGAGCAGTTGCCAGATAGAGATGGAATGGGCTCAAATTTCCAATCATTTGAAATGAGCAGACCCATACCTCCGCCCCTCCCAATCGGGCGAGAGGTGTGTGAAAAAGAGAAATTATTTGAGAGAGCTGCAGGAGTGGCAGTGTCTTCTGGTTTGATCCAGGTTTCAGTTAGAGCCATGAGACTGAGATGTGAATGAGCGGAAATAGATGAAATAAAGTCTGCTTTGTTTACAGCAGACTGGCAATTCCATAGACCAATTGGAATGGACATTAATGTAGCAGAGGAAATAGGTACAGCACGCAGATTATTAGGATTACGGCGTCTAGAATGTGTGCGTGACTTACGGGTGTGTGTGGTAATAGTAGAGATTTGGAAGCACATTGTGAATACGGGTCAGAGAAATAAACAGACAAAAGCAAGCAAAACACAAAAACACAAAAGTGGACAAAGTAAAAGGAAAGCTATACTCAAATGCCTTGTCAGTGTCCTTGCTCGAGTGGAGTCGCGCAGAGTAGAGTCGATGTCTTTACACTCTTCGGTCTTCACACGAGGAGGGCTTCACACACGGGCTGCCGCTTCCGCTGCCTTGGAGTACTACTCAATTTATACTCACATTAAGTGTCGTTAGTGAATACAGCTGGCCACGCCCAGTGAAACGCGTTAGGTCGCACGTGTTGTTAACAAACGACAATTCAAACAAACTGCCAGCTACACCACACAGACAACGTTCTAAATAGCAGCTGAACTACAGATCAAATGAGGAAAATGAAAACAGTACTCACACACTAGTAGTTCTCCCTGATGTCCGATGCTTCTCTCTAACTCAATGTAAACAATGAACGCTCTTTATAGTGCTGGCTTATGGCCACGCCCAGTGAAACGCGTTAGGTTGCACGTGTTGTTAACAAACGACAATTCAAACAAACTGCCAGCTACACCACACAGACAACGTTCTAAATAGCAGCTGAACTACAGATCAAATGAGGAAAATGAAAACAGTACTCACACACTAGTAGTTCTCCCTGATGTCCGATGCTTCTCTCTAACTCAATGTAAACAATGAACGCTCTTTATAGTGCTGGCTTATGGCCACGCCCAGTGAAACGCGTTAGGTTGCACGTGTTGTTAACAAACGACAATTCAAACAAACTGCCAGCTACACCACACATACAACGTTCTAAATAGCAGCTGAACTACAGATCAAATGAGGAAAATGAAAACAGTACTCACACACTAGTAGTTCTCCCTGATGTTCGATGCTTCTCTCTGGATCTAATTATTGGATCTAAATGTTTTTGCAAAGGTAATTTTAAATCACAACTCATCGCTCAGCGCCTTCATTCCAAACATATCAGGAAATAATAATAAATCAAAGGAAATGTGTACTTCAGGTCTGCACCCTGCATTACAAGAGATGTGTGAATGTGTGCTGTTCACACCTCAGTTATGTGTGAATTGAGCTGTGAAATGTGCATGGACATGCGGTCACGGGGTAGAAATGGTCTGCCCAAGGGGCAAGAAAAGAGAACAAGGAAGTCAAAATGTACACTAGAAAAAGAATCTTACTCCATACATTGTTTTATTGATGGATCATGTTGTATTTGTGGAATCATATACCTGTTTATATAGAGTATCACTATATATATATATAAGGTATATATAGTATCAGTATATACAGTATATACTGTATATAGCCTAGAAATCTAGACACACCCTAGAGGCAGCAAATCTAATTTGCAGCCAGGGTAGTCTAGCAACTCTCCATTGGCTTGCGAGCTGGAAAAAACAAACTCTGGTCAGGCCAATCACATCGTGTATAGAGTCGGTGGGCGGGCTTAACATAATGATGGCAGAGTTGCTGCGGTTCCGCGTGCTACTTGTAAACAAAGAAGCTGGCGAACAGCAGTCTTTCGAAATGGTTTTGGCTGCGACTCTGGAAGACTTGTTATTAAAGGGATAGTTCACTCAAAAATGAAAATTAGCCCATAATTTACTCACCCTCAAGTCATCCTAGGTGTATATGTCATTCTTCTTTTAGACGAATAAAATCAGAGTTATATTACAAAAATCCAGGCTAATCCAAGCATTAGAATTGGATTTATAGTTGCTCTGTTTTTGAAGTCCATAAAAAGTTAATCTGTCTGTCAAATAACGTGCTCCACGCAGCTCCGGGGTGTTAATAAAGGCCTTCTGAAGTGAATCGAGGCATTTGTGTAAGAAAAATATCCATATTTAAAACTTTATCATGTAAACTTTCGGCCGACCACCTTCAGTGGAAAAGTGTTGAATGTTGAAAGTGAAACTCAAGATGCGTACATGACGTCATGACGAGCCTACCTGGTCGCGTTAGTCTTTCGATCGGCAGGGGAACTTTCAACAATTTTTCCATATTGAACAGGGAAGGCGGTCGGCCGAAAGTTTACTTTATAAAGTTTTAAATATGGTTCCCTTTCAGTCACGTTCGACGTACGTTGGGATCTGTTCTCAGAGACAAATCTACTTCGAGTGTATTAGAAACAAGCCAATGAAAATTGGCATGCGGTTCACGCATTCCACGCACCGCCCCGCATTGCGGGTATAAATACGGAAGTGGAAGTACCGCATACCGCTTTCAACTTCGGAGCCGAGCATTACATGTTCCTACGAAGAGTGTGTTTACACAAACTAAACGAGTCTCTACGAGAAGATCTGCTTACCTGTTCCTGTGTCGGTGTGACGGTGTGATTGCTTTCGTGGGTGATTCATGCTCTCTCAGGAGAGCATGGTCACGTCGGCGCATTGTTCGTCTCACCTTTCTCGTAAGGGCTTGAGCATTCAGCGCGCCGTGTGCCGTCGAGCGCCGGCTGACAGCGGGGGTTGCCACGGCAGCCCAGCGAGATGGCAAACTGCTCGGGGAGATGGTGTCCGCATCCCTCCCTCCCCCGGGGGAGGACCGGGGGGAGACTTTTTTTTTTGGTTCGGTCCTGCCGCTGGCTCTCCGGAGTCCAGTACCCACATTCTCAGAGCAGTTTCCTCCCTCCCTGGGCCCTGAGAGGGTCAGGTTGGCAGTGTGCGACGCCCCCCGGCCTTGCCACTATTTTCCTCCCCTCTCCCCCTTCGCCAGGGGGCAGCAGTGTGGGCACCGAGGACGCCCCCGGGCCTTCTCACCCACACTCTGCCCCACCTGGAGTACTCAGGGCCTCCCAAGCCCATATATATATATATATATATATATATATATATATATATATATATATATATATATATATATATATATATACAGGGAGTGCAGAATTATTAGGCAAGTTGTATTTTTGAGGATTCATTTTACAACATTAATAATTAAACAACAACCATGTTCTCAATGAACACAAAAAAACTCATTAATATCAAAGCTGAATATTTTTGGAAGTAGTTTTTAGTTTTAGCTATTTTAGGGGGATATCTGTGTGTGCAGGTGACTATTACTGTGCATAATTATTAGGCAACTTAACAAAAAACAAATTTATACCCATTTCAATTATTTATTTTTACTAGTGAAACCAATATAACATCTCAACATTCACAAATATACATTTCTGACATTCAAAAACCAAACAAAAACAAATCAGTGACCAATATAGCCACCTTTCTTTGCAAGGACACTCAAAAGCCTGCCATCCATGGATTCTGTCAGTGTTTTGATCTGTTCATCATCAACATTGCGTGCAGCAGCAACCACAGCCTCCCAGACACTGTTCAGAGAGGTGTACTGTTTTCCCTCCTTGTAAATCGCACATTTGATGATGGACCACAGGTTCTCAATGGGGTTCAGATCAGGTGAACAAGGAGGCCATATCATTAGATTTTCTTCTTTTATACCCTTTCTTGCCAGCCACGCTGTGGAGTACTTGGACGCGTGTGATGGAGCATTGTCCTGCATGAAAATCATGTTTTTCTTGAAGGATGCAGACTTTTTCCTGTACCACTGCTTGAAGAAGGTGTCTTCCAGAAACTGGCAGTAGGACTGGGAGTTGAGCTTGACTCCATCCTCAACCCGAAAAGGCCCCACAAGCTCATCTTTGATGATACCAGCCCAAACCAGTACTCCACCTCCACCTTGCTGGCGTCTGAGTCGGACTGGAGCTCTCTGCCCTTTACCAACCCAGCCACGGGCCCATCCATCTGGCCCATCAAGACTCACTCTCATTTCATCAGTCCATAAAACCTTAGAAAAATCAGTCTTGAGATATTTCTTGGCCCAGTCTTGACGTTTCAGCTTGTGTGTCTTGTTCAGTGGTGGTCGACTTTCTGCCTTTTTTACCTTGGCCATGTCTCTGAGTATTGCACACCTTGTGCTTTTGGGAATTCCAGTGATGTTGCAGCTCTGAAATATGGCCAAACTGGTGGCAAGTGGCATCTTGGCAGCTGCACGCTTGACTTTTCTCAGTTCACGGGCAGTTATTTTGCGCCTTGGTTTTTCCACACGCTTCTTGCAACCCTATTGACTATTTTGAATGAAACGCTTGATTGTTCGATGATCACGCTTCAGAAGCTTGGCTATTTTAAGACTGCTGCATCCCTCTGCAATATATCTCACTATTTTTGACTTTTCTGAGCCTGTCAAGTCCTTCTTTTGACCCATTTTGCCAAAGGAAAGGAAGTTGCCTAATAATTATGCACACCTGATATAGGGTGTTGATGTCATTAGACCACACCCCTTCTCATTACAGAGATGCACATCACCTAATATGCTTAATTGGTAGTAGGCTTTCCAGCCTATACAGCTTGGAGTAAGACAACATGCATAACGAGGATGATGTGGTCAAAATACTAATTTGCCTAATAATTCTGCACTCCCTGTATATATATATATATATATATATTTTTTTTTTTTATTTTTTTTTTTATACATTTTCTCTAATCATTGCTTGATTTGAATGCTGTTTTTAAAATGCTTAACATGACTAAATTGAGAAAAAAAAATTATTGGACCAGGGTTAAAAAGTAAATTCAATCTCATGAATAGGATGTGTATTAAAGTTTTCAGTCTACATAGGTGAATGAATGCTGCATATGTCGTTTTTCTGACTTTAATAACACAAAAACTGTTTATGCCACAGGGAACTTCTGTAAACTAGACATTATTACTTTCCTTTAATAATAACTGACTGCTTTAAAACAATTTAAGTTCAACCAAGCCTATAACACGGATCATATAGGTCCTCTAACATTACTGCAGGGTGCTGCTATTGAATTACTACATGTAAATTGATCCAGGATATAGCTGTAAAGTAGTCAGCATCTTAAGCATTAGACTGCACAGCAGAAAAAAAGAATCACCAAGAATCATTTAATAATATATATTTTTACTTTTTTCCCCTAAACATTCTTAAAACTAAATAAATTAAAAACTAAAGAGTTGTGTAAGAAATTAAGACTTGTTTTAGAAATAGTATAGTACAATTTCTTTTCTTGTTTAAAAGGTTTTACAACCTTCATGAAATTTCTTAAAAATTATATATATATATATATATTAGATAATTTGCTTTATAATTTATAACATGTTAAATGTGGATATTTTTCTTACAAAAACCCACCGATTCGCTTCAGAAGGCCTTTATTAACTGGTGCCGTGTGGATTACTTTTATAATGGATGGATGCACTTTTTTGGTCTTAAAATGTTAGGCTGCCATTCACTACCATTATAAAGCATGAATAAGTGTCTGAAAGAAGAATGTCATATACACCTATCTTGAGGGTGAGTAAATCATGGGCTAATTTTCATTTTTGGGTGAACTATCCCTTTAATATCTTACAATGTTTTTTTTTTCTTCAAATAAATATATCTTGTTTTAAAATCACCATGAAATTAAAATGTATTTTTAATGGAATTTTTTGACATCTCTTCTCTGATGATGTTTTTACTGGTGGATGGGCGGGACAACTTGTCACTCGACAAACAACAATGATCTAATCAATTCCTAATTGAATTAAATTCCTAGCCATTTCACTCAGCTAGTACATCACAATAGGGAAGAAAAGACTATCACAACTTCAATTTCATGTTGATTTTGAAAATGTTAAGATATTTTTGTAAAACAAACAAAAATTAAGGACATAACTTTTTGCAGTGTGGCTTCACACTGGAGTAACTTTCCTTGCAGATATTATATGCTTTGCACTGACAGACTTTTAAATTATTTCATTCCGCGTGGCCCATGTAGGGGTTGACATTTCCACTGTTGGCTCTGAGCTACTCCTGCTGCAGGGGGGAAATGTCAGCACGCATCTGTGAGTCCATGATATCACTCAGGGTGAGGTCTGCAGATGCCGGGCTGCATGCAACGGTCCGCACGGACCCACGGCGGAACCAAACAGACAGACCGTCTCGGCAAATAGCATCGTGCCAAATGCACCTGCCAATTAGGGTTCAGCCTGGCATTTACCAAACAGCAGTGAGGATAAATACACTGTCTCCTCCGTACAGAACAAGGGACTGTAAACAATAACTAATTTTATCCAACAAAACAAAATTGACTGTGGATATGAATAGAAAGGTTTATTAGTTCACCAAAAAGTGAAAATTATTTCATTAATTACTCACCCTTATGTCGTTCCCAACCCATAAGACCTTCATTCATCTCCAGAACACAAATAAAAAAAAATTTGAAATCCGAGAGCTCTCAGGCCCCTCCATAGACAGCTATTTAATTAAATTAAAGTTCAACCTTAATTTTAGGAAATGACAATAATACTTTCTGTACGCAAAAAATTACTTTATTCAACAATTTCTTCACGTCTGTGTAAGTCTTCTATGCAGTTTACGTTGGCCAGCTCCTGCGTCAGCATCACACACATGCGTTGTGGTGCTCACGTGAACAGCTTCAGCCAATGGTAAGCGGCCGTTCCAGCGTATATTGTAAAACCAAACAAGTTCGACTAACTAATTTCATTTGAGAACACAGATTACCTCAAACCATTTAAGTTTATAAGAAACGTCTCAGGTTACAAATGTAACCTTTGTTCCCTGAGAACAGGGAACGAGACGCTGCGTCAGCTCGATGCTACGGGGAACGCCTCCAGCGTGACTGGTGCCTGAAATCACAATCAAAAAACGTAAATCCTATTGACCGGCAACAGCCTATGATGTCATCAAGGTGCGACCAGGAAGTATATAAGGGCGCCTTGCCAACATGACAGTATCTCATCGTCTGAAGGGACTGTTTTCGGCAGGCAGGCCCTGCGGCATGGCAAAGCGACGCAGCGTCTCGTTCCCTGTTCTCAGGGAACAATGGTTACATTTGTAACCTGAGACATTCCCTTTCGAAAGGGAACTCGCGCTGCGTCAGCTCGACGCTACGGGTAATGATATACCCACGCCGCCATGCCGACGGGAGTGCATGCCCACTGGCAGTGACAACTGTCAAGACAAGCAAATTCAACTGAAATGCCTGAACCACTCCCCTTCTGGTCACATTAGGCTGTCAGTGACAGCGCTCCCTACGGTCAAAGCCCAAGCTATCGCCTGAGAAGGAAACCTTCACACACATGAGGTCCTTCCCAGGCCTTGCTCGAAGGCCTGGAACCACCCATTTGAGAAGGGGTTCCTTTAAGGGAACGTGGCAAGGGAACCTGAGGGACCCTATGCCAGTCACTATTCGGGAGGTTCTCACCGAATGCCACCAGGGAGACCTGACCAGGTGACCCAGTCTGTTATGGGACACGTAATACGGTCAACCCTGTCTGTATAGTACAGAGCCTCTGGTACTGTCCCGCTAGGCATCCCACTAGGGTGCTGCAAGAAAGCCGGACCTCAGAGACGGGTTATCCCGGAGAGCAGCGCTCAGCGAAGTGCTTTCTAACCCTTGCTAGCGAGGGGAGTTTAGCCGCTCGATCCTCGGATCTACCAAGCACTTACTTTAAAACGTGCTTAGGAGGCCAGAGGCCTTACAGGCTGATCATACCAGGGAGGCCCCGAGGGGCCTACAACCATGAATCAGCGCCAGGCGGCCGTAAGCTCATAACAGACCCTCACTTGAGAGGAGCTCATAAGCCTGCCCGGTAGGTAACCATGCCGTAGGCAATCTATGAAAGTCCCCTCCTGTGGGGACCGCATAGCAGCAGCAACGTCTCATCATGCTAGGGTAAGAACCGGGGAACGATTTCAGGGAGGCGCAATGCCTCCACCTGATAGCAGAACATGCCGCCCATAGCGCTTCACTTCGCTAACCGTCTCAGCGTCTGAGAATCGGGAGCTCGCCTTCAGGGAGGCCCAATGCCTACCACCTGATGGCAGAACGGCTACTCATAGCACTTTATGCTTATTGCCACAGCGACTGGGAACCGGGAGCTCGCCTTCAGGGAGGCCCAGTGCCTACCACCTGATAGCAGAACGTGCTACTCATAGCACTTTATGCTCATTGCCACAGCGACTGAGAACCGGGAGCTCGTCTTCAGGGAGGCCCAATGCCTACCACCTGAGAGCAGAATGTGCTACTCATAGCACTTCATGCTCACCGCCACAGCGGCTGGGAACCGGGAGTTTGCCTCCAGGGAGGTCACTCAGGTAGGCCGGTTGAGGCCTACTACCTACTAGCACTCATGCTAGCCATCCAGTGACTGGAGCCCAGGAACGCCCCCACAGAAGAGGTCAGGCCAGGCCAGGTAACGCCTACCACCTACTAGCAGCTCGTACCAGCCGTCGAGGGGCTTAATGCCAGTGGTACCACAGCAGGCTCTCAGGGAGGCCAAACGGGGCCTACCACCTGAGCGAAGGTAACCCAAACCGGGAGCCTACCCCTCAGGGAGGCCTTTAAGAAGGCTGGCTGCTGCGCCTGGGCTGACGGCAGCTGTCTGCTGCTGACGAAGTCCTGGAAATCCAGTTAACACCTGGGAACTCATCCCCAAGGAGACTAGTTGACGAGGTTACTGCTGATGTTGACACCAGTGGAGAAGATCCTCCAAGGCACACTTGTGGGCCATGGCGTCGAGACTTTCTTGCAAGGAGTCCGGTTGACGCCTACTACCTGTCCTGAAGTCCTGCTGCCCAAACCGCCCAAGCTGGCTACTAACAACCAGCTGGCTCTTACGCCCACACCTGGGGCTGGCTCCATCCCAGAGGCAGCTAGGGAACAAGTTCTTACTTTGTCCTAGGGCCCCCATGACGGCGCAGTCTCTCGGGCAGTGCCTACAGATATGAACCTAATCACATTGCCAACAGCAGTGTACTCAGCAGAAGTGCTCAACGAAAACCCTCTAAAGCAAGGGGAGTACAACTTACGTCACCTGCTTCGGGGCGGCTGTCTTACTTTCCATGCAGCGGCCAACCGTAAATGCGAGGGCGTCAGCCATTGGCAATGCTCGGGCCTCAGGGGAGCATCCAACCAGAACCGCAAACAGAAGGTTTATCCGATGTTCAGCTCAACCCGAGCCCTAAAGAAGGTGGAGCAGAGACATAGAGCAAGGGTGAAACATTACCTTTTCTTAGAAAATATAGAACCCACCGGCCGAACCTTCCTCCAGGAAGAGGCCGAGGGCCGCCAAAAGATGGCGGCCACCAAGCTCTGAAAGGCGGAAACAGCAGATAAAGTCTAATCGCAAAACCGGCGAAAGACGCTTCATTCCGCCCCACGACTACTGGCAAAGTCGCTGTCTCCTGCAACACCTCGACTGCGTTACTCATAACCACAGAACGCAGAGAAGGGGGCGGGCCTTGGCCGGACAACTCTGTAACAAGAGGAGGTTAGGTCAAGGATGCATAAACAAGCCCTGTTTATATATCAAAGACAGACCAGGAGCGAACGACCTTCCTTAGAAGGGCCCCCATCCTTGACGGAACCTAGGCCAAGTGGTGCGACGTAAGTCAGCACTAGATCCACTCAGGGCTCGGGAAAGAAATATTATCACCTCTAATATTACACAATGAGGCCCCGAAAAAACCCCTTCCCCAAAGCCCCGCAGAGCTGGGCGCAGATCTCACTATAGCTCATGCATAAGTGCATACCCGGTCTTCAGCTACTTCACACTTTTATGCTAGGAAAACACAGCCCGCCACCGACACTACAAACCCTCGGGAAAGAGCGCAATATAGTTACCCACATCAGTGGGGAAAACATAACACGGAGAGGCAGCAAAAACTCCACTAACAAAGTGAGGCATTCACACACAACCACATAATGTTGCAAAGAAGATCTTTCTTAGCTTACTCACGGGGAGCTGCAGGCCCTGCGAAATCCAGCGACGTTCCAAAATTTCCCGAAGTAACCGCTCAGGAGAGCGAAGGTACAAAAGTCCTGAAAAACATAGTTTTGAAAATGTTTCGCCCTTATAGAGGGGGACTCACCAATCGCTCCTCGTGGTGCTTCAAACCAGCCATCGAGCTAGTATCCGCCCGCCGTCCTGCTTCGACAAACAGACCAGTCGGACCGGCAGAATCTTACATTTTCTGCTCATCATAGGCCCACCGGCCTGATGTAAAGCGCCCGGGGGAAAGCCAGAGGAAGGGAAAAAGGCAGCCCTCAGTGTTGCCGGCCACCCAGCGGCGAGATAAGCATAACATCTCGTCCACGGGCAGCACCGACACATACCCAGCCTTGGCAGTCCCTCGACATCAGCAAATTTTAGCTCGCCGATGTCGACAGATGCGGGGCTGAGTATGGTTTCTTCCATCCCCTCGAGATCTGCTGATGGAAATCTGGAAGGAATGGAAGACTCCCAGGAGTTGGGAGGTCATGGGCGGAGAGAAACCGATCGTCCGAACTGTTTGGACGCTCAGCCTTTCTCCTCACGCGCCGCCAAGGCAGCTGCAGTCTACCTGCAGCGAGTTCCATGACCTCCAGCAACTCCCCGTACATGGGACAGGATGGTTTGAGAAGCTTCAGCATCTTTAACTGACTCACCCATCCTCTGCTCGAGTGGAAGAGCAGCAGACGAGGAGGAGGAACATAAATCCTGCTCCTCCTCCAAAGTCCGCCTCTCGCGATCTGGATCGTCCTCGAGAACCACATCGGTCTCCAAGCGACAAGCCAGATCCATCTGGGAACCACATGATGTTTAGACGCCGCTCAGTCTCAGCTCGAGCGGGGCCGTTCCCAGATGCTGAAACCTCTCCCCTCGAGAAGAGGTCCAGCCGAGAGCGGAGCGTTCCCAGAGGAAAACGCTCGCAATACTTTCCACAAGAGGTTCACAAACCTCTCATGCATGCTCTTCTCCCAGACAGTAAATGCAAAGTGTGTGTGTATCCAAAGCGTAAGCTACCTGGTACACGTTCAAAACACACCTGCAGAAGTAGCGTTGCTTCTCAGCACACTTCATTGTTATCCTTCTTGTAGATGTTTCACGTGAAGACAGGCAAAACAGTCCCTGAAGACGAAAAGATACTGTCATGTTGGCAAGGCGCCCTTATATACTTCCTGGTCGCACCTTGATGACATCATAGGCTGTCGCCGGTCAATAGGATTGACGTTTTTTGATTGTGATTTCAGGCACCAGTCACGCTGGAGGCGTTCCCCGTAGTGTCGAGCTGACGCAGCGCGAGTTCCCTTTCGAAAGGGAACAGTAGTTTTGAGTACTCTGCACTTATTTTAATCAAGTCCACTAAAACACAGATATTTCATAACTTCTTAATCTGCGCCCCTATTTTTGAGAATTTTCTGAAAACAACATACCCAAATAAAAATGTCTGCAGCTCTTAAACCCTATGGTCTATATTCATAAATCTTTGTTTCATTAAACTAGACACTTGAAATGTTGTTACCCAAGAGTCATAGGCTAATAACTCAAAGTAGTATATAGGAACAGAGTTAAACAAGGTCAAATATAAATATTAGGGAAACTTAGGGAAAAATTTATGAGAGCCTGAAAATAATGAAATATGAAACTGAATGTCTGATCATGTTTTGATTCAAATTTGAGGATGATACCCTCAAAAATGTAGCTTCTGTGAGCTTTTATGTCAAGAAAAGTCTAGGCGTCCTTTCAAAAATTCAATTTATTTCAGAACATTTGGAATTGTAAAGAGTAGTTTTTCATTCAAATAAATCTGCAATAAACTGCTAATTATAATGGATATACAGTTACTGAAAAACTATTTATAGAATATACAAAGTGTCAAAAACTCATTTAGTTGATAAAACCAGTCTGTCATAGAGTCCATGCGCTCCTATCCGGTGTCTGCATAAACTGAGAAGCGCCTGCCTGTTTGTGAATGTGAATGAAGGCGTAAGCACAAGGGCTGCATTCGAAATCGCATACTATGTTAGTAGGTACTATATTTTAATTTGAACGAACTTTGCGACCGTTAAAAAAGTATGGTCTATATAGGATGAATGAATGTAGTATAAATGTAATCTGGACGTACTACGCCATATTGTCATGATCATGTGACCTACCAGCGTCAGTTGCGTCACATCACCTCCATTCATAAAGTGTCTCACGTGGCATCATGGGATAGTAAAGTGTCCATCGTATGCGCACTTCAGAATCTCGCCGGAAGTAGTAGGTCATCCGGGTACTTTTCGCCTACTGTTTTTCGAATACTATGAAATCGGACATACTACTCTGTTGGCATACTGTTCCCTTTCAGTCGGTCGCTTCGACGTATGTCGGTTGTACCGACGAATTGGGATCACTTCAGAGAGCATTCACTTCATTCACTTCGGAGCCGAACGGCGTTGATGAAGAGCTACAGACTGCTTCTTTCAGCGAAAGAGAGAGAGAGAGAGAGAGAGAGAGAGAGAGAGAGAGAGAGAGAGAGAGAAAAGAGGACGCTTCTGCTGGCGTTAAGGCACACAACAGCGCGACCGCTCACGACTGCTGCATTAAACAAACTGCTGTTCTCACAGCAACACTGTTGGTCTCGTGATGGCGTGGTTACTCAGTGAATGCAAACGCAGGCTGCACTATTCCCTGTGTGTTGCTGCGGTTGTCCCTGTGTGCTTCAGCACTTTCCTAAAAGAGCGTTTCCTCACAAAAAGAGCAACACTGGTGTGACACTGCGTATTTTTCAATATGTCATTCCACCCGTGCGTTTCTGGATGCGGTCGTTCCCTCTCGCCCGCTGACGGTCACAATTGCTGTCTCACGTGCCTGGGTGTACAGCACGCTGAGGCACGTTTATGGATAGTTCATGTTCTCACTGCGGGAACATGACTATCTCGGCGCTTAGGTCGAGACTCGCCTACCTCCGGGAAGGTGGAGCTCCCATCCCCATACCTCGATCTAGAGCTATCCCCCAGGATAGACCTACTTCGACGGATGGCCGGGGTGACCTGAGGATCACGTTCAGGGCAAACCCGCTGAGCATACCTTCGGGGCACCCGCGGACAAGCAGATGTCGATCGCTGCATCGGAGGGGGAGTTCCAGTCCTCGGAGGATGATGACTCAGATGTACTGCCTCCCTCTGGGAGAGTGGCTGCGGTTGAGTTGGACCCTGAGTTGACGGCTATGCTTTCCCGGGCCGCCGAAAAGGTCGGGCTTGCGTGGAACCCTCCACCATGTCCCGAACCTTCTAGGTTGGATGATTGGTTTCTGGGGGGGGGGGGTCGCGCTTTGTTCTCAGCGTCCCGCCCCAGTGCCATTCTTCCGTCTCAAGTGCATGAGGAGCCTACCAGTTCGTGGACGACACCCTTTAGTGCCAGAAAAAGACCTGGTGGCTCCTCCCTCCTCACTACCCTTGACGGCGGGCAGGCCAAGGGGTACAAGGGTATCCCACGAGTTGAGTGGGCCGATACAACTGTGTCCGCGGCTCACGGTGACCCTCGTCTCCCTCGTAGGTTTTCGTCCAGTCTGACTGCGGAGGCCTACAGGTCCTGCGGACAGGCCGCGTCCGCCTTGCCTGCCATGGCGCTGCTTCAGGTGCACCAAGCCAAGCACTCATGGACATGCACGAGAGTAGGCCTGACCCAGAGCTCCTCCGGGAGCTCCGGACGGCGACGGACCTCGCCCTCCGGGGCGATGAAAGTCACCGCCCATTCCATTGGTCAGGCGATGTCCACCTTAGTGGTCCAGGAACGACATCTCTGGCTCAACCTGGCCGACATGAGGGAGACTGACAAGAACCGGTTCCTGGACTCATAGTTGGGGTGTATGTGCTTAACTTAGAGTCAGTCTACTCAGAGTTGATTGAACTAGCTCAATTCAGCTGTTCTGAAACCCAAAACTCAGAGTTTCCCATCTCAGGGTAAGTCAACTCTGAGTTTAAACAGGCCCCAGAACCTACAACTAATGCTAATTTGGTTCATACTTTTAAATAGCATGCACTATCATATAAAAAAAATTGACAAAGTTTGACATTTAAACACTTACCGCTGAATCCGTATGAGACCACGGAGGAGACGAGAGAGCTCAGATGACGCAGCGCGAAAAAGCCTATTTGAAATTCACAGTCGTTTTCTGTAATGGCCCCACTTGCATTATTTTCACGGTAAAATTCTGATTAAAGCATTATATTGTGAATATCATAGTTAAAGCCTATGAAGTGGTAATAATGGAATTTACTGTGAAATATTACAGTTCCCTTTCGTTCAGTCACTACGACGTAACGTAAGTGACTAACGAATGGGGGTTTCGCTTAGAAGCCTTATCATCTTCGAGCACTTAGAAAACACCCAATGGCGTGCCAATGCCATGGGCATGTAGAATTTGCATACGTAACTCCGCCTCACCTCGTGAGTATAAAAGGAAGTACGTGGCAATATCGCATTACGTTTCTGCTTTCGGAGCGAAGAGTACCTACCTCTTCACTCCTCACAAGCCTTCTGAGACTCTGTCAGCTTCTTCGAGACGAGCAGCTTTCCAGTCGGTGTTGGTGTGACGGCGTGTTGGTGTGACGGCCAGTGATCGCATACTTCCTGCCTGCTGATCTGCGCAGTGGTCTGATAGACAGCTGGTGTGTGTTTCCCTGGGCGCTTCGGCATCGACTGTGAGGCTTCCTCTCACAAAAAGAGCTTGCAGGTGGCACGTCCTTTTCAGGATTTCTCGCCCATGCACTTCTGGGTGCGGTAGATTTCTCTCGCCTTCTGATGGGCACGGGCTTTCAGCACGCTCAGGCAGCGCTCGTGGATGATTCATGTTCTCACTGCGGGAATATGATCGTCTCTGTGTTACGGTCGAGACTCTGTGAACTCTGTGCTGATGCCGGAGCGAGAGTCCCCTCTGCCACACCCCAATCTGCGCTTTGGCTGGTGGCCAGGGTGACCTGAGGGTGATGGTGTGGAACAAAGCTCCGACGCTCATGCCTCGGCCCACACCCCCCTCTCATGCACCTGACCCGCCCCATGTTCAGGCGTCTACATCGGGGCCGGCTCATGCTGTCCCGACTGTGGCGTTTGGCGCGGCGGAAGACAAAGAAATGTCTATCGCCATATCACAAGGTGGGCTGGAGTCATCTGAGGATGATGACTCGGCTGCGTTGCCGCCTTCGGGTGTTCCAGCGTTGCCCGAGTCGGACCCAGAGTTGACAGCCATGCTCTCTCGGGCCGCCGCTGCGCTTGGGTTGGAGTGGAACCCTCCGCCCCGACCTGAGCGTTCGCTGTTGGATGATTGGTTTTTGGGGGCGGCGCGTCCGGACACCCGTCTGGCCGCCCCTCCAATTCCTTTCTTCCCCGAGGTTCATGAGGAGATTGCGCGGTCCTGGAAGAACCCGTTGTCTTCCCGCGACTGTTCGGCAAACTCCTCCGCTTTCACCGGCCTTGATGGAGCCGCGGATAAAGGGTACACTGGGGTCCCCCCGGTTGAACATTCTGTTGCGATGCAACTGTGTCCACAGAGCACTGAAACTTGGCACTTGGCGAAGACCTATAGAGCTGCGGGGCAGGCCGCCGTTTCTTTGCATGCCATGGCAACTCTTCAGGCATACCAGGCCAAGTTGCTGTGCGACATGCATGAGGGCAGGGCTGATCCAGGACTCGTGGACGAGTTGCGTGCCGCCACTGACCTCACTCTCCGGGTGACGAAGGTGACCGCACGCTCCCTGGGTCAGGTGATGTCCACAAACGTGGTCCAAGAGAGACACCTTATGGCTCACCCTGGCCGATATGCGAGACGGCGAGCGAACACGTTTCCTCGATGCCCACATATCCCAGGATGCGCTATTTGGCGGAGCAGTTGAGAGCTTTGCCCAACAGTTCTCAGCCGCCCAGAAGCAGACTGAGGCCATAAAACATATACTGCCCCCGCGGTCCCCTGCTGCCTCCACCCAACCCCCCGCGCAGTTGCCTCAGTCTGCTCGCTGGTGAGGATGCCCTCCTGCGGTTCCCTCAACCTCTGCGCCACCCAAGCAGCAGCCTCCACCCAGGCCATGCAGAAGTAACCGCAGGAAGTCCCAGTCCGCTCCAGTCCCGCAGCCCGCGAAAAAACGCCAGGCCAAGCGGCGCTCCTGACGTGGACAGCTCAGGGATGGGCAGACGGGAGACGGCAGCAGGGCCGTCTTTTGCAGCAGAATCTTGCAGCAGAATCTTTTGTTCAGCTGCTGGCCCCCGGGTCAGCAGCACCCTAATGTGGTTCAAGAAAGAACTGACAATCCCATCCCTGAGCAGCCAGAGACCGGCGATGACAGTCTACGCCACCCCTGGGTCCCCCCACTCGCATCCCTCTCTGTCGCCAGCCTCCTCTCAGAGCAGACCCCAGTGGAACGCGCGTCCTTCCCTGGTCTCCTCTGTCAGGACGCAGCCGTTAACCGTGCCCCCACACCGGGACGCCCAAAAGCCTCCCATGTCCGGGCCGGTAACGCTGCCTCACTGCCCCACCCTGGGTATGTCTGTGCTACGAATGACCCCGCTGGTGCAGTTCCTGGGAGCCTGGCTTCAGCTTCCGGGACTGTCCGGCTGGGTCGCGCGGACCATCAGGCTCGGCTACGCGATTCAGTTCGCACAGGCTCCTCCCCGCTACAGGGGAGTCCGCCATACCATGGTGGCCATCATGCGTGCGGAGGTTTCCACCCTGCTGGCGAAGGGTGCGATCGAGCCTGTCCCTCCAGCCGAAATTAAGTCAAGGTTCTACAGCCCATACTTCATTGTACCCAAGAAAACCGGTGGGTTACGACCAATCCTGGACCTTCGCATCTTGAACCGAACCTTGCACAGGCTTCCGTTCAAGATGTTGACTGCGAAACGCCTTTTCAAATGCGTTCGTCCGGGCGATTGGTTTGCAGCGATCGACCTGAAGGACACCTACTTTCATGTCTCCATCCTTCCTCGACACAGACCGTTCCTACGGTTTGCTTTTGAGGGGCGGGCATATCAGTACGCGGTCCTCCCATTCGGGCTATCTCTGTCCCCTCGCGTCTTTACGAAGATTGTCGAGGCAGCTCTTGCGCCCCTTCGGCAGCACGGGGTTCGCATCCTGAACTACCTCGACGACTGGCTCAGACTGGGCCACTCTCGAGTGTAGGTTTGCGAACACAGAGATTGGGTGCTCCATCACCTAGGGGCCTGGGCCTTCGGGTCAACTGGGAAAAGAGCAAACTCTGCCCAGCGCAGAGGATCTCTTTTCTCGGTATGGACATCGACTCGGTCGCCATGTACGCGCAGCTTTCGAGCGAGCGAGCGCGAGCAGTCTCTGCTGACTTGCCTGCGTCAAATTGAGAGCAAAAGTGCGGTTCCACTGAATCTGTTTCAGAGGCTCCTGGGGCATATGGCATCTGCCGCCCCAGTGACGCCACTCGGATTGCTTTATATGAGACCGCTTCAGCATTGGCTTCGCGACCGAATCCAGAGATGGGCATGTCAGTCTGGCACGCTCCGGGTACAAGTGACTCGGGCCTGCTTACAGACTCTGACCCCGTGGTCGAACCTCAGTTTTATACGGGCCGGTGTGCCCTTAGAACGAGTTTCCAGGCATGTTGTCGTATCGACGGATGCATCTGCCATGGGCCATGTGCAATGGACAAGCAGCCGCGGGCTCCCGGACATGACCCCAGCGCCTCCTGCATGTCAATTGCCTTGAGTTGCTGGCAGTACGGTTTGCCCTGCACCGCTTCCGAGCGTTGATGAAGGGTCAACATGTGCTTGTCAGGACAGACAACACGGCCGTTGTAGTGTACATCAACCACCAGGGCGGTCTACGCTTCCGCCGTATGTCTCAACTCGCCCGCCATCTCGTTCTATGGAATCAGAAGCGCCTGAGGTCTCTTCGTGCTGTCCATATTCCGAGAGTCCTGAACCGTGCAGCAGACGAGCTCTCACAGTCTCAGCCACTGCCGGGAGAATGGAGACTCCATCCCCAGACGGTCCAGCTGATTTGGGAACAGTTCGGGGACGCGCAGGTAGATCTGTTTGCCTCCCACGACTCTTCCCACTGCAGCCTGTTCTATTCCCTGACCGAGGGCATACTCGGCACGGATGCTCTGGCGCACAGCTGGCCGCGGGGCCTACGCAAATATGCGTTCCCCCCAGTGAGCCTTCTTGCACAACTCCTGTGCAAGGTCAGGGAGGACAAGGAGCAGGTCCTTCTGGTCGCCCCGTATTGGCACGGCCGGACCTGGTTCCCCGAACTTGTACTCCTTGTGACAGCCCCTCCCTGGCCCATTCCTCTGAGACCGGACCTCCATACTCAGAGACGGGGCACCCTATGGCACCCGCATCCCGATCTGTGGAACCTCCACGTGTGGCTCCTGGATGGGACGTGGCAGGTTTGAGTAGCCTGCCACGTGTGGTGGTCGCTACCATCACTTCCGCTAGGGCAGAGTCCACTCAGCATGCCTATGCGTTGAAGTGGAACCTCTTCGTCACCTGGTGCTCTTCTCGCCAAGAAGACCCCTGGAAATGCCCGATCGGGTCTGTGCTCTCGTTCCTCCAAGAAGGGTTGGAGCAAAGGCTGTCTCTCTCCACCCTTAAAGTTTATGTGGCCGCAATATCTGCCCACCACGATCTCTTGGAGAACAAAAGGGTAAGTCAGCACGACCTGATCATCAGGTTCCTGAGGGGGGCGAGGAGACTGAATCCTCCTCACTCTCCTCTCGTACCCTCTTGGGACCTCTCAGTAGTTTTAGATGCTCTGCAGAGGCCTCCCTTTGAGCCTTTGCAGCCAGTGGATCTTAAATATTTGTCAATGAAGACAGCAATCCTGACTGCATTGGCCTCCTTCAAGAGGGTCGGGGACCTGCAGGCATTTTTGGTTGACGAAGCGGCCTGGAATTCGGGCCGGCCTACTCTCACGTGATCCTCAGACCCCGGCCTGGATATGTGCCCAAGGTTTCCACCACTCCGTTCAAAGACCAGGTGGTGAACCTGCAAGCGCTGCCCTTGGTATTGCTCTGTCCAGTACGCGCCCTTCGCGCTTACGTAGACAGGACGCAATGTTTCAGGACCTCAGACCAGCTCTTTGTCTGTTATGGTGGAGAGCGGAAGGGAAGAGCTCTCTCAAAGCAAAGGCTGTCTCACTGGATAGTGGACACCATTGTTTTGGCTTACCAGTAGCAAGGTCGACCATGTCCACTTGGGTTAGGGCACACTCCACTCCATGGACTGGATAACTGGATTTTTTTCCTCAGGTGAGCTCCCCGAGAGCCCTGAGTCCCTCTAGCGAGCCCAGACCCTCGTGTCCGGCCCAGGCCCCGTGTGCATGGTTCCCCTCCGGCGACCCCCACACGTATATTTTCCACCGTAAGCCTCCTCAGTGAGCAGGTGTCTTTCCCTTGGCAAGTCCCTGCCACCCCTGGGGTTAAATATCCACCTTCGGCTGGTACCCTAGAGTTTTCCCATATGCAGCCCTCAGCGGGTCATATGTGTACTCTCTAAGTCCTCCCTATGGGCAGGCATCTTTGCATACCTCCACTGGAATATGCCTCCCAGTGTACCTTGGTATTCCTGTGATAAGTGATAAGTCATTAACTAAAATTATACATGTGTAATTGATTAAGGGTATAATAATTACATAAATGATAAATAAACAAACATTTTTTATTATTATAAATAAGCATTGTAAAAAGCCAGACGCTTTAGTCTTTAAAAAAACTTTTGCTATGTAGTAACCTTTAATTTGTAGTAGAAAAAGGAGGAGTGACTTTATTGCATCAGAGGTGTGTCACTTTGCTCATTGGACTGATTGGTCCAATTTCAGTTTGAGATCTCTTATCCAGAACATAACTTGCCCTGAAGCAGGTTAGCTGTGGAGCGTAAGTTACTATGGAGATGAACACTACTAAAAGCCAAACCTCTTTAATGGTACCAAAAACCCTGGATTGGCACAAACTAAGCTTAAACATCTGGGGCCTGTTTCAGAAAGGAGGTTCAACCAACTCTGAGTTTAAACCTGAACTCTGAGTTGACTTACTCTGAGATGGGAAACTCTGAGTTTTGGGTTTCAGAAGAGCTGAATTGAGGTAGTTCAATCAACTCTGAGTAGACTGACTCTGAGTTAAGCACATGCACTCCAACTATGAAAAGCCACGATCAATGGAGCTCCGAAAGTACGATTCACCATGGCAACAGCACCCAACAAAAAGACGTTTGCATACTTCCGGGTCAATACACAAGTTTAATTCTTAATTATTTTAATTAAGTTTAATTTTCATGGTATCCAAAAGACAAACAAAGAATGTGGCAGCAGCTAAAAATGAAAAAAACAAAAAAAACAAAAAAACAATTCAATCAGGAAAAGCTTTAAGCATAAAATGTTCATGGGTGTAGGTTTAATGACTTTACAAACATTTGACATATTAAATAAATATCATTCAGTGTCCAATGTGCAGCAGCTTTTCCCACATAGACCCTTTTCACAGACTGTGATGACGTGTTTTAATGGTCATCAATATCGTAAATCCTGCAACGTTTTTTGTATTATTTTTTTTGATGTATGTACATTTATAACACTAATACTTTGTATTATATTACTTTTGCATCAAATTACAAATTACGAGTGTTTCTAATACAGCGTCTATGGGAGTGATAGTTAAAATTAACATCTTTCTCTCTTTTCACTTCCGTTATCAATCTCACTCTAATTTTTCCATCTTTTTGAAAGTTGTGAAATCACTATTGTGGAGTTTTTCTTTTGCTATTTGAGCAAATGGAGACACAAAAATATATATTTAATGTATTCTCTCATTCACCGCTATAAGAGTTAACCCAACTATGACGACTTCAGCTTCGGAAACCCAGAAATGTGAAAAGGGTCTATGCTCTTTTCACATAATGAAATGTTCTCTGATCCCACCTGTTACATTTATTAATCAGGGGAATGACATTAACATTTGACTTCTACTCAGGCCAGCCAAACACCAGCACCACTGACAGATGAAGAGGAGATGGAGGAAGAATATTAACACCCAACAGGAAAAATAATAAAGTATTTGTAGGAAATAAAGATGACTATACAATTTTTTAAATAAATATATTTAACAGCTGTGGTGGTGGTTATGGCATATATCTTGTACTACCATCTGGCAGCATCCTTCCATTCCATACAATAATCCGTTTTTTAGAAAGTGTGATGATGGGAATATGAGTGTCAATGCATCCAACCACTGGAAATCCTAAAGGAAATTCTAATTATTAGGATACTTCTAGAGGATTATCAAGTGAACGTCAGGATCCTGTATAAAAGGACATGCCATTTTTGTCACTTTGCAGTAATACATTTATTTACAATTTTTATGGTCATCTTTATTTCCTACAAATACTTTATTCTTTTTCCTTTTGGATGTTAATATTCTTCCTCCATCTCTTCACCTGTCACTGCTGCTTGTGTTTGGCTGGCCTGAGTAGAAGTCAAATGTTAATGTCATTACCCTAATTAATAAATGTAACAGGTGGGATCAGAGAACATTTCATTATGTGGAAAGAGCATAGACATTT
Organism: Romanogobio albipinnatus; assembly: GCA_023566225.1. Classification (NCBI taxonomy): domain Eukaryota; kingdom Metazoa; phylum Chordata; class Actinopteri; order Cypriniformes; family Gobionidae; genus Romanogobio; species Romanogobio albipinnatus. The sequence goes on along the minus strand of CM042245.1, from coordinate 31,154,163 downwards.
TTTACATTTCCGGGTTTCCGAAGCTGAATCTGTGAGGGCTGGACGGGAAAACAGAGAACCCAAGAGCAGATCAGTTCACACAATATTTATTAGGACAAAAAGCAAAGTAAAAGGAAACAATATTTAAATGGGGCAGCCGAGCTGCCAAACCAGGGGAAATGCCGAAGACGTGATCCAAGGGCAGGCAAAAGTCAAAAGTCAGCAACAGGCAGGCAGGCAGGCTCAGGACTAGCGAAAGGACAGTCCAAGGTGCAGGGCGGAGAACAATCCAGGCACAGGCACAGAGTCAATAGCAAAATGCTAAATCAAAAAGGAGATGGGAAAACAGAGCTGCAGGGCTGGATCAAACTAGGAAAAAACTGAATATGATCAAAACTTGGTAAGGCACAAATAGAATCTCAATTCAAAGGCTAGAGCACGACAGAAAAACAGACAAAACACTCTGGCAGAGAAGGCAGGAAAGGAAGGAAGCTAAATAGTGAGAGAAATTAAATGAGAGGAGAAACAGGTGAGAGGTGTGCAAGAGCCCTGATCATAATGCAGCGCAGCTGCCACAAGAAACTTAAATGGAGAGACAGGTGAGAGTGGTGTGCAGTGGTGCTGATTACGAATAGAGCACAGCTGTGGTGCAGTGGAAAAATACACAGAAACATAAATGAGAAAAAAGCAGGAAGAGCAATGATCAAACCCGAGTCCTGACAGAATCTTCATAGTTGGGTTAACTTTTATAGTGGTGAATGAGAGAATACATTAAATATATATTTTTGTGTCCCCATTTGCTCAAATAGCAAAAGCAAAACTCCACAATAGTGATTTCACAACTTTCAAAAAGAGGGAAAGATTAATAACAGTGTGTTAGCCCCTGTATTAGGTTTGTAGTGTTATTCAAAGACACAGTGCCTCCATGCTCCAGTGATCTGGGGCCTGTTTCAGAAAGGAGGTTCAACCAACTCTGAGTTTAAGCCTGAACTCTGAGTTGACTTACTCTGAGATGGGAAACTCTGAGTTTTGGGTTTCAGAACAGCTGAATTGAGGTAGTTCAATCAACTCTGAGTAGACTGACTCTGAGTTAAGCTCATTCACTCCAACTATGAAAAGCCACGATCAATAGAGCGCCGAAATTACGATTCACCATGGCAACAGCACCCAACAAAAAGACGTCCGCATACTTCCGGGTCAATACACAAGTTTAATTCTTAATTATTTTAATTAAGTTTAATTTTCATGGTATCCAAAAGGCAAACAAAGAATGTAGAAGCAGCTAAAAACAAAAAAAAACATAATTCAATCAGGAAAAGCTTTAAGCATAAAATGTTCATGGGTGTAGGTTTAATGACTTTACAAATATTTGACATATTAAATAAATATCATTCAGTGTCCAATGTGCAGCAGCTTTTCCCACTAGACCCTTTTCACAGACTGTGATGACGTGCTTTAATGGTCATCAATATCGTAAATCCTGCAACGTTTTTTGTATTTTTTTTATGTATGTACATTTATAACACTAATACTTTGTATTATATTACTTTTGCATCAAATTACAAAAATCAAGTTACCGCTGCTGTGAGAGTGTTTCTAATACAGCGTCTATGGGAGTGATGGTGAAAATTATTATCTTTCTCTCTTTTCACTTCCGTTATCAATCTCACTCTAATTTTTCCATCTTTTTGAAAGTTGTGAAATCACTATTGTGGAGTTTTTCTTTTGCTATTTGAGCAAATGGAGACACAAAAATATATATTTAATGTATTCTCTCATTCACCGCTATAAGAGTTAACCCAACTATGATGACTTCAGCTTCGGAAACCCAGAAATGTGAAAAGGGTCTATGCTCTTTTCACATAATGAAATGTTCTCTGATCCCACCTGTTACATTTATTAATCAGGGGAATGACATTAACATTTGACTTCTACTCAGGTCAGCCAAACTCCAGCACCACTGACAGCTGAAGAGGAGATGGAGGAAGAATATTAACATCCAACAGAAAAAAGAATAAAGTATTTGTAGGAAATAAAGATGACTATAAAAAATGTAAATAAATTAACAGCTGTGCCATGGTGGTGGTTATGGCATATATCTCGTACTACCATCTGGCAGCATCCTTCCATTCCATACAGTAATCCGTTTTCAGAAAGTGTGATGATGGGTATATGAGTGTCATAAATGCGTCCAACCACTGGAAATCCTAAAGAAAACTCAAATTATCAGGGATACTTCTAGAGGATTATGATGAATTATGATTATGATCATGATGAAAATATGAGCAATGAATGAATGTTCCTGCAAAGAATGCTTTTCTTACTTTTGTATTTTTGTCAAGTGGTAGAAAATTGAATTTGTTTTAAGTAAACTTTGCTTACTTTAGATTTAGATTAAATTTATAATTTTTTTATATTTATACTTGAAATACGACCAAAATACTCAGTAAGAAAAGCATTTGTGGCATTTGAATGAATGAATTAAGTATTTAAACACCGCTGGTGCTTTAAAAAGGGGGGAGGAGAGCGAAAGAAACTCTGGGTTTACCAAAGAAAACCTGCTCCTGACCAGGTTAGGTTCACAGAGTAAGTTACCCTGGTAACTGACTCTGAGTATAAGTTACCTCTCTTTTAGAAACGGGCTTGACTTACCCTGCTTTCTCGGGTTTGACATACCTCCCATTCTGAAACAGAAAACCCAGAGTTTCCCTTTTTTCAGGGTTAACATACTCAGAGTTTTCACTTAACCTCCTTTCTGAAACGGGCCCCTGGTCACTGGAGCATATAGAATGAGATTGATAACAGATAGAGTGAGATTGATAACGGAAGTGAAAAGAGAGAAAGATATTTTTTTTACCATCACTCCCATAGATGCTTTATTAGAAACACCCTCACAGCAGCGGTAACTTGTTTTTTTTTGTAATTTGATGCAAAAGTAATATAATACAAAGTATTAGTGTAAAGTATTAGTTTTATAAATGTACATACATATAAAAAAAAAATGAAAATACAAAAAACGTTGTAGGATTTACGATATTGATGACCATTAAAACACGTCATCACAGTCTGTGAAAAGGGTCTATGTGGGGAAAGCTGCTGCACATTGGACACTGAATGATATTTATTTAATATGTCAAATGTTTGTAAAGTCATTAAACCTACACCCATGAACATTTTATGCTTAAAGCTTTACCTGATAGAATTATGTTTTTATTTTTAATTTTTAGCTGCTGCCACATTCTTTTTTTGCTTTTTGGATACCATGAAAATTAAACTTAATTAAAATAATTAAGAATTAAACATATTGACCCGGAAGTATGCAAACATCTTTTTGTTGGGTGCTGTTGCCATGGTGAATCGTAATTTCGGAGCTCAATTGATCGTGGCTTTTCATAGTTGGAGTGCATGTGCTTAACTCAGAGTCAGTTTACTCAGAGTTAATTGAACTACCTCAATTCACCTGTTCTGAAACCCAAAACGCAGAGTTTCCCATCTCAGAGTAAGTCAACTCAGAGTTCAGGTTTAAACTCAGAGTTGGTTGAACCTCCTTATTGAAACGGGCCCCTGATCACAATCTCTCTTGGCTTTTCTTACCATAATAAATCTCCTTCATAAACACAATTAAAGTAGCCATAGAAAAACAAATGTTAAAGAGTCAAGGATCAAGAGCCCAACTAAAGCAACACTAAACACCATCATGGTGACTTCAAAGAAAACTATTATTTTCAATATAACAGAAATGACAGAAATAAAGTCAGTCTGGTTAGTAATGCATTAAGCTGGTAATGCTGTTTGTGGAGTTGTTTAATCCTCCTCTGATGAGATCTTTAGAGATTTAATGTCTTATTTTATCTTCAGCTGATTTCATCTAAGGCTGTGGCTGTAGCTGAAGTAGGGATGGCTCGATACCACAATTTTGTCTTCCGTACGGTACCACAATCTAATACCGAAGTACCGATATTAAATCGATACCATACAGGGTCTGAATTTTGGCACAGGTATTGCGCATAATTATACTCACTCTCGCAAGTTTGGGGTTTTATGAAGCGGGAAATTACCGCAAATGTTTATTATTAAATTAATCAACAAAGATGAATCACATCAAATCAGGCATTTGTTAACTATTTTGTAAAAAGTAATTTCAGCAATACTGCGTGTCTCCCTTCTCTAGCTCTCAAAATTAGCAAATTGCTTCTGGCTTTAAAAGACATCATACCTACACTAAAGCAATCTGCACGCTCAGATTCAACACTTTCACTGTCGTTTCAGGATCTGACTGAAATCACTTGCCCACGTCTTTTTAAACCTTGCCAATTTGAATATGCAAGCGATTTTATAGAATTTCATAATACATGGTATGGGAGCTCTTTGAGAGAGTTTTCTTTGTGCTCATACCAACAACAAACACACAAGCCTAAAGAGCTTGCACATTCCAAATTAAGTTGTTTTTCCTTAGTCAAATACACACAAAATTATGTCAAAAATTTCCATCTTTAGTGAGTAGTCACATAAACACAGTTGGTTATGTCTTTCACGAATGTAAATAGTGCAATAGTATGCATGCAAATATTATGAAATCTAAACATCACTGGTTGAAACGAACGCTGGAGATTTCATGGTATTTAAACAATACGATCTTATGTGCTTTGACGAGTGTTAAAAGAAAATAAATGTCTAACTTAATTAGATTTTGTATGAATTATGCACTCACCTGTTGATCTCTTAATGTCTTATACAAGACAGGAATGGCAAGTGACAGATGCTTGGCAAGGTTTGATGGTTCTTCAGAAGTTTTATAAGCAAAGTAATTCCAAATTTCACTTCTAATCCTCTCTTTATTAATTCGTTTTGGGCGTGATGAGTGAGAATCAACTGCTGTATTCAATTTGTTCCTCTATGGCGCCACATTTGCTGGTTTCGTGTCAGTTTGGGTAGCGCACTGCCATCTAGCGGTGAAGTTCGGAACAGCAGCATATACCGAATTGAGCAAAATCATTATACCGTTTGAAATAAAATATATACCGATATTTTCCCAGTAACAGTATACCGCGCATCCCTAAGCTGAAGTTAGTTGTAGTTCTTGTGTTTCTCTTTCCTTCAGTGATTATTCTCATTATCATCAGGTGTTCATCACTAATGCACAATTATCACTTATTTAATCAATTAACAATACAATTATTATCCAATTATCATGCGATTATCATGAGAACTAGAACTGTTCTATAACTCATTCAGTTTGAGTTCTGTTTCAGTCATTGTGTCCACATAACATTCAGTAATATTTGAGTGCAGTGAACTCATGTTTATTTAGTACATACAACTGTTAGATTTTACAGTGTAGCTCTGACGTAACTCAGAAGCGGTGCATTGTATTTAGCGCAGGATACTGACATAGACGTGAATAAATTGTTGAATAAAGTCGTTATTTTTGTTTGTTTTTTTTAGCACAAAAAGTATTCTCGATGCTTCATAAAATTAAGGTTGAACCACTGGAGTCACATGGACTATTTTAACATTTTAACTATTTTAACATAAAAAAATGTTAATATCTTTCTGGACCTTGAAAGTGTTCATTAAATAGCTGTCTATGGAGAGGTCAGAGAGCTCTCCGATTTCATCAAATTCATCAAACTCTGATATCTTCATTTGTGTTCTCAATATGAACGAAGTTCTTACGGATTTGGAATGACAAAAAAGTTTGTCTTAATTAAAAGAAACAGTTTCATAGAACTCAAAACAATGAAGCAATTCAGATTACTTAAAAATATGTCAGTTTCGTGAACTCAACAGAAATATAAAGTTAGAATAAAAGTTGACTTGATTGAACTAATTTGTTTTATTTGATTTTGCCCTACTCTAAACCAATTAATTATTTTGAGCGTTATGGTTTAAAGTGATACCATGAACCAGATCATTATTTATAACCCATTTTTCTTTTTTAATGTAACATTTTCTTTGTGTGAGTGAACAGAATATTCATTTAGAAAATGTAGGAAGGGAGTTTTATATACAAGGAAATTATGTATGGAATACATAATACAGTCTTTGCTTATGGCGGCTCATGGGTGTTTAGTTCTGCTGCCAAGTTGTTTTAAGCCAGTCACCTGAGCCTAAATGCCAAAAGACTAATGACTCTAGAGCCATGGGAAAATGGAGAAAGATGCTATTTGCAGCTAAAGAGTGTTGTACAAAATATACTAGCCATAACTGTGCTATGCTAACCAGTAAAAGTTGACCCCAAGATTTGGACAAGGAAAAGAGAGATTAAGAGAAAAAGAAAGAAAAAAGCAATGACCCACAAGGAGAAGACAGAGTGAACTGACAATGGCACGCCATGTTGGAACGCCTGTGCAAAAAAAATGAAGACACACTAAATTTTCTTAAAAGGGTCTTTGAGCTGTCATAACCGCAGAAGTGCTGCTGCGAATCTTAATGCATGAAAGCAGACAGGATGGGCAACTGGCCAGGGACATGGAGAACATGGTCAAGGCTGAGAGGCCCGAGACTGGACCAGATCACTGGAGCATGGAGGCACTGAATAACTTTGAATAACACTACAAACCTAATACAGGGGCTAACGCACTGTTATTAATTATTAACCAGAAATTAGGTTATGAATTAGAAAAGAGCTCTGAAGTGTCATTACTAAAAGAAAAGTCATAATTACAGCATAATTCTATGAATTAATTTAGCATAAATTACATAAAAAAGCTCTATATTGTCTATAGAAATTATTCATTATGGGAAGCGCGGTAGCCTTACGGGATTTAAACTTTGTCGGCTGAAGACCCAAGTTTGGTTTGAAGATGAAAAAGATAGCACAATGTTATTTCATCATTCCTAATTTCTAACACACTCTCTCAGCGTTCGGCGCAGTCTTGCGTCTATCAGAGCAAAAGCTGCTGCTCTCTGTATGTTTTTCCGTCGTCTCCAATGCCCGTTCATATGTAAATTGCGTGTGCTTATTTTGTCCATTAGATTGAAAGATCTAAAAAAAAACATACATTTACCCACACATTTTCTTTGACCCTCCCCTCGAAGAAATCTGGACAGAAGTGGGAAAAAGTGGACAAAAGAGATGGATTAAATCACCAGGTGTAAATGAGAATGTGTCTCCCTCGTCTACTTGTGCAAAACACATCTTAATACCAAGTGTAAACAGGGCCTAAATGTCTTAATTTATTCTCAGTGCTGTCATTGCTCAATTAAAACAATTGAGCTATTAATAAAATGGCATGTGTGATTGTTCTTTCCTATGCACTGAAGCATCATGCCAATCAACTTCCTAAACATCGGTCCTTTCAGATGACAGCTATTCCAAGCTTATCCATTTACAAATTGACTATCTACAAATACAAATTATTCTTGCTGACTACTCTTAGATCAGATGGCTATATCTAGATTCCACACATTTTAAAATGCAAAGATCTAGCTGAGCTCTTGCCCTCTTGTATATCTACTCTCTCCTGCCAGACCTTGCTTCTCTACAGCATTAGATAAGATTTATTACCCAGGGTTCCTGGCTGTTGACGTGAGTGTGATAAAGCATTTCAACAAGATGAGTGTCCCAGTGTGGGTGTAATGATGTTATACCTTTTCTTATCGCCTCCAGATGAACTGTGCGTCTAGCACCATCCCAGAGGCAGATTGCATCCAGGTTGTTTTTATTTTATAACGTTGAATTGTCCTTGAATCCTTCTACTCACACCTGGAGAGTGGTAACACATTGGTGGAAAGTGTCTGGAAGTTTGAACGGCCCCTTGTGGAAGTTGTGACCCTGCATAAAAATGTATTAAAATGTTGCAACAGCTCAAATTAACTGGTAACAGTAGCATGTCAGTGATGTATGACATCAGATTATAGGCACTGTGATTACATTCACCGTGCAATGCAGTGTTTCTTAAATGCTGTGCAGTCTGGCTGGGTTTGAGCAGGCGTCCTTTCCTTTTATGTTCAGTTGGATTAATAATTGGTGCTATCAGGTAATCTCAATCAAATTGCCAGCACCTAACTTCCTAGGAGGGCATATTACAAAATTAAATTGATTGCACTGTTCTCCATTATCAATTCTGCAGGAGTTTCCACCCAAGCAATGTTGTAATTAAGGCATTGTCATACATGGATCCAATCTACTATAGTACTTACTACAGAGTGCATAGTTTGTAATACACTGATCAGGCATAGCAGTATGACCACCTTCCTAATATTGTGTTTGTCCCCTGTTTTTCCGCCAAAGCAGCCCTGACCCATCGAGGCATGGACTCCACTAGACCCATGAAGGTGTGCTGTGGTATCTGGCACAAAGATGTTAGCAGCAGATCCTTAAAAGGAGTAGTTCACTTTAAAATGAAAATTATATTAATAAATATTCTGATGCTTCCAAGCTTTATAATGGTGGTGACGGGGGCCATTGAGTTTGCTAGATATTTTACTTTATAAAGTTATAAATATGGATATATTGTTATATTAGACTAAATTTTATGAGTAATCAGTGCAGAAGTCTATATATTTTTTAAAGGGGTCACAAACTTATTCTTGCACCTGTATTTTGCCCCCACCCCCACTGAAAACCATACAGTTTGTTTATTTATTTATTTTAGAATGACGTTGTCACCAGTATAACTACACAAATACTATGTGATATTAATTAACTTGTACTTACTATAGGGTTAGGGCTTGGTTTAGGGTTAGTTTGCTTGTAATTGTGCATAATTTACTGTTATTATGTCATGTTAAAACAAAATGATACCTAAAATCTCAGCCCCTCTAAACGGTCAAAATGTCAGGCAAAGAGCACCTCAAATTCTTCTTATTGGCTGAAAAATAGCATCCAGCTCTTGATTGTTATTGTATGGTTAAATAGCCCAGGGCTATAAAAGATACAGGTATGAATTCACATCTATTCCAAAAAATCTATTCCAATGACAAACCTGTATGAGTTTCTTTCTTCTGCTGAACGCAAAAGAAGATATTTTGTAACAAAGCAGATAGAGCAACCATTGACTACCATAGTATTTTTTCCCCCTACTATGGTAGTCAATGGTTGCTCTTTCAGCTTGGTTACAAACATTCTTCAAAATATATTATTTAGTGTTCAGCAGAAGAAAGAAACTCATATAAGTTTGGAACAACTTGAGGGAGAGTATGACAGAATTTTCATTTTTGGGTGAACTATCCCTTTAATGCTGCATTTCTTTATCATTGTATGTTTATTGACCATGACTCATGCAAATTATTTTTGTTTTTGGTTTATAGTCTAATGTACTGTGCAGTGATGGGAATAACAGCGTTATAGATAAACGGCGTTACTAACACAATTATTTTTTTCAGTAACAAGTCATCAAACGAATTACTGTTTCTCCTGTTACAACGCTGTTAGCGTTACTGAGAATAAAATGCGGCGTTACTATAATTGAGCTCACTGAAGCGGTTTTCATCCGAACTGGCTCTCTGTCAGTCGGACCTGCAACGTGTGTGTGTGTGTGTGTGTGCGTACGGGCGGGCGTGCGTGCATGCCATGCCATGAGTGTTGGGGGGGGTGGGGGGTGTGGTACACATAACTGATGATGATTGGTGGGTGGGAGACAAGGTTGAGGTTGATAGGTTGAGCTCACACACACACACACGCATATATGCAAAGTCACACACGACCAGGAAGAGTCAGAGCGATGGCAAGTCCAACGACTTCAAAGGTAGCTTTCGCAAACTGGAAGTATAAACGCTACTTTTCCCTCGTTGAGGTGAAAGGTAAGAATGTTTATGTAACGTGCAACTTATGCCCAGGAAGAAAGAGTCTCTCCACGTCTGTGGCAAGTAATTCTAATCTAATGAAGCCTCACATCATCACATGCCGCCACAAAATGAGTGGCTAAAAACCCAGGTGTTAACGTGAGCTCCACTACCAAAGGAGTAGTATAGTACTGATAATATTTACACAATATTTACACTATAGTAGGTCTACAGATAATATTTACAATAATGTATTGAATTTGATAGGTGTCTCTCACATTGTCCCACAGCAATAGTGTAGCCTACATTAATGTACAATGTTTTATAATAATAATTGATTCTATTTGGTGTCCAATTCCTTCAGTTAACTTATTTAATATTGGGGGCATCCAAGTAATTTGACATATTTGAACATTTGAAGAAGAAAAAAAAAGTAACGCAATAATTACTTTCCCTGGTAATTAGTTACTTTTATAATGATGTAACTCAGTTACTAACTCAGTTACTATTTGTAAGAAGTAACTAGTAACTATAACTAATTACTTTTTTTAAAGTAACGTGCCCAACACTGGTACTGTGTGGTTGCTTTTGGCGTAATGTATGCTAATGCAGATGTGTAAAAGGATAATTCTGCTATCCATAGCAAGATTTGAGCATCATCGAAGTAAACGTTTTAAGCCGCTCAGCTGTCTTGATTACTGCCGCATTGAATTCCTCCATTAAACCTACAATTAGGCCTGATTGCGCCCCCTTTTGTCTCCTTGTGGCATCTGAAATTTGCTAAAGAGTCTTCAGTGGCAAACATGCAAATCAGCAGGTAATTATCCTGTGCTCTGATTACTCTAATTCTCTTCCTGCCTCTAAATATTGAACTCAGAGACGCATTAAAGCAAGAGCCATATAAGAATAATAATTGTAAAACACAGTAGAAAAGTAGCAGTTTATTCAGACTTGACAGATGTGATTTTTTTATATTAGGAAATGGATCCGACATTTTGAGTTGTATGAAGATAACTGATGTTGATATCTGTAGTGGAGGGCAATTACATTTGTGTCTGCACATGATGTAATTTTATGATGTACTGTCAATCAAATGGTATAGAGGACAACAACTTGACTAAACTAATTGTCTTCAATTTTTAACACTGCAGAAAGAAAAAAAAATAAAGAAAGACGTTTATATATAGTATTATACACGGAAAGAAGTGAGCATGTGTACAAGCCCAGCTATTTTGAAAGGTGAAGATTTCCACATGGACATATATATATATACATATATTATATTTTATCTATGCTCAAAAGAAAGATAATATTTCTGAAATTATAGTATATAATTATGATATAACTAATCTACTGAATTTGTATTAATTATTTCAGGATGTAAAAAGTATAAGGCATGACTATTCATATTACATAAATATACTCTTTATTAATGTGTTTCCTGAAACTGTAACCTTACGTTTTGCTTACTTTTGGATATAAATTACATAACATACATTTTGAAGAGCATGTCAAGTTTGAAATATAAATTTCTAAAGCAATGGGTTTATGATTGTAATGTCTAAATAAATAAATTGTTATAGAGGTAATATGTTATTAATTGTGTAGTATTCATAATATTAGCCATGTGATTACCCAACATGCACTGCAGCATGAAGCTTTTCATTGATTGTCACCATTGTTGACATTCATACATTGATTCTTGATGTCTCTGTGTATCTAAGGAATGCCGTAGATTTAAATCCTGCATATTATTCAATTACCACAACAGTGCTGGAACTAGTGCTGTAGAGTCACATGGCAACTATTGTGAATAAAACAAAACTAGTAACACATTACCACTATAACCAGAGGATTAGACTGAATGAGATCAGTGATTCAGCCGCATGATGATGTCATCATCAATATATAAATAGTCAACATCACCTGATAACATATTCTCTTGGTTTTCCTTGCCATAACTAATTTGCTTTATAAAAACACAGTTAAATGAGCCAGATAACCAACTAAAATTAAAGACTCATGGGTCAAGAGCCCAACTAAAGCAAACACTGATCTCCAGCATGGTTAACTATTATTTTCATTAAAACAGAAATGACAGTCAGTATAGTCAGTCTGGTTAGTAATGCGTGAAGCTGGTAATGCTGTTTGTGGAGTTGTTTAATCCGCATCTGCTGAGATCTGCTTTAATGTCTTCTTTTATCTTCAGTTGATTTTATATAAGGCTGTGGCTGAAGTCATTTGTAGTTCTTGTGTTTCTCTTTCCTTCAGTGATTATTCTCATTATTATCAGGTGTTCATCATTAATGCTCAATCATCACTCATTTATCTAATTAACTTTAACCCAGTAGTGAGCACACACATGAACACTAGGAAGTGTTTTTCTGTGCACTTTTACATAAATCTTAACCCTCTAGGCGCCACGGTCGAGTTTACTCGACAAGATGCGGCACTGAATAAAACGGCCGATTTTGTCAAATAGGGTGTCAAATTTCCTTTGACCTCCCCTCCACTAGATGTCAGACATGTCATACTTCATCCCCGACTCAAAAAAACGTCATGCTTCTATACAAAATCTTCGAGCAAGAGCGCATTGAATCAGTCCGAACAAACGCGAAGCTGGTGTGTGCGTGAGCCACTTTATCAGAGCAATATTGTCAATGTCAGCGAGTATTTGCATTAGATTATTATTATTTTCTAATGGCATCAATAAAGCTTACCCACAATGAAGTGTTGGGTCTTCTATTCGCGGACCCTGATTCTGAAGGGGAATATCTGATGACGGTGATTCAGAAAGTGAAAGTATAGCACTTCACCAAGCACAAACGGTGAATCCTTTGCCCAATGTAGATGGTCCTTTGCCCAATGTCAGTGGTGGGAACACAGTGGTGTTTCGCGGGGTCTGAGTGTTCATCACGAAGTTAGCAGGCGTGTTACACCGGCTTCACACCGCACATGTTTTTGCGTTGGCAGGGCAGTGGTGCGGATGGAGAGCGCGAGCCGCGCGCGGCCGTTTTGCATCCACACTGGCAGCGGTTGTCTCACGCAGCTGAACCACGGCTCGTTTATTGCAAATACAGTTAGTGGGCAACGTGGAGGCAGGGTGTGGAGTCACAATGACAATGACAGTAGTCCGAACTGTGCACTCGGCGGGCGTGCGCGCGTGCGTGCGTCTCTCTCGTCTTGTCTCATCTCACTCATGATCTCTGCCTTGCCGTGGCGAGTGATCTTTTGAACTAAACAGGTCTTGTCTACTTGTGTTTGTGTGTCATATGAATAATATACATGTGTCCCATACATGGAATCAGAGTGCCTACTGTATGTAGTAAATGAAAAGTCTCTACAGCAAAAGGCCAACCTTTACATGCATTTGGTTTGTTTCTACCATTTATTAGTAACGATTTGCACAATTTGTTTACTATTTACTATTCACCTGAGCATTCAGTATTGTGCAATATAGCATACAGAAGGTGAGGGACATTTTGGGGGGCAAAGAAGTGCTGCATTTATCATGTAAACATGTGACTTTTCATGAAAATTCTATAATCCAAGGTGACCACCACCATATGACGTCATAATATGCAAATTAGATGGGACAATGTAATCCCTACATAAACTTTGGGTCATCCTTAATATTTCTCTAATTTACAGAAAGTCTCTATCTTTTATCACTTTTAAGATATAGCCTTTTCAAATTAAGATGTCAAAATCAAACGTTTTAGGAAAAAACCTCTGGCGCCTAAAGGGTTAACTGTGGCCTTTACGGGCCCCACTTTATATTAGGTGGCATTAACTACTATGTACTTACATCAAAAAATAATTACAATGTACTTACTATATTCAAATTGTATTGCAAAACACCTTTGCTGATATTGAGGTGGGATACGGGTAGGGTTAGGGACAGGTGTGGTGGTATGGGTAAGTTTAAGGGTAGGGTTAGGTGTAAGGTGCATGTGTAAGTGTCAACTGTGTAATTACAAATGTAACTACAGAAATTAATTACAGACGTAATTACATGCAGGTATTTTTTAAAATGTAAGAACAATGTAAAAACATGTATGTTCACAATAAGTGCATTGTATCAAATAATTAATTAAAATGTTAGTACATTGTAGTTAAGGCCACCTAATATAAAGTGGGTCCCATTTACGTAAAACTGGCATATATGAATCACATTCAGTTTATCAATACAATTACATAAATCTTACCTGTTACATTTATGTATGATTTACATATATGAATCACATTAAGTTTATTAATTTGTTTATGTTAAAATTATGTAATCCAAATGCATGGAAAATGTATATGTAATTCAAATACATAAATCTTATGTTTAGACAAAACATTTTTTGGAGTGTATCATCTTAACCTTTTCTCTGGTCTTGATCCACAGCTCGTATCGTGAAGACCAAGCAGTGGTGTGACATGATGCCCTGTCTAGAGGATGAAGGCTGTGACCTGTTAGTAAATAAATCTGGCTGGACTTGTACACAGCCCAGCGGCAGAGTGAAAACTACAACGGTGAGACTTACGTGTTCTCATCACTGTTCTTAAAGTGATATTAAACTTTGTTTGCAACTCTCAATTACATAATGCTGCATTCAGTATTTTAACGTGAAATGGGATGTTAAATGAGAGAGAAAAAAATGGAGCAAGACTTGATGTTATCCATTGGGAATGGAATAGGGTGTGAAAATTAGCTTTCATTCTAGAGTGGAAATCTCAAGTGGCTTGAGAGGTGGTGCATGTTATATTTTAATGAAAGATTATAAAGCCATACATATACATGTCTTAATAAAGACTAAATTGTAAAATATAAACATTACAATATTTTTTTCTTTATAATGTGTACAGAAGAATTACACATAGCACCCTATATATTTGTGTTAGATATATAGCATATGTGACCCTGGACCACAAAACCAGTCATAAGGGTCAATTAAAATTAAAATAAATAATCAAATTAGCTTTACATTGATGTGTGGTTTGTTAGGATAGGACGATATTTGGCCAATATACAACTATTTGAAAATATGGAATCTGAGGTTGCATAAAATATTGAGGAAATTGCCTTTAAAGTTGTCCAAATGAGGTCCTGAGCAACGCATATTACTAATAATAATATATATATATATATATATACAGACGTGCTCAAATTTGTTGGTACCCCTCCACAAAAAACGAAGAATGCACAATTTTCTCTGAAATAACTTGAAACTGACAAAAGTAATTGGCATCCACCATTGTTTATTCCATATTTAATAGAAATCAGACTTTGCTTTTGATTTTTTTATTCAACATAATATTGTAAATAATAAAACAAATGAAAATGGCATGGACAAAAATGATGGGACCGCTAACCTAATATTTTGTTGCACAACCTTTAGAGGCAATCACTGCAATCAAACGTTTTCTGTAGCTCTCAATGAGACTTCTGCACCTGTTAACAGTTTGGCCCACTCTTCCTGAGCAAACTGCTCCAGCTGTCTCAGGTTGGATGGGTGCCTTCTCCAGACTCCAAGTTTCAGTTCTATCCACAGATGTTTGATAGGATTCAGATCAGGACTCATAGAAGGCCACTTCAGAATAGTCCAATGTTTTGTTCTTATCCATTCTTTGGTGCTTTTAGCTGTGTGTTTTGGGTCATTATCTTGTTGACTGAGACACAGCTTTCTGACACTGGGCAGTACGTTTCGCTCCAGAATGCCTTTATAGTCTTGAGATTTCATTGTGCCCTGCACAGATTCAAGGCACCCTGTGCCAGGCGCAGCAAAGCAGCCCCAAAACATAACCGAGCCTCCTCCATGTTTCACTGTAGATATGGTGTTCTTTTCTTTGAAAGCTTCATTTTTTCGTCTGTGAACATAGAGCTGATGTGACTTGCCAAAAAGCTCCAGTTTTGACTCATCTGTCCAAAGGACATTCTCCCAGAAGGATTGTGGCTTGTCAATATGCATTTTAGCAAATTCCAGTCTGGCTTTTTTATGTTTTTCTGTCAAAAGTGGAGTCCTCCTGGGTCTTCTTCCATGGAGCCCACTTTCACTCAAAAAGTGACGGATGGTGCAATCAGAAACTGACGTACCTTCACCTTGGAGTTCAGCTTGTATCTCTTTGGCAGTTATCCTTGGTTCTTTTTCTACCATTCGCACTATCCTTCTGTTCAATCTGGGGTCGATTTTCCTCTTGCGGCCGCGCCCAGGGAGGTTGGCTACAGTTCCATGGACCTTAAACTTCTTAATAATATTTGCAACTGTTGTCACAGGAACATCAAGCTGCTTGGAGATGGTCTTGTAGACTTTACCTTTACCATGCTTGTCTATTATTTTCTTTCTGAGCTCCTCTGTCAGGGTCCTGCCCTGTCAGTCTTGTCTGTCTTGTGTCTGTTCAATGTTTCTTTGTTTGTCTTGTGTCTGACCACATGGTTTTGTCTTTGTTTGTGTTGGCCATGTGCTCCTCTCGTCCCACCTCCTTGTTTCCCTTTACCACGCCCCCTTGTTTAGTCCTCGTCTAGTCCTTGTTTGATTAATTGTGTTCACCTGATCCTCATGTGCTCTTCCCTTTTATATTGAGCTCATTTCCCTCTTGTCCTTGCTGGTTCGTTGTGTGCTTTGTTGTATGCCTTGTGTCTAGCTAACCTTGTCCTGGTGATACTAGTTCATCTCGTCTAGTATAGTTTTTGGTTACTTTTTCCCTATCCTTATTTTCTCTCTCTAGTTTCCTGCAACGTTACAGATTTAGTTTCTAGTTCCAGTTATTTATTTTTAGTTTTTTTATTTTGCCTTTTCTCTCTTTTGAGAAGTCTTTCTTCTGTTTTCCTTTTTGGATTCTAGTTACTTTGTTGGCATTTATCCCTATTCTTAGTTTTTGCTTTTTGCTCATGTTTGTTTCTCTTGTTGTCTCGTCTTGAGTCTTGTGTGTTGTCTTGTGGTGTTTCCCGTCCTGCATCCTGTTCCACCCTGGTCACCCTGGACTCTCCTGGCCTGGCAACCAGTCTGGTTTCACAGCAAGTCACATCACCTACTGTCAAGCCTGGTTCCTCGAGCTGCTGCCTCGTCTCCATCATTGGCCATCCCATCCCTGCTGTCTCTACCCTGACCAGCCACTTCTCCCATTGTGTCCTGCCCCTATTGTTTGGACTTTGTTCCTGTCTCACCAGTCTTGTCCTGTGTCAAATATTGTTAATAAATTTCACCCCCTGCTCATTCTGCATCTGGGTCCTCACTCTCAGTATCCTGACATCCTCTCCTTTGCTTTCTCTGGTCCATGTTCAGTGTGGTGCACACAATGATACCAAACAGCATAGTGACTACTTTTCTCCATTTAAATAGGCTGAATGACTGATTACAAGATTGGAGACATGTGTGATACTAATTAAATAAACAAATTAGTTTAAAATATCACTATAATACAATTCTTTATTATCTTTTCTAAGGGGTACCAACAAATGTGTCCAGGCCATTTTAGAATACCTTTGTAGAATAAGCAATAATTAATCTGTTTTCACAGCTTCTTTGCTTTATTCTATGACATACCAAAGGCATGCAAGTATACATGATAAAATAGCTTTTAATTTCATCACTTTTCAGGAGGAATGAAGCATTATTTCAATGAGCTGTAAGGGTACCAACAAATTTGAGCACGTCTGTATATATTTAGGGTAGGAAATGTACAAAATATCTTCATGGAACATGATCAAATATAACGGTGCAACCTATGACTGGTTTTGTGGTCCAGGGTCACATATATTTGTTATAGAAAAATGTGAATGGGAGGTATACTTTCAGAACTAGAGCATTCAACTACATTAAAAATAGCCCAAAAATTCATAAGCATTTAATTATTTTATATAATATTTTAACACTGTGTAAATTTTAGCGGCATCTAACGGTGAGGTTGCGAATTGTACCCCTCCCTTTCACAGCACAAAGAGAAGCTACAGTGGCCTACACATGGACAAAGATGTCATCATCTGAGAGAGCAGAGAGTAGCTAGTGCTCTGTAGATATTAATTTAAAAATACTATACTATTTTTCAGATCAATATATTTATTTATTTAAAATATTTCTTTGAATAATCTATTCTGTGTCTGTGTGTGCTGCCCTCCCCTCAATGAACAGAAGATGGCAGCATTGTGTTAGTTTTCAAACAGGATAAAAAAAAACATTCCATCTTTCTCTCTGCTACTCTCTTTGTGTGTGTGTGTGTGTGTGTGTGCTTGTTTATGTGATTTATGAGGCCGCAAACAATTTAATTTATTTATTGTGTGTGTGTGTGTGTGTGCTTGTTTATGAAATTTATTAGGGACACAAATTTGTATAATGACATGGGTATTACACTGGTATTACAAGGTAAACGTGGTTTATGAGGACATTTCATGTGTCCACATAATAAAAATAGCTTTAAAAACATGCTAAACAATGTTTTTTTTTTTCAGATCAAAATATTTATTTCTTTAAAATATTTATTTTGAATCTCCCATCTCTCTCAGTCTGCACTCCCCTCATTCACCTAAAGCCGGCAGCATTGAGTTTTAAATAGAGATATAGCCTGCCTCTCTCTCTCTCTTTGCCTCTCTCTCTCTCTCTTTGCCTCTCTCTCTCTCTCTCTCTCTCTGTGTGGAGGGGGTGGGTTGTCAGCTAACGCATGTGTGTGTGTGTGTGTGTGTGTGTGTGTGTGTGTGTGTGTGTGTGTGTGTGTGTGTGTGTGTGTGTGTGTGTGTGTGTGTGTGCGTGTGTGTGTGTGTGCGTGTGTGCTTGTTTATGTGATTTATGAGGACACAAATTTGTATAATGACATGGGTATTACACTGATATTACATGGTTTATGAGGACATTTCATGTGTCCAAAAAAACAGACTAAACAATATTTTATTAAAAATGTAAATGCAGAATCTATTTTGAAGATAAAACTATTATGCCTATAGTAAAATAATGTTTCAGACAATGAAATAACAACTCTCTCCCACCGTTTAGATTTTTTTTTAAAAATTGTTCAATCAGAATCTCACTCTGTCTGTCCTTCCCCTCCCCCTCACTCTCTCACTCTGTGTGTGTGTGTGTGTGTGACTTTCTCTCTCTTGATGATGATAATTTAACCCCTTATATAGGCTATCACAAATAACTATCACTTGAAATAAAAACGTCATGTGCTGTGTTTGCCAAGATCACGTATGATGCATATGTCTTTAAATTAATTATTTACTAATATAATTTAAATGTATTAAAAGTAAATTTCACATGGTTTTCTAAAAGTGGCTGTTTATAATAAACTTCCATAAAATGTAGACACACATCTTACTCTTACCTGACACTGATATTAAAATCATATTTGCAGTTTCTGTGATTTGGCTCCATTTATTACATGCTAGAAACACAATAAATCTTGTAACACGTGGTTACGTGCTAATGTATTTGATTTATGCCATTAAACAGGAAGTTGTTGTAACTCAGGCATACAATACCCGATCTGCCTCAAACTTCACAACTCACGAAACTTTGCACACGCATAAGAAGTGGTGAAAATCTTCACCACTTCTTATGCGTGTGCAAAGTTTCGTCTGTTATGGGATTCAGAATTAGCCATGGCAAAATGGCTCGACAGCGCCACCTACAAAATTTCAAAGAAGTGTCCCTCCCGCTACGTTTCACGTACAGCTATGAAATTCTGTAGACACATGTAACAGCCCAAAACCTACAAAAAAAGTATCTTGGTACGAAATCTGAAAGCCAACAGGAAGTGAGATATTTAGATTTTTCTTTGCTAAATTGTTCCAAATTTTGCCATTTCCAGACGTTGTACTTTAATCAACTCCGCCTAGAGATTTAATCAGATCAACATCATATTTGGTCAGTCTAATCTAAAGGCATTTGTGATGTTAAATTGTGAAGATCTTGAGTTTTCACTGATGGGTGTGTCCGTGGCGGCCTCACAAATTTTGTTGTTTCGCCATTAAACAGGAAGTTGTTATAACTTAGGCATACAATGTCCGATCTGCATCAAAATTCACGTTTGATAATAGTCCTGACCTGAAGACATCTACATGGCAATATTCAGTTATAGTCAAAGTGCCACCTGCTGGCAGAAGGAAGTGTGGCACATTGAAGTGACTTTGCCATATTTCTCCTCGCTTAAATGCATGTCGCCAACTATTCACTGTTTTCCTGTGGTGGCGGTGCATGTGAGAGGGCCCTTTCATCACTGCTTGCAGCTTTAATTACAGATGTAATTACATGCAGGTATTTTTTTTAATGTAAGTACAATGTAAAAACATGTATGTACACAATAAGTGCATTGGATCAATTGATTAATTAAAATGTTAGTACATAGTAGTTAAGGCCACCTAATATAAAGTGAGTCCGAAATGGCTCATTCTAAGGTAATAAAAACATAACGGTTCATTGCATAAGTCAAGTCAAGTCACCTTCATTTATATAGCGCTTTTCACAACACAGATTGCTTCAAAGCAGCTTTACAGTGATAATAGGAAATTAATAGGCCTTCCAAACCCCCATCCGCACGGCAACAGCACCTGGTGGCCGGAGAACGAAACCATAAAATAGGTTTAAAATAGTTTTGAAACAATACCATCATCGTCCCCACGCAAACCCCGAAAAAGGCGAGATGTGACGCCATGTACGCAAACATTACGTGTTTAGCCTATAGGCAAGTGCGTTTGACTACGTATGTGGTTTTATCTGTATAGAGGGGAAGGGAAGGGAAGGGACTGGGAAGCTAATCCAATGCTTTGTAAGTAACAAGCAAGATTAGTATAAAGTAAGGTCTTTATACACCACTGATGTACTGTATATTATATTGCATTTCTGTCAATAGATCCTCATAACTATTACACACTGCGTACTTTATTTTACAGTTATGTTCCGCATGTATATACTATGCATTTGTTATAGCAATTAAAGGTGCAGTAAGCAATTTCTGAGAAGCACTGTGGATTTTTTTATTATTTTATAATGTTTCCTGAGGTGTACTTAGTCAAGTCCAGTCAAGTCAACTTTATTTATATAGCGCTTTTTACAATGCAGATTGTTTCAAAGCAGCTTGACAGTGTTAAACAGGAAAATAATACAACAGAATTTTATTCGGCCGTACAGCCACTCTGGAGAAAACGGTGATGTCATCTAGCTCATTTAAGACAACAATTTAAGACCTTCATGCATCTAATATACAGACATACGCGATTTTACTTTAACTTTAGACATAACCGACTGTGTTTATGCTAACATTGTGTGTATTTGACAGTATTAGCGCAGTAAAACGTCTATTTAGTCCTGTAATCACGTGTTTGACAGGCGTTTAGTGCGCGCGCTCCGAAAAGCGAATTAAAACCGCGCACGCAAATGAAACCGGAAAGGCTTTAAAACGCATGCAAATAATGAACTTCCATGATTGTGAATAACTATAGTGTTCCGTGAGTATAACTCTACCACTAACGTGTGATGTGAATGTATGTCGCGTGGACAAGCCATCAGAACCGAACCGAACCGAAAACCGTGGTTAAAAACTGAGGTATGTATTGAACCGTGGACTAACTGTATTATTGCATCCCTAATAGCCAACCTAAAAGTTTTCGGTACATATCCTAATGACAAAGATGAATTAATGATATTAAGAAGAGGATCTATGATCTCTGGTAGCATCTCTTTTAATAGCCTAGTCAGTATAGGGTCGAGCATGCATGTTGTTGATTTTGATGATTTAACGAGTTTAGCCAATTCTTCTTCTCCTATAGCAGTGAATGAGTGTAATTTTTATCTAATATTATCAATCTTACATGTAAAGAAGTTCATAAAGTTATTACTTCTGTGCTGTTTACAAACATCAGAATTTGAAGCTTTATTTTTAGTTAAAGGTCCCATGGCATGGCATTTTTCTATTATTTTATCATGTTTCCTGAGGTGTACTTATATTGTTAGTATGATTTTTACATTAAAAAATGTCATAATTTAGAAATAAAAAGCATTTATTCTATACTGTTATTACCCCTCTGGCTGAATGCCCTGTTTCAAAGGGTGTGTCTGCTGTGAGACTTCAGTGAAAACGCCCACTGTTGTGATTGGCTGACATCTTTGCATTTGAAATGAGTGTTAGATTATGCTGCGGAGTGGGCGTGGTTTAGCGAGGCACTGCAGTGCACGCACTGACTGCATACATGAGAGAGAGAGACTGAGAGAGACTGACTGGGCACTCGTGAACCAGCGCTGTGCTGTTAGCGCAAGCTTATTTGTAGCTGAGAGTTCTGAATAAACAGTCCCAGTCACGTGGACTCTGTATTCCACCTTATTCTACGAACTTTGTAATACATGTAATGTACCATTACAGCCGTCGAGATGAACAAATCGTCAAAGTGTGGATTATAGCATTATTTTATTATCTATTCCAATCACATGAAAGGCTGCAGTGATGAGCATTGAGTACAGGCAGTCTGTTGATCGCGTGAATGCAGTGATCTCGTTGCATCGCGTTTTCTCTCACAAAATGCTTTCACCACAACTAACAGCAAACACGACATCGATATGAATACAGTAAGAGCTTTGTGCAGCATAACAGTGTCATTCATTATAACAGCAGTTTGGGCAAGTGTGCAGATACACTCGCGATGTGTGATTGACAGATTGATTGCCATTTGCCTCCGGTAACCTGGACTGACCACAACACAAACAGACCGCGACCAAAGACAAAACATAATATACAGATAAATCCAATAAACATCTATGGATTAATTTATCTGTTGTCTGTGTGTGTTTATAAAGGGGATTTGGAAAAAGATGCGATAATGGTGTGAATATGTGTGTATTATGTATGCTACTGAAGAGTTAACCTGACCCTCGTGTGCACCCAAGGGTAGGAAAGAATAAACCCGGTGGATAATTTGAGAGATTTGACCCGGTGGATCAAATGTGCGTGTAAAATATAGTGCTGCCGTGATCGTGACAGAGCCCCCTGTCACACGAACATTATAAAGAGTGTTCTTTGATCGCGACGTGTGATTGACAGCTTCAGCCATTATAGAGAGAGTGTTATTTGATCGCTCTCTGTAGTTTAATCACTTAAAAAATGGATTTGTTTAATGCTACTAACAAAAATGATCGTTTTAGTCACTGGCTTGATTCACTGATGCATTACGCTTAGGGCATCAAGACAGCGATCATTAAACGATATAGAAATAAAGTTTGAGTGAACTTGAATGATTAGCTACACATCAGAAATCACTGATCACAGTCAAGTCAAGTCAACCTTATTTATATAGTGCTTTTGACAATGCAGATTGTATCAAAGCAGCTTTACAGTGTTAAACAGGAAAATAATGCAACATAATTTTATTCAGCCTTATAGCCATTCTGGAGAAAACGGTTATGTCATCAGTTCATTTAAATTATCATACAGTGACAGTGTGGGCTTTAGATCAATAATTAGATCAGTAATTTAGTTTATGTGGTTAATTTAGTTTAATAATTAGATTTATTTGGATATTTAGTTGAAAAATTTAGAACAATTTAGTGTCCCCAATTGAGCAAGCCAAGCCAGAGGCAACAGTGGCAAGGAAACCAAAACCCCATCAGGTGACCTAATGGAGAAAAATAAACCTTGGGAGAGATAGATCGGAATATTCGAAGGATCGGAGGCAACACGCGGGAGACGGGTTTATTGAGTGTTGTGTTGATTAAATAATTGTGTTGATTAAATAATAAATGTGTTGATTAAATAATTATTAAAGTGCAATATTCGAAGGATCGGAAGCAACACACTGGTGACGGGTTTATTAAAGATGACATATCGATTTAAGAATGATTAAATACGGCCCGGATCCGTCTGACTGCAGTAAACCTCAGGATAAAACAGAGAGGCTATCATTAGCGTAGATGCCATTCTGTAGATGATGTAACGAGTACATCAGGTGTTATGGGAAATGTTCCCGGTTCCGGCTGACCTAGTTAATGCAGCTGAACAATCATTTCTTTGAAAACATGTTCCCTTTTAGTCGTCACGTTCGACGTACGTCGGACGTACCGACGAATTGGGATCACTTCAGGGAGCCCCTATCAGCTTCGAGATATAGAGAACAGGCCAATGGGCTATTGGCGTGCGAGATTTGCATCTCGCTTTCCGCCCCGCGGTTATAAACAGGAAGCGAGAGCAAATGCACGCTGTCATTCACTTCAGAGCCGAACGGCGTTGATGAAGCAAGACTGCTTTTCTAAAAGAGAGCCTATCTACAGAGAGAGATACTCCAGAGAACGAGAAGGACGCTCTGTGTTGGCAAAAAGGCACAATCAGCGCGATCGCGTGCTCACCGCTGCATCAGCATAAACAAACTGCTGTTCTCACAGCAACTGTCGGTTTGGTGAGGGCGTTTGTCAGTGAGTGCAGACACAGGACTGCACTTACCTCCTGTGTGCGGCTGCGGTCTTCCCCTGGGTGCTTCAGCACTGTTGAAAGAGCGTTTCCTCATAAAAGAGCAACACGGGTGTGACTGCGTCTCTTTCAAGACGTCATTCCACTCGTATGTTTCTGGATGCGGTTGTTTCCTGTCCTGACGGCCACGATCCCTCTCGCATAAACATGTTGAGACTGTGTTCGTGGGTGATCCATGTTCTCTCAGGGGAACGGGATCACGTCGATGCGCTGGTCATCTCACCTTCCGCGTGAGGGTTTGAGTGTTCAGCGCGCCCTGTGCCGTCTAGCTGCCGGGTGACAGCGCGAGTTGCCACGGCACTCGAGACTATGATACCTCAAAAAGGGGTTGAGTCCCTTTGCTTATCTAGTCTCTTTTCTGGTGCACCAGAAAAGGGGCTACTTTGGCTGATAAGCCTGGGTGACCTGAGGATTACAGTGAGGCTTCCCTGCCGCGCACACCTCCGTGGGCCCCTCACTCCTCTATCGCATCGCAAGCATGTTGAGACTGTGTTTGTGGGCGGTCTATGCCCTCTCATGAGAGCATAGCCACGTCGGTGCATTGTTCATCTTGTCTTTTTATAAGGGCTTAAGTGTTCAGCACGCCATATGCCATCTCACGGCCACGCTCACTATCTCACATGTCTGCTGGTAGCTTACAGATGGGATTGCTGGTCCTTAAAAGGGGACCTAGCGTTTCATTTGGGGCTCTAGCAGAGGACAGCTGTCAATCGCTGCATCGGAGAGAGGGCTGTTATGTGTTGAAAATGAAGATGATGCTGAGATTCCCACCGTAATAGTGGGCGCTCGTGCTGAATCAGACTCATACTTGACAGCCATGCTTTCCCGGGTGGCTGAGGCATAGTGCAATGCGTAAATCGCCTTGCCTGCCCCTTGCCTTTTCTCGGATGTGCATTGGAAGGCTTTGGCATTGTGGAACTATTGGTGCCAAAATATGGAACACCAATAGGGCCATAATCTGTATAAAGTTTTCCTCTCTCTCACTACCCTCATCGGTGGGGTGGCCGTGCCACTGAGCTGAGGTTGAACTGCGCACGATGTCCACCCTGGTCCAGAAACACCATTGATCCGGATTTGGTCAGGAACTGTTCTTCCCTGGAGGAGGGCCGGGTGGAAAACCATTAGTAATTATGTTCCGCCACTGGTGTTAAAAACCAGTTCCAATACCTCTGGGTCTCGGGAGTTCAGGAATGGCAGTGTGTGACGCTACAAAGTCTCGCCACTCTCATTCCCCTCCCCACAAGAGGGCGAGAATGGCAGTGTGTGATGCTACAAAGCCTCGCCACTCTCATTCCCCTCTTCTCAGCAGTGCATAGACAACAGTGCGTGACACTATACCTCGCCACTCTTGTTCCCCGCTGAGGAAGGAGGTGAGGCAGACCGTGTGCAACGCCACAAAGCCTTGCCACGCTCAGCCCCTCCTTCATTTGGAGAGCGCGCTTGGCGGTGGTCGACGCTCCCATGCCTCGCTACCCTCAGGCGCCTCTCCCTTCGCCAGCAGGGGGCGCCGGCTGTGGGAACGCACTCAAGCAGCCTCCCCACGCTCGCACGCCCCCTCCGCGGACGCAGGTAAGTGTTGCACAGCACACTCAGATCCCACTTCGGGCCGCTCCCATGCCGTCCAAGTCGGATCCCTGTATTCCGCCTCGCTGCCCCGCTACGGGTACGTCTGTGGTGCCGTTAATCCCCCTTGCTCGGTGTCTGGGAGCCTGGCTAGCGCTTCCCAGCCCGTCTCGGTGGCTCCTCCGTACCATCAGACTCGGCGATGCGATTCAGTTCACCCGGCGTCCCCCCAAGTTCAGGGGTGTTCACTTCACGACAGTAGTGAAGGAGAGCGCCCCCGTGCTCCGGGCGGAGATCGCAGTCATACTGGCGAAGGACGCGATAGAGGCGGTCCCTCCAGCCGATATGAGGTCCGGGTTCTACAGCCCGTACTTCATTGTACCCAAGCACAGCGGATCCCTCCGCGTCCAAGTGACTCCAAGGTGCCGCCAAACCTTCATCAACAAACAGGGTGGTCTACGCTCCCGTCGCATGTCACAACTCACCCACCAACTCCTCTTATGGAGTCAGAAACATCTGAGGTCGCTTCGTGCCATTCACATTCCGGGCCTGCTCAATCGTGCAACCGACGAGCTCTCACGACAGCCAGTGCTCCCAGGAGAGTTGCGACTCCATCCCCAGGTGGTCCAGCTGATCTGGAGTCGTTTTGGGGCCGCACAGGTAGACCTGTTTGCCTCCCCAGAGACGACCCACTGCCAGTGGTTCTATTCCTTGACCGTGAGCCTTCTTGCACAAACACTGTGCAAGGTCAGGGAGGACGAGGAACAAGTCCTGTTGGTCGCTCCGTATTGGCCCAACCGGACTTGGTTCCCTGAACTAGTGCTCCTCGCGACAGCACCTTCTTGGCCCATTCCTCTGAGGAAGGACCTCCTAACTCAGAGACGGGGCACCCTATGGCACCCGCGTCCGGACCTCTGGAAACTCCATGTCTGGTCCCTTGTCGGGACGCGGAGGTTCTACGTGACCTACCACAAGCGGTAGTTGACACCATCGCTTCAGCTAGAGCCCCCTCTACGAGGCGCCTCTATGCGTTGAAGTGGAACCTGTTCGTCGATTGGTGCTCTTCTCGCCAAGAAGACCCCCAAAGATGTTCAATCAGGTCTGTTCTTTCCTTTCTACAAGATGGGTTGGAGCGAATGCTGTCTCCCTCCACCCTCAAAGTCTATGCTGCCGCTATCACCGCTAATCATGAGCTAGTAGATGGAAAATCTCTAAGTAAGCACGATCTGATCGTCAGGTTCCTGAGGGGGGCGAGGAGACTAAATCCGCCTCACCCTCCCTCTGTACCCTCTTGGGACTTGTCTCTGGTGCTAACGGCACTGCAGAGAGCGCCCTTTGAGCCTTTGCAGTCAGCAGAGTTGAAAATCTTGTTGTTAAAGACAATACTCCTGACTGCATTGGCCTCCATCAAGAGGGTAGGGGACCTGCAGGCATTTTCGGTCGACGAATCGTGCCTGGAATTCGGGCCCAGTAACTCTCATGTGATCATTAGACCCCGGCCTGGATATGTGCCCAAGGTTCCCACTACTCCCTTCCAGGACCAAGTGTTGAGCCTGCAAGCGCTGACCCAGCCCTAGCTTTTCTCTGTCCCGTCCGTGCTCTCCGGACTTACATGGACAGAACGCAAAGCTTCAGGACCTCAGAGCAGCTCTTCGTCTGTTACGGAGGACAGCAGAGGGAAAGGCTGTCTCCAAGCAGAGGATGGCCCACTGGATAGTGGATGCCATCGTCTTGGCGTATGAATCCCAAGTCATGCCTTGCCCGCTCGGGTTAAGAGCCCACTCCATTAGGGGTGTTGCTTCTTCCTGGGTTGCTTCTTCCTCGCTGACAGATATTTGTAGAGCTGCGGGCTGGGCGACACCTAACACGTTCGCTAGATTTTATAGCCTCTGTGTAGAGCCAGTATCTTCTTGTGTGCTCACTTCCCATAGTCAGTAACACCGAAGTGCCCATTCTAGTGTCGGTTTGCTGCGCCATTCCTTCCCTCATGGTACGGATACGTGTGCTTATCTGCTCCAGTCGAGTTCCCCAGAACGGCGAACCCTGTTGAGCATTCGACGCCAGGTCTAACACTCGTATGCATTGGTGGAACTTGTGTTAGGTTGGGTTCCATATGTTGTGACCCCCCACGGCGGTCGTATGTGTGTATTCTTCCACGGTACGGCTCCCTACGGTGAGCCTGTGTCTTTCCCTCTGCCGTCTCAGGAAGGTGTTGTCCCCCACCTCTAATTGGCCGGGGCCACCCCTGGGACTTCCGTAGTGGTCTAACACTACGAGGTCTAACACTCGTATGCATTGGTGGAACTTGTGTTAGGCTGGGTTCCATATGTTGTGACCCCCCACGGCCAGCCCATATGTGTATTCTCCACATGGTAACTCCCTCCGGGCATGATGTGGCTTCCGCAGCGGCCTCCACGGGCATGCTCTCCCAGCGTTATCCAATAGAGTCAGCTGAATGGGTCTTGCGGAACAGCAGCTTTTTGACTCTCCCTGCGTGAATTTCCCCGCCTGCATCAGATCGGGGTCTGAGGGGCTCATCGCTGGGCGCTGGAAGTAGTAGTAACTATGGCGTTTTCCAAAGGGATTCCAATTCGTCGGTACGTACGTTGAACGTGACCGACTGAAAGGGAACGTCTCGGTTACGTCAAGTCAAGTCAAGTCAACTTTATTTATATAGCGCTTTTAACAATGTAGATTGTTTCAAAGCAGCTTTACAGTGTCAAACAGCAAAATAATGCAGCCTAATTTTATTCAGCTGTATAGCCATTTGATGTCATCAGTTCATTTCAATTTCCATTCGGTGACAGTGTGGGCTTTAGATCAATAATTAGATCAGTAATTTAGTTTACATGGTTAAATTAGTTTATTAATTAGATTTGTTTCGATGTTTAGTTGAAAAATATAGTGTCCCCAACTGAGCACGCCAAGCCAGAGGCAACAGTGGCAAGGAAACCAAAACCCCATCAGGTGACCTAATGGAGAAAAATAAACCTTGGGAGAAACCAGGCTCAGTCGGGGTGCCAGTTCTCCTCTGGCCAATTTACAAACAACGTATTATTATTATTATTATTATTATTATTATTCTGGCTGCTTTACAGGTCAGAGGTCATAATAGATCGGAATATTCAAAGGACCGGAGGCAACACGCTGGAGACGGGTTTATTAAGGATGATGTTGATTAAATAATTATTAAAGTGCAATATTCGAATGATCGGAGGCAACACGCTAGAGACGGGTTTATTGCGGATGACATATCGATTTAAGTATTATTTAATGGTAATATTCGAACAATCGGAGTCATCACACTGGTGACGGGTTTATTTAGATGCCGTGTCGATGAGGCAGTTGCAGGGGGAGGATAATTGACACGGTCTCTGCAGACACTTCGGGGTCCTGTGTTGGTCTTCTCTGGTCCACCATCTGATTAGGATACGGCCCGGATCTGGCTGACTGCAGTAAACCTCGGGATAAAACAGAGAGAATATCATTAGCGTAGATGCCATTCTTCTGATGATGTAACGAGTACATCAGGTGTTATGGGAAGTGTTCCCGGTTCCGGCTGACCTAGTTAATGCAGCCTAACAATCAATTAATTGATAAAGTGTTTTATGTGTATGCCACAGTAAAGAGATGTGTTTTTAGTCTAGATTTAAACTGACAGAGTGTGTCTGCTTCCCGAACAGTGCTAGGAAGACTGTTCCAGAGTTTAGGAGCTAAATAGGAAAAGGATCGACCGCCTGCAGTTGATTTGGATATTCTTGGTATTAACAACTGGCCAGAATTTAGAGATCGCAGTAGACGTGATGGAGTATAATATGTTAAGAGCTCGCTCAAGTATTGGGGAGCTAAACCATTTAGTGCTTTGTAAGTAATAAGCAAGATTTTAAAATGTATGCAATGTTTAATAGGTAGCCAGTGCAATGTTGAAAGAACTGGGCTAATATGGTCATACTTCCTGGTTCTAGTAAGTACTCGAGCTGCTGCGTTTTGGACCAGCTGGAGTTTATTTATTAAGCGAGCAGGGCAACCACCCAATAGAGCATTACAATAATCTAGCCTTGAGGTCATGAACGCATGAACTAACTGTTCAGCATTTTGCATTGAGAGCATGTGCCGTAATTTTGATATATTTTTAAGATGGTAGAAAGCAGTTTTACAGATGCTAGAAACGTGGCTTTCAAACGAAAGATTGGTATCAAAGAGCACACCCAGGTTCCTCACTGACGACGAAGACTTGACAGAGCAGCCATCAAGTGTTAGACAGTATTCTAGGTTACTACTTGTGGAGCTTTTTTGTCCAATAATTAAAAATTCAGTTTTTTCTGAATTGAGTTGCAGGAAATTACCAGTCATCCAATGTTTTATGGCGGCTATGCATTCCGTTAATCTTGTGAATTGGTAAGTTTCTTCAGGGCGTGAAGAAATATAGAGCTGAGTATCGTCAGCATAACAATGAAAACTAATGCCATGCTTCCTAATGATATCTCCCAGTGGTAGCATGTACAGGGTGAAGAGTAGCGGTCCTAGCACTGAGCCTTGTGGTACTCCATACTGAACTTGCGATCGGTGTGACATCTCTTCATTTACTGCTACAAACTGATAACGGTCGCATAGGTATGATTTAAACCATGATAAAGCAATTCCACTAATACCTACATAATTTTCGAGTCTATTCAAAAGAATGTTGTGGTCGATGGTATCAAATGCAGCGCTAAGATCGAGTAACACTAATAGAGAGATACAGCCACGATCGGATGATAAGAGTAAATCATTTGTAACTCTGATGAGTGCAGTCTCAGTACTATGATACGGTCTAAATCCTGACTGGAAATCCTCACAGATACCATTTCTTTCTAAAAAGGAACATAATTGTGAAGACACTGCCTTTTCAAGTATTTTTGACAGAAAGGGTAGATTTGAGATTGGTCTATAATTGACTAATTCTGTAGGATCAAGTTGCGGTTTTTTAATAAGTGGTTTAATAATAGCCAACTTAAAAGTTTTCGGTACATATCCTAATGACAAAGATGAATTAATGATATTAAGAAGAGGATCTATGACCTCTGGTAGCATCTCTTTTAATAGCCTAGTCGGTACAGGGTCAAGCATACATGTTGTTGATTTTGATGATTTAATGAGTTTAGCCAATTCTTCTTCTCCTATAGCAGTGAATGATTGTAATTTTTCCTCAGTGACACTACAATGCTCTGTCTGATGTGATACTGTAGTAGACAGCTGCATGGTTAAAATTTTCTTCCTAATATTATCAATTTTACATGTGAAGAAGTTCATAAAGTCATTACTGCTGTGCTGTTTACAATCATCAGAAGTTGAAGCTTTATTTTTGGTTAATTTAGCCACTGTATCGAATAAATACCTTGGGTTGTGTTTGTTTTCTTCCAAGAGAGTTGAGAAATAAGCGGATCTAGCAGTTTTTACGGCCTTTCTGTATGCGATCATGTGCTCTTTCCACGAATTTCGAAAGACCTCTAGTTTTGTTTTCTTCCAGCTGCGCTCCATTTTTCTGGCTGCTGTTTTAAGGGCCCGGGTGTGCTCGTTGTACCACGGCGTTGGACTATTTTCTTTAATCTTCTTTAAGCGCAGAGGAGCAACTGTGTCTAAAGTACTGGAAAAGAGAGAGTCAATAGTTTCTGTTGCAACATCGAGTTCTTCTATGCTATCTGGGTTGCTGAGGAGATGATACTGATGAGGAAGAGTATTTAAAAAGCAATCTTTAGTAGCGGCAGTGATTGTCCTGCCATTTTTGAAACGAGGGGGCGGCTTTGCAACTTTAGCTAAATTAAGTATACAAGATACTAAGTAATGATCTGAGATGTCATCGCTCTGCTGCAGAATTTCAACGATATCAACATTAATTCCATGTGACAATATTAGGTCTAAAGTATGATTATGGCGATGAGTGGGTCCTGACACGTGTTGCCTAACTCCAATAGAGTTTAGTGTATCTTTAAATGCTAATCCTAATACGTCTTTTTCGTTGTCTACATGGATATTAAAATCACCAACAATTAGTACTTTATCTACGGCCAGTACTTTATCTACGGCCAGTAACGAGGGTTACGTATGGTAACCCTCGTTCCCTGAAGGAGGGAACTGGGACGTACGTCCTGTCGCCACAGTTGCTGTGCCATCACTGCAGGGCCGAGCCACTCAGTTCGGCTCCTCAGAGAAAAACAGCATGCATTCACTCTCGCTTCCTGTTTATACCTGCGGCGTGGGGCGGAGCGTGAGATGCAAATATCGCACGCCAATGGCCCATTGACCTGTTCTCTATATCTCGAAGCTGATAGGGGCTCCCTGAAGTGATCCCAATTCGTCGGTACGTCCAACGTACGTCTCCGTTCCCTCCTTAGGGAATGAGGGTTACCATATGTAACCGAGACGTTTTATGTGTATGCCACAGTAAAGAAATGTGTTTTTAGTCTAGATTTAAACTGACAGAGTGTGTCTGCTTCCCGTACAATGTTAGGAAGACTGTTCCAGAGTTTAGGTGCTAAATAGGAAAAGGATCGACCACCTGCAGTTAATTTCGATATTCTCTGTATTATCAACTCGCCAGAATTTTGAGACCGCAGTAGACCTGATGGAGTATAATATGTTAAGAGCTCGCTCAAGTACTGGGGAGCTAAACCATTTAGTGCTTTGTAAGTAATAAGCAAGATTTTAAAATGTATGCGATGTTTAATAGGCAGCCAGTGCAGTGTTGACAGAACTGGGCTAATATGGTTATACTTCCTGGTTCTAGTAAGAACTCGAGCTGCTGCGTTTTGGACCAGCTGGAGTTTATTTATTAAGCAAGCAGGGCAACCACCCAGTAGAGCATTCCAATAATCTAACCTTGAGGTCATGAACGCATGAACTAACTAACTGTTCAGCATTTTGCATTGAGAGCATGTGCCGTAATTTAGATATATTTTTAAGGTGGTAGAATGCAATTTTACAGATGCTAGAAACGTGGCTTTCAAATGAAAGCTTGGTATCAAAGAGCACACCCAGGTTCCTCACTGATGACGAGGACTTGACAGAGCAGCCATCAAGTGTTGGACAGTATTTTAAGTTACTACTTGTGGAGCTTTTTTTGTCCAATAATTAAAAATATTTTTTTTTCTGAATTGAGTTGCAGGAAATTACTGGTCATCCAATGTTTTATATCAGCTATGCATTCCGTTAATCTTGTGAATTGGTAATTTTCTTCAGGGTGTGAAGAAATATAGAGCTGAGTATCGTCAGCATAACAATGAAAACTAATGCCATGCTTCCTAATGATATCTCCCAGTAGTAACATGTACAGGGTGAAGAGCAACGGTCCTAGCACTGAGCCCTGCGGTACTCCATACTGAACTTGTGATCGGTGACATCTCTTCATTTACTGCTACAAACTGATAACGGTCACATAGGTATGATTTAAACCATGACAAAGCAATTCCACCAATGCCTACATAATTTTCGAGTCTATTCAAAAGAATGTTGTGGTCGATAGTATCAAATGCAGCGCTAAGATCGAGTAACACTAATAGAGAGATACAGCCACGATCGGATGATAAAGAGTAAATCATTTGCAACTCTGATGAGAGCAGTCTCAGTACTATGATACGGTCTAAATCCTGACTGGAAATCCTCACAGATACCATTTCTTTCTAAAAAGGAACATAATTGTGAAGACACTGCCTTTTCAAGTATTTTTGAAAGAAAGGGTAGATTTGAGTTTGGCCTATAATTGACTAATTCTGTAGGATCAAGTTGTGTTTTTTTAATAAGTGGTTTAATAATAGGCAACTTAAAAGTTTTCTGTACATATCCTAAAGACAAAGATGAATTAATGATATTAAGAAAAGGATCTATGACCTCTGGTAGTATCTCTTTTAATAGCCTAATCGGTACAGGGTCAAGCATACATGTTGTTGATTTTGATGATTTAACGAGTTTAGCCAATTCTTCTTCTCCTATAGCAGTGAATGAGTGTAATTTTTCCTCAATGACACTACAATGCGTCTGATGTGATACTGTAGTAGACGGCTGCATGGTTAAAATTTTCTTCCTAATATTATCAATCTTACATGTAAAGAAGTTCATAAAGTCATTACTGCTGTGCTGTTTACAAACATCAGAAGTTGAAGCTTTATTTTTGGTTAATTTAGCTACTGTATCGAATAAATATCTAGGGTTGTGTTTGTTTTCTTCCAAGAGAGTTGAGAAATAAGCAGATCTAGCAGTTTTTAGGGCCTTTCTGTATGCGATCATGTGCTCTTTCCACGAATTAATAAAGACCTCTAGTTTTGTTTTCTTCCAGCTGCGCTCCATTTTTCTGGCTGCTGTTTTAAGGGCCTGAGTGTGCTCGTTGTACCACGGCGTTGGACTATTTTCTTTAATCTTCTTTAAGCGCAGGGGAGCAAATGTGTCTAAAGTACTGGAAAAGAGAGAGTCAATAGTTTCTGTTGCAAATGCTGAGGAGATGATATTGATGGGGAAGATTATTTAAAAAGCAATCTTTAGTGGCGGCAGTGATTGTCCTGCCATTTTTGAAGCGAGGGGTCAGATTTGCAACCTTAGCTAAATTAAGTATACATGATACTAGGTAATGATCTAAGATGTCATCGCTCTGCTGCAGAATTTCAACGGTATCAACATTTATTCCATGTGACAATATTAGGTCTAAAGTATGATTATGGCGATGAGTGGGTCCTGACACGTGTTGCCTAACTCCAATAGAGTTTAGAATGTCTTTAAATGCTACTCCCAATGCGTCTTTTTCGTCTTTTTTGTCTACATGGATATTAAAATCACCAACAATTAGTACTTTATCTATGGCCAGTACTAACTCTGATAGAAAATCAGCAAATTCTTTGATAAAGTCTGTATTATGCCCTGGTGGCCTGTATACACAGGGTTCCTACGGGGTTTGGAAAAGTATGGAAAAGTATGGAATTTGATTTGAGTAATTTCCAGGTCTGGAAAAGTATGGAAAAAATAAGTCAGAGTATGGAAAAATATTTATGTTTCCAGACTATTGTCCCTATTTCATTTTCTAAATATAAAATTAAGAATTTCTAAATGTATATAATAAATATATACACAATCGTTTTTTTTTCAATTAATGAAAAACTTGTAGCCTAGCTATGGCAGTAAAGGTCAGACGTGTGTTCCTTCCTTTTCACAGTTCAACAGTGGTTAACAACACAGCACTTTGTAGTTTGAGAAAGCAAGTTGGGTTTGAGGATAAAACAGTAGTCGATGGTGGAGTCCTTAAAGGAATAGTACACCCAAAATGAAAATTTGTCATTTATTCACCCCCATGTCTTTCAAAACCATAAGACTTTATTATATTAACATTTTTAATATTTTAAATCTGAGAGATTTCAGTCCCTTTATTAAAGGACTTGTTCACCCCAAAATGAAAATGTCCTAATCATTTACTCACCTCAATGCCATCCAAGATATCCATGACTTACTTTCTTCAGTGAAAGATAAATTAAGTTTTTGAGCAACCAACTGAGTTGGTTGCCATTTTGGATGGCATTGGGGTGAGTAAATGATTAGGACATTTTCATTTTGAGGTGAACTAATCCTTTAAATATCTTCATGTGTCCAAGATTAACAAAAGTCTTATTAGTTTAGAATGACATGAGGGTAAGTAAATTATGATAGAAATTAAATTTTTGGGTAAATTAATAACCCTTTAAAAAAATTGTGACTGATTTAGCATTGTGATCGTTAAGGTCACAAAAGGCAATATTTTAATATAGGATTTCTAAATATTAGATAGCCTACATAGAGGTTTTGACTCAGAGTGTAACATACTTTGTCGGTGCCGATAGCATTGTGGGTAAGTGCGTCACCATGAAGTGCTGTTGAGCTTCGGGAGACCCGAGTTCGAGTCCTGCCTCATGGACTTTTCCCAATCCCGCCCCCCTCTCTCTCCCACCTTACCTCCTGTCTAGCTACTTTCCTATCCTAATAAAAGGCAAAAATGCCAATACTAAATCTTTAGAATGTAACACTTGTTAGTAGTTGAATTTGAAAACATTTTATCAGAACAAGTTAAATATGGTCGGAAAAATCTGTAGGAAGTCTGGAAATTAGAGTCTGGAAAAGTATGGAATTTTGAAATTAAAATTGTGTAGGAACCCTGTATACAGTAGCTAACACAAATGTTAAACAGGTTTTATAATGTACACAACATAACGTTACATAAAGCACAAAAACTTAGAAGGAATTATATTTGAAACTAGACTTCTGAGTAATACTGAAGATATTATTATAAATTACAGCAACCCCTCCCCCTTTACCTTTCAGACGCTGCTCATGTTTATAACAATAATCTTGGGGGGTGGACTCATTTAAAGTAATGTAGTCGTCAGGATTTGGCCAGGTTTATGTCAAACACAGCACATCTAATTATCTGTATCTCTAATTAAGCAGCAGCTCTAGTTCTTACTAGAACAAAGATAATTATCTGTAATGATATCATTAACAATAAGCGCTTTTGGGGAAAGGGATCGAATATTCAGCAACCCAAGCTTTATCAATTGTTCATCTGTATTATATCTGTTGTTTATTTGTTGGACATCAATTACATTTTTACTGTTGAATGGTTTTTATGTTTTTTTGTATTTACTAATTCGGGGAACAGACACAATCTCTATATGATAATATCTAGGTGAAAGAGTCTTTATGTGCTGGGATTTATCTGACTCCGGTGACGTGAGACATCTAGCAGACGGTCGGTTTAGCCAGTTTGTCTGCTTCCTGACCTGGGCCCTAGTGAGTCAAGTTTTAGCTCTAAGACTATGTGCCAAATTACTAGAGAGAAGAGCGGAACCACCCCAGGAGGGATGGATGCCATCCTTCTTCAACAGGTCAGGTCTGCCCCAAAAACTTTTCCAATTGTCTATGAACCCTATGTTATTTTGCGGACACCACTTAGACAACCAGCCATTGAGTGATGATAGTCTGCTAATTATCTCATCACTCCTTTTACCAGGGAGCGGTCCAGAACAATAAACAGCCTCTGACATCGTACTAGCGAGTTCACACACCTCTTTAATGTTAATTTTGGTGATCTCCGACTGGCGAAGTCGAACATCATTAGTGCCGACGTGAATAATAATCTTAGAGAATTTACGATTAGCTTTAGCCAGCACTTTTAAATTTGCTTTGATGTCAGGCACTCTGGCTCCCGTAAACATGTGACTATGGTGGCTGGTGTCTCTATTTTCACGTTCCGTGTAATAGAATCACCAATGACTAGGGCACTTTCAACAGGATACTCAGTGGGTGATTCACTGAGAGGGGAGAATCTGTTTGATGTTCTAACCGGAACGGAAAAGCAGTTTTTAGATCCGCAACTATGCCGTCTCACTGTCACCCAGTTTCCCTGCTGTGGGGACCCTGCAGCCAGATCCGAAGAATGTACAGATTTCACTAAGCTATTCGCATCCAAATCAGTGTCTAAAGCTGTTACATCCTCACTACTCTCAGATAAAGTATGGATGCGTGTTTCTAATTCTGAAATCTTCTCCGTTAGCCTAACTATCTCCTTACCTTTGTCACATGTGAAGCCCTGTTCACCAGCGGAGAAGCCTATACTAAACATGCAGAATGCGGTGCAAGTGACAATGACAGGAGATGACATGACTTACCGTGTTTGTTAATTAATCCAACTTACCACAATTGTTTGCTGGACACTATTTACTAATCCAACTCACCACGGTTTAATGAACTTAGAAAACAGGAGAGCCGGGTGCAGAGATGACAAGCTAACAGGCTAGCGAAATGCTAACGTGTGATGGTGATTTAGATTAAAAGCTAGCGATGTCAAATTTAACGTGATAGGCAATATTGAAACAATGCATGGTGATGAGTAAATTATATTTAGCAGTAGAACAAAGAAAATATATCAAAATAGAGATTCAAACGCAAGCAAGGCTGTACAGAGCTACAAACAAGGCAGGAGGCAAACAGGAGACAGGAGCAATGGATCAGGAGCAATCGATCGGCCATCAGCCAGATCAGGCATTAATGAACACTGTTACTCACTGTTTGTGGCGGTGCTGTCGAATCCATATGGTAAAGTCTGTTTGTAAAGCCTGTGCTGACATAAACTGAATCAATTTTCTCTGAATGCTCTGGGCGGGCAAAGCAGAGGAAGGGGAGTTAACCTTTCATGGTATGATGTCATAACGGAAGGAAAGGAAGGAAAATTCCAGATCAGCTCATCTGAGCTCTCATTTTCTCAAAGGCAGAGAAAGACAGCCAGAACTCGGTTTACACCCATCAACAATTCTAGCCACTTGGGGACCATATACAGGCTAGGGGAACTCATATTAATGTTAAAAAACCTCATAAAATGAAATTTTCATGCCATGGGACCTTTAATTTAGCTACTGTATCGAATAAATACCTAGAAACTAACATAATGAAACTTAACATGACATGAGTGTGACACTTTAGATTTGACACTGTAGATTTGAACTTTTAATTAAGGATAATCAGACTTGTTTCTGACTCATGAACACAACATTCTACACTCTAAAAAATAAAACATTGGGTCAACAAAAAAAAAAAAAATATGTTAACGTTTTTACATTAAGCCAACTGGCAGAATTACATTAATTCAAATCAATATTTTGAGTATGGTGAAGTACTTTTAGGCCACAATAAAATGCATTTCTAAGTAACATGAACTTAACAATTAATTATGTTATTAGGCCCTATATAACTCCGACTGGTTTTGAGCAAAGTATCTGAACAAATAGTATAGGCAGCAACAGGCCAAACTAGCGCACAAATAGGCTGTGTGTTAGCAAGTTGTCTTTATTTGGTGAGATGGTAGTGAGATCTTTCGTGAGATGGTGGTCCAGTGGGTTAAACCATGGAACTGATATGCATAAGGTTGCTGTTTCGATCCCAGCGGTGACCACCAGTGTGTCCTTGAGCAAGGCCCTTTACTCCATGTTGCTCCAGGGGGGATTGTCCCTGTAATAAGGGCACTGTAAGTTGCTTTGGATAAAAGCGTCTGCCATATGCATTAATGTAAATGTAGCATTTCTTCTCTCAGTAAAAAAACGCAGTGTCAAATTAACACTTAAAGTGTAGTGAAAGTGTAAAAAGTACACCGTTTGTAGTGTTGAATTTACAGTGTTAATATAGCACCAACTTTACAGTGTAGAAAAATTACACCGTGAGTGTAAAGTGTTAAATTTTACACTATGGGGTTTTTAACACCCCTGGTGTTGATTTTCCATTGGATTACACTATAAGTGTTATTAATAAAGTATTCTTCAGACATGAGTCTTCAGACAGATGTATAAATCCAAAGTTTATTTGGGCAAAGCGGCTACTTTAAAATATATGCCAGATGTGTAAAGGTCAATTAGTCAGTCACATTCATGAGGTGTTGCACAGAAATAAAATAAAAAATAAGTTAATAAAATGCATATTATCATCAAATTTGCCTAGACATGAACAAATATGACAGGTAGATTTGAACAAGATTGCAGAAAGATACTTGTCGACAGTTGTGTAGCATCCATGAAGGCTGTTCCTCTTTGTCCCATCAGCGAGCAGGTATGGCTGTAGCTACGGCGTACACTCGACGCAGAAGTATAAATTGGCCTTTAGCTGAGCAAAGGCTTCTGGTGGGGGTGTAGACTATTATATTAGTATTATAGAATTTTCCACAATACAATCAACCCAATTGCTAATATTGTTACGGATGGACTGAGATGAGAGGCGTGCGGATCCATATGCAAAGCTTTTATTAAAGATGTGTCAATAACAGACAGGGCTCAAACCAAAACAGGCATGATATGGACAAGACAGAGCATTCCAGGGACAGGCAAGGGTCATCAACCAGATAACTACATCCAGGGGACAAGGCAAGAGGATAATCTGACTTCCAGGCGAGAGGCAAACAGTATCCAAACAGGGCAAGACAAATAGAGATAATCAAAGGCGAGCAAGAGTCCAGGGCAGGCAGAGAGCAGGCAGAACACAGGAAACCAGGCTAGGATCAAAACACAGTAAGACTAGAACAGACTAAGAACACGGTTGGCTCCGTAAAGAAGCTATCAGCTAAACAGCAACATATGCTAACAATACTCGGCAATCAGTGAACTTGTGCATCAGTGTTTTATAGTCCTTGTGATTGACTAAAGGTGTGGAACTAATTAGGAGCAATGAAACCTGGGAAATGTAGTCCAGGGTAACATGTAACTGTGCAGTGAAAAAGTCTTAATGGTGACCTCTGGTGGTGAGTAGATGGAAACGGCAGGCACAGGATATGTTACAGAGCCCCCCTCCAAGGAGCGGCTTCCAGACGCGAAACAGAACAGGAGAAGGGACGGAGGGCCAGGACCATGTGGTGGGAGTAAGACTGAAGACAGAGTCAGATCAGGAAGCCAAGGCGGAGTAGATTGAGCAAGCAGCCAGGACGAAGCAGGCTGGACAGACGACCGGGGCCAGGACGAAGCGGGCTGGACAGACGACCAGGGCCAGGACGAAGCATGCTGGACAGGTGACCATGGCAGAACAAGCTGGGTTGAAGACCACCAGAGTATGCAAGTGAATCACCATGGTGGCCCAGATGGATCAGGGACCCATGGTAAAGACTGAAACCTAAGGAAAACTGAGACATAAAACACAGACAATGTATCCACGGCCCCAAGGACCGAGACAGGAAATGCAATGAGTTCAATCAGAATCTCTTTGGGAGTGACTGGATGAACGGAGAGTTCAAAATCGGGTTCATGAATGGAAACTAGGCAGATAGGTGGTTCAAAATCAGACTTGATGGGGCAAACAGAATGGGGAAACAATTCAGAATGACAAGCATTGATTGAAACTAGACTTGATGGGGAAAACAGAATGGGGAAACAATTCAGAATGACAAGCATTGATTGAAACTAGACCGGCTGACAAATCACACATTGGATCATTGAAGGAAATTGGACTTGCAAAAAATTCAGAGACAGATTCATTATAGGCAGATATTTCGAAATGGAGTGTGTTGATAGGAACTGAATAACTAGACTGTTCAAAACCAAAAACATTGACTGAAACTGGCAAGACAGATAGTTCAAAATCAGACACATTTGAGAGAACTGGATGGGTAGACAGTTCATAATTAGACTCATGGGTAGGAACAGGATAGTCAGATAAGACATTTGTGGAATCTTCGGTTATGACAAAGCTACTGGAACCGACAGGAAACTCCTGTACCATTTCTAGGGTTGTGACAGGACTAGCAGGACAGAAAAACGGTTCATTTAGGACCTCTGTAGTCAGTTCATGAAGGTACAATAATTAATTGACTGTCTGCTTGGCTGGTTCAGAACAGGATGACAGTTCATAGATGGCCTTTGTGGCCGGGTCAAGACAGGTTGACAGTTCATAAACAGCCTCTGAAGCGGTTTCAGGACAGGACAACAAGGGTTCAGAAATGGTCTCCATGGCTGGTCTAGGACATGACAAGAGTTCGTAGTCGGCCTCCAGAGCTGGTTCACAACATAATGAAAGTTCAGAGACAGCCTCTGCGGGTGGGTCGAGACAGGACAATTTCACAAACGGCCTCCGTTGCCAATTCAAAACAAGACGAGAATTCATTGCTATACGTCACCACTGCGTCAGGAGCTGAAGCGAATACCATCTCATAAGGTTCTGCAGCATCTGCCGCCACCTCTGGATATTCAGCGGTGGTATACAAAGCCCAGATACACCATAAAGCGACCCCCATCATGGGGAGCGCTGCCGACAGGGGAATAAGTTCAGGAGCAGGAGGGCTAGAATGAATCGGTTCGGGGATCCCAGCGGTGCTCACTGATGCCAGCGGTGGATCCTCCACGCTGGATGCCAACCTTTGACGCATAACGGTTTCCCCTGACAGATCAGATGAGGGTTCTGAGGTGGCAGACCTGCCGTGAGGAGGCTCTGGAAGGTCTGCTGAGACGACACGAGACTCTGGAAGGTCTGCTGAGACGACACGAGACTCTGGAAGGTCTGCTGAGACGTGAGGAGGCTCTGCGACCCCCACAGTGAAAAAAGAGCCAGTTATCAGTAGAGCATAATCCAGAAAATGACTGAGCGATGTACGAGGACCCTCATGGATTAATCGAGACTTTAAGGGTGGATTTATGCCTTTACAGAAGAAGTCAATGAGAACACAATCAGGCAGATCAGAAAAATATGCCAAATCCAAATACTCCTGAATATATGCCTCTAGCGGTCGCATACCCTGTTCTAGGGCCAATAACTGTCTTGCAAGGTTCATACCTGACCAGTGTTCTTTAGAGAAGTCGCTGGATCCTCGGGTGGCCGAGTATTCTGTTACGGATGGACTGAGATGAGAGGCGTGCGGATCCATATGCAAAGCTTTTATTAAAGATGTGTCAATAACAGACAGGGCTCAAACCAAAACAGGCATGATATGGACAAGACAAAGAGCATTCCAGGGACAGGCAAGGGTCATCAACCAGATAACTACATCCAGGGGACAAGGCAAGAGGATAATCTGACTTCCAGGCTAAGGTCCAGGCGAGAGGCAAACAGTATCCAAACAGGGCAAGACAAATAGAGATAATCAAAGGCGAGCAAGAGTCCAGGGCAGGCAGAGAGCAGGCAGAACACAGGAAACCAGGCTAGGATCAAAACACAGAGTAAGCCTAGAACAGACTAAGAACACGGTTGGCTCCGTAAAGAAGCTATCAGCTAAACAGCAACATGTGCTAACAATACTCGGCAATCAGTGAACTTGTGCATCAGTGTTTTATAGTCCTTGTGATTGACTACAGGTGTGGAACTAATTAGGAGCAATGAAACCTGGGAAATGTAGTCCAGGGTAACATGTAACTGTGTGCAGTGAAAAAGTCTTAATGGTGACCTCTGGTGGTGAGTAGATGGAAACGGCAGGCACAGGATATGTTACAAATATATTTGAGGCAGACAATAGGTAGTGTGACAGAAATGTCCAAATTTACCTATTTGAAGATGACAAGGTCTTTCCGGGTCTCTTGCAGCCTTGTGGTGATGGTGGAATCAAATGAAGTAGGAGACGAATTGATGCAGGATCATTTCGGATTCTAAATAAATTAACAGATGTGAAAACTTCAGCAAAAAATGCATGAACAGGTATAGATAATCTTCTGAATTATAGAACCTGAATCATTGGTTTCATCCTCTTTCACAGCAGATTCTGCAGCCAATCAGGTCCTTGAAGGTCTTGGAACACTGCATGAAAAGTGAGATTTTCGACCCCGTAAACGCCTGTATACTCCTGGAAATCTCCCTAATTTTCGGCAGTTTTCGGCAATTTACAGGCAGCGAACGCCGCGTTCGTCTGTGCCACAAATTGTCGTAAACGAACCATGACGTAGGTGGAGAGCCCCCCGCTGAGACCGCGCGGAGGTGCGACGCCTCTAATTTGCATATGAATAGCAGCGAAACCAGAGAGTCAACGGCCAGACTTGAATTTACTCACTCACTATTGGCTGAAGCCACTACATTTAAAAAAGAAAAATCCCTCGTGATTGGTTGGCAGATCACTGCAAACCAATCATTATTGGTCCCCATGGCTCATTATAAATGTAAACCCCAATAATATTAATAAATATATAATTTATGTTGTAATAATTTGTTTTATATTAATGTTATTGTGCTATGAAGTATTCATACCATCAAGGAATATATGGGAAAATTATACGGACCGTGCCGTTTATTC
The DNA here is from genome assembly GCA_023566225.1 of Romanogobio albipinnatus. Taxonomy (NCBI): domain Eukaryota; kingdom Metazoa; phylum Chordata; class Actinopteri; order Cypriniformes; family Gobionidae; genus Romanogobio; species Romanogobio albipinnatus. The sequence continues at coordinate 31,110,728 of CM042245.1, read as the reverse complement.
AAAGAAAGAGCATTTATAAGCATACAGCTGTTCATTCAAAGAAAGGGCTTCATTTATAAAACACAGCTGTTTATTCAAAGAAAGAGCTTTATTGTTAAACACACAACTATGTACAGTGCAGCAGTAATGTAATGTAAAGTTCGGCGTGCTCCAGGCTGCGAGAGCGTGGCCGCACAATCCTTCCAGACACCCCGTCAACAATGCGTCTTCCTCGTCAAACATGAGTTCAATGGTCGCGGACTTCCACATGTCCACATGTCCACCTCATCCAGCACACTCTCGCTTCCAGCAACTGTAATACAATCCATAAAGACAATAAGCAACCTGAAAAATACTCACATTGACAAAAACCGGATCTAATATAATAAATCTTACCCTTTTTCTTCTTGATCGACTCTAAACTTCGAGCTAAACTTCGCAGTTTCCGCCTGCTATGCAAGTTCAGTGTTTGTATCTGAAGCTGCGGCGTGTCGATTCATAATACGTCTTACAGGCAGCTGGAAAACAATTACATGAGACTGGTATTAATAAAAACAGTCACGGTAAAAATTAAACAAGGAATGAGAAAAACATTAGAAGTTATACTTACACACAATTTCGTCGTGATCAGCGGTTAAATCTGGACTCTTGGAAATCGCTCCAAGCAGATAAGAGCTCACGGCTTCGTTATGAGGCGAGGATAGCCTGTGTAAACAAAATGTGCAGTTTTAAGCTCGGATCTATTAACGCACCCATTTCCTTATACAGCTGAATAAAAGCATATTCTTTAAATCGTAACGTTACATTACCCATGCTCTGGTTCATAGCGCCTAAAGTTTCCTCAGAGTTGTGAAGACGAAGACAGCCTCCTGAAAATGAGTCGAAAAAGTTGGTCGCGTCCAGGAGTTGAAGACGGCGTCCTGTCATTGTTGATCACGAAGCAAAAAGGTTTAAAGCTCGTCTTCTACGCGTCATGGCCATGACCTCGACCTCACACGCCATTGGACTAGGGCTCTACTATGGAACGCGCCTGGGGCCAAATCTCTTTATACGAAACGCGTGACTTATGACTGTTTCAACACGCACTGTTTGTCCGCCAGTGTTGCCAAGTCCGCGGTTTTCCCGCGGAATTGGGCTACTTCAACACTGTTGCCGCGGGTTGTTTTTCATGTCCGCGGGTTGAAGCGACCCCAATTATGTGATATTTATCCCCGGGAATGCGAATTTTAGTAGGCAACCATGCCAAAAAACACATATTTAACCCCCCAAATGCGATTTTTACTGGAGATTCCCCCCTGAAACGAGATTGGGCTAGTTTTGGGCTAGTTTTCAGTAGCAATTGGGCGGGTTTTGTTGTGAAAACCTGGCAACCCTGGCGTCAACGCAGCAATTTTTTACGTGTTTCTTTTGTATGTGTAGACACGCACATTCTGGTCGTGTAACAGGCATACACACACAGTCGACGCACAGTTTTAACATGTTAAGAAGACACATTTGAACGTGTTTCTTAACGCGCACATTCTGTACATGTCGAAGTGTTTTTTTTTTTTTTTTTTAAAGCAGACTTACCTTTAGATGTAGCCTAGGCTACATACATATTAATATAAGATATTAATTAATTGCTTAACTGACTACTGTGCTAGAGTAAAGTAGCCTAATGTTACAATGTATATTAAGTAAATGCTTAATATTATACAATTATTATAATTTAGCTATATATAATTTCTAAAAGTATATATAGGCTAATTTACACAGCACATATTTATAACTGAAAACACACACACAACTTTATTCACTTCCACATAATAATGTTTTTGTAATTTGGTGTTTAGTTTGTTTATACTGTTCTGTCTCTGTTTTGTTTCCAGGAACATCTGATGAGTGCAATAATAAAATGACTTCATTATATTTAAAATATGTTTTGATATACATTTTATTTATATTATTAATATTTTATTTACCCATAACGTGTCTTTATGAAGCCATAAGTTATAGAGACAAGAATTACTTTTGCCATTTAAATGCCACATTCATTTACTGAGGACCCATACAGCCAATGATCATGTGTGAAAACACTTATACATAAATTGATCACTTAGAAATCAAAACTAAGGTTTGAGAAAGAAAGAATATGCATACAACAAAATATATTGTTTCATAGCAGCTTCAGTAACAAGTTCAAAACAAATTCTGCTGTAAACCGGCTCTAACAAGCCAATATAGTGTCAATATTCAGCTCAAGTGACTTCAGTGTTGATTCAGTTCAGCTGATTTCAGTTCAACTGATTTCAGTTCAACTGTAAATTCCTCAGTTGTGCATATTTGTGTGTAGTTAGATATATGCAAAAACAACATTTTTGGAAGAGTTAAAATAGTTTTGCACAAAGTGTTGCTTTTGCAAGCGATGTCTGATGTTTTGCATGTTGTGTGTTTTGTGTGTAGAGTTACAAGAAATGGAGCCATATTTCAGAAATTGTGTGTAAGCAATTAGATAAAACTGTAAATGAATCCAGTTTATTTTAGTTCAGGACTCATAGTCCAGGTGTTAGTAATCTGTGCTTAATCTTTGTTCCAGGCAACAATTTTTTAACTCGCGATTTACTAGATTAGGCCTACTCTTGGCATAATTTAAACCCTGTCCAGGAAACCACCTCTTGAAAATCTGCATTGATAATTCATAAAATGTGGTGTGAGCTCAATTTAAATGACAATTACAGAAAAACACAATCTGACTTAACTATAAACACACAAACTTGTACTTTTCACATTTATGATTAATAGCCATTTAAAAAATCATTCACAGTGCAGGGTGGAAAAATTAATTTTGGTATGTAAACTGCATGCTTTACTTGATTTATTTGTGTGCTTTGGTTCATTGTCTTGTTGCATCACATAACCTCTCTAAAGGATGAAGACATGAACTGCTGTCCTGTATATTTTTTTTTTTTTACATAACATTGGTTATTGCTAATGACATACAGAGTAATTAATCTACACTGTGAGCCCGGACAAGTTGAATCTACTTAAAAAATTGGAGCAAACTGGTTGCCCTAAAAATTTAGTAATGTGAACTAAAACGAGTACATTTAACTTAAATTTAAGTTAACATTTTAACTTAAACTTTAAACTTGTTTTAGTTAAAAAAATTCAGAACCTAGATAAAACTCCCCCTGCTGCTACTCTGATTTGCATTTGTGTAGCTCACAGCATGTTCATTTACATGATAAAGCCTTCCCTAGAATTAAGGGGAGGGGGGTCATGGGGGGACAACTGCCAAGCAAGGCCCACGTCAATTTCCGTCAATTTCCGGCAGTTTTCGGAGTTGCCTGCAAATTGCCGTGCACAGTCGTAAACCTGAAGTTTCACGGCAATCTACAGTGCCACATACTGACGAAAATCCCACTTTTCATGCAGTGGAAGAAGCCTTTCCAGGAACTTAGCTGAGGTCTTCTCACCAAAAATCTGTTTTGATTTTTGGTGAGAAACTCACACCTTGCATTAGCATTTATCTTGGGTGACGCACAAGTGAGCAATTTGATGTACAGGTGTAAACGCACCCAAGACACATTGAGATTCGATTGTTCTGATAAGGTTTAGGCCACATTCTTTTATTTAAGGGATAGTTCACCCAAAAATGAAAATTCTGTTATTTACTCACCTTCATGTCATTCCAAATCCGCAAGACTTTCTTTCGTCTTTGAAACACAAAACAGCTTTCTGTCCCTCCATTGGCAGCTACACAACTACCACTTTGACACTTCAAAAACTTCATAAAGAGATCGTAAAACTAATCCAAATGAATGAAGCCGTTTATTCCAAATTATATGTTTCTTCTGTTTATGTTTGTTGATTAATGTTTACATGTGAATAAAAGTCTAAATTAAATCTATTCATCACAAAGCGATCAAGTCTCTTCAGAAAATTTGGAGTAAACCACTTCATTCATTTGGATTGGTTGTATGATCTGTACGACTATCAGTGGAGGGACAGAAATTGCTCAGATTTAAAATATATTAATTTGAGTTGAAGTTTAATAAAAAGTCTTTTCGGGTTTGGAATGATATGAGGGTGAGAAATGACAATTTTACACGTTTGGGTCAACTAACCCTTTAACTTTTTGCAGTTTCATATGTTGAATTAACACAATGACAGTGATTGATGTGTCATCATGAATCAAGACACACATCAATCACCCAAGACACGTAAATTCCAGGTCTGAAAAAAGTCGGATATTGTGTGGTTGCTCAGTTACATTTAAATTTTTCATGTTAATTTGTAATGTTTTAAAATGTGTACTGCACATTCGTAGAATAATATATCATGACACAATTCTGGATTCATCTTAAGCATTCTGTTGCTTTCTTGAAGGGCTTCCATCACTCAGAAGAACAGTGTCATCAGACTCAGTTTGCGATCTCATGAGAGGAGTTTCCTTCACTTGACACTGCAGGGGTCTGGGCCAATTCTATTGGAAAAGGATTTAAAAATAATATTTCTAAAATTAGTAATGCAATACAATTTAAATTAGTAAAAAAATAATTGATTACCCTTAATTTTGATTATGCTGAGAGCTGTCTATAAAGCATGGGTGTCAAATTGTGAAATTATTTATATTCACACCCTATATGATGAATTACGAGTTATGATGTATGTCAAAACACACAAGAAACGTATGTTGAGATGTGCATCGAATATTATTTTCATATATATTTTTTATAATTTTAGGATCAATTAAATGACTGTTAAAAGTTAATAACCACAAAACCTTTTGCAAAGTTCACATGTAGGCCTGAAACAGTTAACATTTAATCTGATTATTAAATACATTTATAATTTAAATGAGTAATAAGGCATCTTAAAATGAACTTGGTGTACTACATCATATTTTAAGACATGTTTAGAATTTATTTTTACCAATAATTTATTAATGATATTTATAATGGGAACAGAAAATACAGATTCCTATTATTAAAACACAGACAGATAAATATTTAGGATTTTTATTTAGGATTTTTTTTATTTATCCCAAAATAACATGCAATATGAATTGACAAAGACTGATTTCAAGCTAAAGTACCTGTATGCTCTGCCAGTGGGTACACAAATACTTGGTAACGTTAACTGAAATGGAAGACAGACGGATTTACAGATTTTTTACAGGTTTGCCATCTAGTTAAAACAAGCAAAATAAGGGACACTCGTTCACGACCCCCCCCAACTTGAGGGTGAGTAAATGACAACAGAATTTCATTTTTGGGTGAATTGTCCCTTTACGCAGTCATTCTAAACCAGTAATCACTTTTTTGAATTTCCAAAAAGTTTTTTTTAAAGTTTTTTTATTTAAATTATGACGTATTATTATGTAATTATTTGTCATTTGTCATTCTAGTATGATTTACCATAGTTTACCATGATTCTAGCATGATTTACCATAGTTTACCCCATTCTAGTATGATTTACCATAGTTTACCATGATTTACCACAGTTTACCCCATTCTAGTATGATTTACCATAGTTTACCATGAGTTACCATAGTTTATCCCGTTCTAGTATGATTTACCATAAGTTACCATGATTCTAGTATGATTTACCATAGTTTACCCCGTTCTAGTATGATTTACCATAGTTTACCATGATTTACCATAGTTTACCCCTTTCTAGTATGATTTACCATAGTTTGCCATGATTCTAGCATGATTTACCATAGTTTACCATGATTTACCATAGTTTCCCCATTCTAGTATGATTTACCATAGTTTATCCTGATTTACCATAGTTTACCCCATTCTAGTATGATTTACCATAGTTTACCATGATTCTAGTATGATTTACCATAGTTTACCCCGTTCTAGTATGATTTACCATAGTTTACCATGATTTACCATAGTTTACCCCATTCTAGTAGGATTTACCATAGTTTACCCCGTTCTAGTATGAATTACCATAGTTTACCATGATTTACCATAGTTTACCCATTTATAGTATGATTTACCATAGTTACCATGATTTACCACAGTTTACCCTGTGCTAGTATGATTTACCATAGTTTACCCCGTTCTAGTATGATTTACCATAGTTTACCATGATTTACCATAGTTTACCCAGTTCTAGTATGATTTACCATAGTTTACCATGATTTACCACAGTTTACCCTGTGCTAGTATGATTTACCATAGTTTACCCCGTTCTATTATGATTTACCATAGTTTACCATGATTTACCATAGTGTACCCCGTTCTAGTATGATTTACCATAGTTTACCATGATTTACCACAGTTTACCCTGTGCTAGTATGATTTACCATAGTTTACCCCGTTCTAGTATGATTTACCATAGTTTACCATGATTTACCATAGTTTACCCCGTTCTAGTATGATTTACCATAGTTTACAATGATTTACCATAGTTTACCCCATTCTAGTATGATTTACCATAGTTTACCATGATTTACCATAGTTTACCCCATTCTAGTAAGATTTACCATAGTTTACCCCGTTCTAGTATGATTTACCATAGTTTACCATGATTTACCATAGTTTACCCCGTTCTAGTATGATTTACCATAGTTTACTATGGTTCTATGGTACTATGGTTCTATGGTTCTATGGTACTATGGTTTACCATAGTTCTATGGTACTATGGTTTACCATAGTTTACTATGATTCTAGTATGATTTACCATAGTTTACCATGTTTTACCATAGTTTACCCCGTTCTAGTATGATTTACCATAGTTTACCCCTTTCTAGTATGATTTACCAGAGTTTACCATGATTTACCATAGTTTACCCCATTCCAGCATGATTTACCATAGTTTACACCATTCTAGTATGATTTACCATAGTTTACCATGATTCTAGCATGATTTACCATAGTTTACCCCGTTCTAGTATGATTTACCATAGTTTACCATGATTTACCATAGTTTACCCCATTCTAGTAGGATTTACCATAGTTTACCCCGTTATAGTATGAATTACCATAGTTTACCATGATTTACCATAGTTTACCCATTTCTAGTATGATTTACCATAGTTACCATGATTTACCACAGTTTACCCTGTGCTAGTATGATTTACCATAGTTTACCCCGTTCTAGTATGATTTACCATAGTTTACCATGATTTACCATAGTTTACCCAGATCTAGTATGATTTACCATAGTTTACCATGATTTACCACAGTTTACCCTGTGCTAGTATGATTTACCATAGTTTACCCCGTTCTAGTATGATTTACCATAGTTTACCATGATTTACCATAGTTTACCCCGTTCTAGTATGATTTACCATAGTTTACCATGATTTACCATAGTTTACCCCATTCTAGTATGATTTACCATAGTTTACCATGATTTACCATAGTTTACCCCATTCTAGTAAGATTTACCATAGTTTACCCCGTTCTAGTATGATTTACCATAGTTTACCATGATTTACCATAGTTTACCCCGTTCTAGTATGATTTACCATAGTTTACCATGATTCTAGTATGATTTACCATAGTTTACCATGTTTTACCATAGTTCACCCCGTTCTAGTATGATTTACCATAGTTTACCCCTTTCTAGTATGATTTACCATAGTTTACCATGATTTACCATAGTTTACCCCATTCCAGCATGATTTACCATAGTTTACCCCATTCTAGTATGATTTACCATAGTTTACCATGATTCTAGCATGATTTACCATAGTGTACCCCGTTCTAGTATGATTTACCATAGTTTACCATGATTTACCTAAGTTTACCCATTTCTAGTATGATTTACCATAGTTACCATGATTTACCACAGTTTACCCTATGCTAGTATGATTTACCATAGTTTACCCCGTTCTAGTATGATTTACCATAGTTTACCATGATTTACCATAGTTTACCCCGTTCTAGTATGATTTACCATAGTTTAACATGATTTACCATAGTTTACCCCATTCTAGTATGATTTACCATAGTTTACCATGATTTACCATAGTTTACCCCATTCTAGTAAGATTTACCATAGTTTACCCCGTTCTCAAGTCAAGTCAAGTCAACTTTATTTATATAGCGCTTTTAACAATGTAGATTGTTTCAAAGCAGCTTTACAGTGTTAAACAGGAAAATAATGCAGCCTAATTTTATTCAGCTGTATAGCCATTTGATGTCATCAGTTCATTTCAATTTCCATACGGTGACAGTGTGGGCTTTAGATCAATAATTAGATCAGTAATTTAGTTAACATGGTTAAATTAGTTTATTAATTAGATTTATTTCGATGTTTAGTTGAAAAATATAGTGTCCCCAACTGAGCACGCCAAGCCAGAGGCAACAGTGGCAAGGAAACCAAAACCCCATTAGGTGACCTAATGGAGAAAAATAAACCTTGGGAGAAACCTCGGGGTGCCAGTTCTCCTCTGGCCAATTTACAAACAACGTATTATTATTATTATTATTATTATTATTATTATTATTATTATTATTCTGGCAGCTTTACAGGTCAGAGGTCATAATAGATCGGAATATCCGAAGGACCGGAGGCAACACGCTGGAGACGGGTTTATTGAGGATGATGTTGATTAAATAATTATTAAAGTGCAATATTCGAATGATCGGAGGCAACACGCTGGAGACGGGTTTATTGAGGATGATGTTGATTAAATAATTATTAAAGTGCAATATTCGAATGATCGGAGGCAACACGCTGGAGACGGGTTTATTGCGGATGACATATGGATTTAAGTATTATTTAATGGTAATATTCGAACAATCGGAGTCATCACACTGGTGACGGGTTTATTTAGATGGCGTGTCGATGAGGCAGTTGCAGGGGGAGGATAATTGACACGGTCTCTGCAGACGCTTCGGGGTCCTGTGTTAGTCTTCTCTGGTCCACCATCTGATTAGGATACGGCCCGGATCTGGCTGACTGCAGTAAACCTTGGGATAAAACAGAGAGAATATCATTAGCGTAGATGCCATTCTTCTGATGATGTAACGAGTACATCAGGTGTTATGGGAAGTGTTCCCGGTTCCGGCTGACCTAGTTAATGCAGCCTAACAATCAATTAATTGATAAAGTGTTTTATGTGTATGCCACAGTAAAGAGATGTGTTTTTAGTCTAGATTTAAACTGACAGAGTGTGTCTGCTTCCCGAACAGTGCTAGGAAGACTGTTCCAGAGTTTAGGAGCTAAATAGGAAAAGGATCGACCGCCTGCAGTTGATTTGGATATTCTCGGTATTAGCAACTGGCCAGAATTTAGAGATCGCAGTAGACGTGATGGAGTATAATATGTTAAGAGCTCGCTCAAGTATTGGGGAGCTAAACCATTTAGTGCTTTGTAAGTAATAAGCAAGATTTTAAAATGTATGCAATGTTTAATAGGTAGCCAGTGCAATGTTGACAGAACTGGGCTAATATGGTCATACTTCCTGGTTCTAGTAAGTACTCGAGCTGCTGCGTTTTGGACCAGCTGGAGTTTATTTATTAAGCGAGCAGGGCAACCACCCAATAGAGCATTACAATAATCTAGCCTTGAGGTCATGAACGCATGAACTAACTGTTCAGCATTTTGCATTGAGAGCATGTGCCGTAATTTTGATATATTTTTAAGATGGTAGAAAGCAGTTTTACAGATGCTAGAAACGTGGCTTTCAAACGAAAGATTGGTATCAAAGAGCACACCCAGGTTCCTCACTGACGACGAAGACTTGACAGAGCAGCCGTCTCGGGTTATGTATATAACCCTTGTTCCCCGAGAAGGGAACGAGACACTGCGTCATCGTGTGATGACACTTTGGGAACGCCCTCAGCGTTACGCATCTGAAGTATGAATGAAATCAAGCCAATCTGATTGGTGGTGCGTCATGACGTAGTAGATGACGGCATACCCGGAAGATACAAAGGGACGCTGATGCAAACACACGGCAGCTTTAGCGATGAAGCGAGCGCTCTGACCGTGATGGGTGTGGCGACGAGACGCAGTGTCTCGTTCCCTTCTCGGGGAACAAGGGTTATATACATAACCCGAGACGTTCCCCTTCGAGGGAACTCGCACTGCGTCATCGTGTGATGACACTTTGGGAACGTTAATACCCACTATGCCACACCGACATCACCCACGTCCTAGTGTGAAGCTGAAGACCAGGCACACTTAAGACGCAAGCACTCTAGCACCAGGCGTCGCCGGAAGGTGCAGACTATAAAAACGAATGAAGGTGTGCGGAGTGGCCCACCTGGCCACCTCGCAAACCTCTTGAAGCGAGGCACCAGAGAGGAGGGCCACCGAGGAGGACATGCTCCTGGTGGAATGAGCCCTCACAGCCATGGGTGAAGGCAGATTGCGCACCCTATAAGCTGTGGCTATAGCCTGGACGATCCAGTTGCTGATCGTCTGAGTAGACGCAGGCAGCCCTCTCTTGGGTGAGCCAAAGCACACCAACAATTGATCTGACCTTCTCCATTGGGAAGACTTCTCCAGGTGGATCTTAAGTGCTCTGACGGGACAAAGCAGGTGAAGTCTCCCCTCTTCCGCCGTCAGGTGGGGAGGAGGATGGAAAGCCTGAAGAACCAAAGACCGAACCACCTGCGATGGCACCTTGGGTATATACCCCGGTCTAGGGTGCAAGATGGCCTTAACCCCGCCAGGGGCAAACTCCAGGCAAGTTGGCGTAACCGCCAAGGCCTGGAGATCTCCCACCCTCTTGAGCGAGGTAATGGCAAGGAGAAAGGCCACCTTGAGGGTCAGGCTCTTCGGCTCAGCCTGCTCCAGTGGCTCGAAGGGGGCCTCGGCCAGCCCTTCAAGTACCACCGCCAGGTCCCAGGTCAGGACCCTGGAATGAGCCGCCGGCCTCATCCTCCGGGCCCCACGGAGGAACTGTACAACCAGAGGGTGCTTCCCCAAGGGTCCATCCCCTAGAGGTGCGTGGAAAGCCCCAAGGGCAGCCACGTACACCTTCAGGGTGGACGGGGTAAGACCATAAGAGAAGCGATCTTGGAGGAACTCCAGCACTGAAGCCACTGGGCAGTTAACTGGGTCCACCTCACGCTCTCTACACCAAGTGGAAAAAACGTTCCACTTGAGGTTGTACAGCCTCCTGGTTGAGGGAGCTCTAGAGCTGAGCAAGGTCTCGACTACCTCTGCTGACAGGCCCGCCTCTAGGTACTGAGCCCCCTCAGGGGCCAGACCCAGAGGCTCCATAACTCCGGCCGGGGGTGAAATATTGTGCCCCCTGCCTGCGAGAGCAGATCCCTCCTCAGAGGGATCTGCCACGGAGAGCCATCTAGCAGAGCTATAATGTCCGAGAACCATGCTCGAGTGGGCCACCGGGGTGCTACTAAAAGCAGGCTGATGCCCTCCCGGCGGTCCCGCTCCAGAACTCCCGGGAGCAGAGCGATCGGGGGAAAAGCGTACAGACTGAGCCTCGGCCACGTCTGCACCATGGCGTCCAGCCCTAACGGGGCCGGATCCTTGAGAGAGAACCACAGTGGACAGTGGGACGTCTCTCGAGACGCAAACAGGTCCACTTCCACTGGGCCAAACCTCTCGCACATGGTCTCCACCACCTCCGGGTGGAGCCGCCATTCCCCGGGCCTCAGCCCCTGCCTCGACAGGACGTCTGCTCCCTGATTCTGGTCCCCGGGGATATACATCGCTCTGAGAGACGATAATTTCCCCTGGGACCACAGGAGGATTTGATGCGCCAGTCTGCATAGAGGGCGCAACCTCAAACCCCCCTGGTGGTTGAGATACGCGACAACTGAAGTGTTGTCCGAGCGTATCAGGACATGGTGGCCGCGGAGGTCCGGGTAAAAGCTCCTGAGAGCTTTGTAGACCGCCAGCATCTCCAGGCAGTTGATGTGCCATGAAGAATGCCGGGTCTCCCACAGACCTCTCGCAAAGCGGCCGTCCATGACCGCGCCCCAGCCAGTGAGGGAAGCGTCTGTTGAAACGGCTCTCCGGCAACATGACGCTCCCAACACTGGCCCCTGGGACAGGAACCAAGGTTTCCGCCATATGACGAGGGAACGAAGGCATTTGCGCGTTACCCTGATCATACGAAACGGATTTCCCCTCGGGGAAAACCCCTTGGCCCTCAGCCACCACTGTAGGGGTCTCATGTGCAGCAGGCCAAAAGGTATCATGTTGGCTGCTGCTGCCATGAGTCCCAGCAGTCTCTGAAACTGCTTCACAGTGAGGCTGCGGCCTGGCTTCACTCTTGAGACCATCGCCAGTATGGACTCCGCGCGCGCGGGGGACAACTGAGCCCGCATCGACGTGGAGTCCCATACGACTCCCAGGAACGTAGTCCGCTGGGAGGGCGTCAACACGCTCTTCTTCGTGTTGAGTCTCAGTCCCAAGCACCTTATATGGGCCAGAACGACATCTCGATGCCGAACTGCCATCTCGCGCGACCTGGCCAAAATGAGCCAGTCGTTGATGTAATTGAGTATACGGATGCCCTGGAGTCTCAGAGGAGCCAGTGCTGCATCCATACACTTCGTAAAGGTGCGAGGGGAGAGTGCCAGGCCGAAGGGAAGAACCCGATATTGGTACGCTTCGCCCCCGAAAGCGAACCTCAGGAACTTCCTGTGACATTGAAGGATGGAAATATGGAAGTATGCGTCCTTTAGATCTATCGTGACAAACCAGTCCTCGGACTGGATCTGACTCACGATGGCTGGAATTGTGAGCATCTTGAACCTGTATCTCCTCAGAGACCGATTCAAGAGCCTGAGATCTAATATTGGACGAAACCCCCCATCCTTCTTGGGAACAATGAAGTACCGGCTGTAGAACCCGGACTCCCTGTCTGCCAGAGGAACCCGCTCTATGGCTTCCTTGGCTAACAGGGCTCGTACTTCCTGTTCCATAACCCGAACCTGCTCGGGGCCGACCACAGTCTGGACCACTCCCTGAAACTTCGGGGGAGGGGAACCGAACTGAAGCCTGTAACCCCGTTCTACAGTCCGCAGGACCCAAGTAGACACACTCGGAAGGCGAGACCACGCGCCGAGATAATCTACTAAGGGAATCTACTAATCTACTGGTCTCGGGTGTTAAATGAGACTCGTTCTCGACCCCCTGAAGCGGCTGACCGGCAGGGAGAAGCCGAGAACGGAGCTCTATGGGTGCACACGCTCGCTGGCCGGTCGCAAGTCCTTCCGGAGGCGACGAAGGCAGTGAGCGCGCGCGGGAAACCAGTGAGGCCTGAAGCGTCATGGACGGCAGGATCCCAACACTGATCTCCCGAGAGCTCCGGGGGGAAAACGACCTCGGTCGCTCCACCCCGGGGGGGACAGCTCTCAGTGGTCCAGCCGCAGCTAGGACCGCTTTGAGGTAGCCTTCTTCGCCTGAAGGACGGTCCTCAGATCGACCCTAGGCTCTGAAGGCTTACCACGAGAGCGCCGCCTCTTTTGCCAAGCTCCCTCAGGAGGGGCGCGAGAAGCGACGCTCTCCTTTTGCACCTGTCGGTGCGAGGAGGAGCTACCTGACGGCTGAGGCTGCCCTTGCTGGACAGCCTTCCCCGAGGAGCCAGAACGGCGAGGGAGGTACTGCTGGAAGGCCGCCGCCTGCTTTTTCACCTCCTGGAACCTCTCGACAACGGTGTTAACCGCGCCGCCGAAGAGGCCAGAAGGCGAAATCGGGGAATCAAGGAGAAAATGTTTCTCTCTCTCTCTCATCCCCGACAGGTTTAGCCAGAGATGTCTCTCCGCGACCACCAGACCAGCCATGGAGCGGCCGATGTTGCGGGCCCTCCCCCTCATCCAGCTCCTTGAGGAGGTCGGCCTGATAGGCCTGCAACACCGCCATAGTGTGCAGACAACTACCAGCCCGCCCAGCCGCCATGTAAGCCCTACCCACCAGCGCCGAAGTGTCCCGGCATGGCTTGGTGGGTAGCACCGGGGCCTTGAGGGACTTAGCGGCCTCGGGAGAGAGGTAGCTCGCGAGAGCATCCTCCACCCGAGGCAGCGTCCCATAACCCCGCTCGGCCGCCCCCAGCACATTCCCAAATTCGAGTGCTTGAGGGGTGGAAAGTCTGGCCGAGTAGGGTTTTTCCCAGGATCTACACAACTCATTGTGCAGATCCTGAAAAAATGGCAGGCCCCGGCGTGGAGGTTGAGACCCACGCTTGAAGAACCTTTCATCCAGCTTACTGGGTGGCTGGATTTCAGGCTCTTCCTGTGGCCATTCAATGCTTAATTTGGCCACAGCGCGGGTCAAAACCTCCACTAGCTCCTCCTGAGCGGGTGCGTGACGCGATGGCTGAGCTTCCACGTCACCCGCCTCGATGCTCCGCCCATCCGACTCCTCGGAGCCGGACAGCTGAAGCATCGGGTTCTCCGCCTCGCGGGAAGAAGCCGCATCGCGGGCTTCCGCACGGGGCGGGAGAACATCGGAATCCTCGGACGAGGATAGGGAAAGTGCCTCAGCAGTCCCATATCCCGTCGCGAGGTCCCGTTGCGATCCCCATGATCTGCGGCGCCGCCGTGCCTCGGCAGCGGCGGGCCCAGATCCCTGGGGATCGCGGGCTTGGCCGGTCTCATCGAACACGGCCAGCCGTGAGCGCAACACCCTGAGCGGCAGCTGATCACACTCGCTACAAGCGGCTCCCTCGAGAGCCGCTCTAGCATGCTGCACGCCCAGGCATTGCACACACATTAGATGTGTGTCCGTGCCCGAAATGAAACGCGGACACGGAGGCACACATCTCTTAAACTGGGCCATCACTTGCTTGCAACGTTGGTAGACAAACAACACCAAATAGACAGAAGACAAAAACACAGAGCGCTTCAGCTGAAGAGCGAAAAGCTGCCGTGTGTTTGCATCAGCGTCCCTTTGTATCTTCCGGGTATGCCGTCATCTACTACGTCATGACGCACCACCAATCAGATTGGCTTGATTTCATTCATACTTCAGATGCGTAACGCTGAGGGCGTTCCCAAAGTGTCATCACACGATGACGCAGTGCGAGTTCCCTCGAAGGGGAACATCAAGTGTTAGGCAGTATTCTAGGTTACTACTTGTGGAGCTTTTTTGTCCAATAATTAAAAATTCAGTTTTTTCTGAATTGAGTTGCAGGAAATTACCAGTCATCCAATGTTTTATGGCGGCTATGCATTCCGTTAATCTTGTGAATTGGTAAATTTCTTCAGGGCGTGAAGAAATATAGAGCTGAGTATCGTCAGCATAACAATGAAAACTAATGCCATGCTTCCTAATAATATCTCCCAGTGGTAGCATGTACAGGGTGAAGAGTAGCGGTCCTAGCACTGAGCCTTGTGGTACTCCATACTGAACTTGCGATCGGTGTGACATCTCTTCATTTACTGCTACAAACTGATAACGGTCGCATAGGTATGATTTAAACCATGATAAAGCAATTCCACTAATACCTACATAATTTTCGAGTCTATTCAAAAGAATGTTGTGGTCGATGGTATCAAATGCAGCGCTAAGATCGAGTAACACTAATAGAGAGATACAGCCACGATCGGATGATAAGAGTAAATCATTTGTAACTCTGATGAGAGCAGTCTCAGTACTCTGATACGGTCTAAATCCTGACTGGAAATCCTCACAGATACCATTTCTTTCTAAAAAGGAACATAATTGTGAAGACACTGCCTTTTCAAGTATTTTTGACAGAAAGGGTAGATTTGAGATTGGTCTATAATTGACTAATTCTGTAGGATCAAGTTGCGGTTTTTTAATAAGTGGTTTAATAATAGCCAACTTAAAAGTTTTCGGTACATATCCTAATGACAAAGATGAATTAATGATATTAAGAAGAGGATCTATGACCTCTGGTAGCATCTCTTTTAATAGCCTAGTCGGTACAGGGTCAAGCATACATGTTGTTGATTTTGATGATTTAACGAGTTTAGCCAATTCTTCTTCTCCTATAGCAGTGAATGATTGTAATTTTTCCTCAGTGACACTACAATGCAAATCCCAAGGTTTATTTTTCTCCATTAGGTCACCTAATGGGGTTTTGGTTTCCTTGCCACTGTTGCCTCTGGCTTGGCGTGCTCAGTTGGGGACACTATATTTTTCAACTAAACATCGAAATAAATCTAATTAATAAACTAATTTAACCATGTAAACTAAATTACTGATCTAATTATTGATCTAAAGCCCACACTGTCACCGTATGGAAATTGAAATGAACTGATGACATCAAATGGCTATACAGCTGAATAAAATTAGGCTGCATTATTTTGCTGTTTAACACTGTAAAGCTGCTTTGAAACAATCTACATTGTTTAAAGCGCTATATAAATAAAGTTGACTTGACTTGACGGCTGCATGGTTAAAATTTTCATCCTAATATTATCAATTTTACATGTGAAGAAGTTCATAAAGTCATTACTGCTGTGCTGTTTACAATCATCAGAAGTTGAAGCTTTATTTTTGGTTAATTTAGCCACTGTATCGAATAAATACCTTGGGTTGTGTTTGTTTTCTTCCAAGAGAGTTGAGAAATAAGCGGATCTAGCAGTTTTTACGGCCTTTCTGTATGCGATCATGTGCTCTAACCACGAATTTCGAAAGACCTCTAGTTTTGTTTTCTTCAAGCTGCGCTCCATTTTTCTGGCTGCTGTTTTAAGGGCCCGGGTGTGATCGTTGTACCACGGTGTTGGACTATTTTCTTTAATCTTCTTTAAGCGCAGAGGAGCAACTGTGTCTAAAGTACTGGAAAAGAGAGAGTCAATAGTTTCTGTTGCAACATCGAGTTCTTCTATGCTATCTGGGTTGCTGAGGAGATGATACTGATGAGGAAGAGTATTTAAAAAGCAATCTTTAGTAGCGGCAGTGATTGTCCTGCTATTTTTGAAACGAGGGGGCGGCTTTGCAACTTTAGCTAAATTAAGTATACAAGATACTAAGTAATGATCTGAGATGTCATCGCTCTGCTGCAGAATTTCAACGGTATCAACATTAATTCCATGTGACAATATTAGGTCTAAAGTATGATTATGGCGATGAGTGGGTCCTGACACGTGTTGCCTAACTCCAATAGAGTTTAGTGTATCTTTAAATGCTAATCCCAATACGTCTTTTTCGTTGTCTACATGGATATTAAAATCACCAACAATTAGTACTTTATCTACGGCCAGTACTAATTCTGATAGAAAGTCAGCAAATTCTTTGATAAAGTCTGTATTGTGCCCTGGTGGCCTGTATACAGTAGCTAACACCAATGTTGAACGGGTTTTGTCATGTACACTACATAGCGTTACATAAAGCACCAAAACTTCGAAGGAATTATATTTGAAACTAGACTTCTGAGTAATACTGAAGATATTATTATAAATTACAGCAACCCCTCCCCCTTTACCTTTCAGACGCGGCTCATGTTTATAACAATAATCTTGGGGGGTGGACTCATTTAAGGTAATGTAGTCGTCAGGTTTTAGCCAGGTTTCTGTCAAACAGAGCACATCTAGATTATTATCTTTAATAATATCATTAACAATAAGCGCTTTTGGGGAAAGGGATCTAATATTCAGCAACCCAAGCTTTATCAATTGTTCATCTGTATTATATCTTTTGTTTATTTGTTGGACATCAATTAAATTTTTACTGTTGAATGGTTTTGATGTTTTTTTGTATTTACTAATTCGGGGAACAGACACAGTCTCTATATGATAATATCTCGTGAAAGAGTCTCTATGTGCTGGGATTTATCTGACTCCGGTGACGTGAGACAGCTAGCAGACGGTCGGTTTAGCCAGTTTGTCTGCTTCCTGACCTGGGCCCTAGTGAGTCAAGGTTTAGCTCTAAGACTATGTGCCAAATTACTAGAGAGAAGAGCGGCACCACTCCAGGAGGGATGGATGCCATCCTTCTTCAACAGGTCAGGTCTGCCCCAAAAACTTTTCCAATTGTCTATGAACCCTATGTTATTTTGCAGACACCACTTAGACAACCAGCCATTGAGTGATGATAGTCTGCTAACTATCTCATCACTCCTTCTAACGGGGAGGGGTCCAGAACAATAAACAGCCTCTGACATCGTACTAGCGAGTTCACACACCTCTTTAATGTTAATTTTGGTGATCTCCGACTGGCGAAGTCAAACATCATTAGTGCCGACGTGAATAATAATCTTAGAGAATTTACGATTAGCTTTAGCCAGCACTTTTAAATTTGCTTTGATGTCAGGCGCTCTGGCTCCCGGTAAACAAGTGACTATGGTGGCTGGTATCTTCACATTCCGTGTAATAGAATCGCCAATGACTAGGGCACTTTCAACAGGATACTCAGTGGGTGCTTCACTGAGAGGGGAGAACCTGTTTGATGTTCTAACCGGAACGGAAAAGCGTTTTTTGGTCTGCGACTATGCTGCCTCACTGTCACCCAGTTGCCCTGCTGCGAGGGCCCTGCAGCCGGAACCGAAGAATGTACAGAGTTCACTAAGCTATTCACATCCAAATCAGTGTCTAAAGCTGTTACATCCTCACTACTCTCAGATAAAGTATGGATGCGTGTTTCTAATTCTGAAATCTTCTCCGTCAGCCTAACTATCTCCTTACATTTATCACATGTGAAGCCCTGTTCGCCAGCGGAGAAGCCTATACTAAACATGCAGCATGAAGTGCAAGTGATAATGACAGGAGAAGACATGGCTTACCGTATTTGTTGATTAATCCAATTTACCACTTACCACAATCGTATGCTGGACACTATTTACTAATCCAACTAATGAACTCAGAGAGCAGGAGACCCGGGTGCAGAGATGACAAGCTAACAGGCTAGCGAAATGCTAACGTGTGATGGTGATTTAGATTAAAAGCTAGCGATGTCAAATTTAACGTGTTAGGCAATTTTTAAACAATTTATGGTGATGAGTAAGTTATATTTAGCAGTAGAATAAAGAGGAAATATCAAGATAAAGATTCAAACGTGAGCAAGGCTGTACAGAGCTACAAACAGGCACACAGGAGGCACACAGGAGACAGGAGCAATCGATCAGGCAGGCAGGATCAGGCAGGAGCAATCTAGTCAAACCGTTCTAGTATGATTTACCATAGTTTACCATTATTTACCATAGTTTACCCCGTTCTAGTATGATTTACCATAGTTTACCATGATTTACCACAGTTTACCCTGTGCTAGTATGATTTACCATAGTTTACCCTGTTCTAGTATGATTTACCATAGTTTACCATGATTTACCATAGTTTACCCCGTTCTAGTATGATTTACCATAGTTTACCATGATTTACCATAGTTTACCCCATTCTAGTATGATTTACCATAGTTTACCCAAAAGCCAAGCAACATGTCTGTAGGATGTTCTGGGGCTGAGATATGGCTTATTCATGTGTTTGTACGGTTGCTAGGGTACTCTGTTTGCTTGCTATGGAGTGGCGTGGCAGCTGCCAATGATGATACTCCAAATGCTGCTTGTCAGTGTGAGTGATATAAACTAACCCCCATGTCTCTATGATGTTCTGATGCAGAGATATAGGTCTTGGTAAATGGTTGCTAGGGTACTCTGTTTGGTTGCTATGGAGTGGCGTGGCAGCTGCCAATGATGATACTCCAAAGGCTGCTTGCAAGTATGAATGATATAAACCAACCCCCATGTCTCTATGATGTTCTGATGCAGAGATATAGGTCTTGGTAAACGGTTGATTGGGTACTCTGTTTGGTTGCTATGGAGTGGCTTGGCAGCATCCAATGATGATACTGCTTGTCAGTATGAATGGTATAAACCAACCCCCATGTCTCTATGATGTTCTGATGCAGAGATATAGGTCTTGGTAAACGGTTGCTAGGGTACTCTGTTTGGTTGCTATGGAGTGGCTTGGCAGCATCCAATGATGATACTCCAAAGGCTGCTTGCAAGTATGAATGATATAAACCAACCCCCATGTCTCTATGATGTTCTGATGCAGAGATATAGGTCTTGGTAAACGGTTGATTGGGTACTCTGTTTGGTTGCTATGGAGTGGCTTGGCAGCATCCAATGATGATACTGCTTGTCAGTATGAATGGTATAAACCAACCCCCATGTCTCTATGATGTTCTGATGCAGAGATATAGGTCTTGGTAAACGGTTGCTAGGGTACTCTGTTTGGTTGCTATGGAGTGGCTTGGCAGCATCCAATGATGATACTCCAAAGGCTGCTTGTCAGTATGAATTATATAAACCAATCCCCATGTCTCTATGATGTTCTGATGGAGAGATATAGGTCTTGGTAAACGGTTGCTAGGGTACTCTGTTTGGTTGCTATGGAGTGGCTTGGCAGCATCCAATGATGATACTGCTTGTCAGTATGAATGGTATAAACCAACCCCCATGACTCTATGATGTTCTGATGCAGAGATATAGGTCTTGGTAAACGGTTGCTAGGGTACTCTGTTTGGTTGCTATGGAGTGGCTAGGCAGCATCCAATGATGATACTGCTTGTCAGTATGAATGGTATAAACCAACCCCCATGTCTCTATGATGTTCTGATGCAGAGATATAGGTCTTGGTAAACGGTTGCTAGGGTACTCTGTTTGGTTGCTATGGAGTGGCTTGGCAGCATCCAATGATGATACTCCAAAGGCTGCTTGTCAGTATGAATTATATAAACCAATCCCCATGTCTCTATGATGTTCTGATGGAGAGATATAGGTCTTGGTAAACGGTTGCTAGGGTACTCTGTTTGGTTGCTATGGAGTGGCTTGGCAGCATCCAATGATGATACTGCTTGTCAGTATGAATGGTATAAACCAACCCCCATGACTCTATGATGTTCTGATGCAGAGATATAGGTCTTGGTAAACGGTTGCTAGGGTACTCTGTTTGGTTGCTATGGAGTGGCTAGGCAGCATCCAATGATGATACTGCTTGTCAGTATGAATGATATAAACCAACCCCCATGCCTCTATGATGTTCTGATGCAGAGATATAGGTCTTGGTAAACGGTTGCTAGGGTACTCTGTTTGGTTGCTATGGAGTGGCGTGGCAGCTGCCAATGATGATACTCCAAAGGCTGCTTGTCAGTATGAATGATATAAACCAATCCTCATGTCTCTATGATGTTCGATGCAGAGATATAGGTCTTGGTAAACGGTTGCTAGGGTACTCTGTTTGGTTGCTATGGAGTGGCTTGGCAGCATCCAATGATGATACTGCTTGTCAGTATGAATGATATAAACCAATCCTCATGTCACTATGATGTTCTGATGCAGAGATATAGGTCTTGGTAAACGGTTGCTAGGTTACTCCATTTGGTTGCTATGGAGTGGCTTGGCAGCATCCAATGATGATACTGCTTGTCAGTATGAACGATATAAACCAACCCCCATGTCTCTATGATGTTCTGATGCAGAGATATAGGTCTTGGTAAACGGTTGCTAGGGTACTCTGTTTGGTTGCTATGGAGTGGCTTGGCAGCATCCAATGATGATACTGCTTGTCAGTATGAATGGTATAAACCAACCCCCATTTCTCTATGATGTTCTGATGCAGAGATATAGGTCTTGGTAAATGGTTGCTAGGGTACTCTGTTTGGTTGCTATGGAGTGGCATGGCAGCATCCAATCACAATACTCCAAAGGCTGCTTGTCAGTATGAATGATATAAACCAACCCCCATGTCTCTATGATGTTCTGATGCAGAGATATAGGTCTTGGTAAACGGTTGCTAGGGTACTCTGTTTGGTTACTATGGAGTGGCTTGTCAGCTGCCAATGATGATCCTCCAAAGGCTGCTTGTTAGTATGAATGATATAAACCAACCCCTGTGCCTCTATGATATTCAGATGTGAAGATATCCCTCTGTGGATTTGGGTTGCTAGGGTGCTTGACAGTGGTTTCTAAGGCGTGGTTAGGAAGTTCTGAAGGTGATTTGTGATTGTCTGTTGATGCCCTGAATCAAACAAACCCACCCTTGTGTTTCTATTACTCTTATATTTACATTTACATTTACATTTACATTTATGCATTTGGCAGACGCTTTTATCCAAAGCGACTTACAGTGCCCTTATTACAGGGACAAATCACCCTGGAGCAACATGGAGTAAAGTGCCTTGCTCAAGGACACACTGGTGATGACCGCTGGGATCGAACCAGCAACCTTCTGCATATCAGTTCCATGGTTTAACCCACTGGACCACCATCTCACATCGCAGTAGTAGTACTCAGTACTACTTATTTTAGTACGCAGTAGACGTACTCTTCTATCCAAAGATATCCCTTTGATCTCTTTCAATTGAAATCTATGGGATCAGTCGCTAGGGAGCTCTAAATGGTTGCTAGGGCGTGGCTTCATAGGTTGAAAATCATCCCGAGATAGTGATTGGTTGGCTGAGTAAATTGAGCCCACCCCCTTGTATCTGAGACACTGTGAGCCAGAGCTGTGGTCAATACAAAATCCCTATGCAAGTTCCCATAGTAAGAGAAAGTCAAGTCAAGTCAAGTCAACTTTATTTATATAGCGCTTTTAACAATATAGATTGTTTCAAAGCAGCTTTACAGTGTTAAACAGGAAAATAATGCAGCATAATTTTATTAAGCTGTATAGCCATTTGATGTCATCAGTTCATTTCAATTTCCATACGGTGACAGTGTGGGCTTTAGATCAATAATTAGATCAGTAATTTAGTTTATATGGTTCATTTAGTTTATTAATTAGATTTATTTCGATGTTTAGTTGAAAAATGTAGTGTCCCCAACTGAGCCCCCAACAGAGGTCATAATAGATCAGAATATTCGAAGGGCCGGAGGCAACACGCTGGAGACAGGTTTATTGAGGATAATGTTGATTAAATAATTATTAAAGTGCAATATTCGAATGATCGGAGGCAACACGCTGGAGACGGGTTTATTGCGGATGACATATCGATTTAAGTATTATTTAATTGTAATATTCGAACAATCGGAGTCAACACGCTGGAGACAGGTTTACTGCGGATGACATATCGATTTAAGTATTATTTAATTGTAATATTCGAACAATCGGAGTCAACACGCTGGAGACGGGTTTATTGCGGATGACATATCAATTTAAGTATTATTTAATTGTAATATTCGAACAATCGGAGTCAACACGCTGGAGACGGGTTTATTGAGATGCCGTGTCGATGAGACAGTTGCAGGGGGAGGCTAATTGACACGGTCTCTGCGGACACTTCGAGGTCCTGTGTTGGTCTTCTCTGGGCGCAGGTCTATCATCTGATCTGGATACGGCCCGGATCTGGCTTAATGCAGTAAACCTCGGGATAAAACAGAGAGACTATCATTAGCGTAGATGCCATTCTTCTGATGATGTAACAAGTACATCAGGTGTTATGGGAAGTGTTCCCGGTTCCGGTTGACCTAGTTAATGCAGCCTAACAATCATTTCATTGAAAAAGTGTTTTATGTTTATGCCACAGTAAAGAGATGTGTTTTTAGTCTAGATTTAAACTGACAGAGTGTGTCTGCTTCCCGAACAATGTTAGGAAGACTGTTCCAGAGTTTAGGAGCTAAATAGGAAAAGGATCGACCGCCTGCAGTTGATTTGGATATTCTCGGTATGATCAACTGGCCAGAATTTTGAGACCGCAGTAGACGTGATGGAGTATAATATGTTAAGAGCTATGTTAAGTATTGGGGAGCTAAACCATGTAGTGCTTTGTAAGTAATAAGCAATATTTTAAAATGTATGCGATGTTTAATAGGCAGCCAGTGCAATGTTGACAGAACTGGGCTAATATGGTCATACTTCCTGGTTCTAGTAAGAACTCGAACTGCTGCGTTTTGGACCAGCTGGAGTTTATTTATTAAGTGAGCAGGGCAACCACCCAGTAGAGCATTACAATAGTCTAGCCTTGAGGTCATGAACGCATGAACTAACTGTTCAGCATTTTGCATTGAGAGCATGTGCCGTAATTTAGATATATTTTTAAGATGGTAGAAAGCAGTTTTACATATGCTAGAAACGTGGCTTTCAAACGAAAGATTGGTATCAAAGAGCACACCCAGGTTCCTCACTGACGACGAAGACTTGACAGAGCAGCCATCAAGTGTTAGACAGTATTCTAGGGTACTAATTGTGCAGCTTTTTTGTCCAATAATAAAAAATTCAGTTTTTTCTGAATTGAGTTGCAGGAAATTACCGGTCATCCAATGTTTTATGGCGGCTATGCATTCTGTTAATCTTGTGAATTGGTAAGTTTCTTCAGGGCGTGAAGAAATATAGAGCTGAGTATCGTCAGCATAACAATGAAAACTAACGTCATGCTTCCTAATGATATCTCCCAGTGGTAGCATGTACAGGGTGAAGAGCAGCGGTCCTAGCACTGAGCCTTGCGGTACTCCACACTGAACATGTGATCGGTGTGACATCTCTTCATTTACTGTTACAAACCGATAACGGTCACATAGGTATGATTTAAACCATGACAAGGCAATTCCACTAATACCTACATAATTTTCGAGTCTATTCAAAAGAATGTTGTGGTCGATAGTATCAAATGCAGCGCTAAGATCGAGTAACACTAATAGAGAGATTCAGCCACGATCGGATGATAAGAGTAAATCATTTGTAACTCTGATGAGAGCAGTCTCAGTGCTATGATACGGTCTAAATCCTGACTGGAAATCCTCACAGATACCATTTCTTTCTAAAAAAGGAACATAATTGTGAGGACACTGCCTTTTCAAGTATTTTTGACAGAAAGGGTAGATTTGAGATTGGTCTATAATTGACTAATTCTGTAGGATCAAGTTGCGTTTTTTTAATAAGTGGTGTAGCAGTATTGATTCACTCAAGCCAGCTGGCAGGATGTCCAATCATCAATATCCCTGACTCTGCTGATTAGATCATACCAAACAGAGGTTCGTTATGTGACTGGCTATCTAAAGTTAATGAACAGCTCAAGAGTTGAATAGTTCTTCACAGACTTCACAGCCTCAGGGCGGTCTTGTGACTTCTCAAACGAACACACATATCCTGTGTGCAACAGGCAAACAATACAATAGACACAGGACTGTTTTGCTGACTTCAGCGCACACACACACGCAGTTGACCACGTGAAGTTCGAACACGCACACACACACACACACACACATTCAGCCATTCATGGACTTTTCACAAAAAAACAGCCTCCAGAATGTTTAAATATATATAGTGTGTTGATTTGATGTCTTTATACGATGTATTAAAATAGCTAGGATGTTTACTGTATGTAAAATTAAGTTGGTATGCCACTAACTGTAAAAATGCCTGTATCTCTGTATTCTCAAATCGCAGAACGATAGTGTTTGGTACCTTCTCGATCGCAGAAACCTGACTGTACCGAATCTCGTTCACAAATTACCACAAGATGCATTATTACAAAAATACCAGCTTTCCAGCTGAGACAGCTAAGAAAGAGTTTCAAAACGATCACCCCTTTTGATTAGCCAAGAGGAGGGGGTTCCCGTCCACGAACAAAGGACAATGAAAAACTCGCGCCTTTGGTCTCGTGCGCGATTGGATCACTCCAGGATAAGGGCGTTGGCCATTGTGTCCATAAGAACGGGAACTGACCGTTAACTCTTTGCATTCCTTGCCATTGAGAGAGGCCCTGGGCATCCCTGCCATGGAGAAGACCGGCAGCCTTCTAAAAGCTTCAGAGAAATCCTCCTGAATCCAAAGAGCCGTACCGAACTACCCTGACGACTCGAGCACAGACACTTACACACGAAAGGCCATATTAATGCAAGTATTTCTATTTCACAATCAAACTGCGTGTAAAGGTTGTCTGAATTATTCTTGGAGTGTTAATTTCTTGAGGTCTCTTGTGAAAGGACTGTCTCTCTCTCTCTCTCTCTCTCTCTCTCTCTCTCTCTCTCTCTCTCGTTAACTCTATCTTTCTATCATTCTCTTCCCCTTTATATCAATTCGTTAAGATTGATTTTTCGTTGTTGGTACCATATTGTTTTGTTTTCTCCTACATGTATATGCATATTTACCCCGTGTGAATCGTAGCTTGTATACTTTAGTTGTTTTATTAAAACCCAATCATTTCATCTGAACTGAATCTGTATTGTTTTGCTGACAAGCTCGAAGTCAATGAGATGTAAGATCTTAGCTACCAACTAAGCTTGGTTTTCTTGTTACTATTTCAGTAATACAAATTGTGCAAATATAGGAAATATTATTTGTCCTGATCAAACAGATTAATGTTTCTTAAGGTTAGCAAAATTGACAATTGATTAAGAAATCAATTTGGATAAGGGTTACTTTTACATGATTAAAGGTTCCGTTATAAATTAAAATTGACCTGTACAACAAGCAAATCATATTCATAGACTCATGAATATTTACACCATTTGAATTAATTATTCCCCGAAACACATTGTTGTTACTGTCTGGTGGAGGATTATTTTAGGCAGATTTCAAACTTTGTTTTTGTGAGCATATCAATATTCATATTCACGTGTAATTTTGGGTATTAATATTATGCACGCGCGTTCCCGTTCATTTGATTGAACTGTGAGACATCGCGAAGAGCGAACTCACTCACTGACGAGGCACAACGCCGAGCTCAGTTTAAGCATATTAACAAATGCTAAATTGACAATATTATGCGTCCTGCAAAGATAAGGAAATCTCTGCACAGCCTGTACATGCGTAATATTGTTTATCCCACTTGATTTGAACGAAGAAATCTTCTGTCAAGCGGAAGATTGAAATTGAGCGAGTTTCCTCTTTTCAATAATAGACCTAATATAATATTATATCGTTAAGATAAACGATAACTCCTGGTCGAACACTGGCTTAGCTAACCAATTTAATAGACCTAAAACATTTAACTCATACATGCTGAACGATCAGCCAGTTTAATAAATGTCTATTGGAGTTCTGTTAAAGGTGCCCTAGAATGAAAAATTGAATTAACCTTGCCATAGTTAAATAACAGGAGTTCAGTACATGTAAATCACATACAGTGAGTCTCAAACACCATTGCCTCCTCTTTCATATGTAAATCTCGTTTGTGAAAAACACCACGGAAAAATAGGCAAATCTCAACGTAACACCGAGAGTGATGCAATACATGGGATCATTAATATGTACGCCCCCAACATTTTCATAAGCAAGCACGTTCACTGTCAGGCGAAACTGCGCAGCCGTATCACAAGCATCACGCGAGAATAGCGAACATGGCAGATCATGGAAACAAATGTTATGTTCCAGGCTGTGCAGGGGATGTGAAGACGTTTCATACTCTTCCCACAGATAAAACATGTCAACAGGCATGGTTGATGTTTATTTATAATCGGATACCGCAACTATTTATTTCAAAGTTGTTAGTTTGCTCGGCCCATTTCACCACAGACAGTTTTCAAACCTGGGACAATATCAAGCAGGCTTTGCTCAGCATCTGATACTGAAGAAAGGGGCCAACCATATACCTGCAAGCAGTAAGTGATTTTATCCACTTCTTGGCTGTCTAAACAATTTCTGATTAAATTGAAAGCTTCTAAGAGAGACAACATTAACGATAATATCCCCGTTGTTGTCTAGATCCAACGCAAGAAGCTATACAGTAAGAATAGGATAATCCAGTGGTTTACATTTACATTTACATTTAGTCATTTAGCAGACGCTTTTATCCAAAGCGAGGTACAAATGAGAGCAATAGAAGCAACTAGAACAGTCAAGGGCAACAATATGCAAGTGCTGTAACAAGTCTCAGTTAATCTAACACAGAACACACAGGACTTTTTTTTTTTTTAATAAATTAGACAGACAGAGAATGAATAGAGTGATAAGTGCTATTCTTGATTGATCAGGTGCTGCTGGAAAAGACGTGTCTTTAGCCGTTTTTTGAAAATGGCTACAGACTCGGCTGCTCGAATTGCGATAGGCAGGTCATTCCACCAGGTGGGGGCGGTCCAGGAAAAGGTCCGTGAGAGTGATTTCATGCCTCTTTGGTATGGCACCACAAGGCGTCGTTCACTGGCAGAACGTAAGCTCCTGGAGGGTGTGTAAGTCTGAACAAGCGAGTTTAGGTATATTGGTGCAGAGCCAGTGGTTACTTTGAAGGCGAGTACCAGTGTCTTGAATTTGATGCGAGCGGCTATTGGCAGCCAGTGGAGATTGATGAAGAGAGGTGTGACGTGTGCTCTCTTCGGCTCGTTAAAGATCACCCTCGCCGCTGCATTCTGGATCAGTTGCAAGGGTTTGATAGTGCATGCCGGAAGGCCTGCTAGAAGAGCATTACAGTAATCCAGTCTGGAGAGAACAAGAGCTTGGACCAAGAGTTGTGTGGCCTGCTCTGATAGGAAGGGTCTAATCTTCCTAATGTTGTATAATGCAAATCTGCAGGACCGGGATGTTGCAGTGATGTGGTCAGTGAATTTTAGCTGATCATCAATCACAACTCCAAGGTTCCTGGCTGTCCTGGACGGAGTTATAATGTGGATACAGGATCTTTTTTAGGTTTACATAACTAAATAGTATGTCTAATGACAAAGGTTAATATTATTTCATGCCAGTGTTGTCATAAATTAGTAAATGCAACCATAGATACGTAACATACTATGTTAGTTTAGTTGCTTACACATAGATCACTCGATCCTTCTAGCTAACGTCACCACCTCCACCATTTAAGTTGACGATAGTAATTTGATATTTATTTATTTATATTTTTGACAACTGAAGTATGATTATATACTGATTGATATATATAAGGTTGAATGCCTAATCTCTCCATCGTCAAGACGGTCAGTAAAGTTGTGCTTGCCTGCTATCATTGAGCCGCGCAGTGAAACAGCCAATCAGAGCAGAACTCTGCATTAATATTCATGACCCTTCCAAATAAGGCAAAAACAGACCATTTCATCCTGGGGAAGATTTCTAGAGTTGTAAATGGACCTGTAAAACCGTAGCTGGACAATTATTGACCTTAAATAAGCCATATACCCTTTATGTAGATACCAGAGAACAATTTAAAATGTTGTTTCAAATAATTCTAGGGCACCTTTATATGTGAAGTAAGCAGATGTAAATTCCTGTATCCACATTTCTTTTCCTGTGCCAATACAGCACAAAGAGACCCGCCGTGGTCTGAAGGGTAAATGGTGATTTGTGTTAATTCTGCGGGTGTGCGCGGCCATCATTTGATTTTTGGGGCCCTATTTTAACGATCTGAAACGCAAGTGTCAAAGCGCAAAGCGCAAGTAACTTTGTGGGCGGGTCTCGGCGCTGTTGCTATTTTCCCGGCGGGATAAATGGCTCTTGCGCCCGGCGCAAATCTAAAATGGGTTGGTCTGAAGTAGCTTCATTATTCATAGGTGTGGTTTGGGCGTAACGTGAATAAACCAATCAGAGCGTCATCCAACATTCCCTTTAAAAGCAGGTGCGCAAGTTCCATTATGGATTGCTATTATTATGGCGTATTTACCAGGCGCACGCCAGGAGCGGTTCACAGCCGAGGAGACTGATGTTCTTGTAAGAGCAGTGAAAGACAGAGAAGTTGTGTTGTATGGGGATGGGAGAAACCCACCCAAAATAGCGTCGGTTAAATAAATAATTAGCCTGAATAATTTGTAAGCTAGATGTATGCCTATTTTTTCACATCTTCGTGGCACACCACAATGATTTCCGTCATCTCATGTGTTAATATTTTTTTAGTGTAACAATTTATGATTTGCAAAAATAACTGTTGCATCTGTGTAGATTACATGAGCAAAGTGTATGCGCGTTGTGCACGCTATGGTCAAGCATGCGCCCTTAAAATAGCATAATGAACAACGCGCAACGCGCCACTGACTTTAGACTAGGTTTTTTCTGGTCAGTGGCGCAATTGTTTAATGGAACAGCAAAATAGCACCAGGGATTGTTTGCGCCGGAACACGCCTCCTTTTTTGCGCTGAACCGCCCAGGGAGCGCAAGTTCATTCACTAGTTTAGCGACGTGCTTCTGTGGAGGGAAAAGTGCGCTTTGCGCGGGTGCAAAATAGGAATGACACATGCGTCGGTGTACAAAGTCAATTGCGCTGGGTGCAAGATAGGGCCCTTTGTCTTCAGTCACACGAGCAGGTGCAACTCTTTATAAGTTCAAAGAATCATTTGCCAAAGACTCGTTAGACTGTGGTCTCACCAACCTCCACACGGTGCGCATCCCAACGCACCCTGATGCGCCTCCCACTTTCGTCAAGCAATACAAGATTCCCATCGCCTCACACGAACCAGTGCAGGAGATCATCGAATCCATGCTTGAGAAAGGTGTCATCCGTCCTTGCAACAGTACCTATTCGAGTCCGATCTGGCCGGTTCTCAAATCCAGCGGGAAATGGAGACCCACGATAGATTACAGGAGACTGAATCAACAGGTGCCGTTGTCAAGATGGCCTATGACCCAGCTAGAACAAGAAATACCCCGAATCAGGGGAGCCATAATCTTCTCTACACTTGATGTGGCCTCTGGATTCTGGACCATTCCGGTGCACCCAGAAGACCAACACAAACTAGCATTTACATTCGGCAACCGACAATTCACCTTCAACAGGTGTCCGTTCGGCTATGCCAACTCACCAGTTGAGTTCAACATCTTCCTGAACAAAGCCTGTCCAGACGCCAGAGTAAGAGGCAACCTGATCTATGTAGACGACGTTCTCTTGAAGAGCACAACGGTGGCCGACCACCTGAAAGAAATAGACTATGTTTTGAACCAACTATCCGCAGCCGGTGCCAAGATCGCCCTCCACAAAGGACAGTGGTGCCGGACCAAGGTCAACTACATGGGCCTGCTTGTCGGATCCCAAGGCATTGAACCTCAGTCAAACCGTATTCATGCCATTCAAAACATCAAGCCTCCTACTAACGTCTCTGAGCTGCGCAGTTTTCTAGGGGTATGCAATTACTCCCGACAGTTCATCGAAAACTACTCAGACATTGCTAGACCTCTAACAGCCCTGCTGAAGAAAGACTGCCCTTTCGTCTGGTCAGACGCTCAAGAACACGCCATGACGGCACTAAAAAGACATTTATGCACAGCTCCATGCCTTGCTTACCCCGATCCACAGAAGGAATTCTACCTGGAAGCCGGGTTTTCCGACCAATGTCTCAGCGCTGGCCTATATCAACGACATGACCAAGACAAGAAGGTGGTCGCATATGCCAGCAAAACGCTTCTCCCACCAGAGTGCAAGTTCTCAGACTGTGAAAAAGCTCTGTTCTGCACGGTGTGGGCCATTCAGCGATTCTCCAACTACATTGGGGCACAGAAAGTTATCATTGAGACTTGCCACCAGCCCGTAATGTTCCTCAACAGCCAACGCATCCGAGATGGCGTTGTCACTAATGCACGTATAGCCACGTGGTTAATGGCCCTCCAGGGACGCAACGTTGAGGCACGGTACGCACAGAATCACAAGTCTGCACTGGGCAATGGCCTGGCTGCATGCCAAAACTGCTCTGATAACACGCCTGCTGCTGCAGCAGATGCACAAGAACCCCAACAACAACAACTGACCTGCCACAGATACTTCGAACCGAATGCGTGCCAGGGCATGCCCACGGCCTACGTCGATGGGTGCTCCTACAACCACGACGGCATCCTCAAGGCAGGTGCAGGAGTGCTGTGGGTGAACGATCAGCCGTGCCCACCACGACACTTCAAGTTGGGTCCCCAGTCATCGCAATATGCAGAGATAGCAGCTATCCTCATAGCCCTACAGATCGCATCAGCCCATGACATCAGAGAACTGCTCATCTGTTCAGACTCTAACTATGCCAGACTCAGTTTCGTGTGCCACCTTCCAAGCTGGAAACAGAATGGTTTCAAAACCGCTAACAACAAACCAGTCAAACACCAACACCTGTTCCAGGAATGTGACAACATCACAAGAACACATGACCTGACAGTGTACTGGAAGAAGGTAAAAGCACACTCGAAGCTACCAGGTCTCGACAAAGACTTAAACGACCAAACTGACGCCCTCGCCAAGACGGGCGCACTACACGGCGACATGTGGGTACCCCCAAACCCCACATCCAGCCCCAACGTTGCAGTGCTAACCCGCAGCAAGCGACCGACACCGGCTACAATGCCCGCCTCGCAGCCGCTATCGCTAACTCCACAGATTTCCAACAATGACATTGCGGATATGCAAGCCTCTGACACTGCAATAAAGACAATTATCGACCACCTCTCTGACCCCTCCTGCCACCCTATCGCTGACTCTGAGCTCACTGATGACTCAAGCCTCAGACATTTACATAACTCCAGATACTTGTTGCGTCTACAGGACAACATTCTGTGGTTTGCGCCCGATGACAGCACAGCGCCAAGGCTTGTGGTGCCACGGTCGCACAGGGGGGTGATGCTAATGTACACCCACGACACACCATGTGCTGGACACCACGGCACCAGAGCCACATATGACACACTGAAGCAGGTGGCATATTGGCCCGGGATGCAACAGGATGTGGCAGAGTATGTCAGAGAGTGCCTGGTTTGCTGCCAGTTCCAACCAGCGAACCCGAACCACAGAGCCCCACTGCAACGCAGAGGGATCACGTTCCCATGGTCAGACCTACAAATCGACTGGGTGGGACCCCTGCCCAGGTCCGCAAGAGGCAACAAGTACTTCCTCACGGTGGTGTGCCAATTTACCAAATGGGTAGAGTGTCTGCCAGCACCCAACGACACCGCCCAAACCACGGCATACCTCCTGATGAACCACATTTTCTCCCGGTTTGGATTGCCACTGAGAGTCAACTCAGACAGAGGCACCCATTTCACGGCCGAGATCATGCAACAGATCTGGAAATGCCTAGGGGTACGGGCTAAGCTTCACATAAGCCACCATCCAATCTCATCCGGCCAGGTCGAAAGATCCAACCGAACGGTGGTCGCCATGTTGAAAAAGTATGTGTCTGCTAACCAGAAGGACTGGGATATGAAACTCCCCCTCGTTCTGATGGCTCTCAGAGCTACCCCGCAGGAATTGACACAGGTGTCCCCCTTCGAACTCATGACTGGCCGGCAGATGACTCTGCCACTCCACTTGCTGTACCAACCCGGAGACTCCAATCTTGTCACCGCGTACATCACATTCCAGTACCTCGAGGAGCTCCATAGACACTTAAAAGCAACCTTCGCTTTTGCCCAACAACACCTGCAGAAAAGCGCTGAAGGTCAGAAAGCATACTACGACCGGAAAGCATCACACCAGGAACTGGATGTGGGCGACAAGGTCTTGTACTACAGCTTCAATCCGCCACCTTTGACAGGCCCCCAGCGGTTGTCAAAGAAATTTCTGCCTCACTGGACGGGACCCCATGAGATTATGAACAAACTCTCCCCAGTAGCGTACCAAATCCAGCTAAACCGGGGACACAGAGAACCAGTTCTCAAATGGGTCCACCGGAACCAGATTAAGAGACATGTGGCCACTAGCAGAGGAAGACAGGGAGGGGCCAATGCAAGCTAAACTCAACCGCCGTCACCGAAGCGGAAAGACTGTCCCATCCAACCCGGGACAAACCTTGCTGACCTGTTTCTTTCTCTCTCTCCCCTGCTCCTCCCTACCGCTCTCTCTTACCTGCAATAGGATGCGGCTGTGGATCATCCTCCTGTGCCTCCAGTCAACCAGAGGCCAGCCGCCACCAGACATCATCACTCCAGGTCCAGCCTCGGGCATTGTGTTGAGAGGACAACCGGGGCTCCTGATCACCAATTGCCGGACGCACACCCAGAAAGTGTACGTCCGACTCGACCCTCGTAACGTCTACAGAACACACTACCCCCATGCAGTAGCCCAGTACAGCTGGGCCGGTGCCCGTTGGACAGAGGATTCTCTCCTCCATGCAGAGGCCGATGTCAAGCACATGCTCAACCAATTGGAGAAGATGACAGTCACCCAAGCGGAGTTAGGCGGACACAACCGCCGCTCCAAACGGTTCCTAGGAGCGTTGCTCGGAGCCGCCGCCGCCGTGGGAACTCTGTTTAACATTGGCATGTCCAGTGTCAACGCCGTAAACATAGCCACGATAAGACGGCATGTGGCTGAAATTCAGACTGAACTTCCACAGCTAAAAGAGCAACTCACCATACAGAGTGCAGCCTTACAAACCGTCGGCAAGACATTGAGAGGAACGGTGGTAATTCTAAACACCCACAGTGTCCTGTTGAACCAGACTGTGAACTCCATGAAACAGCTGTTTACAGTCTTCCAGAACGACTTTGCTCAAACGCAGCTGGTCACCGCCTTGATGACTGACATGCTACAGGAAGTAAGCTCCTCCATCGACAGCTTAGCCATGGCTAGAATCCCACCATACCTTATACCCTTAAGCCTGGTGCAAAGTGTGCTGGCGTCCGCTATCAACGCACCCACCGACCCTCTGCAAATACACCTTGCCTACTCTCTGGGTAGCGCCATTCCTCTGTATGTGGACCCCGAGCAGAAGGAGATGGACTTCCTTCTTAACTTACCCATCATCGAGTCGAATCTACCGACTCAAAGACATTGTCAATGTGGGTTTTTGGAAGGGTAACACACGCCTTAAGGTGCGCACTCCCGAAGTGGTCGCCTACCACGACAGCGATACACAGCTGTACTTAGCCCCGAACCTGCACATGTGTACCCTGACCAAAGACATTCATTATCTCTGCCCCAGCAAGCCATTTCTCAGAGACAACACCGAGGGGATCTGCGGATTGCAACCGATGATCAGCGACACCCGCTGTCCTGCCGACGCCACGCCTCGTACCCAAGTCACCGAGACAGGCAGAGATCGTAGGTGACAGGTGGCTCGTCAACACTCCAGTGCGTACCGCGACGCTG
Organism: Romanogobio albipinnatus; assembly: GCA_023566225.1. Lineage (NCBI taxonomy): Eukaryota > Metazoa > Chordata > Actinopteri > Cypriniformes > Gobionidae > Romanogobio > Romanogobio albipinnatus. Next base: position 31,075,997 of record CM042245.1, on the reverse strand, counting down.
ATCTATGACCAGCATGACACCGCCACCCGCATCAACTTGCTTGACCAGAGCATGTGGATCCAAGTACCGCGAGGGGCCATCCTCCACCTGGACGATTTGGCTTTGTACCATCTTCCGAGTGAAGAGTATCAGTCAGAGCTAGAAATCCCAGCCTTTTTCAAGGACCACAACTTCACCGTAGATCCAGAACTAGAACGGTGGATTGAAAAAGGGGGGCCTCAGCTCATTGACATTGCTCCCCTCGACACAGCCCTCCAAGCATTGTCTCGATTGCCTATCCTGAATACCTCGCCTGTTGTCCAAACCTGGACCACAGCTGACACTGCGCTATGTATCTCCATGATCATCTGCAATACCCTAACCCTAGGCATAGCCTTCCTTCTGTACAGGAAATTCAACGAGGTAAGAACCTCTACAGCCAAACTCACGACTGCTGTGTCTGGAGGTCTCAGATGCCTGTATCTCTGTATTCTCAAATCGCAGAACGATAGTGTTTGGTACCTTCTCGATCGCAGAAACCTGACTGTACCGAATCTCGTTCACAAATTACCACAATATGCATTATTACAAAAATACCAGCTTTCCAGCTGAGACAGCTAAGAAAGAGTTTCAAAACGATCACCCCTTTTGATTAGCCAAGTGGAGGGGGTTCCTGTCCACGAACAAAGGACAATGAAAAACTCGCGCCTTTGGTCTCTCGTGCGCGATTGGATCACTCCAGGATAAGGGCGTTGGCCATTGTGTCCATAAGAACGGGAACTGACCGTTAACTCTTTGCATTCCTTGCCATTGAGAGAGGCCCTGGGCATCCCTGCCGAGGAGAAGACCGGCAGCCTTCCAAAAGCTTCAGAGAAATCCTCCTGAATCCAAAGAGCCGTACCGAACTACCCTGACGACTCGAGCACAGACACTTACACATGAAAGGCCATATTAATGCAAGTATTTCTATTTCACAATCAAACTGCGTGTAAAGGTTGTCTGAATTATTCTTGGAGTGTTAATTTCTTGAGGTCTCTTGTGAAAGGACTGTCTCTCTCTCTCTCTCTCTCTCTCTCTCTCTCATTCTCTTCCCCTTTATATCATTTCGTTAAGATTGATTTTTCGTTGTTGGTACCATATTGTTTTGTTTTCTCCTACATGTATATGCATATTTACCCCGTGTGAATCGTAGCTTGTATACTTTAGTTGTTTTATTAAAACCCAATAATTTCATCTGAACTGAATCTGTATTGTTTTGCTCACAAGCTCGAAGTCAATGAGATGTAAGATCTTAGCTATCAACTAAGCTTGGTTTTCTTGTTACTATTTCAGTAATACAAATTGTGCAAACATAGGAAATATTATTTGTCCTGATCAAACAGATTAATGTTTCTTAAGGTTTGCAAAATTGACAATTGATTAAGAAATCAATTTGGATAAGGGTTACTTTTACATGATTAAAGGTTCCGTTATAAATTAAAATTGACCTGTACAACAAGCAAATCATATTCATAGACTCATGAATATTTACACCATTTGAATTAATTATTCCCCGAAACACATTGTTGTTACAGTGGTTTAATAATAGCCAACTTAAAAGTTTTCGGTACATATCCTAATGACAAAGATGAATTAATGATATTAAGAAGAGGATCTATGACCTCTGGTAGCATCTCTTTTAATAGCCTAGTCGGTACAGGGTCAAGCACACATGTTGTTGATTTTGATGATTTAACGAGTTTAGCCAATTCTTCTTCTCCTATAGCAGTGAATGATTGTAATTTTTCCTCAGTGACACTACAATGCTCTGTCTGATGTGATACTGTAGTAGACGGCTGCATGGTTAAAATTTTCTTCCTAATATTATCAATCTTACATGTGAAGAAGTTCATAAAGTCATTACAGCTATGCTGTTTACAATCATCAGAAGTTGAAGCTTTATTTTTGGTTAATTTAGCCACTGTATCGAATAAATACCTTGGGTTGTGTTTGTTTTCTTCCAAGAGAGTTGAGAAATAAGCAGATCTAGCAGTTCTTACGGCCTTTCTGTATGTGATCATGTGCTCTTTCCACGAATTACGAAATACCTCTAGTATTACGAAATACCTCTAGAAACACATGAGTTTAATGGGACGTCCTTCCCCATTATAAGTCAATGGGGAAATTTAGGCAGGTCTAGTGCCCCAGGGGTACAACTTATACCCCATTGCAATGTGTCATCTTACAGGGCCTGTCAGCCTCTTCAAATGTGGTAAGTCACGAGTTCTACCAGGAAGACTCAGGAGACCAGATGAAGTATGATAACATTGCAAGTTTATTAGCAGACCAGCAAGTATTGAATTAGAGGTTCTTTGGTGTAGGCCCCGTCCGTAGCGCTCGTCACGAGGGTAACGGACTCTGCATTTCCTGCCTGAGATGAAGGCAGGGGCGCAGCCGACCCCCAAGAATTGGTGGAGGAAATTAGTTCTTCTTACTTACTCACCCCCAAAAATTGTGAAAGAATTATATACTCGCCCGTCGTAAATGCTGTGATACCTGAAACATTGAAAACAGCCGCAGACGGGTCTTGATCAGCCAGGTAGAGACGAAAGCCTTGAACGGCCGCAGACGGGTCTTGATCAGCCAGGTAGAGACAAAAGCCTTGAACGCCCGCAGACGGGCCTTGATCAGCCAGGTAGAGACGAAAGCCTTCAACGGCCACAAGACAGAGCCTTGATCGGCCGCATGGAAATGAAGGCCATGTTAGGCCGCATGGAAATGAAGGCCATGTTAGGCCGCATGGAAATGAAGGCCACGTTAGGCCACCTGGAGACAAAGGCCACGTTAGGCCACCTGGAGACGCAGGCCACATTAGGCCACCTGGAGACGAAGGCCACGTTAGGCCACCTGAAGACGAAGGCCACTTAGGCCACCTGAAGACGAAGGCCACGTTAGGCCACCTGGAGACGCAGGCCACCTGGAGACGAAGGCCACCTGGAGACGAAGGCCACGTTAGGCCACCTGGAGACGAAGGCCACATTAGGCCATTGACGAAGAATAAGAGCTACAGAGACTGACGAATGGGATGAGTAATAATCTGAGAACGTGACAGTGTGACACCACCACCAGTATTTGCATGAGGATTACTTAGAATATGGACATTGAACATGCAATAGATATGGATATTGACATAGGTGTTAAACCAATAAACAGAGGGAATTGTTATGCTACTGCAAAAGCAGCGTAGGCTGTATGGACTGCCACATTGGTCATATATTCACTGCCTCAATAGGCAATGGTACAGAGAGCTGCGTAGGCTGTATGAACTGCCACGTTAGGCCGTGTATACTGCCTCAATAGGCCGGGGTATGAAAAGCCGCGTAGGCTGTATGGACTGCCACGTTAGGCCGTGTATACTGCCTCAATAGGCCGGGGTACGAAAAGCTGTGTAGGCTGTATGAACTGCCACGTTGGCCATATGTTCACTGCCTCAAAAGGCCGGGGTACGAAAAGCCGCGGAGGCTGTATGGACTGCCATGTTAGGTCGTATATACTGCCACAAGAGGCCGGGGGACGAAAAGCTGCGTAGGCTGTATGGACTGCCACAAGAGGCCGGGGTACGAAAAGCCGTGTAGGCTGTATGACTGCCACGTTAGGCCGTGTATACTGCCACAAGAGGCCGGGGTACGAAAAGCCGCATAGGCTGTATGGACTGTCAAGTTAGGCCGTATATACTGCCACAAGAGGCCGGGGTACGAAAAACCGCGTAGGATGTATGACTGCCACGTTAGGCCATTCTGGCAAAGAACAAAGGACAGGCAGGGACTAGAAATATAAAAACCAATCAGAGGGGAAAGGGGAACAGGTGTAGAGTGAATCAGCATAGCAGCAGGTAACGAGAGACAGCTGATCTAAATAAGTGTGCGTGCAAGTACTCGGAGGGAAAGTGTGAGTCAGAGAATGACCAGCAGAGGGGGGAAAAGAGGGAGTGCCAGGATCATGACAGTGCAGATCTTAAGTAAATAATGTCAAGATATGAGAAAGATATTATGGGATATATAATCCATTATAACTACATACAATTACAATTATACAATTATGTTCACTGTGTGTTATAAATCATCATGATCTTAATAGTTATAACCACACATTATTACTGTTATGATTATTCATGAGATTACATTATAAGATTTTTTATAAGGGATTATGCATGCATTATAATGCATTAAGAATAACCTTATGATTCATTATAAATGCAGGCTTCATCCAATGTTATAATGCATTGTACTCTTAAAAGCTATAACCACAAATTGGTAAGTATTATAATGTAGTGTAACTGTTCTTATGATTATTTATTAGATGATGCAACATATTAGAAGGTTTTTTGTATTATAATGCATTAAGAATACCCTTATAATGCATTATAAATACAGGCTTCATAGAAAGTGTTACCGTTTTTTTAGTTTTTTTCATTTCAGTAAATTATTCAATGACTCACCTATAACACACTCACTTGTCCCCAACTACTGGCATAATAATGTAATCTGCAGGAATGGTCATAGAAACAAATATGAACAAAATTTGAATGAAATTTAGTGGGCAGTTTCAAAAGATTTACTGGGATGAATCAAAATCCCCAGCACTAGTCACATTAAAATAAAGTAAAATGGGCAGGAAATGTTGGTTCATGTTGACATTAACTGTATCATTACAGGATTTCACTTGGTGAAGACCCTATAGAGCTCTTCAGACTCTATCGTAAGACATGTAGAACAGTTCTAAGCTGACTGCTCTCAACATGAAAAACTATGGGATGTGCTTATCAATGGTAATTAGATAACGCTTAGGGCTAATTATGTGAACAGATGGGTGATCACGGCAGGTATGTAGACGAGACGTAAAAGAAATAGGAGGAAATTAAAAGGTGGGCGCACAACACTTCAGCTCCTGCCTGCTGTCATCAACTATTAAAGTCTTCTATTTGTGTGGATTTGTTATATTATTTGTATTATGTTCTTCTTTTTTTTTTACCTAATGTACAAGGTTTCACAAGATTATTATGACTATATTCTGAATAATTTAAAAAAGGTGTATTTTTTATTAGATCTAACCAAAATGTTATTTAACAAAATTTTATATTAAATAAAACATTTTAAATAAAAATGTTCACTCACACACACACACAGGGTCATGGAAGGCCAAGGCTCATTGATGCACATGGGGAGTGAAGGCAGGCCGTGGCCAATCAAACAGACAAACGACTGTAGCTCAAATTGCTCAAGAAGTTAATGCTGGTTCTGATAGAAAGGTGTCGAATACACAGTGCATCGCAGTTTGTTGCAGACCAGTCAGGGTGCCCATGCTGACCCCTGTCCACCACCGAAAGTGCCAGCAGTGGGCACCTGAGTATCAGAACTGGACCACTGAAGTGGAGCAATGTAAGAAGGTGGCCTGGTCTGATGAAACACGTTTCCTTTCGAAGGGAACTTGCACTGCGTCCTAAGACGCTTTGGGAGAACGCCTCAGCGTGACAGGTGTCTGAAACTACTATCGAATCACGGAAATCCTATTGACCGGTGACAGCCCATGATGTAATCAATGTGCAACCAGGAATTATATAAGGGCCCCTTGCAACATGACATTCATTTTTTCGTCTTCAGGGACTGTTCTGTCTTAAGCGCTTCGAATGAATGTAAAACAAATTCATTATTTAATGCACACAAGCCATCTGTTTACCTGGTATCAAGAGCATGCACAGTCAGTGGCGCGGTGGCGCGCTCCCTGAAGCCCACTCCCTGAAGGTGAGTCCCCGGGTTTTTGGTTACTCTGACAGTTAGCATGAATTGCTATCAGGTAGAAGGCCTCACTAGGCCTCCCTGAAGGCAAGTTCCAGAGTCTGGATGCTTGAGCAGCTAGCATGATTTGCTATCAGGCCTCCCTGAAGGCGAGTTCCAGAGTTTGGATACTCTGGTAGCTAGCATGACTTGCTATCAGGTAGTAGGAATCACCAGGCCTCCCTGAAGGCGAGTTCCGATGTTCGAAGTGAGACATAACACTAATTTCTATAGTTCCTAAAAATAGACAGAGGCATGCAGATAGCAGTAGCGGAATAAAACACGAATAGAGTCAAATTAACTGGAGTAACGCAAAGACAAAAGCACAATTACTATACATGTTTGTTTTATTTAACTAATTTATTAATATGTAGCGCATTTATAAAGCAATAAGCAACGACACCTTTATATGAGCACAGAACGATACGGTTCTTCCTCATAGTAAAGAAAGCCATGACGAATCACACAAGGAAGCCATTTCAACACTGGGTGCCCCGTATGTTTGAGCAAAATATGTAATCTGCTGGATGACAGGCCCAAAACACTTCTAAACTTGAAACTATTGTGTCAGTTTCAATTGCATGTTGTATGTGATGAACTCACAGCGCTTTCAAGATGAATAGCACGAATGAATGAGAACGGATCAAGCACTGATGTCAGTGCTGTACTTTAAAATCTATGCTGAGCAAATTAGCATAGTTGATTCAACTTTAGCGATCTGATAACACTGAACCCATTCGCGATTTCAGTTTAACTTCTGTTAATCATGAAGCCCCGATTAACTGGGTGCATGTTGCTTTAAAACCCGTGTTGTTTCATTGCATTCATGGGGAGAATGATAGAGGCTAATATGCGGTGCCAGCTGTTCTGTTTCAGCTTTTCTAAACATAATACAATCGTTACCGGTAACCGGTGTCATGCGAATCATTTACGAGGCACTATGGATAGTTTACAACACGAGCAAGCGATAACGAGCAACGTTGCACGAGCAGGTGCGCGTCTTGTGCATGCGACAATTTGAGAGAGTAAAATACTACACCAGATCGATATCGGAAATGCATAATCATATACATATCACTGTGATGAATGCTGATGAAGTGATGACGCCAGAATGATGATGAAGATCACAGCCGTGTCTTTGATAACATGCCCGGATAGTCCTCCATTGAAATTGATTGTTTCGGATCTAGACGCGTGTCTGTTGCTGCGACAGCCCAATGAGCAGATGGCTGACGTGGACTTTGAACGCCACTGTATTGCACATTATTAATTTTTATAATAGGACCAGCGATCGACCGCTACTGAACGTCCGGATCGTCAACTGTAATGCTGGCGTCAGCATCTGTGAACTCAGACATGTGTTAATTACCGATCTTTTATACTCTGAGAATTATGACTTGATTGGATAGGTCTGAATGTGATAAGTGACGTAACATTGAATCTTCCTGCCAGAACTTGCGCATAAGCTTCATGGAATGCTGTCACTGACAGCCCAGTGTGACCTGAGGGAGAGTGATTCAGGCATTTAATTTGTATTTGCTTGTTCTGACAGTTGTCACTGCCAGTGGGCATGCACTCCTCTCAGCATGGCGGCGTGGGTATATCATTCCCCAATCTTAGGTGGCGTCTTAGGAGGCAGTGCGAGTTCCCTTCGAAAGGGAATGTTCTCAGGTTACATATGTAACCTATGTTTCCTGAGAATAGGGAACGAGACACTGCATCTCTTTGCCATGCCTCCGGGCCTGCCTGCCTAACAGTCCCTTCAGATGATAAGGTGAATGTCATGTTGCAAGGCGCCCTTATATACTTCCTGGTCGCACATTGATGACATCATGGGCTGTCACTGGTCAATAGGATTGCTGTGATTCGATAGTAATTTCAGACACCTGTCACGCTGAGGCATTTCCCCAAAGCATCTTAGGATGCAGTGTCTCGTTCCCTGTTCTCAGGGAACAAAGTTTACATACGTAACCTGAGAACGTTTTCATTTACATCACGTGGATGTCTTTCGGTAAGGTCTTGTAAACATATTCTTGCATTCAAAAAGTGAGAGCAAGAATGGAACAGAAGACAGGGGTCTTGAGGCACATTTCTCATAGATTAACAATTGTTAAATTTGATACATTTTCTTGTGGTGCTCAATGGGCGAGACGCTCTAAAATCATTGAGTCTGCATACATACATAGAACAAAAGAAAGGCCTCTGTGTAAATGGACAGATATGTTTATTATTATCACATAACGTGTTGGATATGTGGTCTGGCGAGTGTCACATGCTTAAACTGTGGTGTAGCAGTCATGTTATGCATTTTGTTTTTGATTTAATTGACCAGTCATTGTCAAGAGACAAAGGAACTCATCAAATACTTTCCAGTAGGCTGAGCTAAAATGATTTTCTGCTATTCAGTATGAGAATGATCACTAATCAACCTAAGAGTCCCTGTAGGCCTATCCTGTTAGAATAAATTACCGCTATCATGTTTGTGATTTGCTCATTCTTTTCTTTCCCTCCTGAGTGATTCATATGATTGTCACCACCTCCGTTTCAACAACAGATTTAACAAGCAGTAGTCATCTCTTGTGCATTGCTGGTCATCTCCGGCGGGCGGCTCAACACCATTATACAGGCACTGATGAAGCTTTACCTTATCTGATGACATTTCACACTGTTTAGTTAGAGGAACAATTGAAATTAGTCAAAGGATCGCGACGAGTGAATGGAAGTATTATAGAATAATGAAGGTTATAAAAAGACAGTAAGAAAATGCCCCTACATTGAACAATGAATTTTGTTTAAGTCATTTCCGGTCATTTTTTAATCTGAGCAGTATATGCAACTGTGCTCTTCTAGATGAGAGGACATATGTGAAAAGAATAAGATGGGTCGGATGGTAGACTAGTTGTACAACATGAGATTCTAAGGGGGATGAATGTAGCTTCACAACTGTTAACAGTCAGTATGCCAGGGTTGTAAACTAAAACTCAAAAGTATTGATTTAAAAACATTTTATAACTCAAATGAAATGTAGTAAATTAAACTAAATGAAAAACGTATAATCTGCAAGAATCACAGTTAAACATTGGATTAAACTGTTACCTTTAACGCTCCTGAGTAGTAAAGTACTCAGCCCCCACATGGCATGCAATTATTGCAATTTATTCATGCAATTTCTGAACAGTTGTGTCTGCATTTATCCTGGTCTTGGGGACATGTACATATCTTGAAACTAAATTAGGGGAAGAAAATGGTTCCAACCAACATAACAAAGCCCTTGTCCTCTGAAATGTTTAAGGTTTTCTGGATTCTGTTAATTGGACTCATTATGTTTCCTCTTTTGTAAGGTTACACCACACTACTCCTTAATTCTCTGATTATACCATCAGAACGAGAGGGCTCTTAATAAACTATTCTATTAGCTATTAGGTTGATTGTGTAGTATTTAACCAGAGAAAAGGGTCCTTAAATGTTTAGTATCAGTGGAGTTTGAGACGAGAGTGAACTACTGATTGCAGTAATCAGCAATCTTTCACATGCAAACAGAGAAAACGTTTGCTCATCAGTGATGCCTGGCTTTCAAAATGTTGGGTTTGAACCCTTGGTTTGAAGTGCTGCCAATTGGTGCGATTTGTTGTTTAACCAAAAATGAAATTCTATCCTTTACTCACCCTCATGTCTTTCAAAACCCTGTATGATGTTACATGACACCAATGACAATTGATTTAAGAGCTTTGGTGTTAGAAGATGTTGTTGGACTACTTTCATGATACTTCTATGTTGATTTTATTTCCTTTTTGGAACTTTACAGACTTGGTCACCATGAACTTTAGTTCTAATAGATACATAAATATTCTTCATAATTTTAGCTTTAGATGAACTATTCAATTAATGTTGAAGTGAGTTTGTCTACATTTTCAACCTTTTTTTATGAAGCGAAAAAGAAGAGTGAATAAGCTGAGAACATGAGGAGGTCACGGAAGACACATGCCAAGGCATTGCTGCTGTGGGTGTTGGGGTCTGCGTAATTGATCCCCATGCGCCAGCGTGGCACCACAGGACACATCCCTGCCCGGGCTTGGACAACATCACAATGGAGATGACAGCTGCTTGTCCAAGCAAGCACTCTGCCTCTGCAAACTATTAGCGCCCACTGCCAGCTCCTGTCAGAAGGAGCCAAGTCAGCACTGGAGACCAAGAACCTCCATTTTTAATCCTTCCCAAAGAAAGAAACATTGACCACAGTTTACTCATGACTGGGGCATGTTTCAACACCACATTAAGAGCACAAAAAAATTGGGAAAGAATTTTCAAAAAAAATATTGTGCATTTTTTCAAATTAATTAACTCAAAAGTCTTTGTATTGTGCTGGTGCCACTCTTTTGTATCTATCACTGCCCAAGCTGGCTATTTCACCCAGACAATCCAGTCAGCCATTACAAGGTTTCTTTGTTACTTTGCCAACCTCCCATTTCCAGCTGCCAAAAGAGTATTTTCCAATTACCAGTCTACTGAGTAATTTGTTAAGAGACATGCTACTATTCTTATTTTGAGCCATCACCACACAAAACATCATATTTATAAAGAATTAAGGTGACCTCTTGTGTTTTTTTTGTTTTTTTGTTTTTATGATGCTGGTCACCTCATGGGGCCTGATGATATGTAGAGATCACATGGCCAGTATATATTTCCAGAGAAAAGTTTTATTTGTATATATATATATATATATATATATATATATATATATATATATACCTTATATGTGTGTGTGTGTGTGCGTGTGTGTGTGTGTGTGTGTGTGTGTGTGTGTGTGTGTGTGTGTGCGTGCGTGCGTGCGTGCGTGTGTGTGTGGTTAACAACAATTAACTTTTATTGCAATTAACTATATGTCTATATTAAATAATCACAGAATAACCTCTAAGGAGTGGATTATTAATTCTTCTGGTTTGTTCCGTTTAACGAACGAGCAGTAGCCTACAATCCTTATCAACTCTCACAAGGTCTTCCACCCGATTTTCGGTAAGTTTGTCCCTCTGGTCACAAATGACAAACTTTCCGAGCTATGGTATTAATTAAAGCATTATCAATGATACTTATAAGAGCTTGTAGCTTAGATCTGAAATTAAAGGGACTCATGTTTTGTGAGCAACAACAATGACAATCAAAACGTGGATACAATGGTTTTAATAATTATTGATACTACGATTACATATGACTAATAAAGAATGCATGTATATACAGAATAAAGGAAAGTAAGAAGGAGGATGAGAAGAAAGGCAAGGAAGAAGGGTATGGTCCGATCAGACACTTTCCCAAACATAACCACTAGAGCCAGCAAGAACCATTATCACCTTAAACAGGGGTACAATCTTAAAATGCATCTAAATTTCGATAGAATTGATACTTGCATGGTTCTTTGTGTTGTGTAAAGCAAGATGCGTGCGTTGGCGTTTCTCAGTGTTTGTGCGCTGAAGCTCTCATATATATATATACAGTGAGGAAAATAAGTTTTTGAACACCCTGCTATTTTGCAAGTTCTCTCACTTGGAAATCATGGAGGGGTCTGAAATTGTCATCGTAGGTGCATGTCCACTGTGAGAGACATAATCTAAAACAAAAAAATCCAGAAATCACAATGTATGATTTTTTTACTATTTATTTGTATGATACAGCTGCAAATAAGTATTTGAACGCCTGTCTATCAGCTAGAATTCTGACCCTCAAAGACCTGTTAGTCTGCCTTTAAAATGTCCCCCTCCACTTATTATCCTAAATTAGATGCACCTGTTTGAGGTTGTTAGCTGCATAAAGACACCTGTCCACCCCATACAATCAGTAAGAATCAAACTACTAACAAGGCCAAGACCAAAGAGCTGTCCAAAGACACTAGAGACAAAAGTGTACACCTCCACAAGGCTGGAAAGGGCTATGGGGAAATTGCCAAGCAGCTTGGTGAAAAAAGGTCCACTGTTGGAGCAATCATTAGAAAATGGAAGAAGCTAAACATGACTGTCAATCTCCCTTGGACTGGGGCTCCATGCAAGATCTCACCTCGTGGGTTCTCAATGATCCTAAGAAAGGTGAGAAATCAGCCCAGAACTACACGGGAGGACCTGGTCAATGACCTGAAAAGAGCTGGGACCACCGTTTCCAAGGTTACTGTTGGTAATACACTAAGACGTCATGGTTTGAAATCATGCATGGCACGGAAGGTTCCCCTGCTTAAACCAGCACATGTCAAGGCCTGTCTTAAGTTTGCCAATGACCATTTGGATGATCCAGAGGAGTCATGGGAGAAAGTCATGTGGTCAGATGAGACCAAATTATAACTTTCTGGTCATAATTCTACTAAACGTGTTTGGAGGAAGAAGAATGATGAGTACCATCCCAAGAACACCATCCCTACTGTGAAGCATGGGGGTGGTAGCATCATGCTTTGGGGGTGTTTTACTGCACATGGGACAGGGCGACTGCACTGTATTAAGGAGAGGATGACCGGGGCCATGTATTGCGAGATTTTGGGGAACAACCTCCTTCCCTCAGTTAGAGCATTGAAGATGGGTCGAGGCTGGGTCTTCCAACATGACAATGACCCGAAGCACACAGCCAGGATAACCAAGGAGTGGCTCTGTAAGAAGCATATCAAGGTTCTGGCGTGGCCTAGCCAGTCTTCAGACCTAAACCCAATAGAGAATTTTTGGAGGGAGCTCAAACTCCGTGTTTCTCAGCGACAGGCCAGAAACCTGACTGATCTAGAGAAGATCTGTGTGGAGGAGTGGGCCAAAATCCCTCCTGCAGTGTGTGCAAACCTGGTGAAAAACTACAGCAAACGTTTTACCTCTGTAATTGCAAACAAAGGCTACTGTACCAAATATTAACATTGATTTTTCTCAGGTGTTCAAATACTTATTTGCAGCTGTATCATACAAATAAATAGTTACAAAATCATACATTGTGATTTTTGTTTATGTCTCTCACAGTGGACATGCACCTACGATGACAATTTCAGACCCCTCCATGATTTCTAAGTGGGAGAACTTGCAAAATAGCAGGGTGTTCAAATACTTATTTTCCTCACTGTATATATATATAAAAATAATAATTTACACGTTATATAATGTATTGCTGTTATATTGTAAGAGTGTATATTTAAAACTGATATGGTGGGAATAGCTCAGATACTGTATGTTGATGAGAAATGTTTGAGACTTTTGACCTAGTATTTGTTTGACGTTGTTGAGATCACTTCTGAAACCAAAGGGCAGAGACCATGAGGCATTAAAATGAGTTTTGTGTCATTCACAACGTGTGTACACTCTGCTTATTACACACACACAGGGACATGCAGCAGCACACAAACATTTTTAAATATTAAAAAAAAGGATTCCTCTCTGGAGAAGCGTTCAGCTAGCCTAGAAATCTAGACGCACCCTAGCGGCAGAACATTTATTTTGCCGCGACTGTAGTCTAGCAACTCTCGGTAGACCTCAAAGCTGGAAAAAACAAATTCTGGTCAGGCCAGTCACAGCGTGTATAGAGTCGGTGGGCGGGCTTAACATAATGACGGAGCGGAGTTGCGGAGGTTCTTTCTTGGTGCTACATGTAAACAAAGAAGCTGACGATCAGCGTTTTGGCCGCTATTCTGGAAGACTTGGAGTTAAGCTTTTCTTTGAGGAAAGAACAAAGAACGGCACTGAAGTCATTCTTAAGAAAGGAAGATGTGTTCGGAGTTGAATCTATCAACTAACATTAGCTCCGCTTCGGTTGGTTGTGGCGCTATTCATTTGCGTGCAGAGGGAATTTGACAGACAACTGTTTATCCCGCCCCTCGGATTGAGCCCTGTCAATGGTGAGTTTCCAGACCAAACATCTTGACGTGGGTCTGGCTTGTCAGGCTAGCATTCAGCCTTTCCACTCGCAAATTCCATGTAATTAGCAAATCCGCCATGGTCCAAGCGTATCTAGCTTCTAAAGGGAATGGTCTCAGTCACTTTGACAGTTAGCATGTATCGCTAGCAGGTAGTAGGCATCACCAGGCCTCCTGGTGAGATTCTGATTGCTTTATTTCATGTTATGCCCAAAACACACCCATGACTCATCAAGAGACTTTTGGACCATGCGCCTGGCGCGCCGACCGTTTTTTTCCCATCGTGAAACTAGCAAAAGTGGATTCAGAATTGGAAGTGCACCTGCACCATGTGCTTCAGACCATGCGCTCAGATCGTTAAAATAGGGCCCTTAATCATATAATTAAATGAAAGTCTTAATTTTCTCAGATATTTCTCCTGAGAAAACTACTGTACTGTTGAATTTAGACCAGATTTTTGTTGGTCAATGGCACAGTTTTCAGTTGCCTCAAAATAGCAATGTGCCAATAATGTGTCTGAACACACCTCTCTTTCGGACGAACATGCCCATGGGCAAATAGATGGGCGCGAGTGCATTTGCTATTTAAACAATGTGGTGCTGGATGTGAAAATGATAACTGCATCAGGCTGAAACTAGGAAAAATTATTAATTAAACTACGTATTACACAGTCCCTCAGCTATTTTACGTGATCAATTTCTTCATATGGAGCTGTGATACTGCAATTCCCTAGATGTTTATTGGGAAAATGCAACATGAAAAGCATGATTAAGATAAATCCAGTTATAGTTTTGAGTGGCTGCATGAATTCCCCTCAAGGGGTAAAGCTACATATTCTGCCGGAGGGAGTTTAGCAAGCTCAACCCCTTCACACTACATCAACATTATTACTTCTGATAGATACTGCTGGGTTCAGCAAATATTTATCACTTTCCAGTCATCTAAACTTTCTGTCTGAATAATATTTAGCAGTTGTGTGTGTTTTGACTATAACCAAACTAAAACTTAAATAGTATGGAGAGTTTTGCAAAGATGGTAAATGTCAGTTATAAGGTCCAGATGCAGCTCAGAGCTTGTTTACCATATTGACACCCAAGTGGAATCCTCAATAGATGCTCTAAATAAAGGTGGCACTGCTTCTAAATAGGGCTGGGTAAAATAAAAAAAAGGACAATTTGCATTTTACATTCAGCATTGTTTTCTTTGCCCTTGCATTCATGATTTGAATATTTATATTCATATTAAACTGTTCAATATTTACAGTCAAGCCAAAAATTATTCAGACACCGCCAGATATTTTTTTTACTAGTGGGTGCAGGACACTATACTGTAGTTAATTTATGTAAGAGAGGATAGCAAAATAAAGTAAACTGACATATTCCTATACCCAAATATGTTTTACTTAAGTGTTTTTTCTTTAATTTCTAATGTGACCTTTTACACCACAGACTGAACAAAATTAAGCATTGCTTGGTAATTAACAATTTGGTTGAGCTAAATTGGTATTATGTAATTGTGTACTTAAATTTAACAGCTGCAGTGGTGGAATGTAAAGAAGTACAAATACTTTGTTACTTTACTTAAGTAAATTTTTCACGTATCTGTACTTTACTTAAGCAGAATCAATAGTGCATACTTTTTACTTTTACTTCGTTACATTTTGCAGCAATTATTATACTTTCTACTCTACTACATTTCTACAACGTTCTGTTACATTTTCATTACATTTTCTGATCAGTTTCAGCTCGACATTAACGCGTGTCCACTTGTAATGAACTGACGGTAAGGTTGCGCTGTTGACGTTCGCACAGCCTCATGAGGAGGAATGGAAACAAATAAGCGCCGCTCACACAGAGAAACTCAGTAACATACTGCAGTAATGATTCAAAATTTTGAGTTTTTATATTTATAACATATAATACAGTTAAAAACATCACACGACCAAGAGTGTTGTTCCCTTTCAAAAGGGAACTCGCGCTGCGTCAGCTCGACGCTACGTGGAACGCCTCCAGCGTGACTGGTGCCTGAAATCACAATCAAAAAACGTCAATCCTATTGACCGGCGACAGCCTATGATGTCATCAAGGTGCAACCAGGAAGTATATAAGGGCGCCTTGCCAACATGACAGTATCTTTTCGTCTTCAGGGACTGTTTTCCCTGTCTTCACATGAAATGTCTACAAAGAGGATAGCAATGACATTTACATTTACATTTAGTCATTTAGCAGACGCTTTTATCCAAAGCGACTTACAAATGAGAGCAATAGAAGCAGCTAGAACAGTCAAGGGCAACAGTATGTAACAGTACGTAAGTGCTGTAACAAGTCTCAGTTAATCTAGTACAGAACACATAGGACAGAAGGTTTTTTTTTTTTTTTTTTTTAAATAGACAGACAGACAGACAGAAAATGAATAGAATGTTAAGTGCTAATCTTGATTGGTAAGGTACCGCTGGAAGAGATGTGTCTTTAGCCGTTTTTTGAAAATGGCTACAGACTCGGCTGCTCGAATTGAGATAGGCAGGTCATTCCACAGGGTGGGTGCGGTCCAGGAAAAGGTCCGTGAGAGTGATTTCATGCCTCTTTGGGATGGCACCACAAGGCGTCGTTCACTGGCAGAACGTAAGCTCCTGGAGGGTGTGTAAGTCTGAACAAGCGAGTTTAGGTATCTTGGTGCAGAGCCAGTGGTTGTTTTGAAGGCGAGCACCAGTGTCTTGAATTTGATGCGAGCTGCTATTGGGAGCCAGTGGAGACTGATGAAGAGAGGCGTGACGTGTGCTCTCTTCGGCTCGTTAAAGACCACCCTTGCCGCTGCATTCTGGATCAGTTGCAAGGGTTTGACAGTACATGCCGGAAGGCCCGCTAGAAGAGCATTACAGTAGTCCAGTCTGGAGAGAACAAGAGCTTGGACCAGGAGTTGTGTGGCATGCTCTGATAGGAAGGGTCTAATCTTCCTAATGTTGTATAACGCAAATCTGCAGGACCGGGTTGTTGCAGTAATGTGGTCAGTGAATTTTAGCTGATCATCAATCACAACTCCAAGATTCCTGGCTGTCCTGGACGGAGTTATGGTTGATGATCCTAGCTGAATGGAGAGATTGTGATGAAGTGCTGGGTTGGCTGAGACCACAAGCAGTTCTGTCTTTGCAAGGTTGAGTTGCAGGTGATGTTCCTTCATCCAGGCAGAAATGTCTGTTAGGCAGGCGGCGATACGAACACCAACCGTGGGATCATCTGGTTGAAATGAGAAGTAGAGTTGAGTGTCGTCGGCATAGCAGTGATAGGAAACGCCATGTTTCTGAATGACAGATCCCAGTGATGACATGTAGATGGAGAAGAGAAGTGGTCCAAGCACTGAGCCCTGTGGAACTCCAGTGGCTAGATGATGTAACTTAGACACTTCGCCTCTCCATGACACCCTGAAGGACCTACCTGAGAGGTAAGACTTTAGCCACTGGAGAGCAGTTCCTGAGATGCCCATCTTCATGAGAGTTGACAGGAGGATCTGGTGGTTAACTGTGTCAAAAGCAGCAGACAAATCCAGTAAGATAAGTACTGTGGATTTGGATGCCGCTCTTGCCTGTCTCAGTGCCTCCGTAACCGAGAGTAGGGCAGTCTCCATTGAGTGGCCGCTTTTGAAGCCGGATTGATTGCTATCCAGGAGGTTGTTCTGTTCAAGAAACGTGGAGAGCTGGTTAAACACAACTCGCTCAAGTGTCTTTGCAATGAAAGGCAGAAGGGATACCGGTCTGTAGTTTTCTAAAAGTGCTGGGTTAAGAGAGGGTTTCTTAAGCAGTGGGGTTACCCGAGCCTGCTTAAATGCTGTGGGGAAGGTCCCGGTGTGAAGAGAGGTGTTAACAATGTGAGTGAGTGCAGGAGTAACAGAAGAAGAAATGGCCTGAAGGAGGTGAGTGGGGATAGGATCAAGCGGACAGGTAGTGGGATGGTTGGAAAGGATGAGTTTGGAGACATCTGTTTCGGAGAGCAGAGAGAAGGAGGGAAGCGTATGTGTGATAGTTTTTGAGATGTGCGTGTCGGTTTGCGGTGTGGAGAATTGGCTGCTGATGGAGGATGTTTTGTTTGTAAAAAATGATGCAAAGTCATCAGCTGTAAGAGTTGATGAAGGAGGGGGGGGAGGGGGACAAAGGAGCGAGGAGAATGTTCTGAAAAGTGCACGAGAGTCAGGGCAGTTGTTGATTCTGTTGTTGTAGTATGTAGTTTTAGCAGTGGAGACGTTAGTAGAGAAAGAAGTGAGGAGAGACTGATACAGGGTCAGGTCAGTAGTGTTTTGAGTTTTGCGCCACTTCCTCTCTGCCGCCCTGAGACCAGAGCGATGTTCGCGAAGAACATCAGACAGCCAGGGGGCAGAGGGGGTGGTGCGGGCTGGCCTGGATGAAACGGGACAGAAGTTGTCTAAGCAAGATGTTAGAGTGGAGCAAAGAGTGTCAGTAGCACTGTTAGTGTCCAGAGCTGAGAACTCAGAAGGTGGAGGGAGTGAGGATGAAACCATAGTGGATAGACGAGAGGGAGAGAGCGAGCGTAGATTACGGCGAAAGGTGATCTGAGGAGGAGTATGTGTTGTGGCAGGAGTCAATAGGAGGTTAAGAGTGATGAGAAAGTGATCTGAGGTGTGCAATGGAGTAACTAAAGTGACGTCTGTGGAGCAGTAGCGTGTGTAGATAAGGTCCAAATGGTTACCCGATTTGTGAGTAGCTGTAGTAGATACTCGCTTAAGGTCAAATGAGGCCAGAAGAGTGGTGAAGTCAGCAGCCTGGGACTTATCAAGGTGGATGTTGAAGTCACCGAGCAGTACCAGAGGAGTACCATCCTCGGGGAAGTGAGAGAGCAAAATATCCAGTTCCTCCAAGAAGTTACCCAGTTGACCTGGAGGGCGGTAAATAACTACAGCATGGATTTTAGCAGGGTGAGTGATAGTGATTGAGTGTGATTCAAATGAGCAGTTGCCAGATGATGAAGGAATGGGCTCAAATTTCCAATCCTTTGAGATGAGCAAACCAGTACCTCCGCCCCTCCCAATCGGGCGAGAGGTGTGTGAAAAAATGTAATTATTTGAGAGAGCCGCAGGAGTGGCAGTGTCTTCCGGTTTGATCCAGGTTTCAGTTAGAGCCATGAGACTGAGATGTGAGTGAGTGGCCAGAGATGAAATAAAGTCAGCTTTGTTTACAGCAGACTGGCAATTCCAGAGACCAATTGGAATGGACATTAATGTAGCAGAAGAAATAGGTACACTACGCAGATTATTAGGATTACGGCATCTAGAATGTACTGAGCGTGATTTACGGGTGTATGTGGTAATAGTAGAGATTTGGAAGCACATAGTGAATAAGGGTTAGAGAAATAAACAGA
Organism: Romanogobio albipinnatus; assembly: GCA_023566225.1. Classification (NCBI taxonomy): domain Eukaryota; kingdom Metazoa; phylum Chordata; class Actinopteri; order Cypriniformes; family Gobionidae; genus Romanogobio; species Romanogobio albipinnatus. The sequence goes on along the minus strand of CM042245.1, from coordinate 31,056,978 downwards.
TGAAAGCAAGCAAACACAAAAGTGAGCAAAGTAGAAGGAAAGCTATACTCAAGTGCCTTGTCTGTGTCCTTGCTCGAGTGGAGTCGCGCAGAGTAGAGTCGATGTCTTTACACTCTTCGGTCTTCACACGATGAGGCTGAACGCTCCCGCTGACGCTTCCGCGCCAGCGTCAACGAGCGTATTAAATAGATGCTAATTACTACAATCAGAACAGGTGAGGACGCTTTTGTAATTCTCCCAAACAATCAAGGGAACAGCCTGTCAATGGCTCATCAGCTCCAAAGCGAAACTATGACTCACGAGTAGTGAAATATCCAGCAATAGCAATAACAATTGAGTGCGGACGGGCGGCAAAAACAGCCCGTGTTATAATTCAAATACAATTATCTTAGCCAGTAAAATGATAAATCCAAAAAGAACTACAGAATCGAAATGTATCCACTTGTAAGTGTGTAATACGCTGAGCAAATACAGCAAACTGAGTAATTCCAAAAAACACTTACGTACGGCTTCAATATGCGCTCCTTTCACTGTCAGCACGCTTCTTTCTCGCGACTAACTGACCGACCTGACTTTATATATGTTCTGTCCACCTTTGTAATTCTCCCAAACAATCAAGGGAACAGCCTGTCAATGGCTCATCAGCTCCAAAGCGAAACTATGACTCACGAGTAGTGAAATATCCAGCAATAGCAATAACAATTGAGTGCGGACGGGCGGCAAAAACAGCCCGTGTTATAATTCAAATACAATTATCTTAGCCAGTAAAATGATAAATCCAAAAAGAACTACAGAATCGAAATGTATCCACTTGTAAGTGTGTAATACGCTGAGCAAATACAGCAAACTGAGTAATTCCAAAAAACACTTACGTACGGCTTCAATATGCGCTCCTTTCACTGTCAGCACGCTTCTTTCTCGCGACTAACTGACCGACCTGACTTTATATATGTTCTGTCCACCTTTGTAATTCTCCCAAACAATCAAGGGAACAGCCTGTCAATGGCTCATCAGCTCCAAAGCGAAACTATGACTCACGAGTAGTGAAATATCCAGCAATAGCAATAACAATTGAGTGCGGACGGGCGGCAAAAACAGCCCGTGTTATAATTCAAATACAATTATCTTAGCCAGTAAAATGATAAATCCAAAAAGAACTACAGAATCGAAATGTATCCACTTGTAAGTGTGTAATACGCTGAGCAAATACAGCAAACTGAGTAATTCCAAAAAACACTTACGTACGGCTTCAATATGCGCTCCTTTCACTGTCAGCACGCTTCTTTCTCGCGACTAACTGACCGACCTGACTTTATATATGTTCTGTCCACCTTTGTAATTCTCCCAAACAATCAAGGGAACAGCCTGTCAATGGCTCATCAGCTCCAAAGCGAAACTATGACTCACGAGTAGTGAAATATCCAGCAATAGCAATAACAATTGAGTGCGGACGGGCGGCAAAAACAGCCCGTGTTATAATTCAAATACAATTGTCTTAGCCAGTAAAATGATAAATCCAAAAAGAACTACAGAATCGAAATGTATCCACTTGTAAGTGTGTAATACGCTGAGCAAATACAGCAAACTGAGTAATTCCAAAAGACACTTACGTACGGCTTCAATATGCGCTCCTTTCACTGTCAGCATGCTTCTTTCTCGCGACTAACTGATCGACCTGACTTTATATATGTTCTGTCCACCTTTGTAATTCTCCCAAACAATCAAGGGAACAGCCTGTCAATGGCTCATCAGCTCCAAAGCGAAACTATGACTCACGAGTAGTGAAATATCCAGCAATAGCAATAACAATTGAGTGCGGACGGGCGGCAAAAACAGCCCGTGTTATAATTCAAATACAATTATCTTAGCCAGTAAAATGATAAATCCAAAAAGAACTACAGAATCGAAATGTATCCACTTGTAAGTGTGTAATACGCTGAGCAAATACAGCAAACTGAGTAATTCCAAAAAACACTTACGTACGGCTTCAATATGCGCTCCTTTCACTGTCAGCACGCTTCTTTCTCGCGACTAACTGACCGACCTGACTTTATATATGTTCTGTCCACCTTTGTAATTCTCCCAAACAATCAAGGGAACAGCCTGTCAATGGCTCATCAGCTCCAAAGCGAAACTATGACTCACGAGTAGTGAAATATCCAGCAATAGCAATAACAATTGAGTGCGGACGGGCGGCAAAAACAGCCCGTGTTATAATTCAAATACAATTATCTTAGCCAGTAAAATGATAAATCCAAAAAGAACTACAGAATCGAAATGTATCCACTTGTAAGTGTGTAATACGCTGAGCAAATACAGCAAACTGAGTAATTCCAAAAAACACTTACGTACGGCTTCAATATGCGCTCCTTTCACTGTCAGCACGCTTCTTTCTCGCGACTAACTGACCGACCTGACTTTATATATGTTCTGTCCACCTTTGTAATTCTCCCAAACAATCAAGGGAACAGCCTGTCAATGGCTCATCAGCTCCAAAGCGAAACTATGACTCACGAGTAGTGAAATATCCAGCAATAGCAATAACAATTGAGTGCGGACGGGCGGCAAAAACAGCCCGTGTTATAATTCAAATACAATTATCTTAGCCAGTAAAATGATAAATCCAAAAAGAACTACAGAATCGAAATGTATCCACTTGTAAGTGTGTAATACTCTGAGCAAATACAGCAAACTGAGTAATTCCAAAAGACACTTACGTACGGCTTCAATATGCGCTCCTTTCACTGTCAGCACGCTTCTTTCTCGCGACTAACTGACCGACCTGACTTTATATATGTTCTGTCCACCTTTGTAATTCTCCCAAACAATCAAGGGAACAGCCTGTCAATGGCTCATCAGCTCCAAAGCGAAACTATGACTCACGAGTAGTGAAATATCCAGCAATAGCAATAACAATTGAGTGCGGACGGGCGGCAAAAACAGCCCGTGTTATAATTCAAATACAATTATCTTAGCCAGTAAAATGATAAATCCAAAAAGAACTACAGAATCGAAATGTATCCACTTGTAAGTGTGTAATACGCTGAGCAAATACAGCAAACTGAGTAATTCCAAAAAACACTTACGTACGGCTTCAATATGCGCTCCTTTCACTGTCAGCACGCTTCTTTCTCGCGACTAACTGACCGACCTGACTTTATATATGTTCTGTCCACCTTTGTAATTCTCCCAAACAATCAAGGGAACAGCCTGTCAATGGCTCATCAGCTCCAAAGCGAAACTATGACTCACGAGTAGTGAAATATCCAGCAATAGCAATAACAATTGAGTGCGGACGGGCGGCAAAAACAGCCCGTGTTATAATTCAAATACAATTATCTTAGCCAGTAAAATGATAAATCCAAAAAGAACTACAGAATCGAAATGTATCCACTTGTAAGTGTGTAATACGCTGAGCAAATACAGCAAACTGAGTAATTCCAAAAAACACTTACGTACGGCTTCAATATGCGCTCCTTTCACTGTCAGCACGCTTCTTTCTCGCGACTAACTGACCGACCTGACTTTATATATGTTCTGTCCACCTTTGTAATTCTCCCAAACAATCAAGGGAACAGCCTGTCAATGGCTCATCAGCTCCAAAGCGAAACTATGACTCACGAGTAGTGAAATATCCAGCAATAGCAATAACAATTGAGTGCGGACGGGCGGCAAAAACAGCCCGTGTTATAATTCAAATACAATTATCTTAGCCAGTAAAATGATAAATCCAAAAAGAACTACAGAATCGAAATGTATCCACTTGTAAGTGTGTAATACGCTGAGCAAATACAGCAAACTGAGTAATTCCAAAAGACACTTACGTACGGCTTCAATATGCGCTCCTTTCACTGTCAGCACGCTTCTTTCTCGCGACTAACTGACCGACCTGACTTTATATATGTTCTGTCCACCTTTGTAATTCTCCCAAACAATCAAGGGAACAGCCTGTCAATGGCTCATCAGCTCCAAAGCGAAACTATGACTCACGAGTAGTGAAATATCCAGCAATAGCAATAACAATTGAGTGCGGACGGGCGGCAAAAACAGCCCGTGTTATAATTCAAATACAATTATCTTAGCCAGTAAAATGATAAATCCAAAAAGAACTACAGAATCGAAATGTATCCACTTGTAAGTGTGTAATACGCTGAGCAAATACAGCAAACTGAGTAATTCCAAAAGACACTTACGTACGGCTTCAATATGCGCTCCTTTCACTGTCAGCACGCTTCTTTCTCGCGACTAACTGACCGACCTGACTTTATATATGTTCTGTCCACCTTTGTAATTCTCCCAAACAATCAAGGGAACAGCCTGTCAATGGCTCATCAGCTCCAAAGCGAAACTATGACTCACGAGTAGTGAAATATCCAGCAATAGCAATAACAATTGAGTGCGGACGGGCGGCAAAAACAGCCCGTGTTATAATTCAAATACAATTATCTTAGCCAGTAAAATGATAAATCCAAAAAGAACTACAGAATCGAAATGTATCCACTTGTAAGTGTGTAATACGCTGAGCAAATACAGCAAACTGAGTAATTCCAAAAGACACTTACGTACGGCTTCAATATGCGCTCCTTTCACTGTCAGCACGCTTCTTTCTCGCGACTAACTGATCGACCTGACTTTATATATGTTCTGTCCACCTTTGTAATTCTCCCAAACAATCAAGGGAACAGCCTGTCAATGGCTCATCAGCTCCAAAGCGAAACTATGACTCACGAGTAGTGAAATATCCAGCAATAGCAATAACAATTGAGTGCGGACGGGCGGCAAAAACAGCCCGTGTTATAATTCAAATACAATTATCTTAGCCAGTAAAATGATAAATCCAAAAAGAACTACAGAATCGAAATGTATCCACTTGTAAGTGTGTAATACGCTGAGCAAATACAGCAAACTGAGTAATTCCAAAAAACACTTACGTACGGCTTCAATATGCGCTCCTTTCACTGTCAGCACGCTTCTTTCTCCAATGAAGTGTGCTGAGAAGCAACGCCACTTCTGCAGGTGTGTTTTGAACGTGTACCAGGTAGCTTTCGCTTTGGACACACACACACTTTGCGTTTACTGTCTGGGAGAAGAGCATGCACGAGAGGTTTGCGAACCTCTTGTGGAAAGTATTGCGAGCGTTTTCCTCTGGAACGCTCTACTCTCGGCTGGACCTCTTCTCGAGGGGAGAGGTTTCAGCATCTGGGAACGACCCCACTCGAGCTGAGGCTGAGCGGCGTCTAAATCATGTGCTTCCCAGATGGATCTGGTTCGTCACTTGGAGACAGATGTGGTTCTCGAGGACAATCCAGATCGTGAGAGGCGGACTTCGGAGGAGGAGTAGGATTTATGTTCCTCCTCGTCTGCTGCTCTTCCACTCAAGCAGAGGATTGGTGAGTCAGTTAAAGATACTGAAGTTTCTCAAACCATCCTGTCCCATGTACGGGGAGTTGCTGGGGTCATGGAATGCGCTGCGGGTGGACTGCAGCTGCCTTGGCGGCGCGTAGGAGAAAGGCTGAGCGTCCAAGTTCGGACGATCGGTTTCTCTCCGCCTATGACCCCCCAACTCCTGGGAGTCTTCCATTTCTTCCAGATCTCCATCAGTAGATCTCGAGGGGATTGAAGAAACCATACTCAGCCCCGCATCTGTTGACATCATTGAGCTAAGTTTAGCTGATGTCGGGGGACTGCCTGGCTGGGTATGTGTCGTGGCGCCCGTGGACGAGATATTATGCTTATCTCGCCTCTGGGCGGCCGGCGACACTGAGGGCTCCCACCCTGCCGGTCTCTGAATGGCAGGACGTACATGTCAGTGGGTCACGCTGCAGCGGCTTCGCGCACCACAGCGGTGTTGCAGGCTTACCAGGCGGACCTGTTGAGGGACCTCGATCAGGGGGAGGGACCCCCTGAGGTGGTAGTCGAGTCGCGCCGGACCGCGGTTTTTCGCTCTCCGGGCCACCGAACAAATAGCACCGATGACGGCGACGGTGGCCATGGAGAGACATCTGTGGTTAAACCGTTTGGACATCGGGGAGAAAGAAAAGTCGTTTCTCCCTGGTTTCGCCATCTGAACTTTTCGGCACCTCCGTAGAGGCGGTGGTGGGGAAGTTTGGAGAGGCGAAGGCGCGCTCTGCGGCATTCAGGACATGCATTCCGCTGAGGTCCGGGACCGCGCCCAGGCAGTCGGGTGTCCCCGGCCCGTCCCAGTCTGAGGGCTGGAGACGGGAATAGCGAGCCAGCAATGTGATTAGGTCCATGTTTGTAGGCACTGCCCGAGAGACTGCGCCGTCCTGGGGGCCCTAGGACAAGGCGGAGCAAGTTGTCCCTAGCTGCCTCTGGGATGGAGCCAGCCCCAGGTGCGGGCGTAGGAGCCAGCTGGTTGTTAGTAGCCAGCTTGGGCAGCAGGACTTCAAGACAGATAGTAGGCGTTAACCGGCCTCCTTGCAGGAAAGTCCCGACACCATTGCCCACGAGTGTGCCTCGGAGGCTCTTCTCCACTGGTGTCGACGTCAGCGGTGACCCGTCATTTGGCCCTGGGGATGAGTCCCCAGGTGTTAACTGGATTTCCAGGCCTTCGTCATCAGCAGACAGCTGCCGTCAGCCCAGGTAGCAGCAGCCAGCCTTCTTAAAGTCACGGCAGGATCCTTGGAATCTGCAAACCCCCTATTCGGGGGGGTAGGTCCTGCCAGGCCTCCCTGAGGGGTAGGCTCCCGGTCTGGGTTACCTTCGCTCAGGAGTTAGGCCCTGTTTGGCCTCCCTGAGAGCCTGCTGTGGTCAGCAGGCGTTGCCTGGTCTTCCCCGAGGGGGCACTATAGGCACTAAGTCCCTCGACGGCTGGTACGAGCTGCTAAATAGGTGGTAGGTGCTATCGGGCCTCCCTATGGGCCTGCTGTGGGGTAAGCAGGCTCACTCGACCTCCTCTGCGGATGGCGTTCCTGGGCCCCAGTCACTGGATGGCTAACACGAGTGCTAGTAGGTAGTAGGCCTCATCCGGCCTCCCTGAGTGACCTTCCTGGAGGCAAACTCCCGGTTCCCAGCCACTGTGGCGGTGAGCATGAAGTGCTATGTGTAGCACCTTCTGCTATCAGGTGGTAGGCACGGTGGCCTCCCTGACGACGAGCTCATGGTTCCCGGTTGCTGTGGTAAGGAGCATGGAGCGCTATGGATAGCACGTTCTGCTGTCAGTTGGTAGGCACTGTTGCCTCCCTGAGGGCGAGCTCCCGGTTCCCGGTCGCCGTGGCAATGAGCGTGGAATGCTACGAGTAGCATGTCCTGCTATCAGTTGGTAGGCACGGTTGCCTCCCTGAGGGCGAGCTCCCGGTTTCCGGTCGCTGTGGCAATGAGCGTGAAGTTCTATGAGTAGTACGCTCTGCTATCAGGTTGGTAGGCATTGGTGCCTCCCTGAGGGCAAGCTCCTGGTTCCCAGTCGCTGTGGTAATGAGCGTGAAGTGCTACGAGTAGCACGTTCTGCTATCAGTTGGTAGGCACGGTTGCCTCCCTGAAAGCGAGCTCCCGATTCTCAGGCGCTGAGACGACTAGCGGAATGAAGCGCTATGCGCGGCATGCTCTGCTATCAGATGGTAGGCACTGTTGCCTCCCTGAAAACGAGCCCCCGTTTCTCAGGCGCGAAAGTGAGACGGTTAGCGAAGCGCTACGGACGGCATGTTTTGCTACCAGGTGAAGGCATTGCACCTCCCTGGAATCATTCCCCGGTTCCCAGTTTCGGTAACGGATCGTAGCATGGGCTGCTATCAGACAAGCTGCACGAGCTTCCCTGAGGGGATTCGCTTTGGAGTAGTAGGCCCACGTAGCCTCCTCTGAGGGCACGCTCTGGCTCGTGGTTCCTGGTTAGGTCCAGTCACTGAGCAGAAGCCGGCTCCCCGGCCGCTGTGGTGAGCGTAAAGTGCTATGAGTGGCACGTTCTGCTATCAGGTGGTAGGCATGGTACCTCCCTGAAAGCCAGCTCCCGGTCCCCAGCCGCTGTGGATGAGCATGAAGTGCTATGAGTAGCACGTTCAGCTAGGCTGTGACGGAGGAATGCCCAATTTCTTTGCAGTTGGTAGGCCTGCATGGCCTCCCTGGTGAAGCGAGTCCCTGGTCTTCCCAGCTACCTCGAGGGCTAGCAAGACTGCGATCAGGTATTTGGCCCGTTTTGGCCTATCTGAGGACGAGCGCTCCTGTTGGACGCGTGAGCAGTCGACACATGTTACCAGGTGGAGGCCCCTCTCGGCCTTCCTGGGGAACGAGTTCCCCAGGCAGGACACATAACTGGCTTTACGCTGACAGCTAGTGGTCACCCGCTATCAGGCGCCGGTCTCTGGCCGTTCGCGAGTCCTGAAGGCGATGTTCCTACCCTAGCATGACGAGACATCACTGCGGCTATGCGGTCCATGCAGGACGGGACCTTCATAGTCTTCCTACGGCATGGTTTCCTACCGGGCACGCTTATGAGCTCCTCTCAAGTGAGGGTCTGCTATGAGCTTACGGCTGCCTGGTGCTGATTTATGGTTGTAGGCCCTCGGGGCCTCCCTGGTACGATCAGCCTGTAAGGCCTCTAGGCCTCCTAAGCACGTTTTAAAGTAAGTACTTGGTTGATCCGAGGATCGAGCGGCTAGACTACCCTCGCTAGCAAGGGTTTAAAAGCACTTCGCTGAGCGCTGCTCTCCGGGATAACCCGTCTCTGAGGTCCGGCTAGTGGATGACACTGCCTTTCTTGCAGCACCCTAGCGGGATGTCTCTTCGGAGGTGAGTACCAGAGGCTCTATACTGTACAGACAGGGTTGACCGTATTACGTGTCCCATAGCAGACTGGGTCACCAGGTCAGGTCTCCCTGGTGGCATTCGGTGAGAACCTCCCTAATAGTGACTGGCATAGGGTTCCCTCGTTTGTTCCCTTAAAGGAACCCCTTCTAAGTCGAATGGGTTGGTTCCAGGCCTTCGAGCAAGGCCTGGGAAGGACCTCATGTGTGTGAAGGTTTCCTTCTCAGGCGATAGCTTGGGCTATGACCGTAGGGAGCGCTGTCACTGACAGCCTAATGTGACCAGAAGGGGAGTGGTTCAGGCATTTCAGCAGAATTTGCTTGTCTTGACAGTCACTACCAATGGGCATGCACTCCCGTCGGCATGGCGGCGTGGGTATATCGTTCCCCGTAGCGTCGAGCTGACGCAGCGCGAGTTCCCTTTCGAAAGGGAACGTCTCAGGTTACAAATGTAACCATTGTTCCATTGTGCCTGCCTGCCGAAACAGTCCCTTCAGACGATGAGATACTGTCATGTTGGCAAGGCGACCTTATATACTTCCTGGTCGCACCTTGATGACATCATAGGCTGTCGCCGGTCAATAGGATTGACGTTTTTTGATTGTGATTTCAGACACCAGTCACGCTGGAGGCGTTCCCCGTAGCGTCGAGCTGACGCAGCGTCTCGTTCCCTGTTCTCAGGGAACAATGGTTACATTTGTAACCTGAGACGTTTTCCTGAATACCATCACGACTGAAAATGTGTCACTGATTTCATGACACTGACAATTCCATAAACAATTAATTAACAAAAAGTCACTTTTAGTGTCTATTTTTATTAAAAAAAAAGTCTATTTCAGCTGTGAAAATAGTTCCAAACAAAGATCACAGTAGAACCATAACGCATCTCACAGCAACAGTGTGTTACTGAATGAAAGTGTTTGAATGAAATGGTTGAATCAAAGATTCAGTTACCTGTTCCTGAACGAATCAGCCGTTTGAATGAATTGACTCAATGATTCACTCATTAAGACATGCCGCCACCTACTGGCAGTTTAGTTTCATGTTTAAACATTCTATCCAACATTTCTTATTTGTATTAAAAAATATTTAAAACAATCTCATTTGATTGGTAACAGCCCTATATTGTTCTAATTTAATGTATTGATCAAATTGAAGAATATAAAAGGAAAGCTGAAGCATATCCTATATTTAATAAGATTAGGGGGGAAATGCCCTTTAAAAAAGGTACAAATATAAATATGCAGATTTAAATACGTCAAAGCTGATTGAACACTGGTGAGAATATTGCTTCAGAATAATGATACTCTGCAGATCACCCTGATAGATAACAAGAATTGTAAGTCAGAATGTAAACTGGGCCACAGATGGTAAGCACAATTACATTAACCCAAAACTAACTTAGTTAAAATGCCACAGGCCATACTGTTTTTTTTTTTTTTAATTATTATAATATAGACATTAAGAGGAAAAATTAGTATGCAAGTACTTTTACTTTTAATACTTAAAGTACATTTAAAATCAGGTACTTTTTACTTTTTACTTAAGTAGGGTTGTCATTGTGGTATTTCTACTTTTACTAAAGTAAATATATCTCTGGGTATTTGTAATTTTACTTAAGTACTGAGATTCAGTACTTCCTCCACCACTGAACAGCTGACAGCTGATTGGTTGTGTCACCATTCTGTTTAGTTTTGTTCATGGACATTCAATTTGTTTTCATATGTCACATGTTTCTTTTTTCAGTTTCCCGCCACTCGTCAGTCTCCCGGTTACCGTCATTGAGTTAATTTATTTCAGCTGTGTCCTGTTAATTATCTCGTTTCTGTTCTGTTCATTTAGTTCTTCCCCTTTCACTCAGTCTTTGTCCGGTCACTGTTGTTTTAAGCCGGGTGCACACTGTGCGATTTTGGCCACGATTTGGTTGACAAATTTTGAAATCCTAAAAGATTTCTCTGATCTTAGGCTAAATTCTGAAGTCTTTGATCCTTAGTTTGACATGTGCACCGACAACCGATTAATGACTGTTGCGATCAAATTTTACCTCTGACAAAATTCTGGCAGTGTCAGAAGATTTGAGGCGCAATCCTGCAGTGTGACCTCCTAGGACGACCGTCAAATCAAGAACCAATTCACGAGTTCACACTTACATATAATTTGTAGAGAGTTTAATTGAATTGCGTATTTGGCGTGCTGTCCGGGGGGGAGGGCTTCGAGCTCGGACTTCGGCCCGAACCCAGAGTACCCCCCGTATGTAAGTGGTTTAGAACTAAAAGATAGGGCAAGATGTGGAGAAGGGGTGGTGGAGGGATGCTGAAAAAACTGTCAACAAAATGGAGGTAGGACGGCTGCGTATATATACCTCTTTGTTGATTAGCTGAGTACTCTCCACCTGTGTCAATTATCTGACATGTTCCTCCCGAACCTCGTTTAGTGAAACAGCATTTCACGAGTTCACACTTACATATAATTTGTAGAGAGTTTAATTGAATTGCGTATTTGGCGTGCTGTCCGGGGGGGAGGGCTTCGAGCTCGGACTTCGGCCCGAACCCAGAGTACCCCCCAAAAAGCTAGTAAGCATAGGACAGCCGCCTGCTAATTACCCCCCAAGAAGTGCCGAGCTTGGCGGCTGGCATGAGAGAGGGGCCTGGTTGTTTGACCGGGAGGGCCCGTGAGCGGCTTGTGTCACGGATGGGTGGCCCTGTTGGTTCAGGAATCGCATGGTTCTTGGTGAGAGCCGGGTGTGGTCTTGTACGTGGGAGACCGACCTTTCTTTGCTGTGTAGAAAACTGCCCACTTCTCGCTGTGTGAATTTTTTTTTTTATCCTTCCTTGTTGTGTTGAAACTGATCCACTTTTCACTGTGTGGAAATTTCCGCTGCCTTACTGCGTGGGAACGTTCACTGATTCACTGCGAGGAACGTACTGCTTTGCTCTGTGGAAACTTCCACTGACTTCTTGCGTGGAACTTTCCACTTCCCTGCTTTGTGGAAACGTTCTGTTGGTTTACTGCGTGGAAATGTGCCACTTTTTACTGCGTGGGAACTTTTTGCTGATTTCCTGCGTGCGCTGAATTATTGCCTGGAAACGTGCCACTTTTTTGGCTGCGTGGAAGGCTTTCCACTTCTGGCTGCGTGGAAGGCTTTCCACTTCTGGCTGCGTGGAAGGCTTTCCACTTTCTGGCTACGTGGAAGACTTTCCACTTTCTGGCTGCTTTCCACTTTCTGGCTTCGTGGAAACTTTCCACTTTCTGGCAGCGTGGAAACTTTCCACTTTCTGGCTGCGTGGAAACTTTCCACTTTCTGGCTGCGTGGAAACTTTCCACTTTCTGGCTGCGTGGAAACTTTCCACTTTCTGGCTGCGTGGAAACTTTCCACTTTCTGGCTGCGTGGAAACTTTCCACTTTCTGGCTGCGTGGAAACTTTCCACTTTCTGGCTGCGTGGAAACTTTCCACTTTCTGGCAGCGTGGAAACTTTCCACTTTCTGGCTGCGTGGAAACTTTCCACTTTCTGGCAGCGTGGAAACTTTCCACTTTCTGGCTGCGTGGAAACTTTCCACTTTCTGGCTGCGCGGAAACTTTCCACTTTCTGGCTGCGTGGAAACTTTACACTCTTTCGTGCTGCGTGGAAACTTTACACTCTTTCGTGCTGCGTGGAAACTTTACACTCTTTCGTGCTGCGTGGAAACTTTACACTCTTTCGTGCTGCGTGGAAACTTTACACTCTTTCGTGCTGCGTGGAAACTTTACACTCTTTCGTACTTTCCACTCTTTCGTGCTGCGTGGAAACTTACACTCTTTCGTACTTTCCACTCTTTCGCGCTGCGTGGAAACTTTCCACTCTTTCGCGCTGCGTGGAACTTCCACTCTTTCGCGCTGCGTGGAACTTCCACTCTTTCGCGCTGCGTGGAAACTTTACACTCTTTCGCACTGCGTTGAAACTTTACACTCTTTCGTGCTGCGTGGAAACTTTACACTCTTTCGTGCTGCGTGGAAACTTTACACTCTTTCGTGCTGCGTGGAAACTTTACACTCTTTCGTGCTGCGTGGAAACTTTACACTCTTTCGTACTTTCCACTCTTTCGTGCTGCGTGGAAACTTACACTCTTTCGTACTTTCCACTCTTTCGCGCTGCGTGGAAACTTTCCACTCTTTCGCGCTGCGTGGAACTTCCACTCTTTCGCGCTGCGTGGAACTTCCACTCTTTCGCGCTGCGTGGAAACTTTACACTCTTTCGCACTGCGTTGAAACTTTACACTCTTTCGCGCTGCGTGGAAACTTTACACTCTTTCGTACTTTCCACTCTTTCGCGCTGCGTGGAACTTCCACTCTTTCGCGCTGCGTGGAACTTCCACTCTTTCGCTCTGCGTGGAACTTCCACTGTTTCGCGCTGCGTGGAACTTCCACTGTTTCGCGCTGCGTGGAACTTCCACTCTTTCGCGTTGCGTGCAACTTCTACTCTTTCACGTTGCGTGGAAACTTTCTACTCTTTCGCTCTGCGTGGAACTTCCACTCTTTCATACTGCACGGAAACGTTCCACTCTTTCAAGCTGTAAGGAACTTCCCCTTGAGCTGCGTCCATGGAAACTTTCCATTTCTTACTGGAACCTGAGAACATAAAGGAGAAAGATAAGAGTGTTTGGTCGGGAGATTCTTACTGTGTACTAGTCAATAAGGGTTTGGTGGGCTTTTTTGATGTGGAACCGATTGGTCCTGATATATCTTTGGAAAGCGTCGGAGGACCATCTCCTGAGAGCTTGGATCTGCTGTTGGAAGAGGACTTTTTGAGCTGCTGAGGTTGCTGCCCCAATACGGAAGGAGTGGCTTGAAAAGTTCTTTGCTGGGACCCCTGATGGTTGGAGAACGGATTTGAGGTGTTTCTGGAACCCAAAGTGTGTCACAGTTTTGTTAGATTCATCTGAAACTGGGGTTCCAGGGGAGAACTTCTCCATTCAAAATTAAGCCAGAACTGACTGGTCAGTCATCTCGCCTTTAGTTAAAGCGCTTTTTACGATGCCGATTGGTTCAAAGCAGCTTCACAGTGTTAAACAGAAAATAATGCAGAATTTGATTCTGACTGATATGATTAGATTGGCGATGAGAGGTTGAAAATGTAGATGAAATCCAAGCATCTAAGGAAACCAGAAAAGCTAGGAGAACATGGCGTTGAGTGTTCGGGCGGTATTGAGGGGCTGGTAGTCTGTGCGGAGGGTGTCAATACCTTTGAGGATACCAGTGTTATAGGTTGTCTAGTGTCGGGACGGGTGGGCTGGGATCTTTGAATCCCTTTGATCAGAGAGAGGTTGGTGAATTGTTTATCTCGGGGGAGGAATTGCCGTACATCAATTGTGGAAAAACTGGATGCAGCTCAAGTAACCTTTGATGTATTAAGGTAGAAAATAAATGAGGTGATTGAAAGGAGAGAAAAATCAGGGAACGGTATGTTTATAAGAGAAGTAAAATGCTTTAAACATCTCCAGGCCATCGTGTAGGATTGAGGTTTCTGGGAAAGAACATCACTGCTTTGGCAGTGGAGAAAATTAGCCAGAGAAACTGAGCTCTTGTGAGAGCAGAGGGGTCAGCACTGCTGTAGCAGTGGAGAAAATTAGCCGGAGAACATGAGGGAGCAGAGAAAATGGCACTGCTGATGCAGTGGAGAAAATTAGCCGGAGAAACTGAGCTCCTGTGGGAGCAGAGGGAACAGCACTGCTGTAGTAGGAGAAATTAGCCCGATTAAACGAAGCTCCTGTGGAAGCCAAGGGAACGGCACTGCTTTGGCAGTGGAGAAAATTAGCCAGAGAAACGAAGCTCCTGTGGGAGCCGAGGGAACAGCACTGCTGTAGTAGGAGAAAATTAGCCAGAGAAACGAAGCTCCTGTGGGAGCCGAGGGAACAGCACTGCTGTAGTAGGAGAAATTAGCCAGAGAAACGAAGCTCCTGTGGGAGCCGAGGGAACAGCACTGCTGTAGTAGGAGAAAATTAGCCAGAGAAACGAAGCTCCTGTGGGAGCAGAGGGAACAGCACTGCTGTAGTAGGAGAAATTAGCCAGAGAAACGAAGCTCCTGTGGGAGCCGAGGGAACAGCACTGCTGTAGTAGGAGAAATTAGCCAGAGAAACGAAGCTCCTGTGGGAGCCGAGGGAACAGCACTGCTGTAGTAGGAGAAATTAGCCAGAGAAACGAAGCTCCTGTGGGAGCCGAGGGAACAGCACTGCTGTAGTAGGAGAAATTAGCCAGAGAAACGAAGCTCCTGTGGGAGCTGAGGGAACAGCACTGCTGTAGTAGGAGAAATTAGCCAGAGAAACGAAGCTCCTGTGGGAGCCGAGGGAACAGCACTGCTGTAGTAGGAGAAAATTAGTCGGAGAAACGAAGCTCCTGTGGGAGCCGAGGGAACAGCACTGCTGTAGTAGGAGAAAATTAGACGGAGAAACGAAGCTCCTGTGGGAGCCGAGGGAACAGCACTGCTGTAGTAGGAGAAATTAGCCAGAGAAACGAAGCTCCTGTGGGAGCCGAGGGAACAGCACTGCTGTAGTAGGAGAAATTAGCCAGAGAAACGAAGCTCCTGTGGGAGCCGAGGGAACAGCACTGCTGTAGTAGGAGAAAATTAGTCGGAGAAACGAAGCTCCTGTGGGAGCCGAGGGAACAGCACTGCTGTAGTAGGAGAAAATTAGACGGAGAAACGAAGCTCCTGTGGGAGCCGAGGGAACAGCACTGCTGTAGTAGGAGAAAATTAGCCGGAGAAACGAAGCTCATGTGGGAGCCAAGGGAACAGCACTGCTGTAGTAGGAGAAAATTAGCCAGAGAAACGAAGCTCCTGTGGGAGCCGAGGGAACAGCGCTGCTGTAGTAGGAGAAAATTAGCCAGAGAAACTCAGCTCCTGTGGGAGCCGAGGGAACAGCACTGCTGTGGCAGTGGAGAAAATTAGCCAGAGAAAACTGAGCTCCTGTGGGAGAAAAAGGAGAAAAAGTTAGACGGACAAATGGAGAAACACATTGTGTAACCGAATGGACTCTTATTTTGAAATGTTTATGTCTTATTATTGCAGATGCTCATTCAAATTCATATGAAAGAGATAAAACGACAACAACAACCTTTATTTCTATAGCACGTTAAAAACAACATAAGTTGACCAAAGTGCTTTACTCTCTCAACAGTACTAATAAAACGTTGACAAAACACCCCGATATAAACACACATCTCAAACTCCCAGTCCTTATGGGCAGTTGTAAGCAAGAGAGAAGAGATGTGTTTTCGACACAGATTTAAAACATCCTAAGGATTCACAAGATCTGATATGCCGAGGGAGGCTATTCCGGAGGCGTGGCGCAGCCACAGAGAAAATTCAGTCTTATAACAGTATACACCGTTTTCTTTACTGTGATTTATATCGTAATATGTTGTCATTGTTGATACGAATTTGCTTTGCATAAATGTATGCTATTCATTGATTGTGAAATGCTCTGAACTGAAGCATTCTGAAGCATTGTTGAAGCCAGTAGAACGCACAACGGTGCCACATTCAGAAACGTGATTGCTCACATTAATTCAATGAAATCATAGCTTTTGAATTTTTTCTGTTTCATAAAAAAAAAAATATATATATTTATATATATATATATATATATATATATATATATATATATATATATAAGATGGTATAACAATCATTGATACGCTTGTTATACAATAGCCTGCCCTACTATAAGGTATTGATGTTACATTTAAGAAAGCGTGTGCTCCCAAATACATTGTTCAGTTCGCACACGTCTATTTATAGTCACAAAAGCGAGTATGGTCGCACTGTGTTGAGCCCTGTGAGCTTATGTGAGCGTCAAGTTGAGAAGTATTGAATCAAGGCGGTGATTATCAGCTGATTCCAACTAGTAGCTGATTGTTTGGCGTAATATGCACTGTTGCATTGACAGCATTTTAGTGATTTAGCCTCACAATACGTTCGCTCGCTTTACCAGCAGCGAGTAAATTGATCGTTCATCACCACGGCGACCGCATGCGCGTACATGATGAACGCATTTCTCCTGTGTGAAAAGTATCTGCCTGTACTGTAGTACACGGAGGCGGAAAGATCGCAAGAAAAGAAAAGTAAAAGAGCAGTAATACATTATCTTAAGACAGGAACTGTTGTAGTTCTCCCTGTTGCAAGTCTGTGCTGTGTGCACTCCTTTACACTGTCCGAGCACTGCTCTCGCGGTTGACTCGTGAATGCTGATGGCAGCGGCCGAAAGGGATTTTTTTTTTTTTTTTTTTTTTTTTTTTTTTTTTTTTTTAGATAGCTTATAAATTTGTAAGGAAAAGATTTTAGTATTGTAGAGTTGCTTCGAGCCGTGCAGACAGCGTGGGCGGGCGGGGCGACCTGCCGGAAATGCCCTCCATGCTGAAAAAACTGTCAACAAAATGGAGGTAGGACGGCTGCGTATATATACCTCTTTGTTGATTAGCTGAGTACTCTCCACCTGTGTCAATTATCTGACATGTTCCTCCCGAACCTCGTTTAGTGAAACAGCATTAGGAGCGCAGAACCTGATGACGCATTTCGTGCGACAACATCAAATCACAACAGGGAACATGTTGAAAAGAGTCTTGTTTTTGTTGTTTGCTGAACATTGTGTCTGTGAATGCGGCTCACTGTTACCGAACGTTTCACGGATTGATGATGTAAAACTCAGTCTGTATGAGTCTCTTGCTTGCGTCCGTTTTTCGATGACCGTCGTACAGTCTGACATAATGACAACTGAGATCCTACAGTGTGACATGTATTACATCGGGGATCATGTTCGTACAGTCTGACAAGAAACATTCTCAGAGGATTTAGAAAAATCGCAGTGTGCAGGACCCTTTAGATGTGTTGTGCAATTGCCTGTCTGCTTGTCTTTGAAGTATTTACAATTAAACTATGTTTGGAAGCTGTATTTACCTGTCTTCATCTTCCTGCCTGCACACACCTGTGACAGGTTGAGTTTAATCCATTACATACCTTTCTATAACAGTTATCTGACATTATCAAGATAAATATATTCTGACTCAGTTTTTTAATCTGAGGGGCTGTTTACATGACACCGCTTACAACTAAAATGGAACACTTTGGTCATTCATTTACACGACAACAGAGTTTTGGTGGCCTGAAAATGCAAGGGTTTCAAAAGTGCACGTTTTTGAAAATTATACAGTTAATCGAACGAAACCAATACTTTGTGTAAACTATAAAAACGCTAATTTGTGAAAACAGTGACGTCATGCGCATGCATATAACTTAAGTCATAGGCATGCTGTATTTCTTTACAAAGTCACATCGCCAACTACTGGCCTGGCCCTCCACGACCGAGTTTGCCCATCCCTGCTCTAAAGCCTTGTAAAGCTTAGTCACTAGTTAACGTTTTAACATCTGCATTCATTCACATCTAAGCCAATTGCTTTGCTGGCACATAATGGGATTGTAAAGTAGAAGTTAGCGGCTTCAGTCTTAATTAGCATGCTCTTGTCTTTAGCCTCCACACACTGGGGTCACTTTATCTCTTCACTGAGTTAATTTTCATCCTGATTATCCCTGTTATTCCATATTTATACTTGGTAATGTTTTATCCAGCACCTGCTAAATCCATGAATATCTGCTCCCCATGCAAGTGTCAAGAGTTCATTATTATAAATTAAGCAGCGGACCATGTTGGCAGCATTTGGTGCCTTTTTTTTTGCTTTGCAGTAGACCATTTAGCAGATGGTGCTGAGATTTCTGAGCATTTTCTATGACGTGCTGAAGAAAGCAACAGTTTTAAAATGTAGCTTGACTACAACAGGATTGTAATATCTTTGACTTTCGTCATAGACTATAATTAATTGAACTTCCACCCATAGGCCTATGGCCACTTGTCTTGTCTAACATGTTTAAGAGTCACCTCCCACTTTTTTGGAAAAAAAAACACCAGCTGATTACCTGGTTAAAGTGTCTCTGTTGGGCACTTGTTATCTGATCAGATTGGATCAGAGACCAGCCAGATGGCCAGTATAAACACTAGTTTGGTCAGGCTGGGAAACCAACTAAACCACCTGGATTAAGCTTTTTTTATTTTTAACAATTTTTAAATTTACTCAACCTCATGACGTACAAAGTATATATGAGTTTCTTCCTTCTGTGGAGCACAAACAAAGATTAAAAGAAAAAAGAAACTATCTTTGAGTCCATATAACGCAAGTGGATAAAACCCTCAAAGAGTGAACCATACAACCCTCATTGATGAATCAATGTCTTTTGAAGCAAAACAATATAGTGTGTGTGAGAAAAATATACACACCGACTGTCATGAACTGCATGAGTGTCGTGAAATGCTATGTCAGCAAATTGTGAAGCATGAGTGCGTTCTGAAGCTCTTGTGAGAAGTGATATGGAATATTCTCAACGTGTTTTACAACACACTTACATCAGGCTTCACACCGTACTGATGTTTACGTCAAGCGTGAACTCATTAACATGCATATGACAGTTGTTCGAAGCTATGGTTTATAATTTAAAAAGTTTAAAATATTAGTGTTTTTCTCACACAGTTGTCGTTTTGCTTCAGAAGACATTGGTTCATGCACTGGGGTCATATGGATTGCCGTCATGCTTGTTTTGTATATGCCCAGCAGGCACAGTACGTCAAAGTGACGTCAGAAAGACGTTGGACTCCAACTAATCCAACGTCAGTCAGACTTCATATTTTGGTTGAAAATGAAAATCGGGTTGACGTCAAGCTCAAACATCAGACGTTTAAATTTGGTTGGAATAAGCACCGCACAGTAAACAGTAACATAAAAAAGGGTCAAATGTGTGAATATTAAACAACTCCACAATTTTTTTTTTTTTAATTTAACATCTGCCCAACGTTGGAGCTTGACGTCAAACAAACGTTGGATTTAGACGTCAAACCAATTTTCATTTTCAACCAAAATTGTTGGAGTCCAAGGTCTTCCTGACGTCACAATGACATGCTGGGTATGGTTATGAAGCGTCAACTTTGAGGGTTCTATCAATTTACATTATATGGACTCACAGAGATGGATTATTTTTTTCTAAAATATTATGTTTGTGTTCCACAGAATAAAGAAAGTAATATACTACTGAGACAGCATGGGGTGAGTAAATAATATTTACATCTGAAAAGCACAAAGAAATGCTTGCATAAAACAACAATTTTACGAAAAAGCAGAAGCTCTGCCACATCGTAGCATAGCCAGTATGCTAAAAGTATCGGATTATGTCTGGATGTGCCACCTTTCATATCTTCCATGGAATTGCATTATTAATTTCGATTTCCTGTCTGTTTCTGGTTTATCTAGGTGTCCTAACAGTGGGAGGGGTTCCTGGAGTGCTACGAGACGAGGCCTCTTGCAGCTTCGCCCACCTGCTGTAGATACATGCTATGTCTCATCGGCTTAACACTTGCCTCTGCCTAACTGTCTGCGTCTCTGCTTTGTAAATGAGCAGCACCCCCTTGTGCCACGGAGAACATACTGTACGTTCACAAAGCGCCTCACAGACGGTGGTACATTAGGATCCTTATGGACTTTAAGAGCGCAGCATGGGACAATGAGGCGCCTACCCTGTCTGAGACTGAACCAGGCACCAGGCTTTATGGGACTCCACCAGCGGTTCCGACCCAATCCGAGACTGTGAACGGCTCTGTGAATCAGCTTTCTGCTGGAGTACTTTTTTTGGCGCTCATTTTTTACAGACCAAAGAAAATTATACACAAACAAAAAAATTTAAAACATTAACTATGTGAGCGCTGACTGAGGGAAAGACTTGAAAGGAACAATTTCGGCAAAGAAAAAAATATATAAACCTAAATGTAGAGAGAGAGATAGATATAGATATAAAAAAGACTTGGCAGTGGTCTACAAATGGAAACACTGACGTTGAACATTGAAACGACTGAGTCGAACATTCCCAGTTATCACAATCTGAGGAGAACCTTTAATACATTACAGACATTTCCTTGAACTGAACCAAGCACTGTATTCCAAGGACAACAAGGATATAGATACTGTACACATAAACACATCAACAAATTTAATTAGCATTTTTCAGTAGCAACATTTTGGACATTTTGCATTGAGCATAGAAGGTTAAATGGAAGAGTACCCCATTGCTTATCGTCGGAAAATATTAAAAAAGAACATAAAAACTGTAATTTCTGATTACCAGGAATGAGATATGTCATTATATGTATTTTGAAAGGCCTACGAGTTATATATTTAACAGTTTTATATGTTGTACCTTTGTAGAGAATCTTATTTAACATGAACAACGTTGTGGAAATGACAGATGTAGAATGTGGGTAATGCTCTGCTCCATAACGCAGGCCAGTCTTATAAAGTTCAAACTCAAGTAGCAATTTTCCTTTTACAGGTTCCAAAACAGGACTGCTAAGGAAGAAAAAGGACAAAACACACAGGAAAGAAATTACTAATTGCAGAAAACATGGAAACTACTTTTAGCTTTTGTATTGTAAAGAGTCGGAGAAAAGCTCTTGTATTTGGCTTTTCTGAGATTGATTTTTGTGCTAGTGTTTGTTTGCACAGTGCTCACCTCCAAGTCTTGACACCTCCAGAGTCAGTTCAGAAAGTCTTAGATTCATTTACATTAAATACTTTTTTATTATGAACTATTTTAAGAATAAATTAAATAAGTGAAAATATCAAGTTGCTAAAACAAAATTGTAATATCATGATGTTTTGTTGGCAGTTTCTTTCTCTTTTTAAAATGAACTATACCAGGTTTGACCGAGATATGTACATTTGGAGGCACGTAATGTGAATTGATTTATATTTGGGAGGAAATGAGACTGAGGGGTGAATTCACTAAAAAACGCATAATCTTTATTTATTTAAGCACATATTTTATTTTATTTTTTATTCACTAAGCACCTGCAATCCAGTTTAACCAGAAGCTAAATGAAATGATAATAATAATAATAATGATGATAATAATAATAATAATAATAATAATTTCATTCTCATTCTTTTTAGCACAAACACAATTTTTCTATGCAAATTAGACTTCTTTTAATTCCACATAATAAACAGAAAAGACAGTGTTATTTGTATAGCATAAATAGCATGAAGGTTACCCTATGATTTTTGTTTCTTTCATTTTGAAAATGAAATGCCTGTGTAAATGTTATGTTGATCCTGGCAGCAGTAATTTATGTAGAAGAGAGTTAACCAAGCATATATCAAGAAATGCTGTGTAGACAACCACACATTATGCATTTATTAGAGACAAGTTAGGTTCCTGGATTGCAGCGATGGAGTGATTCTGTAGAGGCCCAGAATTGTATCCTGGTAGTCATTTGCAAATTCCACAACCTGGCCTGCAAGATGAGGAATTGGCATGCAAGTTTAATTCAGCACACATTTTTGGAGTGTGTTGCGGCATTACATGTTTTGCATAATTGCTTGCTAAAACAACACAGACAGACTGTGCACATAAGCAACGCTATGAACGACACAATTCATTCTTAGTGAATTCCCCCTTGAATGTTTCATTAACACAGCAATACTTGAATTCGATTTTTTATTGATTTTATATTTTGCTTGTAAAAGGTAAAAAGCTAAGTTAAGCCGAGTAAAGTGACACATGATTTTCAGTGCAGATGTTGCTCTCTACAGCAATAACAAAAAGTACCATGGTATTACCATGCTTCTTGGATTTATACCGTGGCAGCTATGTAAGATTCACACCAAGAACGATAACTATAAAGATAATTATTAAGATATCTTTATTAGTGTCCACACCAGTGGGCGATCCATTTAGTTCTGTTTATACTAAGTTCGTGTTGTTCTTCACTTTAAATGCTCGAGCTTGTTACAGCAGGATGGATTCCGATTGGCTGTCAATGTTTTTATTGTTCATCAGCTGGATAAAATCATTCTGAAAGTGATTCAAACAATATTGTTTCTCTGTGCCATTATCGTTATAGCTGTGGTGTGAACTCTGCTATACTTTAATATTGAGAATGATTTTTAGAACTATATCTTTATAGTTATCGCCCTGACCTCAACCCAATAGAACAACTTTAGGATAAGTTAGAGCGGAGACTGGGAGCCAGGCCTTCTTGTTCAACATCAGTGCCTGACCTCACAAATGTGCTTATAGAAGAATGGTAAAAAATTCTTATAAATTTAATTGAATTGAAAGCATTTTTTGTCATTGTATTTGCATACAACACAATTAGGAGTGCTGCTAAAACATTAAACAGGTGGTGCCCTGGATGTGATATGTCCTTGGTAATGTTGTTGGCCTTTGAGAGATAGTGGGAGCAAGCAATGCTTTCCAGGGAAAGTAGTGAACAGCCAGTGTTTTGGGCTGTATTAACTTTGGAGGGCTGCCTTGTCTGCTGCAGTACAACTGGAGTACCACGCTGTAATACAGTACAGGACACCAGCAATTTGGAGTCTAAATTATGTTTCCTGGCACTCTAAGGAAATACAGCCTTTTTAATTATTTCTGAGGTGTTAGCAGACCAAGCATTGAATTGAAATATTTTGATATTTGGACTCTCAGGAATTTAAAGGTGTGGACCCTCTCCACACAGCCTCCATTGATATAGAGTGGGGCTAGTTTCACACTGCGCCTCCTGAAGTCAGAAATGAGCTCTTTTGTCTTTGAAATGTTCAGAGACAAGTTATTATCAGAGCACCACACCCCTAATTTCTGGACTTCATCTCTGTAGGCTTCATTATCTCCTGAGTTGAGTCCAATCATTGTAGTGTTGTCGGGCAAATGTGATGCTTTTGTTGGTAGGATGGATGGCACTGTAAAAAAAAAGGTTGAGAAAACTTAAAAGTTTAAGGCAACCAGCTGCAGAACATTTTTGAGTTTTCTCAACTGAATCTTCTGCCAGCCCGGGGGCCAGCAGCAGAAGGATTTTCACCCGGCCCTCCACCGGGGGAAGGAGAGGCCCTGCTACCATCCCCTGGAAAGAACTGGGTCCCATCTCTTGTTGTCCGCCTCCAGCCCGGCGTTTTAACCAGGCTGGGGAGCGGACTGGGCGACATCCTGCAACCACCTCCACGGCGCGGCCCGGAGAAGGCTGCTGCTGGGGCCGGACGGGAGGAGGGAGGGCGCCCTCGGCGGCGAGCGGACTAAGGCGACTGAGCCGGGCAGTACGTGTTACAGCCGCAGTCTGCTCTGGGGCGGCCGAGAACCGTTGGGCACAGTTCTCAGCCGCCGCGCCGAAGAGGTCAGCCTGGGATATGGGCTAGTTGAGGAGGCCAAAGTACCACCTCTCTCAGAGACAGTAGATTGGGGTGTGGCAGAGGGGACTCTCTCTCCTCGCGGAGATCACTGAGTCTCGACCGCGACATCGCGATGGTCACGTTCCCGCAGTGGGAACATGACACATCCACAATCACTGCCCGAACGTGCTGAAGACCAAACACGTCGAGCAGTGAATGTGACCATAGACAGCAACGGAGATCGATCGCACCCGGAAGTGCACGGGCGAACCGTCTTGAAAAAGACGTGCCATGTGCAAGCTCTTTTTGTGAGAGGAAACCTCGCAGTCGATGCCGAAGCGCCCAGGGAAACACACACCAGCTGTCTAGCAGACCACCGCGCAGATCAGCAGGCAGGAAGTATGCGATCACTGGAACGTGCCGTCACACCAACACCGACTGGAAAGCTGCTCGTCTCGAAGAAGCTGACAGAGTCTCAGAAGGCTTGTGAGGAGTGAAGAGGTAGGTACTCTTGGCTCCGAAAGCAGAAACATAATGCGATATTGCCACGTACTTCCTTATATACTCACGCGGTGAGGCGGAGTTACGTATGCAAAATTCGCATGCCCCATGGCATTGGCACGCCATTGGGCGTTTTCTATATGCTCGAAGATGATAGGCTTCTAAGCGAAACCCCCATTCGTTAGTCACTAACGTACGTCGTAGTGACTGAACGAAAGGGAACCTTATTTTAAAGATTGTAACAACTTTACTGTTACAATTTTCCTAATTAATAAGTTGATCAGTGATTCATTAATTGTATTTATTTCAGTGGCACTCCTATTCCTTTATAAGTAGCACAGGTAAATACCGTAATATAAAAGGAACATGGTATTACCATACAATACTTTGCCATGGTACCACCACGTTTTTTTTTTTTGTTGAGATTTCAAAATGAATGGACATGCCATTATATCTGAGACACCCATGCATAATCATGCTCTTACCATTCTAGCACTTCTGCTGGCTAATACAACAGAAACAAGAGACAGCTGCATTCATATATACAATATTTGTTTTCATTTGACATTCCATTGACTGACACATTTAATGTAAAAGAGTCTACAATCAGTGCATACAGTACATTGTTCAAAGTTCTCACAAATACATGAAATACAAACACATCCTGTTAAAGATCTCTGATTATGAAATACAAGCGGATTTGTCCCTCCTGCTGGCAGCGATGATCGAACCGATAACTTTTCTTTCAATAATCTGGTGATTTCCGAGTATACAATGAAAATTATAATATTATTTTGGGTAATAACATCCCTCAGAGCTTGAGTGTATGGAGGATTTGAGTAATGCTATTTACAGCTATATTTTCTGGGTCCTTCATATTATGCAGTACAATTTAATGTCCCCATCATGTGTGTCTTAATATACTGGATAAAATATTAAACGTACATATTTTAAAGGGCAATCAATTTGATAGAAATCATATTTTAGCTTTTTTTTTTGTTTTAAAAAAAAAAGCCAATTAGCACAGTTAATGTCACAAGGCTGAGTAGCATAAATTCAAACAAGATGTGTGATGCAGAGGGACAGAAATTAGATTTTAATGAACACAGAGTTATTTCAAGTACACAACGCAACTACCATTAAAAATGATGAACAAAGAACTGAGAAAACTGAGGGCTTGTATATGTTACATTTATGCATTTGGCAGACGCTTTTATCCAAAGCGACTTACAGTGCCCTTATTACAGGAACAATCCCCCTGGAGCAACATGGAGTAAAGTGCCTTGCTCAAGGACACACTGGTGGTGACCACTGGGATCGAACCAGCAACCTTCTGCGTAACAGTTGCATGGTTTAACCCACCGGACCACCATCTCATATGTTACAGGCAATGTGTGAAAAGCAGGTATTGTATAGAATGCCTATAGGAAATGCCTGAACTTTGTAGGCAACGTATATAAAATGTCTGTTTTTTGTGATTATGTTGCATACTTTTCCAAGGCATTCTATATATTACCTAGGTATTTTACAGAATGACAAGTAAACTCCAGGCAAAGTATCAAAACACACCATTATTGGCATTGAACATGTTTTTTAAAATGAACAAAGAGCTACGACATAAAGTAAAGGATGTTCTTACCAGAAAAACACAAAAGCAGAAGTGGTGTTGAGCTACTTGTTGCAGCAAGGAAGGCTGGAATGGTATTTTTAATGGAACTTCTTTCCTGTTCCGACATCGTGACAAAGCAACCGCCTGGGAACAATAGGGGCGAGCCTCTGTGGAAACTCACTTGTTTCGCTATCAGCACACCACTGCCGAAAAAAGACCCAAGTGTGAGTAGCGAGAGTATTTTATACTCTGCCGGCTGGCCCTTTGGCATAGGCCTTTGTATAGAATGCCTAGGAAATGTGTGAAATATAAACCATTTCATACTTTGCCTACAGACTTCAGCCATTCTATATATTCCCTAGGCATTCTATACAATGCCGCACTAAATTCCCCGGTGTTGAATTAACACCCTGCTGGTGTTCATATGGGAACCACCAGCAGGGTGTTAAAGTAACACTGAAGCAGTGTTAGAGTTAATAAGATACTTAAGTTATTAATTGAGGGATGATTGTTTGTTTATTGAAGACACCTGATGATAATGAGTAAAATCACTGAAGAAAAGAGAAACAGAACTACAACTGACTTCAGCCACAGCCTTAGATGAAATCAACTGAAAAGACATTACATCTCTCTTATTACAAACCAGACTGACTTTATTTCTGTCATTTGTCTGCAGGTATTTTTGAGAATTAACAGAGGTTTAGAGGTTGATGTTTTATGGAAAATGTTTGGTCACCATTCTGGAGATTAGTGT
The DNA here is from genome assembly GCA_023566225.1 of Romanogobio albipinnatus. Classification (NCBI taxonomy): domain Eukaryota; kingdom Metazoa; phylum Chordata; class Actinopteri; order Cypriniformes; family Gobionidae; genus Romanogobio; species Romanogobio albipinnatus. Next base: position 31,030,132 of record CM042245.1, on the reverse strand, counting down.
TTCTTTTAGTTGGACAGTTTGACTTGGTATTTTATGTCAGTTTGTGGTCTTTGTAACAGCGTTTACTGGAACACATAGGCCCGGTTTCACAGACAGGGCTTAGACTAAGCCAGGATTAGGCCTTAGTTCAATTAGGACATATAAGTGACTTTTATAAACGTGCCCAAGAAAAAAACATTACTGGTGTGCATCTTGAGACAAAACAATGCCACTGACATATTTTAAGATTTGTCAGTGCAAGATTCTTTCAGTTAAAACAGCACAAACATGCATTTTAGTCTAGGACTAGCTTAAGCGTTGTCTGTGAAACCGGGGGATACTTTGTTGCAAAAGAAGCCATAAACCTAAATTAAAAGGTGATATAGTTTACATTTAGTCATTCAGCAGACACTTTTATCCAAAGCGACTTACAAATTAGAGCAATAGAAGCAGCTAGAACAGTCAAGGGAAACAGTATGTAAGTGCTGTAACAAGTCTCAGTTAATCTAGCACAGAACACACAGGACAGAAAATGGCTACAGACTCGGCTGCTCGAATTGAGATAGGCAGGTCATTCCACCAGGTGGGGGCGGTCCAGGAAAAGGTCCGTGAGAGTGATTTCATGCCTCTTTGGTATGGCACCACAAGGCGCCGTTCACTGGCAGAACGTAAGCTCCTGGAGGGTATGTAAGTCTGAACAAGCGAGTTTAGGTATATTGGTGCAGAGCCAGTGGTTGCTTTGAAGGCGAGTACCAGTGTCTTGAATTTGATGCAAGCGGCTATTGGCAGCCAGTGGAGACTGATGAAGAGAGGCGTGACGTGCGCTCTCTTCGGCTCGTTAAAGACCACCCTCGCCGCTGCATTCTGGATCAGTTGCAAGGGTTTGATAGTGCATGCCGGAAGGCCCGCTAGAAGAGCATTACAGTAGTCCAGTCTGGAGAGAACAAGAGCTTGGACCAGGAGTTGTGTGGCCTGCTCTGATAGGAAGGGTCTAATCTTCCTAATGTTGTATAACGCAAATCTGCAGGACCGGGTTGTTGCAGTAATGTGGTCAGTGAATTTTAGCTGATCATCAATCACAACTCCAAGATTTCTGGCTGTCCTGGACGGAGTTATGGTTGATGATCCTAGCTGAATGGAGAGATTGTGATGAAGTGCTGGGTTGGCTGAGACCACAAGCAGTTCTGTCTTTGCAAGGTTGAGTTGCAGGTGTTGTTCCTTCATCCAGGCAGAAATGTCTGTTAGGCAGGCAGCGATACGAACACCAACCGTGGGATCATCTGGTTGAAATGAGAAGTAGAGTTGAGTGTCGTCGGCATAGCAGTGATAGGAAAAGCCATGTTTCTGAATGATAGACATCTAAGTGATGACATGTAGATGGAGAAGAGAAGTGGTCCAAGCACTGAGCCCTGTGGAACTCCAGTGGCTAGATGATGTGACTTAGACACTTCACCTCTCCATGACACCCTGAAGGACCTACCTGAGAGGTAGGACTTGAGCCACTGGAGAGCAGTTCCTGAGATGCCGATCTTCATGAGAGTTGACAGGAGGATCTGGTGGTTAACTGTGTCAAAAGCAGCAGACAAATCTAGTAAGATAAGTACTGTGGATTTGGAAGCCGCTCTTTCCTGTCTCAGTGCCTCCGTAACCGAGAGCAGGGCAGTCTCAGTTGAGTGGCTGCTTTTGAAGCCGGATTGGTTGATGTCCAGGAGGTTGTTCTGTTCAAGAAACGTAGAGAGCTGGTTAAACACAACTCGCTCAAGTGTCTTTGCAATGAAAGGCAGAAGGGATACCAGTCTGTAGTTTTCTAAAAGTGCTGGGTTCAGAGAGGGTTTCTTAAGCAGTGGGGTTACCCAAGCCTGCTTAAATGCTGTGGGGAAGGTCCCGGTGTGAAGAGAGGCGTTGACAATGTGAGTGAGGGCAGGAGTAACAGAAGAAGAAATGGCCTGAAGGAGGTGAGTGGGGATAGGATCAAGCGGACAGGTAGTGGGATGATTGGAAAGGATGAGTTTGGAGACATCTTGTTAGCATGTAATACGTTGAGCAAATCCAGCAAACTGAGTAATCAGAAAAAACACTTACATACGGCTTCAATGCGCTCCTTCACTGTTGGCACACTTCTTCTCGTGACTAACTGCCCGACCTGAGCTTATATATGTTCTGTCCACCTTTGTAATTCGCCCAAACAATCAAGGGAACAGCCTGTCAATGGCTCAGCTCAAAAGCGAAACTAGGACTCACTAGTAGTGCGAATATCCAGCAATAGCAATAACAATTGAGTGACAGAACAAAAACAGCCCTTGTTATAATTCAAATACAATTATCTTAACCAGTAAAATTATAAATAGAAAAATAACTACAGAATCGAAATGTATCCACTTGTTAGCGTGTAATACGCTGAGCAAATCCAGCAAACTGAGTAATCAGAAAAAACACTTAGATACGGCTTCAATAAGCTCCTTCACTGTCTGCACGCTTCTTCTCGTGACTAACTGACCGACCTGAGCTTGTATATACTCTGTCCACCTTTGTAATTCGCCCAAACAATCAAGGGAACAGCCTGTCAATGGCTCAGCTCAAAAGCGAAACTAGGACTCACTAGTAGTGCGAATATCCAGCAATAACAATAACAATTGAGTGCGGACGGGCGGCAAAAACAGCTCTTGTTATAATTCAAATACAATTATCTTAACCAGTAAAATTATAAATAGAAAAATAACTACAGAATCGAAATGTATCCACTTGTTAGCGTGTAATACGCTGAGCAAATCCAGCAAACTGCGTAATCAGAAAAAACACTTACATACGGCTTCAATGCGCTCCTTTACTGTCGGCACGCTTCTTCTCGCTAGTTATCATCATAAAGAAAAAAATATTGACTGAACTAATCTTTGAGACTAATGGGGATATGTTAATAGATTTTCACCATAAACACTTTACTGCCACAGCTCAATCATCCTAAATTTGAATGTTTAAATATATTGAAGAGGAATTGTTTTTTTTTATTTATTTTTTTTATTGTGCACACAGACATTAAGAATCATCATATGAATCTCAACAATGGTGACATGCTGCAAGGCATGCTGGGAGTCATGAGTGTATACTATGATGATGATATATCCCAGCATGCATTGCAGCATGAAGCATGTCACCGTCATTGAGATTCATAGATAGATTCTTGATGTTTGTGTGGGTGTGCATAAAGTGGTTTTCTTTATAATGTATTTAAATAGCAAAATTCGGAATATTTTATATCTGGCAAGAAAGTACTGCTGGTGAAGTTCTCGTAATAATGTGACGTGTATAAATACTGCAGTAGTAGATCTGAATAGTGGACCAGTATCGGAAGAACCAAATTCAGCTCAGGGAGGAAAAGGTTGTGCTTAATGAAACATAGACACAAGATTGCGGTACCCAAAGGTGTAATATATTACAGTGACATAAGTTGACAGACAATTACAATATTTACATGTACACAAAGATAGTATTGAGTTCATAATTGTTAATAAGCAGATCTAAGTGTTCTCAGTTCAGTTCATACGCAACAATTCAAGTGCTTAGATGCAGCAACCATCCACGCACAACCCACACAATGGGCAGAGTCCGACAATCAGTGTACATTCATGAAAAGATCAGTCCGTAAAATAAAATGAATGTGCACAAATATTTGAAGGTGTATAATGGTGTGCGGGGGTGTGTGAGGGGAGCAGCTGCAGCGCCTCCTACCACACCGGCAGATACTTGCACTCTTAATCTTCGGTTCGGGGCCTAGTAGCTCGCCAGCCCATCCATACAAGAACCTGGCCTGTATAAACAGGACCAAGCAATGAGTAACACTGCTTAAGTTTTACAAATAAATAACATAATCATATAATATCATACTGTCATCATATCATCATCATCATCATGATTCAACTTTATCCTGCATATAGCAACAAGAGTACTCTATAAATAAACAATATCATCCAAAATCTCAGCATTAAATAGTGAACCATTTCACAATCAAACATCAATATTGCTATTAATGTCATCAAATATTAGTGCATTATTCATATAAATTCGATACAATTAAGCACATAATATATACATATACAAAATCTGATTCAATAATAAATAAGTACAGCCAGCACCAGCACCGGCTAATAAATTCATATGCCATAAGAGCACTAGTCTTTTAGCGCCGTATGATACAAACAATGACACCCACCAGTTCCCGTCTCATTAAATCACTCAACACAGCAGTCTCAACATGAAATGGAGGCATCTAAAAAGGTTGACAGGCATAATAGTTCAAGACCGGGAGTTTAGTGAATCAATATAATACAATTACAGGGTTAAACGCCTAGCTGCAGCAGCTCAACACATCGACTCACACACACAAACCAACAGCGCGCTGCTATATTTAAAGGGGAATGACGTGGACTCCGTATCAAATCTCACGATAACATTAACAGTGTGGAGTCAAAAATAAAAATTAGCCAATTAATTATTTTTACGTTTCTAATATCGTTCTCCTTTATATTGTTGTTATTATTTGTTTGAGTAAACACTGTTACAAAGACCACAAACTGACATCAAAAGCCAAGTCAAACTGCCCAACTAAAGGGAACACTGATCACCATAGTGGCGACCAAACATTTTCAATAAAACCAACATCAAAACGTCTGTTAATTCTCAATAAGAAATTCTGTAGATGTCAGAAATAAAATCAATCTGGTTTGTAATAAGAGAGATTTTATGTATTTTCAGTTGATTTCATCTAAAGCTGTGGCTGAAGTCAGTTGTAGTTCTTGTGTTTCTCTGTCCTTCAGTGATTCTGATCATTATCATCAGGTGTCTTCACTAATCAAACAGTCATCACTCAATTAATCACTTAATTATCTTATTAACTCTAACACTGCTTCAGTGTTACTTTAGGTGTGTTCGACATCGGCCGGATTCAACTGATCGGCGAGAGTAGCCGCGTGCAGACGGGGAGGAGCTGCAAACGGAGACATGAAGTCGGACACTTTCTGCTTCCCGTAGTGGCGCTTGCGCTGTGTTTGCATACTTTATCAGCTGAAGTGAAATAAATGCAATATTTGGTAATGCACAGAGGTTTCAGAGACATTATTGTCATGTAATACTTTATGTACTGCTTAATACAGCGTGTGTTTGTACAAGAATAAAGTTCAACATATAATCCTACACTATCAATGAAGTGGGGTTTGCGTTTTTAATCCGTTTTATTTTGATAAACATTACAATATAACATCGCGACTACATGAAAGGAGGTTTTACTGTTATAAAAAACAGATTTGTGCGCATTAGTGGAGCTGAAGGTTTCAGAATAAACACGAAACACACGTGATCGCTGTCATGCGGTGAATCTGGCCAATCGTGGAACAGCTGTGTCGTCATCAGAGTCCGTGCAGCCTCTTGCAGCTGCTCTGTAGAAACTGCACCGGCTGTATCAGCCGACTGCTCTCGAATCGCTCTCGCGCATTTTGTTGATATACGTCACTGTCACGTGGCGTCGGCGCTGCCTCAAGTCGGACAAAATTTCTAACCGGCATGCACTGCTTCAAGTCAGCCGCCGATCGGTCTGCGCATCGCTGGGTGAAGTCGAACAAGCCTATTAACACCCTGTGGGGGGTTCCCATATGAACACCGAGCGGTGTTAATTCAACACCAGTGGCCTGTTGCACAAATCCAGTTTATGTTTTAACCCAGGTAAGTTTGCGGTTAGTTTGAGCAAACTCTGGTTTTTGGGCTTATGAAGGTGGATTGGTTTTTAGCGGTGTTCATTGCCATGGTAACTTACACTACACGGCTAACCTGCTCGAGAGCAGGTTTTATTCTGGGTTAGAGATCACAAACCCAAACTGGACCAATCAGCATTGAGAAAATCTGACACATCACAGTCAACTCTTTAGAGTTTGTAGCAATGGCGTCAGCGTTTTTGAAAAACCCTGTGGAGATCGGAGCGCAGATAATAAGAAGGGCACTTCGTCGGGAAATAACTTTTAGGGATAGGCATAATCCCCTAGCTTTTCCCGATGATTATCTGTATGAAAGGTATCGGTTTTCAGCAGATTGTATAGTTTATCTATGCCGGCTTCTCGAGCCGCACAATAAAAATATGACACGCCGAAAGCCACGCGCTTAATGTACCGCAACTTATATGTATTGCTTTGCGGTTCTTTGCTAGTGGTACATATTTGCATGCAGTGGGTGATGCTGAAAACATAAGCAAACATACCGCCTGCAGAGCAATACGGAAAGTGGTCATTGCATTGCAGGAATACATTGATGTATTCATTGTTTTCCCTGGCCACTTAGAGATGCTGGCTATTAAAGAGGGGTTTTACAGAATAGCTGGTAAGATCGTTTCAAATGGTGCCTACCTTTTACGATTCATCTTATATTAAAGACTTTAAAGTTGCATAACCAATGTTTTTGAAAAGGATTTCCTAGGGTCATTGGTGCAATAGATTGCACACATATTGCAATTTCTGCAGCCCTAGGTGAGCATGAGGCTGATTTTGTGAACAGAAAATCTATTCACTCCCTCAATGTCCAGGTACAGTCCGAGATGCCTTCTCATTTCTCTTTAACGGATTAGACTCTTATCAAATCTGATATGATTTTTAACCTATGGACATACATCTGTTATACTGACATGCCTGTTAATTGCAGATGACTTGTGACAATCAATACTTGATCACAAGTTTGGATGCTAGATGGCCTGGCTCGGTACATGACTCCAGAATTTTTTGGTAATCTGTGTTAGGTCAGCGCTTTGAGGACTATATAAAGATAGGGGAGGGGGGAGATTCACAAATATTTAAAATGGAACTATTGCATTTACTTATATCATTTATTTTATGCTTCTTGACGGGGATGTTTGATGGCTTGTTGGTTGGAGACAGGGGTTATGCTTGTCAGCGATATTTAATGACCCCCTACCCTGACTCTGACACAAGGCCCCAGCAGCAATTCAACGTGGCCCACAGCAAAACCAGGGTCAGAATTGAGAATACCTTTGGTATTCTGAAGGCACGATTTAATTGTCTACGTGGCCTGAGAAGATCACCACAGAGAGCATCCCAGATAGTGGCTGCATGTGCAATACTGCACAATATAGCCACTATAAGAAAAGAGAAAGTGCCACCACCAAACCACCAACTCCCCCCTGATGAAACTGACCCGATTACATTGGACTTTCCATCTGGCAGAGCACTGAGAGATGCAATAACAGCACAGTATTTCAAATGATTTCTAATAAAAGTACAGTACAAATTTGGGAGTCAAATCGTTTTATTGATTTTCACGTTGCTTAAAGAAAAAAGTTAGTGCATTATTAAAGTCTTTTAATTCACAACTATTGCTTCACATACCATCTTCCGGTATTCCAACTCCTCAATCTGTAGTTTCAGATTCTTTTTTTCCAGTAATTTGATGTCATAGTCCAGCTCCAAATATCTCTTATAGAGGGCTCTGACAGTGTCTGTTTCCTGATAAAGTAACAGACTGGTCACGATTTTATTGTATACAGTTGTAACTTTTTACGGAAAGATGTATTACCCTTTTTCTCTGGCCAGGGAAGTGTGAAGAAGAGGCCTCATTAAGAGGATGCAGTTGTGTGTAATCCTATAATACAATAGACATGAGAAACTTTTTCCTCATTAAAAGATGTTTAAACAAAGCACATTTACCTCCGCAGTGGTCTCAGAGCACACAGATATGGTGTCCTCACAAGCTTCACCCTGTTAATCAAATAAGGCAATGCAATAAATACATATTTAGCATGGCAATAGCATGTTCTCATGGTATGTTCTGTGCTGGGTACTACCTCTGTATGAGACCATGTAGGTGGGTGTGCTAGCTCCAACAAGGTAACTGAACTTCCCCCAGCTGAAAAACACATCAAGTCAGAAGTGCTTGCAATTTACAGCTAATAATAAATTAAAAAAAAACCTAACCCTAATACCAAAATTTATGTACATCTACCCTGTATAAATGTATCCCGTTTGGAAGAGCCAGCACCTGGATCTGAGGATGCACTCCCATCAATGCCATCCATGATGGGTCGACCCTGGTTACTGGACAGGGCCAGTTCCTCTGCAGCAGTGTATTTTTGAGGAGGTGGCCCTCCCCCCGTTTTCTTACTTTCACACTTTTTCTTCTTGGCTACATAGAATAAACTATTATAACATGAACACAAGAACAATAAAAACCACATTGCAATTACTCACCACTTTGAACAATGTTTTTGTATTTCATTTTTATCTGCTGCCAAGACCTTTTGCAGTTCGGGTTGCATCAAAGTATAAAATAAATAGTTAAAATCACTATTAAATAGTAAAAACATGTTTTACATATCTTTTATTCACCTTTAAGTAATTATTTAAGTACAATAATTTCACATTAAATTAAATGCAATATGTTTATGCTATGAGTTTTCAATCGGTTTTATCCTCGTTGTGAACCTATAAAAATCAATGTGTAAAAACTTACGCATTTACGCTATCAGCTATTTTCTGCCAGCAAGTCTTCCGAGCTTTGGCCGCTGCAACTGTGTTGCTTTTTGCTGTTAAAATGGACTTAAAGTCATCATATTTCCTCATTATTAATTCTTGCTTTTCCACTGTAAAATAGGCACACCTGCTTTTTTCCATGTTGAATGCTATTGGCTGATAGCGGAAAAGGTGTGGCTTTTATGTGCACGCGCATGATGATCAATCGTTGACTCAGGGTTTAAACCTGGGTTGAGAGAGAAAGTTGATAACCAGCGTCATGAAACATATTAACCCTAATTAACCCAGGTTGGATTTGTTAACCCAAAACTTACTCTGTAACCCAGAGTTTGCCCAACTTGTTTTGTGCAACAGGCCACAGGGAATTAACTGCACTGTAAAACCTAACAGTTGTATGTACGAAATAAAAATGAGTTCACTACACTCAAATATTACAGAATGTTGTGTGGACACAATGACTGAAACAGAACTCAAACTGAATGAGTTCTAGAACATTTCTAGTTCCCAGCATGATAATTGGATAATAATGGTATTGTTAAGTGATTAAATAAGTGATAATTGCATATTGGTGGTTACACCTGATGATGGTAATGAGCAGAATCACTGAAGGAAAGATAAACAAGAACTACAACTGACTTCAGCCACAGCTTTAGATGAAATCAACTGAAGGATAAAAGAAGACATTAAATCTTTGAAGATCTCAGCAGAGGAGGATTAAACAACTCCACAAACAGCATTACCAGCCTCAAACATTACTAACCAGACTAACGTTATTTCTGTTATATTGAAAATAATAGTTTCGTTTGAATTCACCATGATTGTGTTCAGTGTTTGCTTTTGTTGGGATCTTGACCCTTGAGTCAGAAAAGCTTATGGTAAGAAAAGCCAAGAGAAAATGTGATCAGTTGGTGTTGGTTGTTTTTTGCTGATGATGTTATCATCATGTAGTGACTGAATCACTGACCTCATTCAGAGTCTAATTCTATTGTTATAAAGGTTTTGAGTTATTATATTTTTGTATTACTCATAATGTAACCTATGTGATTCCACAAGCACAGAATCCAGTATAGTTGTTAAAAATTTAAGAGTCAAGAGCCCAACTAAAGCAAACACTCATCACCATCATGGTCATGGCAAACTATTATTTTCATTAAAACAGAAATTACAGAAATAAAGTCAGTCTGGTTAGTAATGTTTCAAACATTAGTTTGTGGTAATGGTAGTGCTGTTTGTGGAGTTGTTTAATCCTCCTCTGCTGAGATCTTCAGAGATCTGTCTTCTTTTATCTTCTGTTATTTCATCTAAAGCTGTGGCTTAAGTCAGTTGTAGTTCTTGTGTTTCTCTTTCCTTCTGTGATTCTGCTCATTATCATCAGGTGTTCATCACTAATGCTCAATCATCACTTAATTAATCACTTAATTTCTTGATTGCAATGAGTGTCTTATTTTAGTGAACTCAACTGAAATCAATTGAAAGTTCAAAGTACTCATAACTATTGTTTTCTAAAAAATAAAAGAATTAAGGTAATCAGTGTCCTCAAATTTAACGAGTTAGCTTAATTTACTAGATTTGACTTTGTGTGTGCTATTGTGTGCTAGCAGTAACTGCAAGCACTCTGAGTTCATTTAAAGGTTGTAATTTCATCTGTTTTACTCAATATAGGGAAGGTTCAGCTATATCAAGTATTTGAATGCAGTGTAAAGTTTAATTGTATATTAAGAAATATCCTTTTTTTAGTAGACTTGATTAAAGTAACTGCAGAGTACTCATAACTATTGTTTTTTTCTAAACCTAAATGGTTTGAGGTAAGCGGTGTCCTCAAATGAAATGAGTTAGCTGAACTTGTTGGGTTTTACAGTGTAGTAAAAAAAGTATTAACTCATGTTGCATTCCAAGTCTTCTGAAGTCATATCATATTTTTATCTGAAGAACAGAGTGGATCTTAATGTTTTAATCGCTGAAATTATCCTGCCGCTCCGTGAATGCACGCAGTCATATCTCATTCAAAAGATACATCCAACTCTTTAGCATGATGCAATCGTTCACAAGACACACAAGAGCCAATGACATGTTACAATCAAAGCTGACGTAATGACGCAATTGGTCACGAGAGCCTATGCAATTTCATTATCAAAGTTAAGATAATGTTTCTTTGGATGGCCATTTTTGAATGTGATCTACAGCAGATGAAGACGCTGAATGCTTTTGGGTCTTTTAACACATCAATCGTTTGGTATCGGAACACTTGGAATATTTGTACTTTCTTCATAATCATGCAAAATCATAACCAAATAAATAATTTCATCATGACGATAACATTCTCTGTGTATGACAGCAAAGGTTTCTCATTGAAATCAACGGAGTACCATAATTATGCTAAAAGAATTAAATAGTGGCACCAAAGGGTCCTGACATCAATATGTGACTATATACAGTATGATGAGAACGTGTTGGCAAAGTTCATCAGTTATGAAACAAACGTAATTCTACTACACAGTATAAAAAGTGCAAATTACATTCATTATGAAACAAGTTTAATTTAGCTATTTAGTTCTACACACAGCAAAAGTGTCATTTTTCAGTTAAGGTCAGTTCAATGATTGTTCAGTTTAATTTAATAAGTGTTGATGTTGCAAATATAATCAATTGTAAAAGGAATTTGAATCAGAAGGCATTATTGTGGTGTTGTCCTTGCTGGTTGCATGCAGCAAAACAAAAAAAAAAAAAGAAAAAAACATAGTAGTCTGATTCATACATAATTCCTTTGATTCCTCCGAAATGATTCCTTTAAAAGAAATGTCAAAAATTTGTCTCAAGCTCACAAGATATAAATTTAACTCAATAATTTGTATCAATTGAGCAGCACAGAACAATTTCCCAAAAGGATGGGATGACAGTCAACTGTGATGCAGCATTCTGATTAATTGACTATTAATTAGGTCGAAATTACAATTCAAGTTAACCTTTCAGGACCATGTTTTCATGTATACCTTGGTCACTGTGAAAACAAGATCCTGCAGGAAACTGCACTGAGAAATAGACGTCTCTCTGCCAGTCCCCTGCTAACAGCACAAGTAAATCTCTCCTGTGACAGACCAGCCACTCCCACAACAAAATATTATTATTTACTTTGATTGATAACATTATCTGCTGAGTAAAATTATGTATTGTGAGTCTCTGTTTACAATATAAATCTAAGTAAGCACTCCCACTCTGCTGCACAAGAGCGATCAATGCGTAATATGGCTGTAGCAGCTGCTTCCTATAGTGCATGCCTTCCATCACTGATATTTTCAACCAATAAAACTGTCTAGCTTACATTTTTTTCCACCTACAATAGGCTTGTAAATTAAAACAAATAATGCACCTGAATGCAATAGTGTTTTTTTTGTTTTTTTATCACTGCCAACTTTAAACGTAGCTATAATACAGTTCTTGGTCATTCAAAATTTTAATTTTCTTAACACTAGTTATGAACTTTCTGTACATTGAGAAATGTAATAATGATTCTATCATTATTACATTTCTCAATGTTCAGAAAGGATAACTCATTCCATCAGTTTGTGCCACTGAAATGATGATTCCTCAAATTTTGTGATATAAAGACATTTATCCAAATCTTATCAAGTCAAGCCCATCCAGCATTATTTCTAGCAAAACATTAGGGGTCCTATTTTAACGATCTTAACGCATGGTCTGAAGCCCATGGCGCAGGTGCAAGTCCGAATCCCCATTTGCTAGTTTAACGACGGAAAAAAATTGTCTGTGTGCAAGGCGACTGGTCCAAAAAGGGTTTTGCCTAGTCTTTTAATGAGCCATGGGTGTGTTTTGGGTGTAACATGCAATAAACCAATCAGAGTCTCATCTCCCATTCCCTTTAAAATCCAGTTGTGCTTGCACCATGGCGGATTTCGCTATTTACATGGCAGAATAGACACCCTCAACCTGACAAGTAAGAGTGTACGCGCGTTGTGCACCCGCCTATAGGTGCATATAACTAACTGTCGTTTTCAGTTGCCTCAAAATAGCAACGTGCCAACAATGCGCCTGAACACACCTCGTTTTCAGACCAGCAGATGGACAGATGGCCGCGAGTGCATTTGCTATTTAATCAGCTGGACATGAAAATGATAACTGCGTCAGGCTGAAACTAGCAATAAACACTTGCATCGCGTCCGCCGCTGCAGTGTGCCGGGTGTATGATAGGGCCCTCAGTAATCATCAGTAATAGTACAGTTAAAGAAGGTTAACATGATTTAACAATTAACAGCATTCCGAATTAACAGCATTAATCTTATGTGTTTTTTTATATACTTTTTTCAAAATTTAATCAAAGTTAATTCACATAAATTAAAAAACAAAATTGTCTTTGGAATCATGAGTATAGCCAAGTCAAGTCAAGTCAACTTTATTTATATAGCGCTTTTAACAATGTAGATTGTTCCAAAGCAGCTTTATAGTGTTAAACAGGAAAATAATGCAGCATAATTTTATTAAGCTGTATAGTCATTTGATGTCATCAGTTTAAATTTCCATACGGTGACAGTGTGGGCTTTAGATCAATAATTAGATCAGTAATATATGGTTCATTATTATATGGTTCATTTAGTTTATTAATTAGATTTATTTCGATGTTTAGTTGAAAAATTTTAGTGTCCCCAACTGAGCACGCCAAGCCAGAGGCAACAGTGGTGTACTGTTCTCATTGAGGTGTAGCAACTCCAACTAAACAGTGAGCTAAACTCTCTCTATTCATGAACATGAAGAAATCCTTAGTTCTTTGTATGCAGATTTATTTTCTTCACATTGTACTGAATCCATACATATCAGATGAGTGATGAGAGATAAGAGATGAGAGAGTGAAACTAGGAAACAAACAGCAAGATACTGAAATTAGCTAAGTCACCTAGTTTCAATGAACATTACTTTTACAGCATGAAATCAATATGCTTAAAAGTTAACTTAGTCAGAACATAGATTATATACATACAAGCGATGCTTCTGCTGGGGAATCAACGGGCAGGATGCATTTTCCCTGGCACAATGAACGTCTGCATTTTTTACCAGTCTGCCATTTCTCACGCGATTTCCTACTTCCGGTTTTAACTCAGTTAACAAACGTCAAAATAAGAGTCTGCATGAAACTGAAAGTATACTAAATTAAATGCATAAAAATTAAACTTAAATGCCTGAAGGGCAGAACACTCCCCGTCTGACCTTAAAGGTCACTATTAACTATCAAATGTCTCTGAACTTTCAGTCTTTGGGCAGAAGAAGAACTACTTCTGACACTGGTCTCAAGAACACCTTTGCAGAACCTTGATCCGATGTCCTGAGCTCCACCTTCCTTACTTTGCTGTCTCTCCCAGGGAAGACAGCTGTGATCCTTGCCATAGGCCACGCGTTAAGTGCAGCTTGACTATCCTTCAGGAGCACAATGTCCCCTTCTTTCAGGTCCCGTTGGGAATCTCTCCATTTCCGGCGGACTTGCAGAGTGGGGAGGAACTCCTGACGCCAGCGACGCCAGAATCTGTCAGCGAGAGCTTGGACTTGTTTCCATTGTCTGCTGAGAAGGTCCTTGTCTGTGAAGTCTCCGTGCGGTGGGGCAACCCCAACCTTCTGGGTAAGTATCATTGCAGGAGACAATATGAACGGTGATTCTGGGTCATTGGAGACTGGAACGAGAGGTCTGCCATTGATTATCGCAGTCACTTCCATCATGAGTGTGCACAGGACGTCGTGGGTGAGTTGGATGTTCTCTCGGAGCAGGATTGCATCAAGGATCCGTCTAGATAGGCCTATCATACGTTCCCATGATCCTCCCATATGGGACGCATGAGGAGGATTAAACACCCATGAGCACCCCTGTTGACTCAAGAAGTTCTGCACTGTGATGTCAGGTTGTTGTCGGCTTAGTCCCAGTTCTTTTGCAGCGGCTACAAAGTTTGTTCCACAGTCTGATCTTATCTGCTTCGCAGGTCCCCGTATGGCAAAGAATCGTCTCAATGCATTAATGCAACTGGACGTGTCTAGGGAGTCGATGATCTCAATGTGCACGGCTCTAGAGCTCATACAGCAGAAGAGCATCGCCCATCTTTTGCTTTGGGCCTGTCCACCTCGTGTACGCCTGGAAACAATTTGCCATGGTCCGAACACATCCACTCCTACATAGGTGAAAGGTGGGCATGTGTGCAAGCGTTCTGGAGGTAAGTCTGCCATAAGTTGTTCCTCTGTTCTTCGTCGTAACTTTCGGCACACTACACATTTGTGTAAGACAGAGGCAATAAGTCGTTTTCCACCTATGACCCAGAAGCCCGCTGCTCTCAGGGCCCCTTCGGTGAAGTGACGGCCTTGATGCTTTACCTCTTCATGATACTGTCGCACCAACAGCAGAGAAACGTGGCTGGTCTTGGGCAGGATGATGGGGTTTTTTTCCTGAGTGCTCAAGTCAGCGTGTTTTAATCTGCCACCAACACAAATCAGATGACCTACAAGAACAGGTCTGAGCTTGTGAAGGGAACTGTCCTTGGTTACAGCTTGTCCAAACTCAAGCGCTGTGAGCTCTTTTGCAAAGACATCTTCCTGTGCGGCTCTGATGATGATGTGTCTCACCTGAGACAACTCATCCGGTGTGCGTGGGAGGTTGCAGTGGTGCCATCCTTTACATTCACTGGAGTTGTTGTGTCTGTAAGTTCTGGCTATGTGGATGAGTAGGGCAATAGCCCTGGTGAGGGAGCGCATGCATGAAAAGCACTGAAACCGTGTGGTGGTAAGGCCTCGGTTTCGTATCTGAGTAAGAAAACTACTCACTTCAGGTCGTATTTCCATGTCTGATTCTGGGTTAACAAGTTCAAACGTCCTGCCTGTATCCATGTCAGATGAATTTGGCTGGTGTAAAAAGGCTGGTCCAGTGAACCACTTAGTCTTTGTCAGTTGGGACGCAGGAACTGACCTGGATGCGTGGTCAGCCGGGTTGTCCTCTGTGTTGACATAAAACCATTGGTTAGGTCTTGTGGACTGACAAATTCGTCTGACTCGATTATGAACGTAGACGTAGAAGCGTTTTGTCTGATTGTGAATGTATCCAAGCACGACCTTGCTGTCACAATAGAACTTGATCGCATCAAGCTTCAGGTCCAGTTCATCTTGGATGAGTTCGGCGACTTCCACGGCTAATACAGCGGCACACAATTCTAACCGAGGAATGGTAGGTTCGGACTGTGGGGCCAGCTTAGCCTTCCCTAAAATGAATCCTACTTCAACTTGTCCCTCAGCTTGAATGGTCCTGAGATATGCAACCACTCCAATGGCCTTTGTGGACGCATCAGAGAACACACATAGCTCTGTGTGTACAGCATTGGAAAGTGAATTTGCAGTGTATGAACGTGGGATGTGCAGCTTGCTTAGGTCATGCAGTGACTCACTCCATACTTCCCATTGCTTCAGCTTTTGTTCTGGAAGAGGAGCATCCCAGTCACATGTGTTAACACTGAGTTCCCTCAAGAGACTTTTGCCTTCAATAGTCACCGGTGCAACCATGCCTAAAGGATCAAAGACGCTATTCACTGTTGACAGGACTCCCCTGCGAGTGAAGGGTTTCTTGTGCTCTGAGACTGTGAATGTGAAAGTGTCTTTCGTTGTCTCCCACAGCAGTCCCAAACTGCGTTGCACTGTTGTAGCTTCACCGCTAAGGTCGAGGTCTTTCTTAACTGCTCTGTCCTCTGGTGCAAAGGCCTGAAGGACGGCTTCACTGTTTGAGGCAAACTTGTGAAGCCTCAGGTTTGACTCACTGAGAGAGGTCTGCGTTCTCTGTAGGAGACTGATGGCTTCAGCTTCAGTTGGCACACTGATGAGCCCATCATCTACGTAAAAATGGCGTTCGACAAACTGGACCGTGTCTTTTCCATGTTTGAGTGCACCTTCATGGATGGCTCTCCTTAGTCCGTAGATGGCTACAGATGGTGACGGACTGTTGCCGAAAACATGGACCCTCATCCTGTAGTCGATGATGTCCTTAGACATATCATTGTCTCTGTACCACAAAAACCTCAGGTAGTTCCTGTGGTCTCTGCGGACAAGAAAGCAGTGGAACATCTGCTGTATGTCAGCGATCACTGCTACCTGTTCCTTGCGAAAACGGATCAACACCCCAATGAGTGAGTTATTGAGGTCTGGGCCTGATAGAAGAACACCATTTAGAGATGTGCCGAAGTACATTGCGCTGGAGTCAAACACCACGCGGATGCTTCCAGGCTTTTGCGGGTGGTAGACTCCGAAAGTAGGCAGGTACCAACACTCTTCATTCTCCTCCAGAGGAGGAGCCACTTCTGCATGTTTGTTGTCAAATATTTTCTTCATGAATTCTAGAAACTGGTCTCTCATCTCAGTTTTCCTCTGCAGCGTTTTCTCCAGGGAGGTGAAGCGAGTGAACACCTGTTCACGGTTGTTGGACAAACGTTGACGGGGAACTCTAAAGGGGAGAGGAGCGACCCAGTTGTTTGACTTGTCTCTATACATTTCTTGGTCCATGATTTCCAAAAAGATTGTGTCCTCCATGGATGGGGCGGATTTGTTATCGGACTCAGTCTCGTTGAAAACCTGTAGTCCAAGGGCCTCCAACGATGCTTTGTGTGATTTGTTCTTCTGCTCCCTGCCATGGGACACATCTTCGGTCAGCTTCATGAAGCTTTCACATGGTCTTAGAATGGAGGGTCGGCCATTGTCTAGCACACATGTCTTGAACGCGCTCACAGCTGGTTTATGTGCATTCCCTAGGCACACGTCTCCTATCAGGACCCATCCCAAATCCAATCTTTGTGCAAAGGGGGCGTTGTGAGGTCCGCTCACTTGCCGTCTGACTTTATGGACTCTCACAATGTCTCAGCCTAGCAAGATGAGGATTTCCGCCTTGGGGTCGAGTTCTGGTATGTGTGCTGCTATACTTCGTAGGTGTGGATGATGACGGGCTGCATCAGGTGTCGGTATTTCAGAGCGATCATTGAGAATGTCATTACACTCAATTAGCGGTGGTAGCAATAGGCTAGTCTGCCCATCAAGCGATTCAACCTGGAAACCCTCTGCCTTTCTGCCTGATGTCTCAACCAATCCGGCACAGGTCTTCAGTGAGTAGGGGAATGGTTGGCCCTTGATGTTGAAAAGCTCGAAGAAATCTGATCGCACCAGTGAACGGTTATTTTGATCATCCAAAATTACGTACATCTTGGTTGCCTTTTCACGTTGACCTTGAGGGTATATTCGCACCAGACAGATCTTCGAGCAGGATCTTGCCGTTCGCTCTGGACCACATACCTGTGTGCAGTGTGAGGAGATGGTTGTACTGTCGCTAGCATGTTCCTTTTCCTCCCCGCCATTGTCTGGTGGGGGTGTAGGCCTTCTGTAGACTTGAGGTGGTGGACCTGGATGCATTGCAGCATGATGTCGGTCGCTGTCGCACTCCATGCACTTTACTGTTGTCTTACAGTCTCTTGCAAGATGACTAGCTGATGTGCAGCACTTGAAACAAATTCCATTCTCCTTGAGAATGCTCTTTCTTTCTTCAAGCGTCTTCCTTCTAAACACTCTGCATTTCCTTAGAGAATGTGGTTTGTCGTGAATGGGACAGTTTTTCTCTGACCCACCGAGCTTTCTCTCAGGTGAGTTCGCAGGTGGGTCTTTACCCGAAGAGATGTCTGTCTTATGAACGGATATTTTTCTTCCATAATTATTTGAGACTACTTTGCCTGACTTCAGTCCGATGTTGCTGGAGGATAGAAGGATGCAACTGGGATCATTGCTCCGTCGTGCTTCGTGGCAGATGAAATCGGCAAAGTAATCGAATGGGGGGAAATAGCCATTGTTATCTTCTTTAAATCTTGAGCCGACTGAGAGCCATTTCTCCTGTAGCCCGTGAGGGAGTTTCTCCACTATGGGCCCAATGCCCCTGGCCGTATCCAGATAGGCCAATCCTGTGAGGTAACCTTCTTCTCTGGCACCCTGGAGTTCCATAAGAAGATCGCCTAGGTCTCTCAGCTTCCCGTAATCTTTGGTTGATATTCTTGGGAATTCATCCAATCTCTTAAAAAGAGACTTCTCCATTACTTCAGGTGCAGCGTAGCACTCTTGGAGGCGATCCCAGGCCTTTTTAAGTGCTACATCTGGGTTGCCGACATGCACAGAGCGAATCCTTTTGATGTGCTTCACAGACTCTGGTCCGAGCCATTTAATCAGCAAATCTAACATTTCAGTGGAGGTGAGTCCTAAGCCCGTAGTAGCATTACTGAATGATGATTGCCATGCTAAGTAATTTTCAGGTTTATCATCGAATTGGCAGAGACTTGTACTTACTAAATCACGCCGAGCCAGGTAACGTGCCAGGTGTTCTGTTTCAGGTGTCACGCTTGGGATGGATGGTGGATACACAGGCACATATGATGGAGCTGTTGCCTTAAGTGGTGATTTGAGAGGATGATGTATTGTCTTGGATTTTACGGGGTATCTACTGTCACTAGCAGGTGTTGTATGATGTCCATCATATCTTACCAGACCTGTATGACCTCCATTAAGTGGTATGCTGATGTGGGTTACATCCCTGAATTTAGCATGATTGCTGAAGAATGGCCTTTTCGGAGCTGCGTTATGCTCAGATGGTCTGTTATGAGTTTCAACCTCTTCTTGTCCTTCCTGTAACTGTAAGTTGCGTTTTGATAGAGGATTCCATGTGATGTAGCTCCCTTCTGACAATGCTGCCTCAGGTAATTTTGCATGGGCAGATGCTTGATGTCGTGCTACGCTATGTGCAGCTTGCGCTTCAATATATTCTTCAGTGCGTGTTACAATTTCATTTTGTAAATTTGCTTGAGAAGATACATCAGTCTTGATTGAATCTTCTAGATCTAGTTCGGCCGCTTCTAATGCCTCGGCTTGGGCAATGGCTGCGGCCGCCTCTCTTTGAAGTTCAAGTGCACCTAGTTCAGCTTCCAGCTTTGCTTTTCCTAATTGTAGCTCTGCTTCCTTTTCTGCCCTTTGTACCTTTAGCTCTGCTTCCTTCTCAGCAAACGCTGCTCGTGCCTTCGCCGCCTCTGCTTTAGCGCGCGCCCTTACTGCAGCACTCGATGCCGATGAGTGAGAGCTCTTCGATTTTCTTGTGTGCGCAGATGCATTGTCAGTCCTTTCTAATTCCATTTTACTAACTTGCTTCTCAAGACGTTGAAACTTCAGCTGGCTTTTTCACTGTACTGTTCTCATTGAGGTGTAGCAACTCCAACTAAACAGTGAGCTAAACTCTCTCTATTCATGAACATGAAGAAATCCTTAGTTCTTTGTATGCAGATTTATTTTCTTCACATTGTACTGAATCCATACATATCAGATGAGTGATGAGAGATAAGAGATGAGAGAGTGAAACTAGGAAACAAACAGCAAGATACTGAAATTAGCTAAGTCACCTAGTTTCAATGAACATTACTTTTACAGCATGAAATCAATATGCTTAAAAGTTAACTTAGTCAGAACATAGATTTTATACATACAAGCGATGCTTCTGCTGGGGAATCAACGGGCAGGATGCATTTTCCCTGGCACAATGAACGTCTGCATTTTTTACCAGTCTGCCATTTCTCACGCGATTTCCTACTTCCGGTTTTAACTCAGTAAACCAACGTCAAAATAAGAGTCTGCATGAAAC
Organism: Romanogobio albipinnatus; assembly: GCA_023566225.1. Taxonomy (NCBI): domain Eukaryota; kingdom Metazoa; phylum Chordata; class Actinopteri; order Cypriniformes; family Gobionidae; genus Romanogobio; species Romanogobio albipinnatus. The sequence continues at coordinate 31,009,951 of CM042245.1, read as the reverse complement.
TGAAAGTATACTAAATTAAATGCATAAAAATTAAACTTAAATGCCTGAAGGGCAGAACAAGTGGCAAGGAAACCAAAACCCCATTAGGTGACCTAATGGAGAAAAATAAACCTTGGGAGAAACCAGGCTCAGTCGGGGTGCCAGTTCTCCTCTGGCCAATTAACAAACAGTGTATTATTATTATTATTCTGGCAGCTTTACAGGTCAGAGGTCATAATAGGTCGGAATATTCGAAGGACCGGAGGCAACAAGCTGGAGACGGGTTTATTGAGGATGACATATCGATTTAAGTATTATTTAATTGTAATATTTGAACAAACGGAGTCAACACGCTGAAGACGGGTTTATTGCGGATGACATATCGATTTAAGTATTATTTAATTGTAATATTTGAACAAACGGAGTCAACATGCTGAAGACGGGTTTATTGCGGATGACATATCGATTTAAGTATTATTTAATTGTAATATTCGAACAATCGAACTCATCACACTGGAGACAGGTTTATTAAGATGCCATGTCGACGAGGCAGTTGCAGGGGGAGACTAATTGACACGGTCTCTGCGGACACTTCGGGGTCCTGTGTTGGTCTTCTCTGGGCGCAGGTCCATCATCTGATCAGGATATGGCCCGGATCCGGCTGACTGCAGTAAACCTCGGGATAAAACAGAGAGACGATCATTAGCGTAGATGCCATTCTTCTGATGATGTAACGAGTACATCAGGTGTTATGGGAAGTGTTCCCGGTTCTGGCTGACCTAGTTAATGCAGCCTAACAATAATTTCAAAGAAAAAGTGTTTTATGTGTATGCCACAGAAAAGAGATGTGTTTTTAGTCTAGATTTAAACTGACAGAGTGTGTCTGCTTCCCGAACAATGTTAGGAAGACTGTTCCAGAATTTAGGAGCTAAATAGGAAAAGGATCGACCGCCTGCAGTTGATTTGGATGTTCTCGGTATGATCAACTGGCCAGAATTTTGAGACCGCAGTAGACGTGATGGAGTATAATATGTTAAGAGCTTGCTCAAGTATTGGGGAGCTAAACCATTTAGTGCTTTGTAAGTAATAAGCAAGATTTTAAAATGTATGCGATGTTTAATAGGTAGCCAGTGCAATGTTGAGAGAACTGGGCTAATATGGTCATACTTCCTGGTTCTAGTAAGAACTCGAGCTGCTGCGTTTTGGACCAGCTGGAGTTTATTTATTAAGCGAGCAGGGCATCCACCCAGTAGAGCATTACAATAATCTAGCCTTGAGGTCATGAACGCATGAACTAACTGTTCAGCATTTTGCATTGAGAGCATGTGCCGTAATTTAGATATATTTTTAAGATGGTAGAATGCAGTTTTACAGATGCTCGAAACGTGGCTTTCAAACGAAAGATTGGTATCAAAGAGCCGTCTGGATAGCCAACTTCAGGATTTAATCTGAGGGTATACATACAGAGAGGAAAAAACATATAAAAATCTATATATAGAAAATGCTCATGTTAAAAAAAACTTATGTGAGGAAAGTTTTATTTTACTTGAGTATGTCTTAATATTCATGTAAATATTATTCACGTCTATAGCACAGTGTCTATCTTCAGAGACTGTTACAACACATAGCAACCCATTGTATTTTGTCAATGTGACAGAATTCTGGATATTCAGCAACAAAATCTTTTACACACTGTAAAACCCAGTTCAGCTAACTAATTTCATTTGAGGACACTGATTACCTCAAACCATTTAGGTTTATAAAAAACAATAGTTATGAGTACTGCATTATACTGCATTCAAATACGTGATGTAGCTGAACCTTCCCTATATTGAGTAAAACAACAGAAATTACAAATTTTAAATGAACTCAGAGTGCTTGCAGTTACTGCTAGCTCACAATAGCACACACAAAGTCAAATCTAATAAGTTAAGCTAACTCATTAAATTTGAGGACACTGATTACCTTAATTATTTAAATTTTATTAAACAATAATTATGAGTGCTTTGAACTTATTGGGTTCACTAAAATAAGACACTCATTGCAATCAAGACATTAAGTGATTAATTAAGTGAGGATTGAGCATTAGTGATGAACACCTGATGATAATGAGCAGAATCACAGAAGGAAAGAGAAACACAAGAACTACAACTGACTTAAGCCACAGCTTTAGATGAAATAACAGAAGATAAAAGAAGACATTAAATCTCTGAAGATCTCAGCAGAGGAGGATTAAACAACTCCACAAACAGCAATACCAGCATCACATATTATTAACCAGACTGACTTTATTTCTGTCATTTCTGTTTTAATGAAAATAATAGTTTAATTGAAGTCACCATGATGGAGATTGGTGTTTGCTTTAGTTGGGCTCTTGGGTTGGTTTTTTTCTCTGGTTGCTTTAACTGTGTGTAAAAGCACATTTGTTATGGTAAGGAATGCAAAATAAAATGTGATTAGGTGATGTTGGCTATACAATGATGTTGGTGTAATCATCATGTAGTGGCTTAAAGGTCCAGTTCTTCATGTTTTTTGAAGCTTTGATTGTGTTTACAGTGTGCAATATAGTATTTTTCACACAATTTACTTATCTGTATACCGCTGTTTTCACTCTCTTAACGGGAGATGTATGCGCTTAATGATCTCTACAGCGTCCCTGGGAAAGCCAAACAAAGGTGATTTGACTCCGGGATGAAAATAACAGCGTCTCGATGACATGGCGACAAACACACTCAAACGCACCACTTCCTTTTCTCCACGCGACCGTCCTCTTCTCCACGTGGGACAGCAACAAGACCACGCCCCCTTTTTCGCGTATTCTTGTGGGCGGAGGTTAGTCTGTTCTACTGTTCTACTGACTGATGTAATTAATGAAGGAAGTACCAGGATGTAGTCCAAACCGGCTGTTCGCTGTAGGCTTTGAAAGGGAACTTCTGTTAAATAAAATATCTCGCTTGGCATTGAACTTTGAGCTTTATAATTTTACAGGTATTATTTATGCTCTAACAGCAAAATTACACACTAACTAAAGTTTGAACAGTGGGATCACGAAGAACGGGACCTTTAAGTCACTAATCTCACTCAGAGTCTTATGCTCTGGTTATAGCGGTATTGTGTGGTTCATTTTTGCATTATTCATAAAAGTGGCTACATGAGTCAACAGCACGAGATCCAGCACTGCTAATTGAATTGCTCAAAATGTTTTAATATATGGCATTGCTTAGACAAACATAGACGTCAAGAATCTGTGTATGAATCTCAACAATGGTAGCAATCAATGAAAAGCTTCATGCTGCAGTGCATGCTGGGTACCACTGATCAAAACTCACTCATGGGTCCCAGCATGCATTGCAGCATGAATAAATTATGCATCTGAATTGTGACTAATTTTCTTTGATTCTTACTATTTGCTTTTACTTTTGCTGTGTTTGTTGTGATGTTTTTCTAGCTTGTTTTATGTTCAAAGTTGATCTGTTTATTTGAATATTTGTTTTGATTGTCACCATTGTTGAGATTCATACTAGGTGTGTGTCCGTGTACGGTTGTAGATTAAAACCGTATGTGCATTAATTTTATTCATTTATATTCTGCATATTGTTTGATTACCACAACTATCCTTGATCTTGTGCTGTAGAGTCATATAGATTCTATTATGTATAATGCCCAAAAAATAATAACACAAAATCTCTATAACCAGAGCATTAGACTCTGAATGAGATCAGTGATACTGTCACTAAATGACAATAATATCATCAGTAAAAAAACTTTCTCTTGGCTTTTCTTACCATAACAAATGTGCTTCGTAAACACAGTTAAAACAGCCAAAGCAAAACATGTTTTGTCAAGGGTCAAGATCCCAACAAAAGCAACAAACAAAAACCAAGCATATTTCAGAATTTCGTTTGAAAGGAAATAAAATAAATAAAGAAATACAGTTAATCTGGTTAGTAATGTGTGAATCTGGTAATGCTGTTTGTGGAGTTGTTTAATCATCCTCTGCTGAGATCTTCAGAGATTTAATGTCTTCTTTTATCCTTCAGTTGATTTAATCTAAAGCTGTGGCTGAAGTCAGTTGTAGTTCTTGTGTTTCTCATTCCTTCAGTGATTCTGCTCATTACCATCATCAGGTGTCACCACCAATACGCAATTATCACTTATTTAATCACTTAACAATACAATTTATATCCAATTATCATGCTGGGAACTAGAAATGTTCTAGAACTCATTCAGTTTGAGTTCTGTTTCAGTCATTGTGTCCACACAACATTCGGTAATATTTGAGTGCAGTGAACTCATTTTTATTTAGTACATACAACTGTTAGGTTTTACAGTGCAGATTGGAGTCCGAATTAAATGTGAATTTGTATTGGATTGCGAAGGACTACTACTCTCATCCTAAAACACAGTCGGCATCCACTTATGAGAGGGCTTTTAGTCTGGGGCATGGTCAACAGCATCTTGATGTTACCCCAAAGGCAGTTTCTTTTTTTAATCCATCTTCATTTGCTGTCTTTGCATTGACATACCCTGAAGGAGGGAACGAAGATGTTACATACGTAACCGAGACGTTCCCTTTCAGTCAGTCACTACGCATTACGTCAGTGACTGACGAAATGGGGGTCCCTATTTAATCTCGCCACTATGGCTGTCCTCCAGTGTCCTGTGCAAACCCTAGCTCCCTATGGTGAGGCTAGCACGAGCGAAGGGCTTAGGCTATACGCAAGAATACTAAGGTACACTGGGTAGCATATCCCAGGTGGAATATGTAACACAGTGCCTGCCCGAAGGGAGGTCTTACAGAATACACATATGACCCCGCGTACGGGATGCATATGGAAAATCTCTGAGGTACCCAGCCCGCATGGTGTAATTATTCAACCTCGGAGATGGCAAGAACGGTCTCGTGCTTGAAGGAGACTTACCATGAAAATACCCATGTGGGGGTTGCCCATATGGGGAACCATGTACAAGGAGGCACCTAGCATAACATGAGGGGTGACCAACCGGGCATGCAGTCTGGTGTTGACGTCAACAGTGCTGGAGTTCTGTCTACGTAAGTGAGGAGAGCACGTACTGGACAGAGCATTGCCAAGGCTGGGTCTGCCTCCTCCCGGGGCAGCAAATGCAGGTTCACCACCTGATCCCTGAAAGGAGTGGTGGGAACCTTGGGCACATATCCAGGCCGGGGTCTCAAGATAACGTGACAGTTAGTCAGCCCGAATTCCAGGCACACTTCGTCAACCAAAAATGAGCTCGAAGAGAGGATAGCACCGACCCGATCGGGCATCTTCTGGGATCTTCTCGGCGAGAAAAACACCAGTTGACAAAAAACCAATCCGATGGACGAACACATTCGAAAATGGCTGTCAACATCTTGAATGGAAGCCTGTGAAGGGTTCGGCCAGGCTCTAGCCAGGCTCCCAAAAACTGAACCAGCGGGGTCATCAAAACTACAGGCGAAAATTACATGATGGGGCAGCGATGCAGAACGACCGGCCCTGACATGGGAGAAATACACGGGCGAGACATCTTTAAAAAGAGTTGCCCGTGCAACTCTTTTAGGCAAATAAACATTCAACAGCAGTGCTGAAGCGCGCAGGGGAGAGACATGAGCTGTGTGTAAATCACTGCACAGATCAGCAGCAGGACAGTGAAACTCAGCTGAAAATGCTGTCACACCAACACTCACTGAAGAGCTGACTCGTTGCAGATCTACGAAGCTGAGAGTGAAGCACAGAGAACACTTCGGCTCCAAAGCAGAAACATAATGCGAGATTGCACTCACGGCTCCTTATATACAAATGTGGGCGGAGTTTGCGATACAAATTCTGCATTGGCTCGTTTTGTAATACTCAAAGGTTTTTCATCAGTTATCATTTCATCAGTCACTGACATAACGTGTTGTGACTGACTGAAAGGGAACCCGCATTACATTTATGCAAGATTTTAGATAATATAAGTCAAGATTAACATAACACAATAGCTATTTAGCTAATTGGTTGTTGATTAACATTACACCAATAACCTGTGTAGGTGACATGAGTTTAAAAGGAAAGTAGTTTCAGATTGATGTTATTACATTTCAGTTAAAGTTTAATAAAAACATTTTTAATCATGGAATACCATGCATTGATGTATTGTGCACAATAAAATCAGGAACATGAACTAAATGAGTAAATGAGGGTAAATGTTGATTTCATGATGACTTGAACATAAAAATCTTTCAAAACAATAGAAACAATTGCATCTGTATTAAATGACCCAGTAAATACTAGGACATTTTAGAAATGGCTTCCAGGCCTCCAGGATACCTTATCTAGGGCTCCTAATAAATGAATTCTCCCCTGAGTGTGGTTTCACATCTGCTCATGGCTGTGTTTGGCTCTGGCGAGTAGGGACGGGCTGCCTACATGTAGCCAGGACAGCAGGGACAAAGTGGTGTAGATGGCTTTGGCATGTATCTGCCTGGTGCTTTTATTCACTGCAGAACATATTGGCAACAAAATGTGAACAAATTCAGACAATAGTGGCTCCAGTGTTGGGCAAACTATTCAAAAAATGTTGGTAGCTGAACCAAAAAATGACTATAAAGAAAATTTGCTATAAACTGAGCTGAAAGCTATCCTTTACATAATTAACAAAAACATGGTACTTTAAATTGCTTTATAAATGTGAGTTATTACAAATTGCCACAATGAATGCAATATATGATTTTTAGAAAACAAAACAACTAAAAAAATTAAGCATACTGTCAGAGACAAAGAATCTCTGTACAAATATTATTTACATAACATTCGTTTATCTCACTTACATTTATTTTGTAACAGTTGTGGTAAGAGGAAATACCAATACCATGGTACTTTTGACACATTTACATTTAGCGTACTGTTAGTGTTTTTGTAAAATTTTAGTGAGAAAAGATTATATCAGATTATGCAGTTGTGCTCAAAATTATTCATACCCATGGTAAATATGACCAAAGGCTGTGAAAATAAATCTGCGTTGTTAATCCTTTTAATCTTTTGTTTTAAAAATTTATAAAAATCTTACCTTTCATTGGCGAATAAGAATTTTAAATGGGGGGAGGGAAATCTCATTACGAAATAAAAGTTTTTCTCTAATACACATTGCTCACAATTAATCATACCCTTTTATTCAATACTTTTTGCAAAGTTTTTTTCCCAAGATAACAGCACTAAGTCTTCTTCTATAATGCCTGATGAGTTGAGACCACCTGACAAGAGATCAGAAACTGCATAATCTCTCCAAATCCTTCAGATTCCCAGATCCATGTTGGTGCTTCTCGTAAATTCACCCCACTCTTCTCGTGTTCAGGCAGGGAACTGGGATGACCAAGGCAGAAGCTTGGTTTTGTACACTGTAAAACCCAACAAGTTCAGCTAACTCATTTCATTTGAGGACACAGATTACCTCAAACCATTTAGGTTTATAAAAAACAATAGTTATGAGTACTCTGCACTTATTTTAATCAAGTCCACTAAAAAAATATATTTCTTAATATACAATTAAACTTTACACTGCATTCAAATACTTGATATAGCTGAACCTTCCCTATATTGAGTAAAACAGCTGAAATTATAACCTTTAAATGAACTTGCAGTTACTGCTAGCTCACAATAGCACACACAAAGTCAAATCTAGTAAATTAAGCTAACTCATTAAATTTGAGGACACTGATTACCTTAATTATTTTAATTTTAGAAAACAATAATTATGAGTACTTTGAACTTATTTCAATTGAGTTCACTAAATTAAGACACTTAAGAAATTAAGTGATTAATTAAGTGAGGATTGAGCATTAGTGATGAACACCTGATGATAATGAGCAGACTCACAGAAGGAAAGAGAAACACAAGAACTACAACTGACTTAAGCCACAGCTTTAGATGAAATAACATAAAAAAAGATAAAATAAGACATTAAATCTTTGCAGATCTCAGCAGAGGAGGATTAAACAACTCCACAAACAGCACTACCAGCTTCACACATTATTAACCAGACTGACTTTATTTCTGTCATTTCTGATTTAATAAAAATAATAGTTTAATTGAAGTCACCATGATGGAGATGAGTGTTTGATTTAGTTGGGCTCTTGGGTTGGGTTTTGTTTCTTCTGGCTGCTTAAACTGTGTGTAAAAGCACATTTGTTATGGTAAGGAATGCAACAAGAAAGTGTAATTAGGTGATGTTGGCTATACAATGATATTGTTATAATCATCATGTAGTGGCTTAAGTCACTAAGTCTTATGCTCTGTTTATGACGGTATAATTGTGGGTACATGATTAAACAGCACGAGATCCAGCACTGCTAATTGAATTGCTCAAAATGTTTTAATATATGGCATTGCTTAGACACACATAGACATCAAGAATCTGTGTATGAATCTCAACAATGGTGGCAATCAATGAAAAGCTTCATGCTGCAGTGCATGCATGAATTGCGGCATGAATAAATTATGCATCTGAATTGTGACTAATTTTCTTTGATTCTTACTATTTGCTTTTACTTTTGCTGTGTTTGTTGTGATGTCTTTGTAGCTTGTTTTATGTTCAAAGTTGATCTGTTTATCTGAATATTTGTTTTGATTGTCACCATTGTTGAGATTCATACTCTGATTCTTGATGTCGGTGTGTGTCCGAGGATATACAACCTGCATATTATTTGATTACCACAACTATCCTTGATCGTGCGCTTTAGAATCACATAGATTCTATTATGTATAACACAAAAAAAAAATAACACAAAACCGCTATAACCAAAGCATTAGACTCTGAATGAGATCAGTGATAGTCACTACATGACGATAATATAATCAGCAAAAAAACAAAACTAACACCAGCTGATCACATTTTCTCTTGGCTTTTCTTACCATAAAAAGTGCATCGTTAAAACAGCCAGAGCGAACCATGTTTTGTCAAGGGTCAAGATCCCAACAAAAGCAAACACTAAACACCATCATGGTGAATTCAATTGAAACTATTATTTTCAATATAACAGAAATTACAGAAATAAACTTAGTCTGGTTAGTAATGTGTGAATCTGGTAATGCTGTTACGTAGATGTAATGTGAGATGTAATGTCTTCTTTTATCCTTCAGATTTAATCTAAAGCTGTGGCTGAAGTCAGTTGTAGTTCTTGTGTTTCTCTTTACTTCAGTGATTCTGCTCATTACCATCATCAGGTGTCACCACCAATACGCAATTATCACTGTCCTGTTGGAAGATTCAAACTTGGTCCATGATATGATTTCTAGCTGGGACAGTCTGGTTTTAATTTTTTATCTGTTTGTAATCTCCAAACTCATCGGGCGTTATAGAAGAAGACTCTGTTATCTTGGGAAAAGAATGTTGCAAAAAAATATGAATAAAAAGATATGATCCATTGTGAGCATTGTGTATTAGAGAAAAACATTTATTTCATAATGATCCCCCATTTAAAATTCTTAATCTTCAATAAAAGGTTAGGTTTTTATACATTTTTAAAACAAAAGATCGAAAGGATTAACAATGCAGATTAATTTTCACAGCTTTCTTTGGTCATATTTACCAAGGGTATGAATAATTTTGAGCAAAACTATATACTATGTTACAGTCTGTGATGAAAAATGTCATAATTCGTTCATGTTGATGTAATTCTAAATTCATGTCATTTTCTTTCTTCTGTGGAACACAAAAGGAGTAATTCTGACTGTTTGCTCTTTTCCATTAAATGACAGTGAACTGGGATGCTTCAAAAAAGGACCATTAAAGTAAATTGTGCAGGTTTGAAACAACACAATGGTGAGGTTGTTTTCAGAATTAAAAAAAATAAAGTTGATTTAAATGTAGTTCAGCTATTTACTGCCCAACACTAATTTCCATCACCACAGCAATTCTCTCTCTTTCACTCTTTTATTTTAATTCCCTCTTTCCAATTCTCTTCAAGTAGAGACAGTCAGTTGTAATAAAATTATTGATGTTCTGGTTTAGACTGGACTAACAGACACACCAGCAGCTGGAGAGCTGGTCAATCTGACCGCTAAAGAGAGCAATGACCACCCAGTGTGAGCACCTTTAAAACTCATTTACATCATGTCAGCTTGCATTACTGCAGGGCATGATGAGAGTGGACTGAATCAGGTCTGAATGCACGTGAGACAGTGGCCAAGCATACCCACACTGACCTGAATCAACGCTCTTTCTCCCAACACTGGATGTTAATCAAAAGTGCCCTTAAGCCCACATTTATGCACTCTTAAAACCACATGATTAAAAGTGTTAAATGATGAGATTTGAATAAATCTAGAGGGGTTGTGCATTCTCCTTTGCAATGCAAGAGGACAAAAAAGAGAGAAAATGTAAATCTTATAAGGAGTCTTTCAAGAACATGCCTCAGTCATATTTTAAGTTAAAGAAAATTAAGGCTGTTTTATAATTAAGCTTTTTTTTTGCATTGTAATTTTATTGTCCAACATTTCATTCTAAATTCTCATTGTGATTTGTCTGGGCATTTTATTTTTGTTTCTGCTGTAATTCACATTATCCATCATGATTCATGATTATTTTTAGATTCTCATTAATGTAAAACATTTTTATTGTAACTGTAAAAAAATATTGTAAATATGCATTCGTAAATTAAAATCTGCTTTAAATCCCTAAAAACAGCAGGTTTTATAATGCTTGAAAAATAAATGTATATGATTTTTTTTTTTACCAAACCCCTTGATTGTGTACTGTTATTGATGTGGTGCCATTATAATTAATTATATTAAGACAAGTAATTTGTAAAAGTAAATGGATTCAAATTCATTCATCCATTTTACTGAGTCAGCTGATTAGTCTGTTATAATATTCTGATGTGATGTGCATGTCAGACTCAAGAGTACGATGCGTTTAACAGAACATTTCTAGTAATCATGGGTTGTGGAAATTATACATATTTAGTCAATTATTACATACTATATTTTGGTTCCTCACAGCCATATTTTTGTTTGTGTCTGACTTATTATTATCATTCATATCAGAAAACCTTACAGCTTTCTGAGATTCTTTTTTTTCCTCACATATACTCATCTCATTGTGACAGTATCTATGAGTGTCCACATGAACCATTGTAATAAAATAACTTTGCCTCACAGTTGAATTGTAAGCTACGAGGTAACATCCTGCAAGAGGCTGCAAAAACATTGTCTAATGAATTTTTAACGACCAGCGGAGCTATAGGGGCAACGGAGAGCCCTCCTAGCGCGATACACCCATCAGTGTGATTTGTGGACTGAGCTGAGGGAGTCTACACGGCTGCTGACCCACAGGAGTTAAGTGCCCACGACGGGGGTGCGTCTTTGCTTCACATCAGGGTCCAAATGATGTTTGAAATGTTTTAATCAAATCCTATCTTTTCATTAGTCTAATAATGCGTGTCTCGCAGCAAGCGAGAGCATCTTACAGGCCCCGAGGGGCATAGGATTTGTATTGAATATGCAGTCATTGCTTGGCCTCATGAAGTGCCAGAGCACAGTGCCAGCTATTCTATACATTTAAATGATCTGATAAGAGTGTTTGTGCTGATTTAGCCTATTCATAATAACTTAAAGCTGTTCCCTTAAAGACCGGTTTTATTCCATCTGGGTTTATTCAACTATAAGGGCACTTTTGGCCCTGTAAACTTGATCAAATACTCAAGCACCTACACTGTAAAAAATTGTGCTGTAAAATAACGGTAATCTACTGGCAGCTGTGGTTGCCAGCAATGTACTGTTTTTTTACAGCTCTCCTTTTTTACAGTATGTTACCGTAATAATACCATGAAAGGTAACTCTTTTCATTTGAAAAACTGATTGCTTCAAACAGTTCTCATTTTAAAACTAGCATTCATATGGTGTTTGTACTGTAAACATTTAATTTGAGTCCACTGAAAAGGAACCTTTCTTAATATAAACTGCAAACACGTAATGTGTAGTAGTGAAATTAGATTACTTTAACTTCAATTTGTACAGTTCATCGCTAGCAATAGCACACATGTATGTGATAAATTACTCAACAAACAGCTCATAACTGCATCAGCAAACACAGTCATTGACTTTAAATAAAGCATCAGACAGCATTTCATCAGTGTTTCTCTGCTCATCCTGGACTGAAGCACAGGCTCTACTCTCCTGCACAATGGTGACACACAAAACGAATTAATTAAACTAAAAGATCTCTTCTATATCATCTTGTGCAACAACACATAGAAACAGTTCATTTTAATATTTACTCTCCTTATCAGTTACAGACTTTGCACAATTTTTTTCTATTAACTTTCACTACTATTTCAGTGAAAATATCTTGATTCATCTGGTAAATCTGACTGTTACGTTTTACAGTATATTACTGTTTTTTCTTTGATTTTACGGTAATCTACTGGCAGCTCTGGTTGCCAGTAAACTGCTGTTTTTTTTACAGTACTTTTCCGTAAATTAATTTACAGTTGTTTACCGTTAATTTTCATCTAATTCCTTTAACCCTTTAAGCTCCACAGCAAAATCTTCAGTTTTAAATGAACACTTATATGTGTCCACACTACAGAGTGTTAGAGTAATTGAAGCATTGTTGAAGTTAATGAGATAATTAAGATATTAATTAAGTGGTAATTGAGAATTAGTGATGAGCACCTGCTGTTAACAAGCAGAACCACTCAAGGAAAGAGAAGTACAACTGACTTCAGCCACAGCCTTAGATGAAATCAACTGAAAGAAAGACATTAAAGCAGAGGAGGATTAAACAACTCCACAAACAGCATTACCAGCTTCACTTATTACTCACCAGATTTACTTTATTTCTGTCAGACATCTACAGAAGCTCTTATAGAAAATTAACAGATCAAATTAACTTTTGATGTTTAATTGAAAATGTTTGGTCACCATTATGGTGATTAGTGTTTGCTTCCGTTGGGCTCTTGACCCTTGACTTTGTAACAATAGTTTTTCTTTAGTTTCTGTAACTGTGTGTTTCTTAGACACATTTGTTGTAGCAAAACACTTGTGATCAGGTGTTATTGATTGTGACATAAACATCATGGAATGCTTGGTTCATTCATCTCATTCAGTGTCTATTCCCTAAACAAAACCTTTTTTTTTAATATATACATCTCATTTTACCCCTATTTTTCATTACCAAAATTGTGACAGTTTGTAAAATATCAAACTGTGATTAGAAATCAGTTATGAAGGATTTTTAAACTCTTGAAATACATAAATGGTTTGTTCTATGGTGCCATTTAGACTCACATAGACAGGAAGAATCCGCATATGAATCTCAACAATGGTGACAGTCAAAAAAAAAGATGAACAGATCAACTCTGAACATCACAAACACTACCAAAAGTCAACACAAAAACAACACCAAAAATAAAGGTAAATATTAAGAATTAACGAAAATAACCAGGCTATTCATTAGCATAATTTATTCATGCCGCAATGCATGCTGGGAGTCATGGATGATTTTTGCACAATGCCTGTACCCAGCATGCATTGCAGAATGAAGCTTTTGATTGTCACCATTGTTGAGATTCATACGCCGATTCTTGATGTCTATTTGAGTCTGAATGACTCTAGTATTCAAAATGTATTGACCACAAGCTTTTTTCCTGTCCTTAAAATTTTCTGGTTGTTGCAACACTAATTGAACTCATGCTGTAAAATTATTGGGTTACCATAAAATAAAACTTCATCTATATCATTATAACTTAGATTATGAAGGAGCTCAGTGAACCAGACCATTAATAAATAGTCAACATCATCTGTTTTTTTTTAACAACATTTTTTTCGGCTTTGCATGCTATAACAAATGTATTTAAAACACACAGTTAGAGCAGCTATAGAAAAAAACTAATGTTATTATGTCATGGTTCAAGAGCCCAACTAAAGCAAACACTGATCACCATAATGGTAACGTCAAAATAAGTTCTGTAGACGTCTGACAGAAATAAAGTCAGTCTGGTTAGTAATGTGTGAAGCTGGTAATGCTGTTTGTGGAGTTGTTTTATCCTCCTCTGCTGAGATCTTCAGAGATTTAATATCTTCTTTTATCTTCAGTTGATGAAAGCAGCTTTTTTCTGTTCATGTATCTCTTTCCTTCGGTGATAACAGCAGGTGTTCATCAGGTGTTTGAATTCACTCACTTATTTTCGCTCACTATCAGTAAACTAGTGTAGGGAATAGTGAATGAGGGTATAGGGTGTGATTTGGAGCACAGCCTCTGAGTGTCGACTTTGAGCACTGTTAATTCACGGTATATTCCTGTTGGCTATTTTCTCAAAAATTACAAATATTACCCAGAATGCATTGTTTTCTACGGTATATTACTGTTTTAATGGAAAACAGCATTTTACTGTCAAAAGTTCGCCGTTTTTTAACAGCATTTTTTTACAGTGTAGTTTTCACATTTTCACTAGTTTATTTGTCTGCAAGTCAAGTCAAGTCAAGTCAACTTTATTTATATAGCGCTTTTAACAATGTAGATTGTTTCAAAGCAGCTTTACAGTGTTAAACAGCAAAATAATGCAGCCTAATTTTATTCAGCTGTATAGCCATTTGATGTCATCAGTTCATTTCAATTTCCATACGGTGACAGTGTGTTTAGTTGAAAAATATAGTGTCCCCAACTGAGCACGCCAAGCCAGAGGCAACAGTGGCAAGGAAACCAAAACCCCATTAGGTGACCTAATGGAGAAAAATAAACCTTGGGAGAAACCAGGCTCAGTCGGGGTGCCAGTTCTCCTCTGGCCAATTTACAAACAACGTATTATTATTATTATTCTGGCTGCTTTACAGGTCAGAGGTCATAATAGATCGGAATATTCAAAGGACCGGAGGCAACACGCTGGAGACGGGTTTATTGAGGATGATGTTGATTAAATAATTATTAAAGTGCAATATTCGAATGATCGGAGGCAACACGCTGGAGACGGGTTTATTGCGGATGACATATCGATTTAAGTATTATTTAATGATAATATTCGAACAATCGGAGTCATCACACTGGTGACGGGTTTATTTAGATGCCGTGTCGATGAGGCAGTTGCAGGGGGAGGATAATTGACACGGTCTCTGCAGACACTTCGGGGTCCTGTGTTGGTCTTCTCTGGTCCACCATCTGATTAGGATATGGCCCAGATCTGGCTGACTGCAGTAAACCTCGGGATAAAACAGAGAGAATATCATTAGCGTAGATGCCATTCTTCTGATGATGTAACGAGTACATCAGGTGTTATGGGAAGTGTTCCCGGTTCCGGCTGACCTAGTTAATGCAGCCTAACAATCAATTAATTGATAAAGTGTTTTATGTGTATGCCACAGTAAAGAGATGTGCAAACACTTTTTGGGTATACATGCATATACATCGGTCATAATTATTTCTGAAAGTCATGAACATTTTCATGACAGTGTCTTTTCCATTACATCTCACATTATTTATTGTGCTAGCATTACAGTATGTGGTGAAAATGACAGTGAGAAAAATTTCATTTGAAACATTTTTAAATTGAAATATCTGAATGTCTTGCTAAAGATAATTTCAGAGCTAGGATTTATGTATAATAAATCCACACTATTACATTTTCACACTCTTTTTTAGAAAAGCAGTCACTGCCGTGTACTACTTGATTAGTTATGGATGGTATATGTCTCACATTTTAGAGAATTACATTAATCGAAAGCAAATAAATCAAATTTAGAAGAAAAACGTCTCGGTTACGTATGTAACCCTCCTCCCTGAGGAGGGAACGGAGACGTACGTTCCTTTGCCACGTCAGCTGTGCTGCTGGAATGCGGAGTTCAGTCTTGGCTCCTGCAGCAGTAACATAATGCGATGTTGCCAGCGTACTTCCTTATATACCCACGAGGTGGGGCGGAGTTAATTCCGCATTCCAGCAGCACAGCTGACGTGGCAAAGGAACGTACGTCTCCGTTCCCTCTTCAGGGAACGAGGGTTACATACGTAACCGAGACGTTCCCTTTCGTTCAGTCACTACGACGTACGTTAGTGACTAACGAATGGGGGTTCCAATACAACAACGCCACTCAGCTGTCATCCAGTGCCCTGCGTAAGTGTGAGTACCCTGTCGTAAGACTAGTACGGACGAAGTATCCCACTTATCACAGGAATACCAAGGTACACTGGGAAGCATATTCCAGTGTGGATATGCCAAGATGCCTACCCGTGGGGAGGACTTAGAGAATACACATATGACCCGCTAAGGGCTGCATATTGAAGAACTCTAGGGAACCAGCCGAAGGTGAATTTTTAACCCTAGGGGTGGCAGGGACTTGCCAAGGGAAAGACACCTACTCGCTGAGGAGTCTTACGGTGGAAATACTCGTGTGGGGGTCGCCGGAGGGGAACCATGCACACGGGGCACCTGGCCGGACATGAGGGTCTGGGCTCGAAAGGGCAGACTGAACTGATGTCGGCGTCAGCAGTGCTGGAGGAGCTCAGGGCTCTCGAGTAGCTCACCTGAGGAAAATATTGCACGTATCCAGTCCGTGGAGTGGAATGGCGAGCAAGCGAAGACACCTGAGCCTGGTCCATTACCGGCCACCCGTAGGGGCGAGTACATAGTCGGACATTGGCTCCACTCGGAGATTGTAGAATCTGGCGAATGTATTAGGTGTCGCCCAGCCTGCAGGTCTGCAGATGTCTGTTAGCGAGGCGCCATGCGCTAAAGCCCAAGAGGAGGCCACACTCCAGGTGGAGTGTGCCCTGACCCCAAGGGGACATGGTCGACCTTGCTGCTGGTAAGTCAAAACAATGTTGTCCACAATCCAGTGAGACAACCTCTGCTTTGAGAGAGCTCTTCCCTTCCGCTCTCCACCATAACAGACAAAGAGCTGGTCTGAGGTCCTGAAACATTGCGTGCTGTCTACATAGGCGTGGAGAGCGCGTACTGGACAGAGCAATGCCAAGGCTGGGTCTGCCTCCTCCAAAGGCAGCGCTTGCAGGTTCACCACCTGATCTCGGAACGGAGTGGTGGGAACCTTGGGCACATATCCGGGGTCTCAGGATCACGTGAGAGTTAGCCGGCCCGAACCCCAGGCATGCTTCGTCAACCGAAAATGCCTGCAGGTCCCCAACCCTCTTAAGAGAGGCCAATGCGGTCAGCAGAGCCGTCTTCATCGACAGGAACTTAATATCAACCGACCGCAAAGGCTCAAAGGGAGGCCTCTGCAGAGCACTTAGGACTACTGCAAGGTCCCAAGAGGGAACGAGAGGAGAGCGAGGAGGATTCAGTCTCCTCGCCCCCCTCAGGAACCTGATGATCAGGTCGTGCTGACTTACCTTTTTGTCTCCCAGGAGATTGTGGTAGGCAGATATTGTGGCCACGTACACTTTAAGGGTGGAAGGAGACAGCCTTCGTTCCACCCCCTCCTGGAGAAACGATAGCACGGACCCGATAGGGCATCTCCATGGGTTTTCTTGGCGGGAAGAACAACATGTGACGAAGAGGTTCCACTTCAACGCATAGAGGTGTCGTGTAGACTCTGCCCTAGCGGAAGTGATGGTAGTGACCACCGCAGTTGGAAGGCTACTCAAACCTGCCATGTCCCGTCCAGAAGCCACACGTGGAGCGTCCAGAACACCGGACGCAGGTGCCAAAGGGTGCCCCGTCTCTGAGTGAGAAGGTCTTGTCTCAGAGGTATAGGCCAGGGAGGGGCTGTCGCAAAGAGTAGCAGTTCTGAGAACCAGGTCTGGCCATGCCATACGGGGCGACCAACATGACCTGCTCCTTGTCCTCCCTGATCTTGCACAGTACCTGTGCGAGAAGGCTCACTGGGGGAAACGCATACTTGCGTAGGCCCTGCGGCTAGCTGTGCGCCAGTGCATCCGTGCCGACCATCGGTCAGGGAATAATACAGGGAGCAATGGGAAGAGTCCTGGGAGGCAACAGGTCTACCTGTGCATCGCCGAACCGTTCCCATATCAGCTGGACCGTCTGGGGATGGAGTCTCCATTCTCCAGGAAGTGGCTGAAGCCGTGAGAGCTCGTCGGCTGCACGGTTCAGGACTCCCGGGATGTGGACAGCATGAAGGGACCTCAGATGCTTCTGACTCCATAAAACGAGATGGCGGGCGAGTTGAGACATACGGCGGGAGCGTAGACCGCCCTGGTGGTTGATGTACGCTACTACGGCCGTGTTGTCTGTCCTGACTAGTACATGTTGACCCCTCAGCAATGCTCGGAAGCGGTGCAGGGCGAACCGTACTGCCAGTAACTCGAGGCAATTGACATGCAGAAGGCGCTGGGGTCCTGTCCAGGAGCCCGCGGCTGCTTGTCCATTGCACATGGCACCCCAGCCCGTGGATGATGCATCTGTTGATACAACAACATGCCTGGAAACTCGTTGTAAGGACAGTCCGGTCCGTAAAAAATTGAGGTTCGACCACGGGGTGAGAGTCTGTAAGCAGGCCCGAGTCACTTGTACCCGGAGCGTGCCAGACTGCCATGCCCATCTCGGGACTCGATCGCGTAGCCAGTGCTGAAGCGGTCTCATATGTAGCAATCCGAGCGGCGTCACCGCGGCTGCCGATGCCATATGCCCCAGGAGCCTCTGAAATAGTTTCAGTGGAACCGCACTCTTGCCCTCGATTTGACGAAGGCAAGTCAGCAGAAACTATGTGCGCGCTCGCTGGTAAGCAGCACGCACCTGCGACCGAGTCGGAAACCACACTGAGAAAAGAGCCCACACTGCCATCACCGGTCTCTGGGTCCTCAGAGACAGGAACATGAGTTCTTTCCAAGCGCTGCTAGCCCGGGGGCCAGCAGCGGAAGGATTTTCCCCCGGCCCTCCCAGGAGAGGCCCTGCTACCATCCCCTGGAAAGAACTGGAACCCATCTCTGAGTTGTCCACCTCCAGCCTGGCGTTTAGCCAGTGTACCCTAGACCGCGGCCCCATCAAGGGCAGAGAAGGCGGAGGAGGCCACCAAACGGTCACGGGAAGCACGGGGACTTCCAGGACCGCGTGATCTCCTCATGCACCTCGGGAGCGAAAGGTATTGGGGGCAGGGCCCAACAACTGTCGGGTGCCGCCCACAAAACCCGATCGCGCAACCACAAGCACTCGCAACAGGGCGGAGTTCCACACCAGCGCGAGGCTTGCAGCTGCCCGAGATAACATGGCTGTCAACTCTAGGTCAGGTCAGGCAGCGCTGACACACCGGAGGCATAGCACAACCTAATCGTCATCCCCAAAGGACTCTAGCCCACCTTGGGATGCGGCGATCGACATCTCGCTGCTATCTGGAGTGTGAACGAAATGAACGAGGCGTCAGAGACGGGCCGCTGTTTCAGTCCAGCACTCGCGGGAAGCGATGTGCGAGAGGGGGGCGTGGCCCGAGGAATGATCGTCAGGGTTCTTAATACCACGGCACCGCCCTCAGGTCACCCTGGCCACCAGCCAAAGTACCACCTCTCTCAGAGACGGTAGATTGGGGTGTGGCAGAGGGGACTCTCTCT
The DNA here is from genome assembly GCA_023566225.1 of Romanogobio albipinnatus. Classification (NCBI taxonomy): domain Eukaryota; kingdom Metazoa; phylum Chordata; class Actinopteri; order Cypriniformes; family Gobionidae; genus Romanogobio; species Romanogobio albipinnatus. The sequence goes on along the minus strand of CM042245.1, from coordinate 30,990,481 downwards.
CCTCGCGGAGATCACTGAGTCTCAACCGCGACATTGCGATGGTCACGTTCCCGCAGTGGGAATCCTCACTTAATTAATCACTTAATTTCTTGATTGCAATGAGTGTCTTATTTTAGTGAACTCAACTGAAATAAGTTCAAAGTACTCATAATTATTGTTTTATAAAAATAAAATAATTAAGGTAATCAGTGTCCTCAAATTTAATGAGTTAGCTTAACTTACTTGATTTGACTTTGTGTGTGCTATTGTGAGCTAGCAGTAACTGCAAGCACTCTGAGTTCATTTAAAGTTTGTAATTACAGCTGTTTTACTAAATATAGGGAAGGTTCAGCTATATCAATTATTTGAATGCAGTGTAAAGTTTAATTGTATATTAAGAAATATCCTTTTTTAGTGGACTTGATTAAAATAAGTGCAGAGTACTCATAACTATTGTTTTTTATAAACCTAAATGGTTTGAGGTAATCTGTTTCCTCAAATGAAATGAGTTAGCTGAACTTGTTGGGTTTTACAGTGCAGTAGATTCAGTCATATGGTACAGTGAGAACATTTATTGGCAGCAAACTCTGATATAGCACAGAACCTCATGGCTGTGTCATAACTTTATCACACCAGATAACACACTGAATACTATTACAAACATCATGGATTCAATTACATAAGTTAGGTAATTTAAGTGTATTTTTTAATGAGGCATATTTAGCCTGTGTTACTGTAGATACTGTAGATAATTCAGCAACAAGGGAGATTTCAAACATGTATCTTGCATTGTTTGCTGTTGGATGAACTGATTGTTTAAAGTACTAAACTGAAAGAAGATCACACTGTTGTGTTTCGGTGATTAAACCAAATGTTCTCATTACATATTACAATAATCTTGTGTTTGAAACAATGATTATGTGGACTGAAGATATGTGCAACGGAAAAAAAGCATTACATCAGGTTTTGAAAGAATGATTAGCTGTGTTACAAGTGTGATCAGTTTGGATTTTTGTACTAAGAGTTTTGAAAATGTACACCTTACTTGTGAAAATAGTACCAAAGCGAAAAAAAAAAAAACTGTAACAGAGTTTGGGGCCAATAAATGTTCTCACTGTACACTATAAAATAAAAAAGTGCTGTATAGCACTAATCTCGGTTCTTCAGTGGTTCTTTGGCTGAGGTACTATAAAGCACCACTGACTAAGGTGCTATATAGCACCGCTACCATATAAAGAAAATGTTAAGATATGGTGCTATATAGCACCAAAAGTGGTTCCCCTATGATTACGACAAAGAACCACTTTTAGTGCCCTATATAAAACCTTTTTTTTAGAGTGTACCATTTGTACCATATCTACTGTAGTTGAGCTTTATAAGGGTGAGTTAGAGTAATTTGACAGTCTCTACCATGGTAATCTGTTTTCAGTATCACATGGATGTAATGTAAAATGCTATATTTGACACCATCTGTCTCCCTTCGTCTGATGTTACAATATTGACTATTTCCACTCCCTTATACTCTATTCTGCTCTATTCACAAACTGCAAATATTTCTGTCCCACCTATATATAGATTCACTTACAGTATTTGCTTTTGAGTATGTAATCATTTTTTTGGCATATTCAAGCAAAATTGAGTATTATGTGTTCAAATGATCACTCTTGTTAAAGCAATGAAAGGTCTTTAACATTAGAAATGTAGTAGGCTATAAGTTGATTAGAGCAGCGCAATACTTATATCAGGGTTTTAATTTGCATGTTAGTGACAGAACTCCACTAGCGAGACGTGAGGAGGTCTTTGCCAAGAGCGCTGAGATTGTTTAGGGGTGTCAGGGGGACATCTTTTATTGAGCTTGTCTTCAGGTCTAAAGCAGCTGTGAAGTCTTCTTTCGAACCTATCAGCCTTAAAGGCCATTAAAGTGCTAATACACTTCCCGTAACTTCAATTGACCAGATGGTAAAATTCTCTAAAAGAGAGCAAAATTAATAAGTTTTCAGCTTCCCACAAAGCCATCGGGGAGTTATCTTGATTAGGGCATCGCAATTGAAATCCTCTACTATGCGGAATCGGCAATTCTTGGTCTGAAATGGGGTTTGAGTAACCTGCCCTTTAGGTAGAACACCTGCTTCATTAATCATGTGCCAGTGATAGTACCGGTTCTCCTGTGACAAACGGAGCAGAGCCCAGTGAATCCCATGAGCGTCCATACGACCCAGAGCTTCCTACCTTGTATCTTTCCACCTCAAGGGCCTCTATTTCTGGGAATCCATGGAGAGGTTGCATACAGAACTGGAAGTGCAATCTTGAAAGCAATCTAACCAAAGAATCCTCGTTAAATCATATATCAGGATAAAAATAGTGAGAAATTAAATTATTCTGCTTCCAATTCCAATGAATGATTCCCATACCTTAGTAGCTCAGTTAATGGTACTTTTAGTATTTTCAAGGAAAAATGGACAATGTTTGTAAAATAAGTCTTAGCCTATTCACTGATTTCTGTTCTGATTCAAATTAAACTAAAAGTATTAGCTTGCCCAAAGCTATCTCACGACCAATTCGTACGTATTTGTATGTGGTGGCTAATTCGAACGAATTCGTAAAACCTGAATTTGTACGATTTGTCTATACTGCAGTGATGGGTAGGTTTTAGGGGCGGGGTTGGGGTAGGTAATTCGTACGGAATCATACGAAATGACCAACTTGTCAAATACGTACGATTTTGCAAAAATTGTACTACTACATACGAGTGAGGTTGTACAAATTTATACGAATTAGCCAGCTCGTAAAATATGTACGAATTGTGTTCGGCTTGCCTCCAAAAGCAATTCCCCTTTACTCTTATAAATTCTCTATGACTTTCTCTTCCATGGAACATTAAAGGAGAAATTCTTTACTATTGTCCACACTGTAAAAACATTTTTTGTGATTTAGTTATTTCAACTATTTCAACGTTTTCATAAATAACAATCCATCCAAATTAAATATAAAGTTTTATTTAGAAAAAGAACATAAACAACATAGACAACTTAAGATAATACAAAAATATCAAAACATAAAAATGACCAAATAAAATGTTAAAAATACAATATTAACAGCGTAATATAATAAAAAACAATATATATATATATATATATATATATATATATATATATATATATATATATATATATATATATATATATATATATATATATACATTTATGCATTTAGCAGACGCTTTTATCCAAAGCGACTTACAACTGAGGAGTACAGGAAGCGATCCATCATGAGGAGGCAGCAAAACACAGAAAGTGCCTGAAGTACTAAGTTTTGGACATCGCACAGAGCATCATACACTAGGGCAGGGAAGAAGTAGAGGAAAATAGGAGGAAAATAAGTAAAAGAAAAGTTTTTTTAAGATAAGGTTAACAAGCTTTCCTCGCGGAAGAGGTGAGTTTTCAGCTGTCGTTTGAATGCTGTCAGTGATTCTGCAATTCGGATGGAGGTGGGAAGATTGTTCCACCAGCAGGAAACGGTGAATGTGAATGTTTTGGAGAGGGATTTCCTGACTCTCTGTGATGGTACCACAAGCCGTTGCTCCTTAGCTGAGCGAAGGCTTCTGGTGGGGGTGTGGACTTGTAGGAGCGAGTCAAAGTATGCAGGAGCGGAGCTCGTGGTGGATCTGTAAGCGCCTTGAACTTGATGCGAGCAGCGAGTGGTAGCCAGTGCAGAGAGATGAAGAGAGACGTGGGCCCTTTTGGGTTCGTTGAAGAAAAGACGTGCTGCTGCATTCTGGATCATTTGGAGCATTTTGATCGCACATGATGGAAGTCCAGCCAGAAGCGCATTGCAGTAGTCAAGCCTAGAAATGACCAGGGCCTGGACGAGAAGTTGTGTTGCATGTTCTGTTAGAAAAGGTCTGATCTTCCTGATGTTGTGGAGCGCAAACCTGCATGAGCGAGCTGTCTTTGAAATGTGGTCTTTGAAGGACAACTGGTCATCAAAGATTACGCCAAGTTTTCTGACCTATATATATAAAGAATGACAAAATATAAAGTTAACCCTTTTGTTGGTTTATAAAACATCATTGTTGGCTTTATTGCATTCCTTAACCCAAACTCTGTTGCCGCTGGGAAGTCGGTCATCACGGCATCTGCCAAATAAGAAACAAAATATTGCACAAGAAAAGCATTGTTGACATCATAATGTTTTACTTTATTTACAGTAATTGTGACAAAGTCATTCTCTTTTGCTTGGATGCACACTAGAGCTGGGAGTTAAGATACATGTGTGTGACATGTTTAAAGAGAGTCATCATTTACTCACCCCAAGTTGTTTCAAACCTGTATGGGTTTCTTTTTTCTGTTGAATACATACATTTGATAGCCATTGACTTTCATAGTAGGACAATAAATACGATGGAAGTCAATGGGGCCCATAAACCGTTTTGATTACCCACATTCTTCAAAATATATTTTGTGTTCAACAGACGAAAGAAACAACTTGAGGGTGAGTAAATGACAGAATTTTCATTTTTGGGTTTAAAACATGTTTTAGCCACCAAGTTGCATTAGCACAATGAGATGGACAATTGGGAAAGCTGATTTTATTCCTTTGTGTGTGCAATGTGCTGTGCATGTAAGTGTTCTGTATATTTATTGTTGTGCTTTGTTTGACTGATTGCTGGATAATTTTCAATCAACCTATTAAATCAACCTTTAAACCAAGAAAGTGGATCACATCACTCTAGTTCTGAGGTTTACACTGGCTTCCTGTCTGTCAAAGAATTGATTTTAAAATACTATTGCTGGTTTTTACAGCATTGAATGGTTTAAGGCCAAAGTAAATTTCTGATCTTCTGCTGCATTTTGAACCTCTCAGGTCGTCTGGAACAGGTCTGCTTTTGGTCCAGAGTCAAAACTAAACATGAAGAAGCAGAATTCAGTTTTTTTTTGTTTGCACATTTTATCTGGAACTAACTCACAGAAAACTGCAGTTCTGCGGCAACTCTTAATTATCTAAAATAAAGGTTAAAAGCTTTACTGTTTGCCACTGCCTTTTATTAACTGGAAAAGGTATATATATATATATATATATATATATATATATATATATATATATATATATATATATATATATATATATATATATATATATATATATATATATATATATATATATACCTTATATGTGTGTGTGTGTGTGTGTGTGTGTGTGTGTGTGTGTGTGTGTGTGCGTGCGTGCGTGCGTGCGTGCGTGCGTGCGTGCGTGCGTGCGTGCGTGTGTGTGTGTGTGGTTAACAACAATTAACTTTTATTGCAATTAACTATATGTCTATATTAAATAATCACAGAATAACCTCTAAGGAGTGGATTATTAATTCCTCTGGTTTGTTCCGTTTAACGAACGAGCAGTAGCCTACAATCCTTATCAACTCTCACAAGGTCTTCCACCCGATTTTCGGTAAGTTTGTCCCTCTGGTCACAAATGACAAACTTTCCGAGCTATGGTATTAATTAAAGCATTATCAATGATACTTATAAGAGCTTGTAGCTTAGATCTGAAATTAAAGGGACTCATGTTTTGTGAGCAACAACAATGACAATCAAAACGTGGATACAATGGTTTTAATAATTATTGATACTACGATTACATATGACTAATAAAGAATGCATGTATATACAGAATAAAGGAAAGTAAGAAGGAGGATGAGAAGAAAGGCAAGGAAGAAGGGTATGGTCCGATCAGACACTTTCCCAAACATAACCACTAGAGCCAGCAAGAACCATTATCACCTTAAACAGGGGTACAATCTTAAAATGCATCTAAATTTCGATAGAATTGATACTTGCATGGTTCTTTGTGTTGTGTAAAGCAAGATGCGTGCGTTGGCGTTTCTCAGTGTTTGTGCGCTGAAGCTCTCAATCCGTTTGGTCCTTCCGGAGCTTAGTCAGTCCGCGGGAGATTTAAAGGTGTTTAGAAGCGAGTGTCTTGGAAGGGAAAGTTCATCTTATCCAAGCTAAGAAGGTTCCTCTTGCGCAGTGATGCGCGTGCTCTGATGGAGCGCGCCACCGCCGTGTCGCGGAGTGCGCCGCTGGCCGTGTCGCGGAGTGCACCGCCGGCCGTGTCGCGGAGCGCGTCGATCTTCAAAGGAAACAACCAGCTTGGCTGGGCCGCGCTAACGTGACGGGAGGAAAAGAAAGTTTGTCATGTTGGAGTCCTTGCAAGTTGACTGAGCAAAGATGTGCTTGTGTTACTGTCCTTTAAAGTCCATTAACCTACACCCATCTTCCCTGAGATAACCAATCATTGGAGTGAATTTCAGGCTGGAGAGAATTTCTTTGTTCATACTTTATTACTCGATGGAATGTTCATGCGGGAGGCCAGAATTAGTCAAGTTTCACTCCAAAAGGACTAAACATACTAACGGTACATCTCATTCACATACTTTGCACCATTGACTAAGACAAAGAAAGAGAAACCTTTAGACATCAAACATGCCTTGGTTTAAACACATAAAAGCAGTATATCTTCTTTACAGAGCCATTTTGAGCATTTAAGATTACTTTTACATCACATGAACATATACAATATAGGAAGCATGCATATACTCAAGAAATCATCATATCTGTAATTTCTGGGATAGTTTAATTAAAGGCTAAATAAAGAGGAATGCTTGTGTATGTGCGTGTTGAGGTGATTCTCCGGCCATTCTCAACTGAGGGGTGAGTTAGAGGTCTGGCTGATTAGGATCTGATTGAAGCTCTCACAGGACCATCATCAAAAACTCATATTTTCATATAATGATCCAAAGAGTAAAAATATATTTGTACAAATTATAATAGGTTGCACATGTTTCATGTTTATTCCCTTGAAGGTACCTACAGGTACATGTAGCATGTTAAGCTAACCACGACATGGCTTATTCTACAATTACAAGTTAAAATCTCACGGTTCCTACACATGATAACAAATAATGTTCTGAACACGTCAAAAGGAAAACACAGATACTTACAAGGCCAAATAATGTCCTTTAACGTTTGCTGTTGCCCGTTGTTGTTCTCCTCCTCTTGTGTAAAAAAGTTTCACTCAAAATGACAAAAATGTTTTTTGCAATATCTGCCATTGCCAGTAGTACAGGCTACAGTTGCCATCTAGAGGTTTAGAGTTGTAATTTTTTTTTTTTTGACTTGAAATGTAAGAGAGACAAATAATAGCTACGTTATTATTTGACTGTCTTACATTTTAAGTGAACGTTATGCGGGACATCAAAGCTAATACTAATTAAAATGTTTACAAATGAGTGGGCTAAAAGCAGGCTACACGTAGCCCATCCAATTCAGAGCTAAATCGTGGCTACACATGAAATGACACATCTTGCAGGTATTATTGACATTGCGAACATGATGAACATGTCTTTTGACACTAAATTTCACTAAATTGTTCTTAATTTTTTCAACTAAATATCCAAATAAATCTAATTATTAAACTAAATTCACCATATAAACTAAATTACTGATCTAATTATTGATCTAAAGCCCACACTGTCACTGTATGATAATTGAAATGAACTGATGACATCACAGTTTTCTCCAAAATGGCTATACAGCTGAATAAAATTCTGTTGCATTATTTTGCTGTTTAACACTGTAAAGCTGCTTTGAAACAATCTGCATTGTTAAGAGTGCTATATAAATAAAGTTGACTTGACTTGACTTGACACTTTGATCTCGCAGTCACGTGGTTCATGGAGCTCTCAACAACTTGTGCCGTCTATCTGTTCGAATGGTTGGAGGAGGATAGGCAGCGGTTGCATGATATTTGCTGCAATTTATGGTAAATATTAAGCTTACGAATTGAAATCAAATCAAATTGTCAAATGTGTCAAATACTCAGCCCTAATTAAATCACATTATGAGTCATTGTACAGTGTAAACATTGCAACATGTTGTCAATAAACCTAATGACATTTTATTTTTTAGGATCTATTGCTCCTTGACAAAAAACTGAACTTGTTTATGGATCGGATGAAACTACATCTCGCTTCACTGCATGGTCTCTCTCTCAGATTGCCATCAGATACAGGTAAAGTTTACATGCATGTAAGTTTTTTAGGCATGTATTCATTTTTTCATGGAAATCCTTGAAAATTATTAAATGTGAGTTTGAATTGATATCGGTAAAATAAATAACTATTTAAGGGTAAGTTGAAAATGAAAATTACCTCAAGCCATCCTAGGTGTCTTCCAGACGAATACAATCAGAGTTATATAAAAAAATCAAAAGGTTCATAATGGCAGTGAATAGCAGCCCAAAATTTTAAGCCCAGAAAAAAGTGCATCCATCCATTATAAAAGTAATCCCCACGGCTCCAGGGGGGTTAATAAAGGCCTTCTGAAGTGAATCAATGGGTTTGTGTAAGAAAAATATCCATATTTAACAAGTTATAATGTAATATATCTATCTTCTGGCGGACCACCTTCCGTATTCAACTTACAGAAAAAGTGTAACTGGCATGGTGATGACGTCGGACGTAGCGGAGGAAAAAAACTTAACTGACGCAGCGAAGACATCGGACATAGTGTAAAAAAACGTAACTGGCACGACGATGAAGTCGGACGTAGAGTAAACCTTATGAACTTCGAGAGGCGTTACACTTATTTTGTAAGTTGAATGCGGAAGGCGCGCATTCAATGGGCAACAGCAAACGTTAAAGGATATTATTTGGCCTTGTAAGTATCTGTGTTTTCCTTTTGACGTGTTCAGTACATTATTTGTTCCCTTTCGTTCAGTCACTACGACGTACGTTAGTGACTAACGAATGGGGGTTTCGCTTAGAAGCCTATCATCTTCGAGAATTCAACAGCACCCAATGGCAGTGCCAATGCCATGGGCATGCGGAATTTGCATGCGTAACTCCGCCCCACCCTGTGGGTATATAAGGAAGTACGCTGGCAACATCGCATTATGTTTCTGCTTTGGAGCCAAGAGCATCTCTTCACTCCTACAAGCCTGAATTCTGAAGTCCTCTCTTCAGTCTTCGAGACGAGCGGTTCTCCAGGGTGTTGTGTGACGGCGCATTCCAGCGATCTCGCATTGCCTGCCTGCTGATCTGTGCAGTGATCTGCAACAGCTGTGTGTGTTTTCCCTGGGCGCTTCGGCACTCTGCAGAGCTTTCCTCTCACAAAAAGAGCTTGCGCGTGGCACGTCTTTTTCAAGACGGTTCGCCCGTGCACTTCCGGGTGCGATCGATCTCCGTTGCTGTCTATGGGCACATTCACTGCTCGACGTGTTTGGGCTACAGCACGTTCAGGCAGTGATTGTGGATGTGTCATGTTCCCACTGCGGGAACGTGACCATCGCGATGTCGCGGTCGAGACTCAGTGATCTCCGCGAGGAGAGAGAGTCCCCTCTGCCACACCCCAAACTACCGTCTCTGAGAGAGGTGGTGCTTTGGCTGGTGGCCAGGGTGACCTGAGGGCGGTGCGTGGTATAAGAACCCCGACGATCATTCCTCGGGCCACGCCCCCCTCTCGCACATCGCTTCCCGCGAGTGCTGGACTGAAACAGCGGCCCGTCTCTGACGCCTCGTTCGTTTCGTTCACACTCCAGATAGCGGCGAGATGTCGATCGCCGCATCCCAAGGTGGGCTAGATCCTTTGGGGATGACGATTAGGTTGTGCTCCGCCTCCGGGTGTGTCAGCACTGCCTGATCTGACCTAGAGTTGATAGCCATGTTATCTCGGGCAGCCGCGAGCCTCGCGCTGGTGTGGAACTCCGCCCAGTCGCGAGTGCTCGTGGTTGGGCGATCGGTTTTTGTGGGCGGCACCCAATGCCTTTCGCTCCCGAGGTGCATGAGGAGATCACGCGGTCCTGGAAGTCCCCGTGATTCCCGTGACCGTTTGGTCGCCTTCTCTGCCCTTGATGGGGCCGCGGCCTAGGGTACACTGGGTACACCCCCCCACTGTTGAACAACTCTGTTGCGCACTACGGTGTCCACAGAGGACTTTGACGTGGTGTGGCTGTCCTAAGCACCCTCCCTAAGCCTGTGGGCTCGTCTACTTTGGTGGCGTGGTCCTGCAGTGCTATGGGGTAGGCCGCCGCCCCTTTGCACATGCACAAGGGTGGAGCTGACCCAGGGCTCTTTTTTGAGCTGCGTGCCACCACTGATCCCGCCCTCTGGGTGGTGAAGGTCGCCTTACGCTCCCTCGGTCGGACGATGTCCACAGCTGTGGTCCGGGAGAATTTCCTGGCCTTACCTGGTGATATGGGGGGGTTGACTGAGCCCGCCTCCTCAACTCGCCCATATCCCAGGCTGGCCTCTTCGGCGGCGCGGCTGAGAACTGCGCCCAACAGTTCTCGGCCACCCCAGAGCAGACTGAGGCTGTAACACGTACTGCCCCGGTGGCTGGCTGCTGCACCAGCCGCCGGCCCAGTTGCCTCAGTCTGCTCGCCGCCGAGGGCGCCCTCCCTCGTCCCGTCCGGCCCCAGCAGCAGCCTTCTCCGGGCCGCTCCGTGGAGGTGGTTGCAGGATGTCGCCCAGTCCGCTCCTAAGCCTGGCTGAACGCCAGGCTGGAGGTGGACAACTCAGAGATGGGTTCCAGTTCTTTCCAGGGGATGGTAGCAGGGCCTCTCCTTCCCCCGGTGGAGGGCCGGGGGAAAATCCTTCTGCTGCTGGCCCTCGGGCTAGCAGCGCTTGGAAAGAACTCATGTTCCTGTCTCTGAGGACCTAGAGACCGGTGATGGCAGTGTGTGCCGCCTCCGGGCCGCGCCACTCTCGTCCCTCTCTCTCGCCAGCCTCCTCTCAGAGCAGACCCCAGTGGAACGTGCGTCCTTCCCTGGTCTCCTCTGTCATGACGCAGCAGTTAACCGTGCCCCCGCACCGGGACGCCCAACAGCCTCCCATGTCCGGGCCGGTAACGCTGCCTCGCTGCCCCACCCTGGGTACGTCTGTGGTCCGAATGACCCTGCTGGTGCAGTTCCTGGGAGTCTGGCTTCAGCTTCCGGGACTGTTCCGCTGGGTCGCGAAGACCTACAGGCGCGGCTACGCGATTCAGTTCGCGCAGGTTCCTCCCCGTGGGCTATGGCCAATCCTGGATCTGCCCGTCTTGAACCGATCCTTCACAGGCTTCCGTTCAGGATGTCGGTAGCGAACGCCTCTTTGGACGCGTTCGTCCGGTAGATTGGTTGCAGCGATCGACCTGAGGGACGCTTACTTCATGTCTCCTTCCTCGACGCGGACCGTTCCTACGGTTTGCTTCGAGGGGCGGACATTCAGTACGCAGTCCCCCCATTCGGGCAGCTCTGTCCCCTCGTGACTCTACGTAGTCTATCGAGGCAGCCCTTGCGCCACTCGGCAGCACGGGGTTCGCATCCTGAACTACTTCGATGACTGGCTCATACTGGGTCACTCTCGTAAGCAGGTCTGAGGACACAGAGTCCAAGTGCTCCAGCACTTAGCCCGTCTGGGCCTTCGGGTCGACTGGGAGAAGAGCGACTCTGCCCCGTGCAGAGGATCTCCTTTCTCAGTGTGGTTTCCAACTCGGTCGCAGGTGCGTGCTGCTTACCAGCGAGTGCGCACATAGTCTCTGCTGACTTGCCTTCGTCAAATCGAGGGCGAGAGTGCGGTCCCACTGAAGCTATTTCAGAGGCTCCTGGGGCATATGGCATCTGCAGCCGCGGTGACGCCGCTCGGATTGCTACATATGAGACCGCTTCAGCACTGGCTACGCGATCGAGTCCCGAGATGGGCATGGCGGTCTGGCACGCTCCGGGTACAAGTGACTCGGGCCTGCTTACAGACTCTCACCCCGTGGTCGAACCTCAAGTTTCTACGGACCGGAGTGTCCTTAGAACGAGTTTCCAGGCCTCTTGTTGTGTCAACAGATGCATCATCCACGGGCTGGGGTGCCATGTGCAATGGACAAGCAGCAGCGGGCTCCTGGACAGGACCCCAGCGCCTTCTGCATGTCAATTGCCTCGAGTTACTGGCAGTACGGTTCGCCCTGCACCGCTTCCGAGCGTTGCTGAGGGGTCAACATGTACTAGTCAGGACAGACAACACGGCCGTAGTAGCGTACATCAACCACCAGGGCGGTCTACGCTCCCACCGTATGTCTCAACTCGCCCGCCATCTCGTTTTATGGAGTCAGAAGCATCTGAGGTCCCTTCATGCTGTCCACATCCCGGGAGTCCTGAACCGTGCAGCCGACGAGCTCTCACGGCTTCAGCCACTTCCTGGAGAATGGAGACTCCATCCCCAGACGGTCCAGCTGATATGGGAACGGTTCGGCAAAGCACAGGTAGACCTGTTGCCTCCCAGGACTCTTCCCATTGCTCCCTGTATTATTCCCTGACCTATGGTCGGCACGGATGCACTGGCGCACAGCTGGTCGTCGGGGCTACGCAAATATGCGTTTCCCCCAGTGAGCCTTCTCGCACAGGTACTGTGCAAGATCAGGGAGGACAAGGAGCAGGTCATGTTGGTCGCCCCGTTAGCACGGCCAGACCTGGTTCTCAGAACTGCTACTCCTTGCGACAGCCCCTCCCTGGCCTATTCCTCTGAGTCAAGACCTTCTCACTCAGAGACGGGGCACCCCTTGGCACCCGCGTCCAGCGTTCTGGAAGCTCCACGTGTGGCTTCTGGACGGGACGCGGCTGGTTTGAGTAGCCCTCCACCTGCGGTGGTCGCTACCATCACTTCCGCTAGGGCAGAGTCTACACGACACCTCTATGCGTTGAAGTGGAACCTCTTCGTCACATGGTGCTCTTCCCGCCAAGAAGACCCCTGGAAATGCCCGATCGGGTCTGTGCTATCATTTCTCCAGGAGGGGGTGGAACGAAGGCTGTCTCATTCCACCCTTAAGTGTACGTGGCCGCAATATCTGCCTACCACGATCTCCTGGGAGACAAAAAGGTAAGTCAGCACGACCTGATCATCAGGTTCCTGAGGGGGGCGAGGAGACTGAATCCTCCTCGCTCTCCTCTCGTTCCCTCTTGGGACCTCTCAGTAGTCTTAAGTGCTCTGCAGAGGCCTCCCTTTGAGCCTTTGCGGTCGGTTGAGATTAAGTTCTTGTCTATGAAGACGGCTCTGCTGACCGCATTGGCCTCTCTTAAGAGGGTCGGGGACCTGCAAGCATTTTCGGTTGACGAAGCGTGCCTTGAGTTCGGGCCGGCTAACTCTCACGTTATCCTGAGACCCCGGCCCGGATATGTGCCCAAGGTTCCTACCACTCCGTTCCGAGATCAGGTGGTGAACCTGCAAGCGCTGCCTTTGGAGGAGGCAGACCCAGCCTTGGCATTGCTCTGTCCAGTACGCGCTCTCCGCGCTTATGTAGACAGTACGCGATGTTTCAGGACCTCAGACCAGCTCTTTGTCTGTTATGGTGGAGAGCGGAAGGGAAGTGCTCTCTCAAAGCAGAGGTTGTCTCACTGGATAGTGGACAACATTGTTTTGGCTTACCAGCAGCAAGGTCGACCATGTCCCCTTGGGGTCAGGGCACACTCCACCTGGAGTGTGGCCTCCTCTTGGGCTTTAGCGCATGGCGCCTCGCTAACAGACATCTGCAGAGCTGCAGGCTGGGCGACACCAAACACATTCGCCAGATTCTACAATCTCCGAGTGGAGCCAGTGTCCGACTATGTACTCGCCCCTACGGGTGGCCTGTAATGGGCCAGGCTCAGGTGTCTTCGCTTGCTCGCCATTCCACTCCACGGACTGGATACGTGCGATATTTTCCCTCAGGTGAGCTCCCCGAGAGCCCTGAGCTCCTCCAGCACTGCTTACGCAGACATCAGTTCAGTCTGCCCTTTCGAGCCCAGACCCTCATGTCCGGCCAGGTGCTCCGTGTGCATGGTTCCCCTCCGGCGACCCCCACACGAGTATTCCCACCGTAAGCCTCCTCAGCGAGCAGGTGTCTTTCCCTCGGCAAGTCCCTGCCACCCCTAGGGTTAAAAATCCACCTTCGGCTGGTACCCTAGAGATCTTCCATATGCAGCCCTTAGCGGGTCATAGGTGTATTCTTAAGTCCTCCCTACGGGTAGGCATCTTGGCATTCCCTCACTGGGATATGCTTCCCAGTGTACCTTGGTAATCCTGTGATAAGTGGGAGTCCTTCGTCCATACTAGTCTTACGACAGGGTACTCACACTTACGCAGGGCACTGGATGACAGCTGAATGGCGTTGTTGTATTGGAACCCCCATTCGTTAGTCACTAACGTACGTCGTAGTGACTGAACGAAAGGGAACGTCTCGGTTACGTATGTAGTAGCATAATGCGATGTTGCCAGCGTACTTCCTTATATACCCACAGGGTGTGGCGGAGTTACGCATGCAAATTCCGCATGCCCATGGCATTGGCACTGCCATTGGGCGCTGTTGAATTCTCGAAGATGATAGGCTTCTAAGCGAAACCCCCATTCGTTAGTCACTAACGTACATCTCCGTTCCCTCCTCAGGGAACGAGGGTTACATACGTAACCGAGACGTTATCATGTGTAGGAACCGTGAGATTTTAACTAGTAATTGTAGAATAAGCCATGGTTTTTTTTAGCTTAACATGCTACATGTACCTGTAGGTACCTTCAAGGGGATAAACATGAAACATGTGCAACCTATAAATTTACTTTATAATGTGTTAAATATGTTTTTTTTTTTCTTACACAAACCCATCAATTCGCTTCATAAGGCCTTTATTAACCCCCCAGAGCCATATGGAGCACTTTTAAAATGGATAGATGCTAGGGATGCTCCGATCAGGATTTTTGCAGCCGATACCGAGTACCAATTTCTTGTCGTGGTGATCGGCCGATACTGATCCCGATTCCAATGCTTCACTGATTTGTAAGCTCTCTGATCACTGTTAACCTTTTTTCAGATAAAAAAAAATACTATAGATGTTGCCTTTATTATATTTTTGTTAAATTTTTATGGTAATTCTGTAATGTAATGTAACTATTGTTTTAACAGGGTCCTAAATAATCACAAAAATAATTAATTATACAGCGAACATTTTAATGTCTTTAAAATGGGGTTTCTGCATATTAGGACACTTAATAGGGATGGGCGATATCATATCTCTGTATTTTTTGGTTGAATGGCGATACACAGTATATATCCCGTTTTTTTCTACGTTTTTCTATTTGGATAAAAAAAAAAAATCTGTATTTATTTTAATAATAGTTTAATTTCACATCCTGCCCAATGATGTCTTAAAAACAATGTTGATATTGAAGGCTATAAAAAAATGCAGTGAATGTGATGTAGGCATGTATTCATTTTTTAAACTAAAAATTAAAACAAAAACAAACGCATATTAGTCTATATTTGATTACCCCATTACAATGGTCACTTTCATAAAAAATATACATACTTGTAGGTTTAAAATTCCACAAATGGCACATTTATTGTCCAACATTAAATATTTTTGAAATATGTATACTTTAGTCAGAATTATTGCGTTCCTATTCTATTGCGCTCCGTCTGTTTGAAGCGGCGGCGCTCCTTCGCGGAAGCCTGAATTTTAGCAGAGATTCACATGCAGAATGCTCCTCCTCTCCTGACAGCAAAATTGACATATTTGCATGACTTTCTATCATTTACAGATGGAGAATATACCTGTGAAATGTAAGTTATGCATTGAGGAAAGCCCCACATTTCAAACGCATTAAACACTGCAAGTACGTTAGGCTATCTGTCTGTCAGCACAAGTAGCCTAACGTTCCTTTAGTTTGGCTGTTTGACTTTTGGCTTTTTATATGAGTTTGTGGTTTTTGTAACAGTGTTAACAAAACACAATCTGTTCAAATTAAAAGAACGATAAGTCAAAAATTGTCATGAAGAAAAATGTTAATAAATAATATTCATCAACAATACTTTTTTGGCACAGATCAGACATTCTGAATTCATGCATATGCATCTCAACAATGGTGACATACTTAATGCTGCAATGCATGCCATGAGTTTTATACTGTGGTGGCTTAGTAGGGAGGTAGAGAGAGAGCATTTTCTTTTGGTGCCCCCCTGAGCACTTGGTGCCCTACTCGCAGCGCGTGATGTGCGTGGTGGGAGCGGCGGCACTGGTTGAGAAGTTTTCCAAGACTTATTTAAAGATGTGAGAGATTGTGGAGAGATAAGGGATTGTAATATTTCCCACAGTGCCTCACACCCTGCTAATGGAAGCACACTGAAATGATTTTCACAGTAATAGGTTACCACATCAAAAGAAGCTCCCAGCAGGACGAGCACCTGTCAAGGTGAAGATGTGTGCAGACCTCACAAATGCAACCGTGGCATTGGAATGACACATTAAGAATTGTTCTTTCACCTACACAAAGAGCTGCACTTCAAAGAGATTAGTCGTACTCCAATATAATTAAGTTGGCTTGAG
The DNA here is from genome assembly GCA_023566225.1 of Romanogobio albipinnatus. Lineage (NCBI taxonomy): Eukaryota > Metazoa > Chordata > Actinopteri > Cypriniformes > Gobionidae > Romanogobio > Romanogobio albipinnatus. The sequence goes on along the minus strand of CM042245.1, from coordinate 30,974,131 downwards.
AAAGAAATCCTAATAAACTGAAATCCTAATAAACGTATTATTATTTTTCGGACTCAAATTTCTGACTGCTACTCCTCCTAGAGCTTTAACTCCAAACTCGGCTCAGACCTTCGGACTAGTCTGACTCAGTGTGACTCATCTATCTATCTATCTATCTATCTATCTATCTATCTATCTATCTATCTATCTATCTATCTATCTATCTATCTATCTATCTATCTATCTATCTATCTATCTATCTATCTATCTATCTATCTATCTATCTATCTATCTTTTATAATTAATCCATCTTTCTTTCTTTCTTTCTTTCTTTCTAATTATCCATCTTTTTTCTTTCTAAATAATATATATTTCTTTCTAACTAATCTATCTTTCTTACTAATCCATCTATCTTTCTTTCTAACTAATCCTTTCTTTCTTTCTTTCTTTCTTTCTTTCTTTCTTTCTTTCTTTCTTTCTTTCTTTCTTTCTTTCTTTCTAACTAATCCATCGTTCTTTCTTTCTTTCTTTCTTTCTTTCTTTCTTTCTTTCTTTCTTTCTTTCTTTCTTTCTTTCTTTCTTTCTTTATTTCTAACTAATCTATCTTTCTTTCTAACTAATCCATCTTTCTTTCTAACTAATCCATCTTTCTTTCTAACTAATCCATCTTTCTTTCTTTCTTTCTTTCTTTCTTTCTTTCTTTCTTTCTTTCTTTCTTTCTTTCTTTCTTTCTATCTAATCCATCTTTCTTTCTTTCTTTCTTCTTTCTTTCTTTCTTTCTTTCTTTCTTTCTTTCTTTCTTTCTTTCTTTCTTTCTTTCTTTCTTTCTAACTAATCCATCTTTCTTTCTTTCTAATCCATCTTTCTTTCTAACTAATCCATCTTTCTTTCTTTCTTTCTTTCTTTCTTTCTTTCTTTCTTTCTTTCTTTCTTTCTTTCTTTCTTTCTAACTAATCCATTTTTCTTTCTTTCTAACTAATCCATCTTTCTTTCTCACTATCTAATCCATTTTTCTTTTTTCTTTCTAACTAATCCATCTTTCTTTCTTTCTTTCTTTCTTTCTTTCTTTCTTTCTTTCTTTCTTAATCCATCTTTCTTTCTTTCTAAATAATCCTTCTTTCTTTCTTTCTTTCTTTCTTTCTAACTAATCCATCTTTCTTTCTTTCTTTCTTTTTTTCTTTCTTTCTTTCTAACTAATCCATCTTTCTTTCTTTCTTTCTTTCTTTCTTTCTTTCTTTCTTTCTTTCTTTCTTTCTTTCTTTCTTTCTTTCTTTCTTTCTTTCTTTCTTTCTTTCTAATTATCCATCTTTTTTTCTTTCTAAATACCGTAATATATATTTCTTTCTAACTAATCTATCTTTCTTACTAATCCATCTATCTTTCTTTCTAACTAATCCATCTTTCTTTCTTTCTAACTAATCTATCTTTCTTTCTTTCTAACTAATCCATCTTTCTTTCTTTCTTTCTTTCTTTCTTTCTTTCTTTCTTTAACTAATAACTAACTAATCCATCTTTTTTTCTTTCTTTCTTTCTTTCTTTCTTTCTTTCTTTCTTTCTTTCTTTCTTTCTTTCTTTCTTTCTTTCTTTCTTTCTTTCTTACTAATCCATCTTTCTTTCTTTCTAACTAATCCATCTTTCTTTCTTTCTTTCTTTCTTTCTTTCTTTCTTTCTTTCTTTCTTTCTTTCTTTCTTTCTAACTAATCAATTTTTCTTTCTTTCTTTCTAACTAATCCATCTTTCTTTCTCACTACCTAATCCATTTTTCTTTCTTTCTTTCTTTCTTTCTTTCTTTCTTTCTTTCTTTCTTTCTTTCTTTCTTTCTTTCTTTCTTTCTTTCTTTCTTTCTTTCTTTCTTAATCCATCTTTCTTTCTTTCTAACTAATCCATCTTTCTTTCTTTCTTTCTTTCTTTCTTTCTTTCTTTCTTTCTTTCTTTCTTTCTTTCTAACTAATCCATCTTTCTTTCTTTCTTTCTTTCTTTCTTTCTTAATCCATCTTTCTTTCTTTCTAACTAATCCATCTTTCTTTCTTTCTAACTAATCCATCTTTCTTTTTTTCTTTCTTTCTTTCTTTCTTTCTTTCTTTCTTTCTTTCTTTCTTTCTTTCTTTCTTTCTTTCTTTCTTTCTTTCTTTCTTTCTTTCTTTCTAATCCATTTTTCTTTTTTCTTTCTAACTAATCCATCTTTCTCTCTCTACCTAATCCATCTTTCTTTCTAACTAATCCATCCTTCTTTTTTCTTTCTTTCTTTCTTTCTTTCTTTCTTTCTTTCTTTCTTTCTTTCTTTCTTTTTTCTTTCTTTCTTTCTTTCTTTCTTTCTTTCTAACTAATCCATCCTTCTTTTTTCTTTCTTTCTTTCTTTCTTTCTTTCTTTCTAACTAATCCATTTTTCTTTCTTTCTAACTAATCCATCTTTCTTTATTTCTTTCTTTCTTTCTTTCTTTCTAACTAATCCATTTTTCTTTCTTTCTAACTAATCCATCTTTCTTTCTTTCTTTCTTTCTTTCTTTCTTTCTTTCTTTCTTTCTTTCTTTCTTTCTTTCTTAACTAATCCATTTTTCTTTCTTTCTTTCTTTCTTTCTTTCTTTTTCTTTCTTTCTTTCTTTCTTTCTTTCTTTCTTTCTTTCTTTCTTTCTTTCTTTCTTTCTTTCTAACTAATCCATCTTTCTTTCTCACGACCTAATCCATCTTTCTTTCTCACGACCTAATCCATTTTTCTTTCTTTCTTTTCTTTCTTTCTTTCTTTCTTTCTTTCTTTCTTTCTTTCTTTCTTTCTTCTTTCTTCTTTCTTAATCCATCTTTCTTTCTTTCTAACTAATCCATCTTTCTTTCTTTCTAACTAATTCATCTTTCTTTCTTTCTAACTAATTCATCTTTCTTTCTTTCTTTCTTTCTTTCTTTCTTTCTTTCTTTCTTTCTTTCTTAATCCATCTTTCTTTCTTTCTAAATAATCCTTCTTTCTTTCTTTCTTTCTTTCTTTCTAACTAATCCATCTTTCTTTCTTTCTTTCTTTTTTCTTTCTTTCTTTCTAACTAATCCATCTTTCTTTCTTTCTTTCTTTCTTTCTTTCTTTCTTTCTTTCTTTCTTTCTTTCTTTCTTTCTTTCTTTCTTTCTTTCTAATTATCCATCTTTTTTTCTTTCTAAATACCGTAATATATATTTCTTTCTAACTAATCTATCTTTCTTACTAATCCATCTATCTTTCTTTCTAACTAATCCATCTTTCTTTCTTTCTAACTAATCTATCTTTCTTTCTTTCTAACTAATCCATCTTTCTTTCTTTCTTTCTTTCTTTCTTTAACTAATAACTAACTAATCCATCTTTTTTTCTTTCTTTCTTTCTTTCTTTCTTTCTTTCTTTCTTTCTTTCTTTCTTTCTTTCTTTCTTTCTTTCTTTTTAATCCATTTTTCTTTTTTCTTTCTAACTAATCCATCTTTCTCTCTCTCTACCTAATCAATCTTTCTTTCTTTCTTTCTTTCTTTCATTCTTTCTTTCTTTCTTTCTTTCTTTCTTTCTTTCTTTCTGTCTTTCTTTTTTCTTTCTTTCTAACTAATCCATCCTTCTTTTTTCTTTCTTTCTTTCTTTCTTTCTTTCTTTCTTTCTTTCTTTCTTTCTTTCTTTCTTTCTTTCTTTCTTTCTTTCCTTCTTTCTTTCTTTCTTTCTTTCTTATTTTCTTTCTTTCTTTCTTTCTTTCTTTCTCTTTCTTTCTTTCTTTCTTTCTTTCTTTCTTTCTTTCTTTCTTTCTTTCTAACTAATCCATCTTTCTTTCTAACTAATCCATCTTTCTTTCTTTCTTTCTTTCTTTCTTTCTTTCTTTCTTTCTTTCTTTCTTTCTTTCTTTCTTTCTTTCTTTCTTTCTTTCTAACTAATCCATCGTTCTTTCTTTCTTTCTAATTAATCCATCTTTCTTTATTTCTAACTAATCTATCTTTCTTTCTAACTAATCCATCTTTCTTTCTAACTAATCCATCTTTCTTTCTTTCTTTCTTTTTTCTTTCTTTCTTTCTTTCTTTTTCTTTCTTTCTAACTAATCCATCTTTCTTTTCTTTCTTTCTTTCTTTCTTTCTTTCTTTTTTCTTTCTTTCTTTTTCTTTCTTTCTAACTAATCCAACTTTCTTTCTAATCCATCTTTCTTTCTAACTAATCCATCTTTCTTTCTTTCTTTCTTTCTTTCTTTCTTTCTAACTAATCAATTTTTCTTTCTTTCTTTCTAACTAATCCATCTTTCTTTCTCACTATCTAATCCATTTTTCTTTCTTTCTTTCTTTCTTTCTTTCTTTCTTTCTTTCTTTCTTTCTTTCTTCTTTCTTTCTTTCTTTCTTTCTTTCTTTCTTACTAATCCATCTTTCTTTCTTTCTAACTAATCCATCTTTCTTTCTTTCTAACTAATCTTTCTTTCTTTCTTTCTTTCTTTCTTTCTTTCTTTCTTTCTTTCTAACTAATTCATTTTTCTTTCTTTCTTTCTAACTAATCCATCTTTCTTTCTCACTACCTAATCCATTTTTCTTTCTTTCTTTCTTTCTTTCTTTCTTTCTTTCTTTCTTTCTTTCTTTCTTTCTTTCTTTCTTTCTTTCTTTCTTTCTTAATCCATCTTTCTTTCTAACTAATCCATCTTTCTTTCTTTATTTCTTTCTTTCTTACTAACTAATCCATCTTTCTTTCTTTCTTTCTTTCTTTCTTTCTTTCTTTCTTTCTTTCTTTCTTAATCCATCTTTCTTTCTTTCTAACTAATCCATCTTTCTTTCTTTCTTTCTTTCTTTCTTTCTTTCTTTCTTTCTTTCTAACTAATCCATCTTTCTTTCTTTCTGTCTTTCTTTCTTAATCCATCTTTCTTTCTTTCTAACTAATCCATCTTTCTTTCTTTCTAACTAATCCATCTTTCTTTCTTTCTTTCTTTCTTTCTTTCTTTCTTTCTTTCTTTCTTTCTTTCTTTCTTTCTTTCTTTCTAATCCATTTTTCTTTTTTCTTTCTAACTAATCCATCTTTCTCTCTCTACCTAATCCATCATTCTTTCTTTCTTTCTTTCTTTCTTTCTTTCTTTCTTTCTTTCTTTCTTTCTTTCTTTCTTTCTCTTTTCTTTCTTTCTTTCTTTCTTTCTTCCTTTCTTTCTTTCTTTCTTTCTAACTAATCCATCTTTCTTTCTTTCTTTCTTTCTTTCTTTCTAACTAATCCATCTTTCTTTCTTTCTTTCTTTCTTTCTTTCTTTCTTTCTTTCTTTCTTTCTTTCTTTCTTTCTTTCTTTCTAACAAATCTATCTTTCTTTCTAACTAATCCATCTTTCTTTCTTTCTTTCTTTCTTTCTTTCTAACTAATCCATCGTTCTTTCTTTCTTTCTAATTAATCCATCTTTCTTTATTTCTAACTAATCTATCTTTCTTTCTAACTAATCCATCTTTCTTTCTAACTAATCCATCTTTCTTTCTTTCTTTCATTTTTCTTTCTTTCATTTTTCTTTCTTTCTTTCTTTCTTTCTTTCTTTCTTTCTTTCTTTCTTTCTTTCTTTTTCTTTCTAACTAATCC